>CM070568.1:28208266-28802971 GCA_036346405.1 Phyllostachys edulis | reverse complement strand
CACCGGATCTTGCAAAATCCAGACTTGATCCCCAATGGTACTTGTGTGAGCAGCTATTGTTATCATCTTGAGTCTTTCCTCACTATAAAGCTCTCGCCAAGCACATTGTTCAAGGCGTGATGTTTCCTTGAAGTTTAATCTTCATTTTATCTCTTCAAGTCGAAGCCTCGCGGACTTTTTGTTTCTGACCACTTGCTCTGAAGAAATAAGATTGGTCAAACAAAAATAAACTCCTAGAGGAAAAACAAAAATAATCACGGGTAAAATTTTTACACTAGTTGAAATCCAACTTCTTGACCTCTCATTATGGGAAGCAACGGTCTCGAAAGCATACTTTTTCTCCCATGATACAATATCCTCTACATTCTTCTTTGCATAAGGAATGATCAGTTTTAAATCACGGCTTTATCAGCGATTTAGAGTCTCAAGTTCTCTCAATTTAACGTCCATCGCTAGAAGAAAGTGGAAGTGAAAAGGGGAAATAACTAGTAAGAATTGCGGGTAAGGGTTACTTACTTGATATTAAGTTCTCTCAACGTCTCAAGGTTTTGATCTTTATTTTTGGACATACAAGTAAGCTCGTGAATAAGCGAGTTTTCTCTAACTTCATTACGGAGCTTTTCGCTCGCCTCTTCTTTTTAAAAAAGCAAGAGTTAGGTAAAGATCAAAAATATAAGTAGTCTTAAGTTAAGCATATTTAATTTTCTTTGCGATTTGAGTTAAGCTTCTTTAAGCTTTTTACGGAGGTCTAATACCTCTTCCACTAAACTTTTAGACTCTCTTTTTTCATAATCGAGCGAGTCGTAAAAGTCTTAAGCGTCATTTGTTTAACCCGCAAGGATAATAGATGGACATGAGCATGGGTCAATCGATTATAAGTTCTTCTACAGATTGACCTAGTCGTAGTTCTCTGACAAAGCCATCGGTCATAAGTCTTTTCGACCATTACCTAGTGAGTTTTTCCATGACAAATCCGTAAGCACTATATAAGTAGTCAAATCCAAGGTGACTATGAATAGCGATGACTTACCACCTCTCTACTGTTTAGAGTTCCTCTTTCTTTAACATAGCTCTAGAAGTTGTCGATGATATTGGAAACAACGACAATTTGCTCATGGCTTTCTACGCAAGATGAAAAAATGATGAAAACAAGAAAGATTATACTGTATATATAAATACGATTAAGTACTTACATTCATGGTTGATCGAGCAAACATGCGAGTAAACAGCTCCGGGATCTTGACTTGTCTACCCTCGTGACTTGGTCCCACAAACCTTCTCAAGGCGTTCATTATCAAAGGTATCCCCTATTGGGAATATCGTGGATGGGGACTTCGATCGCGAATCTGAAAGCGAAGACCCCACGATGGAAGAGCCCAAAAGTCGTATTGATTGAAATACTCTTCTTCTTCGATTACGCAACTTGATTTCTCTTTAGGTGCAAGGGAGAAACGCCTATGATGATCTCCTTTAAAACTACGGTGGGCCAGGCCACCATCTTGACCCGAAGACCTGCGGTTGCCTCTATCGACCATCTCGATTAGTGCATGACCCTCATAGTCGCGGTATTGCTGGGCTTTCCGACCATCTTAATGGTGAGAGGTGCTCTTTGGAGTCTCCACGATCTCTGTGGTCTGTTGCTACCGAGAGGTTGTAGCGCTACCTTCTGGGTACAATGGTACCTCATTGGTTGTCGTAACCACTTGAACTTCCGCACTTACCTCTACCACCAGTAGGGATGATCCCTCGACCACTTCCTTGTTGTCTCTCCGTGGAGAAATTGTAGCGATTCTCCACTCAAGGAGAAAAACTTTCATTTGAAGGAGTCGGGGCTAAAAGCGAAAAGAAAACAATTGAGGTTGTGAGGAAAAAAGGTAAGTGCGTTTTACACTTTAGTATATTTCACATACCTCGCGCCTAAACCCTAATTTGGGAGTCACTTTCCCAGGAAGATTCTTCTTCTCTACAACCACTTCGGTGAAGTTCGAGGTTGAAGAATGGGCTTAGCGACCCACGTTTGGTCGTGGATTTTGAACAGGACCATCTCTCTCGGTCTCGACTTCTGGATAGAGATCGGGTCTCGACCACTCCAAAGCAAGCATTGCCATCAGCCATAGGCTCTCTTGAGGCCCAGTATTATCCTTCACAAAAGACATAAAATCCTTCAATTCTCCTTTTCCAAGTGCTTAACAAAACCGAAGGTGGCGAAATCATTTTTTGTCATAATAGAAGGGTACTTGGCCTTATGAGGTTTGCGCTTTAGAGGTTCAGCTATTGACCTCCTCCACTTGGCACTATTTTAGCCTCGGCCCGATTATGCTATATCACTTCCTAAGCTTTCTGCAGGAGGATCCCGGTCAAAGGACTAGAACTCGAGCTTAGCCCCTCCTTGTCGTCTCACCCCTTAAAAGTCGGCGTCTTGAGTGAAGGAATTTGAGCCTTTGTCCTTTGTCAACCTTGCCGGTGGTTCGATCAAGACTTCTTCATCATCCCAGGCGATTTTCCATACTTTACGTAAAGCAAAAAGAAAAGAAGAATTACTTGGTCATTGATTTTCTGACCCGGTGCTAAATCGTAAGTTTTCTCGACCTTTCCTAGTAAGATTTCCTACTCCTGACTAAGTTGTAAGTTTTTTCCAACATTTCTAGTCGTGAAGTTCTTTCTCTCAAAATAAAGTCAAGATAAAATCAACTCTTGGTTACCTTTGAACCATCCTTTCCTCTACGGATCTGATAGCAAGGATTTTAGGAGCAGCCACACTAAGTGGCGGAGACTTCTCACAAACGAGTTTGACTCTAGCTTAGTCTCATTTTGGTGAAAGATCTGTTCAAGCAGATAAAGGCATCTTTTAAACAACTGCGAAAGACCAAGCGAGAGCTAAGTCGAAAATTCACTTACCCTCGTTATAGTCCCTAGTTGGGTTACATTGGCCAGAGTATCTCCACATAGGGATGCTCGTTTCTAAAAGGACTAATTAAGCGTGTGATGAAATCTTTACCACATGCCATCCCGTCGACCCTTCCTTCTTCAAGTCCTTGATAGCTTGAACATAAGGGGCAATCCGTTGATATCTTGAGTCGAATCATGAAGATTTCTTTTCAACCTTTCGAAAGAGGCGTGTACGAGTGACTTTCGGTAAAACCACCTCTTCCTCCATCCAGCCCACGGTAGCGATGAAACTCTGAATCTCCCTCGACTTCCCGTGTGGAGTTTTAGAACCACAACTTCGGCCAATCAAAACTGCAGAGACATTCCATAGAAATATTGGAAAAGCTCAGGTCAGTCGATTTCCCAGTCTCCTCGCACAAAAATCTGGCAACTAAAGCATGGTGATGGAGTTAGGACCAAGGTTCACTAACTCCACCCCAAATCTTTCGAAACACTGCATGATGAGGGTGAGAGGGGTGAGTCAAGCCATGAGCCACACTCACAATAAGCACGGAAGCGGGGAATTTGCCCATTCTCCTGACGGCAATCATTGCCCAAATCTGGGAAGCCATTTCACAGAGTCTTCTCTGGAATCTTCACGCAACTAGGGCTTGAATCTTATGCCGTCATCTCGACTCTTCCCACTCGAAACTTTCTGGCCATCTCTCGGAAGCGGAAATTTTGATGAAAAGAGGGCACAATTGGAGTGTAGCGGCGGAAAACGAAACGACTTTCGGCGGAGAAGGCAAGGGCTTGAAAACGGCTGGCGAGAACAATTTGGAAAAAGTAAGATCTTAGGTTTTACCCTCGGTGAGTATATATAATCCAGGCAGAATTTCAGGGTGACATTCCACCCAGTCTCGGGAACTTCCATGACGAATGAGAATTTGTTTGAGATTCCCGATGTGTACGATGAAATTCAGGTTTGCGTTTACATCTCAAGCGAAATTACTTCCTTGGTTAGATCTTTTCAATCAAAGGAAATGATAATCGGAAAGTTCTTCTGAATCACTATACTCGACCACCTTGTGATGCGGAAATGCTTACTAATTGTTAAGCAATTTTCTTGACCAAGCACATTTCGGTCAAAGTAGTATACAATCGAAGAGTTTTTCCTTCGATTATTTTCTCTGATCCTCTCATGATCGTAAGACCATCTAGAACCCTTTACCAAGTAAGTTGTGTTCACTTGAAGGTGGGGGCTAGATGGCGGAGATATAATAATCCTCATTTTACTTTTTATCTATAATTTTTATTATAGGTAAATATGGCGTCATGTGAACCAGGTGTACCCTTAATGTTATGAAGGAAGAACCAAATGGATGGTCGTAAGTTCTTCTCTGACCACCCCTATAGTCGTAAGTTATGCTATGACTATCCCATAGTCATAAGTCTTACTACGACTACCTCATAGTGAATTCCTCTGACTAGGTTAAATACGACCACCTTATAATCAAATGAACTTTGTAGACAAGTGGGTCTTATTGATTAAGGGACTCAACTGATCATCATCATTTTCTGAGAATAATGGCACGTAATACCCTATTATCTACGGTATATTTGTTGGCTGACGTGGAGAATTAATACACGTGATTACTACCAACATCGCTAAGCAGGGAGGTGATGGTAGGGCTACTATAGCTACTGGCTCCTTCACGTACTATAAAGGCGAGCTACTAAGAGGGAGGGAGGATCGAACCATCAGAATACAAGCTACTCTGTAATAGTCTTAATTTTTCCCACATTGTTCATTATACACTCAATACCATACACACACAGGGGTAGGGTTGTTATTCTCTCCAGGAGGCCGAACACAGATTAAAATTCCGTGTCAATCTCTACATGATTCTATTCTAGGAGACCAAGATCAAACAATCTTTACGTAAGTTGATTTCCTAAAACAAGCGGTAATCAACCGGATTGCTTACGCTTGCGGTTGCTAAGTTCTCATGTGTACTCTGTGCATGCAAATTAGTCGATCCAATCAAAGCTACAATATCGGAATCGGAATACTCAAATTATAACAATAACAATATCAAAATATCTACTATTCGATACACAATAACAATTTCAAATCTTCAGTCCTTTCTCATGTCTTTGGTACATGCTCGATACAATATTGCATGTAACCAATACATGAGAAGCTTTAAGCACATCAAGATTATACTTGAATGACCTGTGCATTGATAGCAAAAAGATGATCTGCTCAACAACAATCAGAAACACATTCAAACCATTCTGATTTTCATAGTTATCTGATTGAACCGTAATCCGAAACATCATGCTTCATACATCATTTGCTCAAATGCTCTTTTTGGATTGTGTGCATGCAAACTCAGGAATCCGAAACATTTCCATACATCCAAATGTCCAGATGGTCATTCACATTTCGGATTCGATCACAAATGGTCATTATATGGACATATGGCCATCAAAAAACATTTCTTTGTTATCAATGCACCGAGATGGTTAGTCCGCAGATCGATTGTCATTCATGCAGAACCAACAACTAATGCCCTTTAATTGCATACATATTTAGCATTGGGAATTTAAAACCTCATACTTGAGAGACATATATACATCAAAGAAATCACACATTTTATTCATTTTTTGAGTGATAATTTCACGATGTACATGATAATCATAATTTTTTGTTGGGATGTACAATTTCAATTGCAACAACTATATACATAAAGATAAATTCTTCATCTAAGGAAACCGTTATTAATTTGCTCCAGATTGAACTAGGTGATGTGAGATAAACAGCAATCATCACGAACATCATGGTGATTTCAAGTTGACCATTCACGATGTAATAATTCATGGGAAAGGATTCTAACCAATGCAAAAAAAACGATTAAGATTCTCCAAGAGTAAGCATGATACATGGTATATGCTAGTTACAACATATACTTGATTCGAGTTTTTCCTCTAGTTTGCTAAGACCCTGCATAAGGAATCACACAAAAGCATTCAAGTCATACAAAATTAGTTGGGTTCTATTTAGAATTTGAAAACTTTTTTTTGAGATGAAAATTTAAGAAACTAGAGTTACTTGGAATGAGGAATTACAACGCCGCCTTGAAGATATTTGAACAAATCATAATTAACTATAAATAATTCCTATTTTCAAGAAAATTGGTTCTCGGATCGAACTACACCATGCCCGAGCAGTTACATTGCAAACACTACGGTAAAATTAGGATCCCCAAAATGCCGCAAAGGCGATCAAAAGAAAATAGGCGCATTATAGTTCTAAACACATTTAATCGACAATCTTATTAAGCAAGCGAAACGATTACCTTCTTCTCCATCAAGCGTAAAAGCAAGAACTCCCAACTTGTGGTAGGAAGGAAATCCGTGTCGGATGGGGCAAGGAAGAAAATTGAAGTGTAAGATGCTGTGACCAAGATAAGCCAATCCAAAATCAATCGAATGCCTTGTTCATCACCCCAAAAAGCGAGACAATTGAAATCCAATGTACCCCAATGGGGCACTTGATGAAGGAGATCGAAGAGACTTTCATGGAAACGAGGAGCCGACTAGAGGGGGGTGAATAGGCGTTTTAAAAACTTATTTGGCTAAAATCTATTTCTAATCAAAGCTAATACAAATGATTTTTAACAATTAAAGCCTAAATCAACTAGGTTCACTAAGTACCAACAATATGAGACTATATAAATGATAGCAATCATACACATACAATTAAGCAATTTAAATATAAGTAATGTAAATTTGCACAATGTAAGCACAAGTAATCAAACCACAAAGACACACGGCGATGTTTTCCCTGGTGATTGGAGACTTCTTAGGTCTCCCTAATCCACGTTGAGGCAAGCCCAAACTAATTGGACCCGGCTCCTGGCCCGAGCACACCTCCCAGTAAGTCCAACCACTTGGACCGGTTCCAAAGAACCAACACCTCGCTCACTAGGGTTGCTCCTTCCTCCTCCGGAGATGGCAGAGCACCACACCACAAACCGCCGGGTCTTCTCACAACCTTCTTTGAGAAGCTCACTTGGTATAGCAGCCACCATGAGTCTGGGTGTCGGGCAAAAACCAAGAGTAACAAGTCTCCAATGCACTTGAACCAATCAAGTGTCTAAGCTCAAATGGATCTGAAATACACTACCTAAGGCAACACATGCACTTAGGGTTTGCTCTCTAGTGCAACACATGCAAAAAAGAGAATGAGAGGCTTGCTCTTTGCTCAAAGGAATGTCTAGGGGCACCGGCCACAACCAACAACCTCTCTAACAGGCCAAGGTGGCTTTATGTAGCCACACAAAAACTAGTTGAGAAAGATTCGATCTAGACAAATCAATCCCGACCGCCATGTAATGCAATTCACAACATACCAACTCAACGGCTATAAAACTGGCCAGTTGAGCTCCTGTTGGTCGACCATGTGTATGGCCGGTCAGACCTTCAGCAGTCGGTAGCTCACAAAAACAACTGGGGCAGAGACATCTCTGGCCGGGTCTCGGCTGGAGGTCAGGTTGAGCCACCACTGTTGGTGAACACATTTGCCAACTTTTAGAGATCAATGCCACAAGTGCATTTTGCTTCAACTCAATTTTAAAACACATTTGCCAAATTGACGATACAAACAAGGATTCAAATGAGATTCTCAACAAGTTGCAAAACACATTTGCTAACCCATAGAATCACACTACAAGGAATAAGGTACATGGACTTACACCATTTGCAAAACACATTCATGAAACCTAAGTCACATGCTACAAGGGTTATCCATGAGCCACAACTATTTGCAAAACACATTCAGTAAATATTATAAACATGTTAAGATGAGCTAGAGCAAACATAGTGAGCTATCAACACATGACTAACTCTAAGCTACTAGTCAAGAACCTCGTCTTCAATAGTAATGACAACCTATACTAGCAATCCGGTCTTCCAACCAAACACCAAGACCCAGAAAGACTAGGAACACATCCTTAGCCCTAGCTAGTTATATCTTTGCCTTGTGCAACCACTTGAAGCTTGATGACGCATCTTTGCTTTGCTTCAACTTCGGGTTCTTGACTTGATATGCATCAACTCATGATGCATCCTTCACTTGACTTCCATCAACACATGATGTGTCTTCATTTGACTTGATGATCAACTCATGATCATCTCCTCTTCTTGAACTTGATACACATCAACACATGATGCATCCTTTACACCAAGCTCTTGACTTCAATATCATCAACACATGATGATCTTCTAGAGTCTTCAACTATAAAACTCAGCCTATTCATCCAACTAATGGAAAGTGTTAGTTCTATAATATGATTATCATTAATTACCACACCATACCATTAACTCATAATGGTGGGACAAGATACCACAATCTTTCCCTCTTTGGTAATTGATGACAATCACTTCAATTGCAAGTAATTGAATGTAGATTGGTATGAGTATATAGGCACTACACAAGTTGTATATACTCATAGGATATATGAGCACACAAGTCTCATATACACACATGAATATATCAACTACACAAGTTAGATATATTCAAGGATATGTGAGTGCACATGAACTGCACAAGTTATGTTATACTCACATATAAGTATATTTAGACTACACAAGTCTTATATACTTATATACTCACGTGGATATGTTTCAAAGTAAAGATCCCAAATGTGTGGAAACAGGAATATGGATCAATACTAATGAAACCTCAAAATATAGAATGAACTCCCCTATATGTGTGCATACATGAATATGTAGTAAGAACATATGCACATATTTAGGTTAATTCTCTTGGTGAAGTTCAACCTATATTTTGGATCCGAGGAATGCAACGAGGTATAAGAATACAAAGAGAATGCATACCTCTTTTGTTCTTTGTATCCAAACAAGACTAATTATGAGATATATCAATAAGAGAGTTAGTCTCACAAATAGATTTGTCATTATAAATGCATACTTGTTTGGATTTTCCTTTTGTTTATCCAATGAATTTGATTTGTCATTAATCACATACATGCCTTCATGATTATCACATTTACATCCAATTTAGACCGAACAATGAGTATATCAATAAACATGTTAGTCTCACAAATGCATTTGTCATTAATCACCAAAACACTCCATTAACATATAATGGCGGGCTAGATTCTTCACTTCAGGCTAGGGACGAGGGATGGCAAGAGCTCGACTAAGCATAGTGTTAACAGGGGCAGGGAGGCGCAGGAGGGCGGTGCGGCTGCATAGGGCCCTGGCTATGGTGGGTGGCGTTTCGAACCTCTCACGCAAGATAGGCAACAGGTGTGGGGCGAGGCGCAGGCCTTGGTGTCGCGTGACACGGGGCGATGTTCAACCCTAGCGAGGAACAGTCAAGTGGGAGTGGAGGTGAGGCAGGTGCACGCTGCGTCGTGGAAGAAAGCTCGAGTCGAGCGAGGGTTTTTCCATAAATGTGGGTAAGTGGGAGGCGGGTGCAACGATAGTCGTGGATGGTTGGATGGATGGCTTTGGATGCGTCATGTGCATATGTCCACAAATGCATGTATCAGCGGAGATATGCCGCCACCGATGAGCCAACTAATTTCAAGAGGCTATTACAAGCTAGGAGAAAGATAGGTAGATGACCGCAATGACAGAAGAAATGAAGTCTTTACAGAAGAATCAGACTTGGGAGCTAGTTCATCTTCATGAGGATAAGAAAAGCACAGAGTGCAAATGGATCTACAAGAGAAAGCCTACAATATCATAAAAAGAAGGGAAAAGTTTAAGGTTCGATTAGTTGCAAATGTACACAAAAGAAGGGATTGATTATGATGAGGTATTCTCCTGCCAGTGAGACATACTTCTATCAGGGCAGTTTTGTATTGGTATCTAGTTGGGATTTGCACTTAGAAAAGATGGATGTGAAAACGATGTCTTTGCATGGTGATCTTGATGAGCAAATCTACATGGAGCAAATGTAAGGGTTCACCGAATCGAAAAATCAGCACCGTATGCAAGTTAAAGAAGTCATTGTATGGGTTGAAATCGCCTCAAGACAAAGATTGGTACAAACGCTTTGACTCCATACATGTGTGATTGATTGGCTATAGTCGATGTGAGTATGACTGTTGTGTTTATGTTCGACACCTTGATGATGGTTCATTTATTTTATTTGCTACTATATGTGGATGATATGCTAATTGCTACAAAGCACATGTATGATGTGTTTAGTTTGAAGGATTTGCTAAGTTAGGAATTTGATATGAAAGACTTACGGTACAAAGAAGAAAAATTTGGGCATGGAGATACATAGGGATAGAAGCTCGAGGAGACTGTGGTTGTCTCAAAGAGAGTATGTTGAGAAAGTCTTGATTTGATATGAGTAGGGCCAAACCAAGTAAGTACTCCATTGGCACAACACTTTAAACTTTCTTCCGAATTTTTCCTGAATTAGACAAAGAATTTGAAGAGATGGCGAAGGTTCCATATGCTAGTGCGATTGATTGTTTAATGTATGCTATGGTTTGTACATGATTTGGCTTTATCATTGTTAGTCAAGTCAAGATGTTGGATCGGAGGAAGGAACCATGCACGCGTGAGTATATACCGAATGGACGAGAGAACGCTGTGACATGCAATTGCCTTCATATTTTCTACCTTTCCTCCTTATTTATCTAGCGGTAACACTACGCTATTTAAACGTAATGGGCCAGCCTTGTGCTGTGATTTGTACGCCACGATCCACTTTAATCGTGCCATCACACTACTACAAAAGGCTAATACTAGACGCCTCATGCACGATTTGCTGACCAAAACCATTTGTGATTTCAAGCCATGGTAAAATTGGAGTGTTAGTGATTTCAAGCCATGGTAAAATCGAAGTAATGAGAAAATTTCAAGTCACGACGGTTTTTAATTCAGCGATGCGTGATAAGATACATATCACAGATAGTTTTAATACGAACCGCCTATGATAAGATACTTATCACATACAGTTCGTATAAGAACCGTTTGTGATATGTCATCACAGATGGTTTTTTGTATGAAACCGTTTGTGATTCGCAGCGCGGGAGTTCAAAAAATTTTGAACGTGTGCGCGGGAGGCAAAATGTTTTGGCGCTGTTCTTATATATTATAGCCACCCCAGTCTTGTCTTCCATCAGTCTCTCCCGTGCCCCTCCCCACACCGCTTGCCATGACCACCCTCGATTGTCAGTCGCGGTTGGGCCGAGGAGACACAAATAACCTACAACAGAGGAGGGATGCAGGAGGCTCCTTGTTTGCCGCAGAGGTAGATGCTAGTGAGGTACGTGTACATCCCCATAACATACACAATTTGTTGGTTGCTTGTTGTAAAGAAAATTATCTTAATTTTGTGTTACCTAAGGTCGAGCCTTAGCCAGAGTTTTCGGGCTTGTCTCTTTTTGCCGACGAGCTTGAGTCTAACTCGACGACATGCAAAAATATCTTGTGATATGCTGGTGAGGTACAGAGAGGAGCTCACAAGACCAATCCAAGAAGCCGATGAGTTCTTCAGGAGCTTGGAGGCATCGATGGTTTCTAGCTAGTTTAACTTTGTAAATTTATTCTTTTTTTCCCATTCGGAGGGGACGTTATGAAACTTTTTGGTTTCCCTTTCCTATAATGTGTTTGTCATCAGAATTTTAATTGGATTTTAGTTGTCTTACTAGAGGTTTCATATGGAAACTACTATTTAGCAATTGATTAGTTTGGCTTAAAATCCCATTTTTTTTTGTAATAGAAAAAAACTATCACGCATTTGCTTTGAAATAAGAACCGCTCGTGAAAAGTAATTATCACAAATTTTTTCGTAACGCTCGTGATAGTTTCTCGCATTTGGTTCAAAAACCGCTCAGTGATGACTCGATGTCATCAGCGACCCATAAACTCGACGGCTCACGAAACCGCTCAGGATGACATTTTGGCACCGCTCAGAAGACCTTTTTTGTAGTAGTGCATCCCATGACCAATGAAATCGCTACTACACACACGACTACCCACCGTCACCAACATGTACATGCATGCTAGTTGATTAACGAGAACATGCACACATGCAACGCCCGATCCACTTTCCATGCTAATGCCCCGACATGAGCTACTACTACGCAAGTCATACGACATTATTCACACATTAGCTACATGCAACACATAAACTTAAACATGTGACTCTAAATAAAATTACATGTCAAGATTATAACCAACAATTTTCCTTTCATCTTGACACACCATGCCTCACGCCTTCAAAGAAGAGTTGGTTCATCGTCACCTTGAGCTTCACCTAAAAGTGCCTTCTTCTCTATCCCTTTCACAAGACACTCATAGGAATAGTGCCCAAACTATTCACAATCAAAGCAACGCACCTTGCTTTTATCTTTGCGCCATTCACCATGGCCCGCAGCCATGCCCTCATCCTCGCTGACGAGTCATATCCTCTTGCCATAAGAAGTTGCTCTTCTATCCACGCCTCCCACCCCTTAGAAGCTCCTGTAGCGCTTCATGATCCAATGGCCTCTATGGCCATTTGGTTGATCATCACCAAATAAGCGCCATCGACGAAGCAACATTGATAAACTTGTCGTAAACTGCCAGTAGCGCCTTCTTCGACCTACTTCTCTTCCATCATCTCTCCAAGTTCTCGAATCGACCAACAAGCATCGTGAACTTTGTAGCGAAAGTCATCCACCGATTCTCGCATCACACATCTTAAGGTCATCAAACTTCGAGCGCAGGACTAGATCCTCGTCTCCTTGACGCTTCGACACCCACGCGATGGAGCGCAAAGACCATCCGCACATCAAGCGCAGGTTCTTTTCTCAGAATCTGATCAACGTCTCATCATTGATGGCATAGGAGATGATTGCCAAGGCCATCCGATCCTTGCTCTTTATCAAGCGACCTTGGTCGAAGCTCTTGGGATCAACCACACCCTATAAACCATGAGCTCACAAGAGGTACTTCATCCTCATTGCCCATACCGCATAGTTCATCCTTGTCAAGATTGGGTACCTGCGCCCCAAAGTCGCCCAAGCCATCGCCGCAATGCACCACTTGGCTAACCATCACCTCAGCATCATCTTCGACATCTAGCTCGATACCAAATGTTGGATCGAAGGAATCACGCCATGCGTGAGGAGTATACCGCGAATGAACATTGAGGACGTTTTGCGATAACGCAATTTCCTTTCATCTTTCTCGCTTTACCTCCTTATTTATCTAGCAAGAACACCGCTTTATGAAACGTAATGGGCCACCTTGTGCTCGATTTCTATGCCACGATCAACTTTAATCATGCCATCCCATTGACCGAAATCGCTTGCTACACACACGCACTCACCTACTTCAGCCTCAACATGTACATGCATGCTAGTTGATTACCGTAACACGCACACATGCAATGCTTGATCCACTTTCCATGCTAATGCCCCGACGCGTGCGCTACTACTTCACTATGTGCACCACATTATTCACACATTAGCTACATGCAACACATAAACTTAGACATGTGATTCTAAATAAAATTAGATGTCAAGATTATAACCAACACTTGAGAGGTACAACAACTCATGGTATTATTTTTGGTGGACATCAAGGTAATCCTTTGGTTGTTGGATATGTGGATTCTGACTATCAGGGTGATTTGGATAATAGGAGATCTAGTGTATGGTATGTTTTTACTCTAGGTGGAGGGTCTATATGTTGGAAGTCATTAATTCATCTATTATTGTATTGTTCCAGCTGAGGCAGAGTACATGGTCTGCTACCAAAGTCGCAAAGGAAGCATTATGGCTTTATGGATTAGTGAAGGAAATAGGTGTTAAGCAAGGTGGAGTTCAGGTGCATTGTGATAGTTAGAGTGCAATTTATTTGGCCAAGAATCAAGTGTATCATGTCGTGACTAAGTACATTCATGCAAGGTATCATAGGATCTGGGAGTTGATCAACTCTGGAGAGATTGGTTTGATTAAGGTGCACACCGATGATAATACTGCGGATATGTGGACCAAGCCCGTCACCACCAACAAGTTTGAGCATTGCCTCGACTTGTTGGGAGTCATAGGTTGCCGAGTAAGGAGGTAACCCCAAGCCCATAGATGCGGAGGAGTGTTAAAACGCTCTCTTTACGTGTGTGTGTTTTTATGCAAGGTGGCGTATTCAATGAGGTGGAGATTTGTTGTATATGACTCATATATAACAAGAAGAAAGAAGATGTCTATGTCAAAAGCGGGAGCGTGGCGACGCGATATAGGGATCACAGGAGATCCAGCTGCATATAGGTTATGAAATATTATGGGTTGAGGGTGCGAGGGTGAAGTTCGTCATGCATGAACTATGAGTCCGAATCGAACATGTAATCGGGTATGAATACATACCGCGTGAATTCTTGTAACCTTAATTAGAAAAAAGAAAGAAAGAAACTCCTCATACGCATCGGAACCACCACGATTCAAATTTCTAGGGACGAGGCTTTACCGAACGCCGTAAACAAATTCTTGTGCTTCTTATGTGTTTGTGTGATTGTTCTCTCGACTTGCCTATTCATAATGTGACCGAAATTTTCTTAAGCATAAGTTATGTTTTTTATCCATTAGATAAATATCCAATCATATGACACATCGCCTCTACACAAATCTAATGGTTATAACAATTGACTTAAGCTTAAGAAAATTTCGATTTACTTGAAAATAGCAAAGACTGTTATTCTCTCACATAAAGGGCTATTCTCTCGCACAAAGGCTGTCGCCGTTCCCACACTAGGCCCCTCTTGTTCTACTACATATATGTAGCTGCAATTCATGCATAAGCAATAGACTCACCAAGAGGTGTTAATTTGCGAGTGATATTCTAATGGCGCTGCGCTGCCGGAGGATGGAGGACAGCACATGGGTGGTGGACGGAGAAGGGCGCTGGGCTCTGGCGACCCCTCGGCGGAGGTGGCGCGGTGGCGGCGGCACTCCATCTACCGCGTGCCAGCGAGCATCAAGGACCTGAACCGCAAGGCCTACCAACCGCAGGTGGTGTCCCTGGGCCCTTCCACCAGGGCGACCCGCACCTGCTGCCCATGGAGGCGCATTGCGCCGGTCGCTCCCTCCACTTCCTCCGGCGGTCGCGGAAGCCGCTCGCCGAGTTCGCGGCCGCCTGGGGGGACGCCGCGGAGCAGCTGGAGGGCGTACCAGGGCCTCGCCGACGAGTGGCACTGCGAGGAGGAGGCCGAGGAGAGGAGGGAGGATGCTGGAGCTGATGGTCACTGACGGGTGCTTCCTGCTGGAGGTGATGAGGATGGCGTCCGGCCGGGAGGTGAACGACTACGCGCCCAACGACCCTGTCTTCAGCAGCCACGGCCTGCTCTACACCGTGCCCTACGTCCGCCGCGACGTGCTCATGATCGAGAATCAGCTGCCGCTTCTCGTCCTCGACAAACTCGTAGCCGTCGAGAGCGGCTGCAAAGATGGGGTACGTAACTCACCAACATCGGAACATGCATGCATGGTCAACTAGCTTAGATTAATATTAATAACTCGTTTACTTCCCTGGACAATGGACATAGATAGGATAGCTTGTGAACTTTTAACTGGATTAATATATCTGCTATTTGCATGGGTTAACTGTAAGTAGGTGTTGAACATGATGGAGAAGAAATATTAATTTATTCCGTAATATACAATGTTTTAGAAAGCGTCTTGGTCAAACTTTTTTAACTTTGACTATTCATATATAAAATATATTTGTATTGATCATGTAAAAATGGTATCATCAGATTAATCTAAAAAATAATATAATATTTTTATAAACATATTGATATAAAAAGTAATAGTGAAAGTTATATGTTAAAGACGGTGTGAATATCTAAAACATCATATATTTTTTATTTTTTAAGAGAGAGAGCACGTGGAAGATTCAAACTTTAAAGGGCAGTCATGGTTCTTTATGCATGCAAGCATGCTTTAATTTCCATTTAATTTGCTTGTACTCCTCTACTCTCTTTAGTTTATGCTTTACTTTTGCCAGGCATGTAGTACCAAAAATTAAAAGCCAAGTGCACCGGGTGACAACTCACAAGCATGTGCTGATCAGCTTATATCACACTTGATTTTTATAGCCATGAAAATGTACTTGATGGTACGGACGTTGTTGGAATGCAGAACGAGGACTTCATCAACCAGATGGTGCTGAGGTTCCTCTCCCCGGCGGCGGCAGGCCTCTGTCGACCGGCGTCGGGCTGGCGCTCCACCCGCTCGACATCCTCCGCCGGAGCCTGCTCTTCGGCCCCACCCAGGCTCCCCGCCCGCCGCCGGAGTCGGCCCCCGACGACATCATCCGGTCGGTGGAGGAGCTCTACGAGGCTGGCATCCGGTTCAAGCGGAGCCAGACGAGCAGCCTCCTCGACATTCGCTTCCACCGCGGCACGCTCAGCCTGCCGGCCATCGTCGTCGACGACACCACCGAGTACTTGCTCCTCAACCGGCCTGATGGCGTTCGAGCGGTTGCACGCTGGCGCTGGCAACGACGTGACCGCCTACGTCTTCTTCATGGACAACATCATCGACTCGGCGCAGGACGTGGCGCTGCTAACCTCCAGGCGGATCATCCAGAACGCGGTGGGAGGCGACAAGGCGGTGGCGAAGCTCTTCAACGGGCTGTCCAGGGATGTGGTGCTGGGGCCGCAGAGCGCGCTCGATGACGTGCACCAGGAGGTGAACGCCTACTGCCGTAAGAGGTGGAACCGGTCACTTCACCTGACACGAGCGCCTTTTCATAGAGCGCAGTGAATCTTCTAGTCAAGATTAGAAATTTACTATAAACGACTAAATGTCTCACCTATTTAGTTCCTGTCACTAGCTTAGGAATCTAAAAGGCAGCATTTTAGTCCCCGTTGGTAATAACAACCGGGACTAAAGGTCCAAATGGGCCTGGAGGGTAGTAATGCCGACCTTTAGTCGGTTGTAATACCAACCGGGACAAAAACTGGCCTTGGGCTGAGCGGCTGGGGGCCTTTAATCCCAAGCGGTTGGTATTACCAACGGGACTAAAGGTGTTTTTTTTTTTTGTTTCCATTTCAATTCATTATTGATTTTGGTTTACAATTACATTAGGTTTTCAAATGCGTATTCTGCTAATATATGTATACGCCCACATATAATTTAGTTTGGAAACATTATTACACACAAATAAAGTATGAAACTATATATATTATGGAGCTATATATATGTATAATATATATATATATATGCACATAAATTTACAACATTATTCATGCATCCTTGGTATTTACAACACAAATGTTGTCCTCCACTTAAATATCATACAAATGTTCGGCCTCCGGTTTGGCTTCAATTGTTCATCTGGTTAAAGTAGAACTGGGTCTTGCCGTGCTTGAGGACATGCTCATTAAGAAATCCTCGCGATTGTCTCTTGAATTCCTTTGAGGCGGTCCATATCCAACACTGCTCCTTCAACCATATCTCCTTCAATTTGCATTAAGCGAAAGAAGTATTAATATACATAAGATTTATTTAATAGCAACAAATAAATAAAATGGATTTATTATATATACTTAGCACGTGCATTTAGATCTCAGAGATGGGTCTTTTTGCATACACCATGAGGAACTTCATAAGCGTAGTATCCACACAAATTGTTGGTTCAGCGGCCTGTTGTAGAACCCATGTCACGATATAAAAAGATTACTCGCGTCATCCCGTGCGTGGTGAAGCATGATAAGGTAAAGATCTTGGGGAGCTAGTACAACTTACATCCGATCGGTGTGGATCGGGAAGTGGCGCTTTCGTGATCCGGACGATGTATTCAGCAGAACCAAGCCCAAACCACGCCTAATAATTGGATCGTTAATTAACTATTGCG
The DNA here is from genome assembly GCA_036346405.1 of Phyllostachys edulis. Lineage (NCBI taxonomy): Eukaryota > Viridiplantae > Streptophyta > Magnoliopsida > Poales > Poaceae > Phyllostachys > Phyllostachys edulis. Next base: position 28,785,205 of record CM070568.1, on the reverse strand, counting down.
AGTTAAAAAGCAGGAATAAATATTTAAAGATCGAAGTTACCCCCGGATAATGTCTATCATATCTTGGTAATCTTCCCGCGGGTTTCTCAACGAGTCATAGATTAGCAAATGACCGTCGGAGAGATCGAAGACAATCGATATCGAAAGAAAAGGCTGCATTTGTTTATAGAGTCAACATATATATATCTTTATGTTGGATTGAGTAAGTAAAGTAAAATGTGCACACGATAACAACACTCACCCAAAGTTGTAGGGAAGAGTATAAATCTTTTGTTCTTTTGGTTGATCAAGAACCTCCGGAAATTCCTCTCCGTTTGAGGTCTCCATTGATCGTAAAGTGGTTTGGGTCCTTGAATACGATATATGGATCCATGAAACCAATGTTCTTGTCCTTTTCTACGTAGGAGGTCTCTCATCATGTCTCTCGCATATGTATAGACATGCTAGCTAGTGTGAGGATAATTACTTATACATATACATATGCTAGAGTGAGATTATTAAAAGAAAGAATCACGTCTGCATACAAGCAAATGATGAGAGATTTGTCTAGAGCGTTCATGTGGCATAGCCGGCGTAACTCATTAAGCTGAACCATTATAATGTCGCCATACGGAAGTAATGATGGTTTCTAATTTTGACGCCAAATATAGTCATCCGCCGTCACTGCGACACGCCGCCATGTACCACTTGTTTAACAAGTACATTTATGCGTCTGAGTTCCATGAGCTTCTCGAGGGTTGTATAGACTCTTGCCATATACATATTCCTTCTTCCAATGATCAACTTCCGGAGCACTTTTGATGTGCTCCTTGAGAGCATTGAAATGCTTAGACCGTTTCATGAAAAATTCATCAAGTTGATCCAAATGCACATTTCGGGATATCTGCTTCTAGCACGTTAGTGTTTGAACCATATTCATTCCCAATAACTAGGGAGCCTTGATTGTTGTGATTGTTCCCAGCCGTACAACACCAGTCCGCGTCTCTTCTCTTTCTTCTTCGCCTCCTCAATTGACTTGGTGAGAGTGCGGTCATAGTCGAATAGTGGCGAATCCTCACGAGCATGGCGTAACTTTTTACGGTGAGCGTCCACCCTTTCCTTAGAACTTCTGACGGGCGAAGTCTGTCACGGCTTCTCGTGGTTTCGCTTCGCTTCACTTTTAGCCTTGACTTCCATGAAGAAACTGCCCATCATCTGTTTTCTTCGAAGCATCTATTTCCTCGTGATCTTCTCATAGGAAAGTTCGTTGCTTAGAAATAGCTGGTGTTCTCCCCGAGCTTTCTTCTTGGCCACGCGTGCAGCACTGCCTTCGTTATGAGTGCGCCTCTTCTTTGGCGATGTGGCCTGGTGGCGGCTGGAGCCCGCCAGGTGGCGATGGAGGCCGCCTGCGGCGCAAGGAGCCCGGCCGTGAAGCGAGTGAAGCGGCGTGGCGGGCGTTGGAGCCGCCCAGAAGGAGCGATAGCTGGCGTTGGGCCAGCCGTGGAAGCGGCGGGCGCGTGGCTGCCAAGGAGCCCCGCCGTGGAAGCGATGGGGTTCGGGGATGCGGCCGTGTCTTCCACTTCATTGTCATCGCCCGCAACACTTGTGACTGGTGGTGAATGGATAATTGGACTTAGGTTGGGGAGGTCTCGCCTGTGAAAACAACGTGGTATGAGTAAACCGTTATTTAAGCCAATACATAATTAGTGAAAAAATGTTTCGCTTCACTTTCATCCGCACCTAGGGTTAGGTTGTTGAGGAGGAGGAGGTGACGCCTACAGAATAATGATATAGCGCTAGCGCCCAACATATGAATGTATTCTCCACTTCTCCTAAAGTCTTCTCCCATCACCTCCTTCAATGTCAAGAGGCACATTGCTATTACCTTTCACAACTCTATCCACAGGGACGCTAGCATATCGGGAGGTATTAATGCCCCATGGCATCTTGGTGTCTTCGTAGGATCGTCACGATACAACACCGATAGCCACCATGACCGTGGCATTCCCCTCTGGAATGTGCAGCTCACATGTCGTGAGAGGATCGGTGATGTCATCCACAGGAAGCGCTGACCTGCGTCATCTTGAATCCTTGGCACCTCGCGGTAGCGAATAGCCCTTTCAGCGATTAGAGGTCGATGTTGACTCCGGCGTCGATGCGGTTTGCCTTTGGATGGAACTTCTTGCTATCTGCACTTGCCTTTTGATTTCCTCATTCATTTTGGCTTCAAGTGCTTTTTTTCGCTCTCTTGCTTCACGAGCCACTTCCTCGGACTCAAGAACCATTTCCTCCATCCTGCAAGATCCGCTCTGCCTCCTCGTACTTCTTTCTCTCGGCGGCTTCTATAGGTGGCTTTGTCTTTAGGGAAGGCATGCTCCCCACCGACACCTCCCCATAGCCTCTTGTTAGCGCCAGTGTTCGGTACTCTCCAGGCGTATGTCGGCTCATCCTTATCTCGTTAAGGTGCCACCGCTGCTCTCGGTAAACCTCGAGCATAAGCAAATCTTTCTTGCTCTTTGGAGTTTTGCGCCATACACTATCTTTCAGGTCTCTGGGTCCGAGCTTCCATGACCAAAAACCAATACTTAGCGGCTCGGGCCAGCTTGATTGATTCTGATCGATCCTTGGCAAGAATCTCCTGTTCCATTCTTTCCCACTTAGGAATGGCACTGTGAGCCACCGATCCCAAGTGATGGTGGTATTGCTTTTGTCGGGCATGTCCGCTGGTTCCTTCTCACCCGCGCCTCACCCTCTTCCGATGTCTTGAACTGTACAAAATCATCCCAAAACGGCCTCAACTTGACGTAGGCCTTAGTGTTGAAATCTGGCGTCGAGTTCTTCTTGATAAATGTGTTGTACAATTTCTTCTTCCAACACCGGAATTGTGTGGCCATCTTCTTCATAGCCAGTTCTAACTCTCTCCTTCAAAGCTTCATCTTTCAGACGTATGTCGGCTAAATGTTGAAGGACATCTTGCCAAACTAGTGCCTTGTCACGATCAGAGACAAAACTAATATGAGAAGCAACTTTCTTTTGCTTCCATTCACGAAAGCATTGATCGGGATCTGTCTCTTTACAAGGTACCCACATGGTGTTTACGTTACGTGCATGTGGTCCAAGTACTTTTGCTGTATCCTCCTCGAATTCGGAGAGAATGAACCGACCCTCCAAGCGGCTTCTTGGACCTCGTACATTTCTACTCTTCCCGCTGTTGTCGTCGATCGAGGAGACTACTGAATGTAGAAACACAAAGATTTAAATAAATATATTTATACGACAAATGAAATTATTACGAATTTCATGTATACATAAGAGATTGTAGATAGACCTCGCTTGACATTGTCTTGCTCATCTTCATAATCGACAATCTTTTGACTCCGCCATCTACTTCTTGATTGTTGTCATCACCTTGAATTGGGCACCTTGTAAAGCGTCATTGTTGATAATATCCATCATGGCATCGTCCATGTTGTCATTCGAATTGACCATTTACGCAAATATATATATGTGTAGGGCGTTAGACGGTTCGTGATCGGTTGAGGGGTGGATAACGAAAGTGGCTGCATTTCGCTTCGGCTCGACTTATGTTAAGGCTCGTTAAAGCGAGCTCCGGCTCGACTCGGCTTTCGTTAAGATAACGAGCAAGCAGTAATTTGAGTCGGAGATATCGATATGGTTGATAACCGCCGGCTTCAAGACAATCTAGAATGTCAAGAGAATACAGTTTCATAAGAAGATGGCAACAAACCCACCAGAGCTTAATCTTAGAAGTGAATCAAAAGCGAGCTTAACGAGTTAAGTTATATCGCGCTCGGCCGTTAACAGCATGTTTTTTTCTTGGCCAAGGCGACTTTCGGTAAGGGCAAGGGTCGAGCCGAGTCGAAGCCGAAACCCTTTCGCAATGGCCGCTCTGGGCCATGAGTTCAAGCTTTTTTCCACACCTAGTGATGGCGGGTTATGATTTAGCATCAAGTGATGAAAAAGGTTGAGTGACATGCATCGACAAAAGAAAAACAACATATACATTCAATTAGCGGCTCACCGCAATGATTTCGCCGATGGCCTATCACAGGTCACAAGAGGCTACATGGCCAAGAGGTTAGGTTGCTTTGTCGCTGTAAATAAATACATTGCCACCGATTCTTAAGGCAAACAACGATGGCGGCTAGCTAATCTCGTTGCCTCTCTGAGCAATCAGATATTTTCTCTCTCGATCTCCTTTACGCCTCCCCGCAATGCGACAAGAGCAGAGGGAGCTCACCGTGGATGTAGGCTGGTGCCAAGGCATAGTTCACACTCGAGTCAAAGCCGATCCCAAGGAGGGAGAGCCAAGTAGCCGAGCGGCGAGGAGGAGCCGTGGCAGCAGGGTCGTGAGGGGCGCCACGGAAGGAAGGGAGGAGGTCCGCGACGCATGGTGAGCCGAGTGGTCAAGCGCTGAGACTGAGGGCGGCGAGAGGCGGAAGGGTGGAAGAAGGGAAGAAGCCTTCTGCAAGTCTTGAGGGACCTTTAGTCCCAAGCGAGGCAATATAGCAAGGGACTAAGGACCTTAGTCCGGGTGCAGATACGACCGATGAAAAGGCCGACCTAGTCCTGGGAAGATTTGCCCTGATCAAAGGACAAAGGATTATTTTTCGAAGAACCTTTAGTCCCGTGTCAGTGTGACCTTTAGTCGGGCAGCAGATTTTAATGGAGGATTAAAAAGTGGACCTTTAGTCCGGGTGAGTGCCTGACGGGACTAAAAGGTTCTTGCTGAGGACATATTTTCAGGAACCTTTAGTCACGCCGTGTGACCTTTAGTCCTACGGCATTTTAACGTCTGAGGGCCAGGACTATTCAAGCCTCCATCAAACACCACATTGGGGTCCTGTATTTGGTTTATTTGTATAAATATACTAATTCTTGTTAAATGCATAGTAAATTAAATACTAGGCATAAATTTTTAAAAAATAATAGTTGCATTTCCTTTTATCTTATTGACATTTCAAGCGACTTTTATAGTGACCACAAGCTAGGAAGTGAAAAGCCAACTATAAACAAAATGAAGGGCTCAAACCACAAATTTGGGAATTTCATTTGAAGGCATAAATACTTGCTAAAAATTTTCAAGTCATTTTTACACGCTGAGAAGACATGCTTCACAGAGGTACATGTGTCCTTTATCTAATAGGAATTTCATTTGAAGCGATAAAAACAAGAAAAATATGATAGAAACATCTGAAGTTACAATTATTACATAAAATCTCTAATACACACTATTTATTAAACATCACTATATATCAAGCTAGCACGATGGTGAACTTCTTCTTGATTATGACCCTTGGTTATGATCATCTAACCATGGAGTGTCCTCGGCATTTAGCAGATGCTTGGGTCTTTGGTCAATCGGGCGATGGATTCGTCATCCTTTCATAATCTTCGACAACTCCGACTTGTCCTCAATTCCCACGATGTTTCTTTTCCACGAAAAAGAACTATGTGGCGTTTTAGCTCATTGGTTGATTTGTGCGTCGTTTTCCCTCTCTTGGGTTTTGTAGACATGTCTCACATAGAACACCGATTCACATGACAAGAAGCGACCTAATGGTTCGTCTTTGTACCCAATATTATTGAGGTCCTTTGTTGTCATTCCATACTCCTTGTCGATTGTTACCCGCCTCGGGTCATCTTCACCCATTGTAGCTGGAACAAAGGGACTTTAAAATTAGGTGCGTAGTCTAGTTCCCAAATCTCCTCTGTCGGCCATAATATGTTTGCTCTCTTTCCATTTGAGTTCCAGGGCATCTCTGCCGACACCACTGCTTTTGGTTAGTGCTCCTTTTATCTTGGGCTCGATTGTAAAATGTATTTCCATTTATCTACGTACCCTTTGCACGTGAGGATGTGCCACGATGGTTGCCTAGCTAACAAATACTAGATTGCTCATCAATATTGTCATCACCTGACATTTTTCGCAACCAACTTGCTGAAAGTTTCCATGTGATGGCGCCTAATCCAAGCTTCATTCTTCACTCGAAGCCGGGATCGTAGGAACTCCTTGTGTACCTCGACATACTGGCTTACCACGGAGGAGTTTTGAAGAAGCGTGTAGTCGCTTATTGAAATAATGCGTCTCCGTACCGATATATGTTTTCTTCCCTAGTGTTCCCTTTCCACTAAGTCTCCCCTCGTAGTCGCGATTCAGGGAACCAATCGGGTCAAGGCCGGGAATGAAGTCAACCACAGAACTCAATGACCTCCTTCGTCCCGTAGCCCTTGGCGATGCTTCCTTACGGCGAGCACGCCGTGAACATATTTCTCGAGGACTCCTATGAACCTCTCAAAGGGAACATGTTGTGTAGGAACACAGGACCGAGAATATTAATCTCCTTGACCGGGTGAACTAGGAGGTGTGTCATGATATTAAAGAAGGATGGAGGGAACACCAACTCAAAGTCGACAAGACATTGAACCACATTATTCTCAGAGTAGCTAGTTCCATTGGATTGATTGCCTTCGAGAAATTGCATTGAGGAATGCACATAGCTTCACGGTGCCGGGCGTACATGGAGGTGGTAGAATTCCTCTTAAAGCAACAGGAAGCAATTAGGTCATAAGCACGTGGCGATCATGGGACTTTAAGTGTAGGAATTTCTTCTCCGCACATTTATTATACGCTTTATATTGGAGGAGAATCCAGATGGGACCTTGATCTTTGTTTAGGCATTCAAACATGCTTTCCTTCTCTTCTTTGCTAAGAGTGAAGCTAGCAGGTCTTAAGTAATGGCGTCCATCGTCTGTCTTCTCCTGGATGCAAAGTTGTCTCGTTCTTTCATGCTGCTGCCAAGTCTGTGTGCTTCGAGTGAATCCTTAGACTTTCCATACACATCCATGAATCCTAGCGAGTTCACACAAAGATTCTTTGTCGGGTGCATCACGTCGATCGCGTTGCGGACCTCTAGGACTTGCCAACAGGGTAGCTCCCAAAATATGGACTTCTTCTTCCACATGGGTGCGTGTCCTTAGCATCTTTCGAACAGGTTCACGCCTTGTCCCTTTCCAAAGACTACTTGCACATCCTTGACCATATCAAGTACATCCTCCCGTTATTCGGTTATGCGAGGCTTGGTTGATGTTCTCGCCCACCGTTAAAAATGCTTGCCTTTCTTTCTTAGTTGGTGATTCATAGGAAAAGCACGCGATGGCCAAGGTACCACGACCTTTCGATTATTTTTCAAATATATCTCGTCAATGTCATCAAAACATTGTGTGCATGCATTGTATCCCTTGTTTATCTCCGTCACGAAAAGATTACTTAGCGCAGCCAATCATTGATTATTCACGAACAACAATGCTTTCATGGTCGAAGTGTTCTGCTTGTACTCATCCCACACACGTAACTGGGTTTGCTCCATAAAGCAGGAGTTCCTCAACTAATGGCCTCGGTAGAACGCCGATGTCGTTGCCGGGTTGCCTCGGGCCTTGGATGAGCACTGGCATCATAATGAACTTCCGCTTCATGCATAACCATGGAGGAAGGTTGTAGATACATAAAGTAACAAAGCCAAGTGCTATGACTAGTGCTCACGGTCCCCAAAAGGATTCATACCATCCGTACTTAAAGCGAACCTTAGGTTTTCTTGCGTCATCTCGCAAACTCAGGAATTCTCTGCCTATTGCTCTCCTTTGGGACCCATCGGCGGTGTCTCAACATGTTGTCTACCTTACGGTCTTCTTTGTGCCATCGCGACAACTTTGCATGGTCCTTGTTTATGAGCAGACGCGTTTGTGTGGTATTATAGGAGCATACCACATAACCTTGGCGAGGATTTTCTTCTGGGGCGTTCTTACGCCCTCAACATCGCCGATGGTCATTCTCGTGATCTTATACTGCGGCGCCAATAATCAGGGCATTCATCCAAATTCTCGTAGTCCTTGCCACGGATCTGAGGATCGAATATTAGGACATGCATGTATCTTCGGATTTCTAATCCCAGCGCGCACGACCGTTTTGCTTCGTCACGTAGTGGCGGGCAATTCGTTGAAGCTTTAAGCATCTTTTTTGGATCTTGAAGAATTGCCCAAATGCCTTATCCGGATACACCATTCTCATGCCTTCCATTGTAGCGAACTCCAAGTTGTTGTACCCAACTTTTTTGCCCATCTTCTACGACGGGTATAGTAATTTCTTGTGATCCTCTAGCATGCGGTCAAACTTAGCCTTCTCCTTTTCACTTTTTAATCTCTTTGTGCATCACGAATGACATCACCAAGAGCATCATCTTTCACGAGTGTGTCTTACCTTTGCCTTCTTCTTGACTACTGCGCATTGCGGTATCATCGAAGTCACCGTATTGAGCAATAATGTCGTTAGGGTCCAATTGTTCTTCTTCACCTTCTTCCATTATAACCTCGGTTTCTCAGTGCTTGGTCCAACAAATATAGTTTGGCATGAAACCCGACTTCAACAAGTGTGAGTGAAGACTCCTTGAGCGAGAATATTCCTTCAAATTCTTACACGGGCATATGGAATGACACATGAAACCATCCCGCTTTGTTTGCCTCGGCTAATCTTAAGAAATAATGCACGCCATCAATGAACTCTTTGGAGCGGCGACAAGCATAGTACATCCAATTACGTGTCATCGTCTGCATTATATGACATATCACATAATTAAATTTCAAGTTTCAAATTTTTCCCGGATAGTACACATGATAGAGGCTACCCAAAATTTTTAGAATTTTTGAAATTAAGATGAATTTATTTTGAATTTTCAAAGAATCAATACTATTTGGCAAATTTGCACTAGAAGTTTCCTTGCGGCGTATACGTGAGTGTCCCAACGACGGCAGCTCCCGCTCTCGCAGGATTTAGCAGCAAAGCAGTACAAGCTTAGGGAGATGGGACATCAAGTTAAATGATAATTAATAATTAACTAAATTGCCCAAAGTCATTAAGGGTGAATGACCATAGGTCAACAATCAATCCAAAAGGCAAACAATAACTAAGTGATTAAGCTAATTAGATTAACTAATTACTTAATAATTAAATATTAAACTTATTTATTAAAACAAAATTAATATTTATTATTTTTGCCCAAGAGGTTGGATCTGATAAGATAAGACTTATCTCATCAAACACCCTCAAAGCTTAACCTAACTAACACATGTAAAAGTCATTTTTCATTTATTTAAATAATTATTAAATAAGGTGAAAAATAAAAGTCTTCAGATTGATCCCAAAATTTTTGTACAGATAGTTCATAGCCTAATTAGATGGCAAAACAATTTTCAGAATTTTTGGATCATTAATTTAGCCTACAAAATTCATGGAATAATAATTAAATAAATAAGCATAAAATAGGTATAAATTCAACTTTGTCCAAATAGTCTTAAAATTTTTATATGGACTGTTCACAGTGTAACTTAGTGGAAAAACAAATTTCATGATTTTTGGAAATTTATTGTGGCTACTAAAAATCATGAAAGTTCCATTTATGAATTAATTGGCAATTTTATAACATATAAAAAATTATTCAAATTTCACATTTCATATTTTCATAATGAATGACAGGGTTAGCATCGAGAGCTTATCATAACACGCCTGGGTGAATACTGTTGAGTGAATGAGCAGCTCCGCCAGTGGCAGACAATGGCGTGAACAAGTGTCCCTACGCATGACGACGGCGTTCCGCTCTCGGTGCCGGCTTGCAAAGCAGGAGTTTAAATAGAAGGACATTTAGTCCTGGTTGGTACTCTTAGGACTAAATGTCCCTCCTAAAAAGCACCTTACGGAGGCTGGTTAGGCGAGGGGACTTTTAGTCCTGTTGGTGTTACCAGCCGACTAAAGATCTTTTAGTCAGGGCCTTCAATTTTTCTCAAGGCCCAGCTAACGTTTAGTAGTTCGACCAAAGATGCGATGCAGCGTAGTAGTGGGTGGCGCGCCAACCCCGTCCACACCTACTTCAAGAGCCCATGGTCGTTCCTCCCTCGCGCCGCCATCTTCACCTCGGCATGACCGTCATACGAGACAGTCTACACCGTCCTTAGGTTCTACCACAGTAGCTAGGTTCCACTTCTACGTACATCTTCGGATGACGCGCTTTTATCTATGGTGTGGCCTGTGGTCTGAATATTGTTAGAAAATGCAAATATTTACAGTTTCCCCAAAATATCATCAGCGGTGATGACAGGTGGGGGTCATATTCTCCAATGTCACAATAACACACTAATGGTATATTTCGACGAACTAAGACTTCCCTATCAGTACGGACTACGGACGCGTCCACTAACCTTGTGCCCTTGACTAACTTTCTGAGCTTTTCTCACTGAATAGATATGGTAGTATGGTTTTTTACTGTCTATTTATAAGGTGATTAAAATTTTTTTAAGTATAAGTCACCTTTATTATCCATTAGATAAATATATCGTCATGTGACACAGCAATCTCTACACACGTCACGATGGTGACAACAAGTAATTTAAACTTAAGAAAATTTCAAGCAACTTAAAAATAGCAAAATTGTTTTTTCACGAGCAAAGAGAAACTTTATTGATAACTCGAAACACAATTACACTCCCCGATCAATCGGTTGCTCAACACACTCACACGATTGCACTTCCACTGATGAAAAAAATCTCATTGAAATTTGTGCTTCTGACTACATTGGTAATAAATTATTACCGGGTGGGCAGTAGGAATACAAATCGGTCTAGAAAATTTGGTTTTGATAAATTTTGTAATTTTTTTTTTGAATTTTCCTGAATTTTGTTCAAATTTGTTTTTTAAAAAATTTAAAATCCAAATATTTCAGTTTGTTTTGGAAATTTCGGCCGAAATTGACCGAAATTTCTGGTCACTAGTAGTAACCGGAGTTATGACTACCTCCGATTTTTTTTTTCAACCGCGGGAGTGCTTTATGCGCTTTGCAAGCTGTGCGAACTAATGACCTACTACATTCTGCTCTCTTCTCACGTTGCTGATGATGAAATCCGGGAGCTGTCATGCCATGGTCAAAGCTTCTTGATAGGTAAACTTATCTTCGGACCTATGGTGGTTCTCGGGGTGCAAAAGAAAGTTCACCGCATTTGAGCAATAAGACTCAGAATTGCCGGCAAACAGACACAGTCCGCACGCCGCAGCAAGAGTGAAACCAAACCTGCAAGCTAAAGCTTCCATCTCCTCCACATCAGCCCCATGCAAGACCAATTGCCAAGCCGTACGTGAGAAGGGCCTTGCCGGTGTGGGTCTCGAATAACCACTCCAATCCCTGCAACTTTGGAGTGCTGGTGGCAGTATGATTGATTGGATATAGGCCTCATTTACCTTTGCGAGATTTCCAATTAATCCTCCCCACATTGTTGCAAATAAAGTAACATCACAAGATAAGAGGTGTATGTAAAAGTAAAATATCGTTTCATTGATTTATTTTAGTTTGAAAGGACTTGGGAATCACATGCAATGTGATAAGTTGAACCTAATGTTTACGTGATATAACCGTCTCCGGGAAAATTATCTTTTACATTTCAGTGGTGCCGTGGATCCCGTCACGGTGTTAAAAAATCGGCCGATTTAGAAAATATCAGTCTGCTCGACCCCTAGTTGGTTGTAATGCCAGGCTGAAATTTACCGGTGGGACTATTTTTTCAAATATAATTAATCTAAATGCAAAAAAATACATCAAATTTTAACTTCATTCTCATCTTTATTTCATCTATATGTGAATATCTAGTTCATATATACAATATTCCATGGTTATTTATCAAAAATCATATAGAAAAGAGGTGTTAAAATGGGAAGGTGTGTGGGTCCCACTCATTCATTCGATTGCTCTAAGCATGACTTTCCGAGCAACGCTGTTGGAAACGAAGCATGCATACGTCGTTAAGGTCGCTCCCAATTGGTAGTATCTTAGTGCGACTTCTTAAGTACATGAGGTGTTAGGATACTATTTTCCTAATACATAGTTTCTTATGGTGTAGTATCTTGACCTATTTCATTTAATTACATGCATGATCTTTACTAGTATTTGAGCATTGTGGCCTATTTATGGTAAATGCTAAAGCAATACATGTTTGTTGACACACAAGCGTAAATGCACAGAGATCGATCACAATAAATTTTATGCGTTGGATTTCGAGACGGTAACTCAGTATCAGGATTAGATACTAGAGTACAATATCTCTTTATTAACTATGGTGCCACATCATCATTTTGCCTATATAAGAGCTTAAGATATCAACTAGGGTAGAAAGCACTGTGAGCGTTCTTTAGTATGCTCGTGTGTCTATAATTATCTTTAATCGCTTCACAGGATATATGGTAGATCACATATGTGACGTTTTTTTAAAACAACTTTGTTCACTAATTTTTTTGAAATATATTTATAAAATCCAATAAAATTATAATATTATGAAAGTATTTTTTGAGACAAATCTACACATATGATTTTTTATGTATCTAATCTAAATATTTAAAAAGATATACTTGATAGCCAAAGTTTGGCGTCATATATCCCAAAACAACATGTATTTGTGACTAGAGGCATGCATCCTAAACCTACTGCCGATGGAGGAGCATATATGTATTTGTGACTAGCGCAGGCTGTCTGGCAACAGCTCAGGAGGGCCGGCAAGACGATGGAGCAATTCGCCGCTGCTGTAGTGGAGGTGGCAGCGCAGCTGGAGGATGCATACGAGGACGACGCCAGGTGCCAAGAGGCTTTGGAGCAGAGGTGCAATCAGAGTAGATACTTTCTGACCGACCGACTGAACTATTTCGGAGCGAATTCGGAAAATAAAATCGCTATGCGGCTGATTTTGTTGGATTCGGAATAAGCATCGTATAGTAGTTGTCGGAATTAGAAACGAATTCGGGAGAGAGATATCCGTGGTATACATGAGTTATCTGAGATTTTCTCGGTAATATCCGGAAGTGCTAAACCGGTAATATCATAGTACCTCTTCACTTCTCAGCCCATGAAACATTAAAGCCCAATGATCTGGCCATCTAGTCCACCTAGAAGCAGTAGTAGCAAGGCCCATTCCCCATCGACTCAGGGGCAGGCTACCGTTCCTAGCACCACGGCGCCGGCCGGCCCGGCCTCGGCTGCGTCCGCCACTAGTCCTCGCCGTCAACCGCTCGTCCTGCCGTCCGCAGCTCTTCCTCACGCCTCGACGGGCATCGGCCAGTCCGCCGCTCGCGCCCGCCGTCCACAGCTTGTCCACGGGCGGTGAGTCTTTTATATCCTCTTGTGCTTCCTTTCTTACAAGCTTTTGATACTAGGAGTGATTCTAAAATATAAAACCTCGTTGAATTCTTGTTGCTAGAATAGGATGGAATATGAAAGCGTACTTAGAAATGTACGTGCCAGTACTGGAGCGTCATCTGCCACCCCACTAGTCATGAGAAGTATTTATGTAATGACTAGTATCTATGTATCGTGTAGTGCACTTCTTGAGCTTTTGGACATTATCTGACAAAATATTTGTTACAGTATCAATTCCGATATGTACATCCGTGACCTATACTATCTATATTCGTATCCGACACTATCCGCGTTCGGCTCCAAATAAAAATAAAATAAAATAGGATACATAACAAGCTATTTCCGACCGTATCCATTCGATTGCACCACTACTTCGAGGGGGGCGCAGCAGGTCCCATGTTAGAACCCCCACCTTCCTATTCATATTTTGTGATCATTATTTAATTTGTGGGATGCACGTGTCGGACAAGTAAATTCATGCAAAATGAATGCTGCAGTGAGAACCGAACCCACACTACTACAAAACATGTTATACTAGACACCTCATCACAGACGGTTCCACAGGAACCGTCTGTATTGTAATTATCACAGACAGTTGTTAATAAAAAGCGTCTGTGATATGTAGCAATGGCTAGAACCGCAGTGATATGTAATTATCACTGACGGTTTTTAATTAGAATCGTGAATTATTGTAGCTACCTCTGCGTCAGCACATGCTTCTAACTCTACACGAAGACCTAGTAGGGCACCTTTGCCTCCTGCGACAGGGGAATAACTCCATGGAACCTCTACAGCAAATCAGCCGCCATTCATCCCTAGGCTCCTCTAGCACGATTAGGAGACCATAGATCGGTAGCCCGGTGAGCATGCCCACATCCTATAGAATGGGCGCCATCTCACCGCACAATAGGTGGAAAGTGTGTGCCTCTGGCCGCCAACAATCCATGAGAGCGGTGAGGAGTGAGCGGTCAAAAGGGAAGTGCCAGAATTGCTCAACGTACGTCGTTGGGGCAACATCTGCTCGACGTCGTCCACCTGAGTGGACTGCAACATCCTAGCGAGAGTAAGGAGTCCGGTGGCTCGCAACCTGCAGTGCAGCAATGAAGATAAGGATGTAACTACATGAACATTAGTAAATTTTGGATGGAATAGTTAACAAGTGTCATACCTGGAGAACCAACACCGGTCCAGCCTCCAAGACTTCGACGGAGTGTGAGTCAACGGTGCGTCGAACCGAGGGTAGGATCTCCTCCTCCCCTCTCCTCTCCTCCCCTCTCTTCTTCTCAGCCGCCGATGCTCTCCTTCCCTCTCTTCTCCCATTGGCACTTTCTCTCCTCTTCACTCTGTCTGTCTGTCACGCGAGTTAGAAGCAGTTGGACATATATTGGCCCTCAGTCGCGATAGCGTGGCGTGATTGAGGTCACACTCCTGCTAGTCGCACGAGGGAAGTGTGATTGGCGTCAGGCGCATGCCAGTCGCGTTTCTATCGCGCGACTAGACTCAACGTCGTCTGTTTGTCGCGCGACTAAATGTCGATGTGGCGCAACTGAGGAAAAGGAAACTTTGGGGGAGAGGGGATGAGAGGAGGCTGCGAAGCTAAGGCATGATTATCTTTTTTGTTTGTCACTGCATCTATTCGGAGAGAAGGGGTTTAATTGCTGCTGGGATAGAGAAAGAGAGAGATTGAGACAAAAAAAAAAGCAGATGGCTTGGAATATGTTATATCTGCAGCAGTGCTCATGTGCTGCTTCGCAGCTTTTTTTCCTGCTACTATTGATGCATACTAGCGGTAGACCCACAAATTCTTGTGACATGTAAATAAAAATCCCATGTATGATAATGATTTGGAAGTTTTATGTGTATATATATATATATATGTGTGTGTGTGTGTGTGTGTGTGAGTAAAATAATTAGATCGGAAATGGCACAATATACATCTGTGGTCAAATAATACATAAGTCTTATCTGGATCCGTCAATATGGGATTTTAATTTGAGAGACTCTACATGTAATTTGTGAGGAACCAAAATATAGATAAGCTAGTAATATAGTAGAGAGTCCATCAATAAATGCGTAAAGTATTTTAAGCTCTAAAAAGTCTGAACTAAGGAATTTGTGGAATCATGCACATGCATCTCCTCTGAACGAACATCTTTGTTTTGGTGGTACTCTGTTTTTGTTTTGAGCTATACCAGATGTAAAAGGAACGCAAGACATGTCATATACTTTTAGATAAAAAAAAACGGTGATTTTCTCAAAGTAAGAATCGATGTTTGTATAGAGTGATAATTAGTATGTTGAGTCGAGAATGGGCGACGCGATCATAGCAATCGCTTTTATATGCAGACAATATATCATCCTCCAAAGATTTTTTACTCAATATTCAAGTAAAAAAGATGATATCTATCTGACACATATGTATTGTCTAGAGGTAATGTATCGACCTATACAAAAACTATGAAATGAGTTATAATCCCAAAATACATTCTTTGTAACAAGCAAAAGGGGAAAAAGCAATCGATCTAGCACAACACTTTGGGAAGGAATGTTTTGGACATGAGAAAATCTCTAGGAATATATAATACAAGGCATTCAGAGCAAGAGATACCTTTAGACATCTGTAGTGTGTGACTCAAATTGCTCATCAAACCTCGGCTAAGCTGTTCAACCTGGCGCGGAGCAAACAAGGAGAGATACTACTTGGCTTTGATTGGTGAAAGCACCTTAAGAAATTCAAATTTGGTCTGTCTCTTTGGAGGCGGTAATGTCAATTCCTTAGTTGGCGACTTCTTCTACCAAGCAAGTGCAAAACAAAGAAGGAACGATTACATTCTCATATCTTTTTGTTACGTGTTCTATATAATACAGTTTGTAATCTAAATTGTCACTAACATTGGATTGATCAGGAATTACAACATCAAACCTATGGAGATGGGCCCCAAGCACGTGCACTGCATGTGAGATTGTTTTTAGGCACGTGTTGGGCACGCTTATATTATAGATGAGCATCTATCATTAGGAATCGTTGAGGTAGCAAACAATTGTTAGGAATCATTAAAGTCAATCAGGTGGTACCTTCTCGTTGTAGCTTTGTTTAAGCTGTGGTGTCCAATTTTTCAAGATGGCCCTGCAGTGTGTCTGAAAACTTAAAGCACATAAACAAAAGTTATCATTTGAAATGGAAATGGTGATTCACCAATTGTAGAGGTGAGCTCTTGGCAAAGTATAATGTACCATTTTTTGAGCAAGCTATTATTGTTCATACCGATATCAATTGTAATAAGCGGGCATTGCGGACTTCATGCGTCAGTAGTTAGCTAAACGGTCCATTAGCTCTAATCCTCTGCTCCTTTTGGAAGAAAATGGAAACATTGTTATAACAATACATACATCAAAAAAGAAATTGTTTAGTCGGATCCACGGTGTCTTGGAAAACATAAAGCACATAAACAAAAGTTATCCTTTGAAATGGAAATGGTGATTCACCAATTGTAGAGGTGAGTCACCGGCAAAGTATGATGTACCATTTTTTTGAGCAAGCTATTATTGTTCATACCGATATCAATTGTAATAAGCAGGCATTGCAGACTTACTGTCTGTAGTTAGCTAGACGGTCCATTAGCTCTAATCCTCTGCTGCTTTTGGAAGAAAATGGAAACATTGTTATAACAATACATACATCAAAAAAGGAAATTGTTTAGTCAGATGTAGCATGTACCATTTGGCAGGAAGAAATAAGAAAAAACTAAGCATAGATAAAAGTGCACACTAATAGATATCGCCGTTACAAAAGAGCACAAGATACGCCTGACAATATATATATTACATGTAGTTGTTCGCAAAATATTAGAGGATGTTTTACGCTATTACACATTACATAAAGTTGGCTTGTAGGTACTAAAAATCTGAGCAGAACCGTCCAAAGTCTGGCATGGTTTACAAAGAGGCGAGTGAGAGACCATCATTACTAAGAACGGTGAGTAATGTCGGCTTAACAACTTGCATAGATCGACATAGTAACCACCATGCTAAGGTCGGACAAATCTTGATGCAATTAACGGTTAGTGGTGAATCAATCATTTGGGCCTTGTTGAGATTATTGTGCTTATACAATAAACACAAGCTAGCGAGTTTGAGGTAAAAACTATGAGTGCCAACCTACCGAATCATTGTTCACATCCTCACTGTTAAGGTCCAATTCGATCAATACTTGATTAGGGTCAATAGAGATGCGTAACTTTAACCTATGGGGTCAAAGATGTGGTTAGGGTTCAAGTAGCAAGAAAATACACAATACTTCACTGCTTAGTTTCGGTTTGCAAGGCTGGCCATGGCCCAGTTTTGTCCCAAATGAAGCTATAGTACAGCAGCTCATAGAGTAAGACTCGGAGATAAAGAAGTCATGCATGTCTTGAAATGCGTGCCAATCTTTAGACAATCAAAGGGTACAACCATCAAAATGATTTTAGCTAATAAATTGGAGATTGTATGGCTATGGAAGTAGTGATAAATAATTGCATCACCTTTGTGTTACTTGATGTATAAGAGGATGCTATGAGAGACTAACAATCTTTGCTACTGTTCACAGACATGCGTGAAGAGAGCAAATCTAGAAGTCACATATAACGAGATAGGAGGAGATAAACATCAATAGACAATCCGCTATATCGAATCTCACATTTGTTAGTTGTCCGATGAACCGCAAGGTGGTTGCATAAAAAGAAAGATAAGTGAGGCTCTCATGCGGGCAAAAAAAAGTAGCAACATTAACATGCGATCTCTATCGTTTGTAAACGTAACATAATTACAATACAAAGCCTCAGTATGAGCAGGCAGAGATAGGTCTTAGTAGTATGAACCGAGAAAAAGGAAACTTTGGGGAGAGGGATGAGAAGGGCAAAGGCGAGAGGAAGCTGCGAAGCTAAGGCATCTTTTCTGTTTGTCACTGCATCTATTCGGAGAGAAGGGGTTTAATTGCTGCTGGGATAGAGAAAGAGAGAGATTGAGACCAAAAAAAAAAAGCAGATGGCTTGGAATATGTTATATCTGCAGCAGTGCTCATGTGCTGCTTCGCAGCTTTTTTTCCTGCTACTATTGATGCATATACTGAGATCTTCAAAGCCTATATTAATGAGTGTTGGAGGACTACATATGCAATATATTTTATAACAAAATAATTTAAATGTTGTTTTATATATTAGATAATTTTATTTTTAGAATTTGGTTGAATCGGCAATCTACAATAGACAATTATCAATCAAATTAGGCGTCAAATGATCAAATAAACACACCATATCATTGTTTAAATAGTAAATATGTTTAAAACATATACTTTTTAAGAATAAGGTAGAATCATATATTCTACTATTCGATTCTACAATGCGATCCGATTTAGGGTCACGATTCTGACAAACTTGGTTTGGTAGGCCAACAACTAAGGGTTATTTTTAAGAAAAATATAAAATGTAGGTTATTTTTGTAAAACAATAAAAATTGTTTATTTAGAAGAAAAAAATCGTGAGGACAGGCAGGCATGCATTAGAATCTATAAACCTTTCACATTCAGGAGAATTTTGTGAAATCCGCCTTGATTAGGTCCGTTTCATTCGCTTTCTGGCTCTCAATGCACAAAGACATGTAGCCAAATATATGGATTTACTTTTTATTCACAGTGACCTAATTTATTTCTTGTTTTGGAGAGGACAATGATCTGTTTAGTAAAACGAGACCTTAAATGTAGCGACCCGAATGGGCTACAATGAGCCCAATACTCTTATGCCGTCAGTCCAAGAAGCCCTCTACACGGGCCGGAAAATTTCTGGCCCAACTGAACCGGCCTTCAAGCCTAGGCCCAAGATCGCTGAGCTTTGCATGGCTAGCGTAATTTGAAGCCTTTGCTTTCACAGATGTTGTGCTAACTATGCTCGGATTGTGAGATGAATTGGTGAGGCCATCAGTGATTCATGGAGCTAAGCTTTGAGACCAGTTTTGGGCAATCTTTTCTGCTTGTACTTGGAAGGATGCTGCTACTTTAGCTAGTGTTCTCAAGAGGCGAGTGGCCACCCCCATCAAGCAATTCAGTGACAGCTTATTTCCATCTTCATACAACTACAAATGACCACTTTTCCTAAGAAGCTGCAGCTAGGCCAAACAGTTCTGCCTAGACAACGCCACTCAAGACAACTAGAATGAACAAAATGCCATCCTAGGGACTGTTTGTGCCCTCAGGGTGTACTTGTAGCCAGATTCCTTTCAGTTACATGTCAACAACCATTGGCTTATCACGGGTACTGATCATCCAGCCTTGACCCAATTAAGCTAGCATGCATGCACATCTCTGTCTTTTTTCCCCCTCTGCAACATGTGCAGAACAACCGTATGGACATTCTGTTGGGGATGCTGCTGTGCACTTGAGCGTTGCAGCTTTGCAGGCATATGCCATGTTTGTCAGTTGGGTGTTACCATGCTTGGAGTGATGATTCAGGTCACCAGCTAGCTAGACAGAAAATGCAGTCAGTTCACTGTACATTTTCGGTTGTTTTAACTAGAGGCAGCATGATAAATTCCACTGCAAGTTTTTCTTCATTCCCCTGTCGGTATTACTTGGTTTACTGAAAATCCAGACATGAACTTTTGTTATGAAATTTAGCAACACTGAACAACGGACCAAGTCATTTGGTGTCACTGTTATGGTAGTAAACAAGGAAATTCCTTTTGCATGTAATTTAGTTTCATGGATGTATGTATACATGTGCATTCCGAGCACTACCGTTTGCACGAACGGAATTTGTCATACACGGTTATAATAAGCCAGTATGTGTAAGCGCAGAATTTACAGTGTATTTTCCAGGGGGGAAGGCCTCTCTTATCTTTTCTCATTAGGCATAGTTCAAGAATGTGCGACCGGACCACCGGTTAAACCGGAAAAAGACGATACCGAGAACTTAGCTGGCTCGGTTCAGCCCAAAGACCGTCCATCTATTCAAACTGGGAAAAACCGACCGAACCTACCGGTTTTTAGTACCTACGAACCTGTGCCAGTTTCACTGAACTGGACGGTTTTTGTTTAGGACATAAATACCTTCGTTCTTATTATTTCCTTGCTGTGAATTCAGGAACAAGATTGGAAAGATGTGAATATGAGTGCCATACTGTTGTACGCTAGTTGTTTCATTGAGAATTAGACTGTAGTTTCCATCCCTATTGCTTTGAATAAATACTCTCATAGACAATTACAGTACAACTATGATGTTGCTATAGCTTTACATGCATTAATTCTAATGATAAATCTCTTGTTCTAAAGATTCATAATCTAGATATACAAATTGATTGCGATATTTAATAGAAAATCTCTACTTTTTAAAAAATGATAAATAAATATAATATATATATATATATATATATATATATATATATATATATATGGATATATATATATATAAACCTGGTTGGACCGTGAACCAAGGTTGGATCAAGAAACCGATGAACCTACCGCTTGACCGGGTTCGATTGCCGGTCCGAATTTTTGCATGATGGGTAGTATTATGAGTATCCTACTGTTGTATGCTAGTTGTTTCATTGAGAATTAGACTGCACCCCCATTGTTCTAAATAAATACTCTGACAGATAATTACAGTACAACTATGTTGTTGTTATAGCTATACATGCTTAATTCTAATGATAAATCCCTTGTTTTGAAGATTCATAATCTAGATGTACAAATTGATTGCAGTATTTAATAGAAAATCTCTATTTTTATAATAAAATAATGAATATATATATATATATATATATATATATATATATATATATATATATATATATATATATATATATATGTATGTATGTATGTATGTATATGTATATGTATATATAGACACACACACCCGATCGGGCGGACCACTTTGCGGCATCCAAAGAAACGGCTAGGCCGTTGGGAGGAAGGAGGAGATGATGATCCGCTCAGCTTTCATTTGGCGTGTGGTTAAGTACAGAGTCATGTGGAGATATCCACCAATTTGTACTGTTGTTGTTCCTTGGTGTTGATGATGGCGACGATGATGCCAACAAGAGAAGGGGGGAAATCAAATTGAGTGTGGTCCTAGATCTTTTCTCATCTGGATTTTCATTTGAAGTCCTGTCCTTTGGATTTCACCGGTCATGTTCTGTATCTTTGAGAGTGTTGGATCATAGAGGCATTCTCATCCTCCAAAAGATATCTTGCGAGGCGAGGGACTCTACTTTTAATCTAGATCACTTGCCCTTTCACAACTAACGTGGAACTATTCCAAAAGACATAATATCCTCAGTGGACGCAAAATCCCGTACAATTGGCGCATGTTAGCGTTACAAACAGTGTTTCTCCGAATGCAAGTCGTAAAGCCTTGTTCTGACCAAGCATAAATATGGATGGCGCACGGTGGCGTCCCACGGTAGCGAAGGCAGACACCACCGGTAGCGAAGGCAGACAATGAAAGAAAAAGGAAGGGAGCATATGTAAGGCGTGTTTGGGACGGCTTCAGTTTTCAGCTTTTGCCCGGAAAAACCGAAAGTCGTCTTCAACGGCTTCTGCAGCCTTTGTTTTGAAATTACCCCTGAAGTTCGGGGGTAATTACCCGCCGAATGCCACTCCATAAAGCCGTGCCAACCCCCGCGCTCCCCTAGCCTCCTCCCCGGCGCCATCCTCCCCACCGGCCTCCTCCCCGGCATACCTCCTCTTCCCAAACCCAGATCTGGATCTCCCCCTGCGCCCTCCTTCACCTCTCTCCTTCCCGGCGCACCTCCTCCCCGTCGCCCTCCTCCCCCGGCTACCTCCTCTCCGGCCTTCTCTTCTTGCCTCAAAGAAACGAGGTACCGGTGGTGAGTCTTTGAATCACTGTGGCGCAAATTGGCCATTTCGTCTTCATATCCCATTCCGCTTTTGAATTTACCTGACAAAAGGTGTTCCTTTTCATGTAGTTTTCTTGGTCGGTTTGTTACTTTCGTTCCCAATTCTTGGTAAATTTTTTTGACTTGGTGACTCAAATCGGCCCTGTAGTACTATTTTGGATCATGCTCGATTAGTGTAAATAAGAAGGTTTTAGGAATTTTAGACACTATGCTAGTTACCTATTTGTCAGTGTGTTGGGACTTGGGACCTTGATCGTTCTGTTCTGTATTGTTGCTGCTGATATCCAACAATAGAAACACAAGCACATGGTAAGTGAGGGTTCCTTTTAATCGTATAATTGGTCTGGTTGATATGCCATCTTTGTAGTATCAAAGTTATATTTTTTTTTTTGGACTACTAGGAACATCAAAGTTGCCTTTTTGAAATCTATGTGGTAAAAATAGAAAGTTGCCTTTTTGAAATCTATGTGGTAAAAATAGTTATGCATCTCTACCATAAACAGATCAAGTATATCTAGTATTTTGTTCAATTATCTGGTTGATCTTATTGTCACCATCCAATGTCCAGTGGAACTCGTGCTGAACTAAAGCAAAAGGTTCATAGTTTAGTAGTAACTTGTTCCGTTGAATTTGTGATCAATATATGTTGTTGGACTTTTTATAAGTGATTTTTAGGGAATTTTCTTTATAAGTGTGAACTTTTGGGTTGGTTAAAGAACGAAGACAAAATATATGTGATGGGTGAATGAGTTAGAATCATAATGTACTGTTTGTAATTCACACTAAAGGAAACAAACATCAAGATAAAAAGGAGAAGTGGTTGATATTGAGTAAATAATTTGTCCATGGTGTCTTGTTCTTGAGCTATACCTTCCAGATTAGAGAAAATTAGGAAGGTCTCTGCTCCATTTATTTAGAGCTAAGAAGAGTGATAGAAAAAGAGGTCTCTTCTTGAAAGTTTAGGAAAACGGTGAAACCCCTATACCACCTGTGCTAGAGGCCATTATACTGTCAGTCAGGCTCTTCAATTTTGATTTCTGATACGAACAATGTAATTTTTCTTTGACTGACTTTACAACTAGATTCTCCTAAAGTCCTAGTGCATGCATTTGTAACATCCCAAATTTTGGGGCTTTTTGAAATCTTCAAAATAAAATGAACCATTTGAATTTTATTAAATTAATTAAAGCTTAAATTGAAATTTCAGAAAATGAAAGATTTTAAATGATTAAATCAAACTTCAATTAAATTCAAAATGAGTTTATTGGATTTTCCAAACTTTCTCGGATTTTCTCCTAGTTCTTTTGCTGTTTTCTTGGAGTTCAATCTAATTTATTCCCTTTTCTGTTTTTCCCAAAATTTCTTTTCTTTGTGGTAAAATTTAATTCAAATTAATTATTTTCAAAATGTTCGATTTTAATGGGAGTTTTTTCATATATTATCATTCCTAACCCGAAGTTCAAATTCATATTCCATCATCTCAATTCGAATCTCGTCGTCACATTCCAAATTCAAATTCCGAAATTTGAATTTGTCCTAGCCCATTTCTTTCTTTATTTTATTTTCTTTTTCTTTTTCTTTTTCCTTCCCTTCCTTTTTATTTTCCTTCCTTTCTTTTCCTTCCTTACTTTTTCTTTTTCTTTCTTCCTTCTCCTTTTTTGTTTTTCTTCCCGACACAGCCTGTGCGCCCATGCCTCTGCTTCTCCCGAGCACCACACCACCCTCGCATGCACGCCATGCCGCTCCATGCGTCGCTCTCGCCGAACCTCCAAAGAACATCGCCCATGCGCCCGCCATGCCCATGCCATCTGCTTTGCCGTCTCTTGCCATGAAGCGCCCATCCTCAGGCTGCAGTGTGCTAAGCGCCGCTGTCCTCGCCGCCACGCCCATACCGCCCACTTCCCTCCCTGTTTGTGTCTATAAAAGGGCACCCCCGGCCTCTCTATTCCCCTTCGCCCCTCCTCCATCTCCCCCTTGCTCGAGAGCTTCACTACGCCGCTGCATTTCCATTCTTCCCCAAAACCGGCGTCGTCGCCCACCGCTCAATCCCCCTCTCCAGTCAGCCCCATGCCCTCCCGACCACATCATATCACGTTCCCGAAACCCCTCTTCTATTCCCCCACCTAAATTCGTGGATTGCATCGCCGAAGCACGCCACCGCCGTAAGCTCACCTTCACCGCCGCGGGTCAACGTGGAGCCACCAACATGGTCAACCTTCGGCCTCCCCATTTGGCTCTGAAGCTTCCTCATACCCGGGCACCGCTGGTGCTCACCTCCTTTGCCTCCCCGCACCACCAGACTACCGTCGTCGACGCAAGGCCTAGCGCTGCCGTCACCCCCGTGGCCCTCCGACGCCGCCGCCACCACCGTATTATATCTCTATCTCTGACAATAACTGCCTGACGACGTGGAGGTGTTATCTCTCTAACAGTAACCTCCATTAACCAGTTCATCATTTGGAACGTTGACGTGCTTATTGGCCCGGAGAACTGCCACCTCTTCGTACATTATATAAAAGCTAAAGTCAAAAGGCAGAAGGAGAGGCAATCTGGAGCAAAAGACATTATGTTTTAGTCTTCCTCTTAATTGTAACCAGCACACTTAATATAGCAACAGAGGAGTATGGTTATTATTCTCTCTGGAGAAGGCTTGAACCTGTATAAATCTCTGTGTCATCCTCTGCGCGGTTCTAATTCTAGGAGACCTCCGATATTCATTCATAAGATCGATAGTAAAACATCGACAATACTTTATGTTCTCCTGATGGTCGCATTAGTTGTTTAGTTCCCTCTGTTTGACATACAAGATTGTAGCTTCATTTGCCTACCATGGTTGTATTTTCATTTATGTAGTGATGACTAATTTCTACTATAGTATCTTTCTTTGTTCTTTTTCCTTCTTTTCTTTTTATTACTTCTTTATTTTTGGGGGGTACGTGTGAGGGTGAAGGTGCCTAAGACTGCCGATGCTAGTCCCAAGCCCGGAAAAAAGTGGAGGGCATGAATTAATTATGTAATAATTGTTTGTAACAATTATTTATTGTAATATTTATTCATTGTAATAATTGTTTTCAATAATTATTTGTTGTCATAAATGTTATTGTAATAATTATAGTTAAATACGCTAATTGCGATATATTGCGTTGTTTGTTGTATATTATCTTTAATCGTTGTATTTTTCGTTGTTTACGGTATATTGTCATTAATTATGGTTGAATGCGATCAATTGCGGTAGTTATCGTTCATTGCAGTCAATTGTGTTAATCGTCATTAATTGTAGTTAATTACCGTCAATGGCGTTAATTCTCATTAATTGCGGTAGTTGTCGTCAATTGTGTTAGTCATCATTATTAATCGTCAATTGTCGTTAGTTGTCGTTAAATATTGTTAATTGTGTTAAACGGCGTTAAACAAGCCATTATTGTCCTCGAGGGCATTTCAAATATTTTTCATCTCGGAAGCTGCAGTCAGCCTACCAAAAAGCCAGACAACCAAACACCAAATCTCTTCTGCCCTGCAGCCTAGCCGACATTTCTCATCTCGAAAGTTGCAGCCAGCCTAATTAAAAGCCAGACAGCAAAAAAACCAAATCTCTTCAGCCCATTCATTCAGCCCTGTAGCCGTTCAGCCATGCAGTATAGCCGGAAGCCGCTTTTCAATAAAGCCACACCGTTCCAAACAGGCCCGTATTATCACTTGCAATTTATAAAATAAAAAAAATGATCAGTTCGGAAAATAGCATGCCTGAATTCAGTCTTGAATGCCAGTGGCACTCGATCAACACATTTTTCTTGCATGCTTTTTTTAAAGAAACTCTTCTCAGTGCCACCAGATCAAGAAAGCATACTCGCAAAAGACCTGCAATTTTTTTGGACAAGTGCATATGCATGTTGTGCAATCTTCTCTTTTGTACTAATGACTACTTATCTGTTTTTGCATTTACAATTTTTTGTACTAGCTACCAAGTCCCCTGTTTTTGCATTTACAATTTTACCTTCAACTTGCAGTTAATTTGCCACCTCACATTCGAAGTAGGACAAAACAAAAAGTGCACGCTTTTGCTTTCTTAGTTTCGGCCGTGTGGTACAGCAATTAGGATTAAGGAGCAGTAGTACTAATGACTACCTCTTATCTGTTTGTACATGATGAGTACATGCTTGACTCTTGCTCCCCTGTGTTGACGACATTGGCTGCTTCTACACCAAACGCTCACGTGCCAACGTGCTAGGGACACCATTGACCATAAAGATGGCAAACAACCAAATTTCTGATGAGCGGTAAATGAGCAATCGCTTCAAGCTTAAACAGTCAAAATGTGTTCTTATTTTGTGGGGAGGAAAGAAATGTGTATTTATTCAGATTTTTAATTAATTGTTTGTGTATTTCTATTTTCTAAATAATAAAATATGCGTAACAAAATTGTGTGAACTGTGCATGGTAGATGCAATTTTTTAAGATAATACTATCTACCATTGCTCTTAAAAGTATTTTTGTCATTAAAGGGACCAAAAAGAAAGACCGGTTATTGTTCAAGGGCATGTTTACGGCGTAGACATTTGACATGAATTTCACAAGACACTGTTGAGAAACCGTTGCTGACGAGTCTAGTCCGATCGATCACCTCGAAGACAAGTGTAGAATCATACAGAACAATGTAAGAATAAATAGTAGATTGACACGGAGATATGGAGGGACTTCTTTCTTCTATTTATTTCTCTACTCATGATCAGCCTTTTATAATGACTAGCACCCCCTATTTATAGACTAGAGACTCTGCTAGGGTTTTGGATGGGGCGCCCACCCATGGGCCGGCTGATGGGCCAAGCTCATGGTTTTCCAACACTCCCTATTGAGCACCCATCCTCACATGTTCATTCCTCGTAAAAACTTCATAAAAACAAGGTGGGAAACATTTGGAGAAAGAGTACATAATACATGTTCTGCTGCGTTACACGAATTGCCTCATTAAAAATCTTAGCCGAGAAACTTCAGAAAAACTCGTGAAGGAAAAAAGAGTATAATCCACCTAATTTTATTTAATCTCCAGGATTTACTCTTTGGGCACTCGATCTTCATGATCAAGTTTCAATAATGAATTCGTGAAGATTCTCCCCTTGAATTCTGCACTTCTCTAAGTCTCATCATTCCAATTCCACGTATGCATCTTTCAAAGCTAGATGCTAGAAGTGACTTAGTGAATAAATCTGCAAGATTTTCACATGAATTAGTATACAGTACTTTAATTCCGTCCATATTTTGCAATTCCAAAGCATAGAAGAACTTGGGGTTGATATGCTTTGTGAGAAGACTCTTCACAAAACCTATCTGCACTTGTGCAACACAAGCTGCATTATCTTCATAGATAATAGTGGGGGTCTACGCGGTATTCAATCCACACGACTGCTGGATGCGGCAAATCATTCGCCGAAGCCAAGCACATTCTCTTGAGGCCTCGTACAGTGCTATGATTTTCGAGTGGTTCATCGAAGTTGATACAAGACTTTGCTTAGATGATTTCTATGAAATTGTAGTTCCGCCACATAGGAATACATAGTCTATTTGCAATTTGGCTGTATGTGGGTCCGATAGGTACCCGGCATCTGTATAGCCAGTCATAGTTATGTCTTGGTTCTTTCCGTAGAACAGATCAAGGTCCTTGCTTCCTTGGAGGTATCGGAAGATGTCATTTATTTCCTGCCAATGCATTTTGGTATGTTCTACACTATACCTTGCTAATAGGTTCATGGCAAATGCAGTGTCCGATCTAGTACAGTTTGCTAAATACATGAGTGCTCCTATTGCACTTAAGTATGAGAATTCCGGTCCCAAGACTTCCTCCCCCTCTGCTCTGGGTCTGTACGGGTCATTGTCTTGCCGCAAAGATCTCCCGACCATTTGCACTTTCGAAGGATATGCCTTTTTAAAGCCGAACCTTTCTAGCACCTTTTGAGTGTAAGTTGACTGGTGCACTAATATCCCTTCATGGGCATGCTCAAGCTATAAGCCTAGGCAATATTTGGTTTTACCCAAATCTTCATTTCGAACTCCGACTCCAAGTAAGAGCTTGCTTCCTTAATTTCTTCCCGGGTTCCGATGATATTCAGATCATCTTCATACACTGAGATTATACAAAATCCATCCTGAGATCATTGTATAAATACACAGGGACAATCCTTATTGTTCATGAAGCCTTTCTTGCATAGAAAGTGACTTACGCGATTATACCACATCATGTCTAGTTACTTAAGTTCATACAGTGACTTTCTGACTTTCATACTGTGCAGATTTCTATTTGCTCTATCTCTGTTCGGGACAGGGATACACTTAGGTACCTTCATATAAATGTCTGAATCCAAATTTCCATAAAGGTATGCAGTTACCACATCTAGAAATTTCATTTCTAAATTTAAGGTTACTACTATTGAGATTAAATATCAAATGGTAGTTCCGCCTATGACCGGGGAATAGGTTTCTTCATAATCAACTCCTGGGTGTTGAGTGAAATCTTGTGCAACGAGCCTTTCTTACAACTTCATTATTTTTATTTCACTTTCGAACAAATACCCACTTATGCCCTACGGGGTGAACATAGGGAGGCGTACAGCTTACAGGCCCAAACACCAATCTTTTATTCAAAGATAATAATTCAGTTTCTATCGCCTTCTTCCAATCTTCCCAATTTGATCTTTTCTTACATTCAATGAGCGATGCAGGCTCTGGATCGAGATCGATGATTGTGGCAAAAAAAATTGCAAAATAAATATCGACATTAACTGTTGACCTATTCATAGATTCTCTCGCGGTCACATATTCTATAGCTATTTCTTCATGGGGCGATTCTTCTAATGCTTCTACTTGCTCACCGTTACTTCTAATTACGGGGGCAAGTCCCTTTAGTTTTTCAGCTCCGATTTCTCCGCATACATCCCTGCTAATGTCTCTCTCCGTGGGAATATTCAAATTCGGTATGCCTTTTTCTGAAGGTTCCATACTGGTGCCAGGTCTCAACTGGTTCCCCTTCTAGTTCTGGAGAACCTCAGTGATCAGCTGTGTCAAGTCCTTCTTGTCCTTTTCACCAGACGTCCCTAGTTACTTTGGATTCGAGGGGCTGGAGATCTCGTCCTTTTTTGAGGCCTTTGAACGGGATTAGGGATACGTTCAACTTTCTTCAGTATTTCAACCCTCTCCGGTGCATGGCGTGCAGGCACATGCGACTTAGTCACGCTCTTCAAATCACTAAAGTGGTCGGGCAGATGATTCACTAATACTTGCCAATTAATTATCTTCTGGACTTCTCTATTTTCTTCACTAGTGCGCAGGTCATGTGCATGAATTCCTGTGGCTTACCACGTTATTTCCCGATATTTTTCATTAAGGGGCTGATTTTCTCTCCCTAATAACGAGAAACTATCCTCATCAAATATACTATTAGCGAAGCAGGTAGTAGGCAAATCTCCAATCATAGGGTCCAAATACCTAATTATGGATGTTGTCATAGTTGTTGTGTGCAGGATTGCGTGTCCCCAACATGTAGTTAGTAAATTACAATTCTAAAAAAATTTGTAGTCCATTCTGGGTGTGGACATGCGGTACAGAATGCATAACTTTAATTCCCATTTACTGCAATAATCATCGAATGCCTTCGAAGTAAATTCCCCGGCGTTGTCCATTCTGATGGACTTCACATGATGATCTCGAAAAATATTTTTAATGTTAATTATCTGCAAGATTAGCTTTGCAAAAACATGATTTCTCGTAGACAATAAATATACGTGTGACCATTTTTAGGAAGCATCGATGAGCACCATAAAATACCTAAATGGCCCTAATAGGGGTTGTATAGGACCGCAAATGTCTCTTGGATATGTTTCAGGAATGTAAGGACTTCATACTACACTTTTAGAGCAAAAGGTCTAGTAATTAATCTCCTAGTGGCGCATGCGGGGCACACAAAAATTTTCCTGATTCGGAAAATTCTTTACATCAATATTATGTCCCTGTGAATTGTTAATTATATTTCTCATCATTCTAAGTCCTAGATGGCCTAATCTATCATGCCAGAGACAGAAAAGTTCAAAGCTTATAAACACGGTTTTTCAAGGCATTATAGGTTGCGGGTGCCTTAATATTAGTGTAGTATAGCCCAGTTTCATATGAAGGAAGTCGTTCTAATACCCTTTTTCACTTTCTTCACACTTTGTAATAAGCAGGTATTCCTTACCATACTCTTCTTCAATCTCTACATGGAAACCATTAGCGCGAATATCTTTGAGAATTCTAGTCGATTCTAGGTACAACAAGGCTTCTTTAATGACCAAAGTTGTGCCCATCGGGAGTATAATTGTGGCCCTTCTTGAGCCTATTATACAAGTATCACTGTTTACGATTGTGTAAGACTACTAGCATTCTTGCTGATCGACTGAAAAATATTCTATCTATCTCAAGATGGTATTCGTTGTGCCGCTATCTGCTAAGCACACTTCCTCCATAGGGCGCTACACATGTTCTGATATAAAATATTTATTGATATGAGGTAGGAAACAATCCACACATAAATAAAATACTTCAAAATCAGAACATAACTTGCTATTATAAATATGGGAAACATTAAGCCTTATTGCACTCATCATAAGAATTTAATGCTTTGCACTCCTAGAGCTTACAACCATTATTCAAAGAATAAAATAATTCAATATTCTGCTTCAATCTGCTCCATGGCGATCTTCCCCTCTTGGGCAACTACGGCTGCGGCCATTGAGATGTCCAAAGGATGGGTGGTGGTGGCTGCTACTGGGCTGTCCACATCCACGAGTGCAATTAATGGATGTGGATCCTCCGTGCCTGCAATGGTGAAGTGTGTCTTATGCTATCCTTTGCTCTTCTTCTTAGACTGGAAAGCATCAATAACATACGACCCACGACCTTACCCTTCTTGCCCCTCTCCTTTGTGAGAGGCCTTCTCACCTTGTAGCTACTAGCATCGATTTTATGGCCAACATTGCTACTAGGCAACTATGAGATGTAGTTCTTCCTTAGAACATCATCTTGAGCTTACACAACTTGCATGATGTCAATCAATTCAACATACTCCTTGTAGTTGTCTTGACGATAGTTGTGTGCGGATTGCACCGCATTCGGGTGTTAGGTAGAGAGAGTCTTCTCAATCTTCTGCTCATCCGTGATTACCTTACCACAGAGTTGAAGACTGATACAAATTCTAGCCATACTGGGCCAGCTCTTCGAACTCTTGGTTCGTGATGCCAGTCATCTACATATTCATGCAAAGAGTTCATAAAATTACTGCTGATAAATTGCATAAAATGGTTGCAAAATTCTCATAATGTTCCCATATTTTGCTATGCATTTTTCAAGATTTACTACTATTTTCAGTGATTAAAAGTAATATAAACAATCACAGATAATCAAAACAGTAGATACAATATATAAATTACATAGAAATAATAATAACAGAGTTAAACATGCTTCAAATGCTCAAAACGATTCAAAATTTGAATTCTCGAGGCCCTTTTCTGCTGGAATATGAATTTTCAGTGAATTCTGCAATTTTTATGAGCTAAAACGCTAATTTTTAGTTCTGAGAAAAAATTCGCGCAATTTCAGAAAACCCGAGGGCTTATTTGCAAAATTAGGATTTTTAAATTTAAATGTTTCGCTAGTTGACATCATGAGGCATACTAGAAATTTGTACACCCAATGAACTAAAATTTCATAATACCAAACACTGAAAATTTAATTAAAATGGCATGCAAGTTCATAGCTATCAAGTCGTAGTTTTATTCAGTAATTTCAAAAAAAACTTACCATGAAGGACATAATTAAATTTAACTATGATCTCAATCAAATTTCAACAAGGTAACATATGATAAAAAAAAATCTCAGGAGGTCATAAATTGCTAAATCTATGTGAACCAAAACATATATCAAGAAACATAAACTTAAAAATCAGGGGAAAAAAACTAACTAGGACAACAAGTTCCTGACTAGTTGAACCCTAACATAAAATAGTAAAGTAAATACTAAACTGCTTCAAATCATAATTGCAATTTTCAAGTACTAAAATTCCATAATAAATAAAACTACAAGTTTAGGTAAATTGATATGCAAACCTAATGAACCAAATCATTAATTAGGTGAGTCATCCTACATAGAGATAGGAGAGAAGAAACTAGCACATTGCATCTAAACGTAAAAATCATGCCATAATAAAAAATTGCACTAACCAAAAAAATATAAATTGCACATTCTATAGACTAGCAATGATAGTTAAAAGAGAGTGCAAAATATCCACATATCCTCATGTTTCATGTATTTGTGGCATAACTTTGATATAATTGATCATCTGATTTTAACATGTGACTAATGTTAGCTATATGGCAAACACAAAGCAGAATGACAAAGGAGGAGCAATATAGGTATCTTGCAGAATGAATATGACATCTTCTTGTAGTAGATGTTGCCTTCCTGCTCTTCATACTCTTCTTCCAGGTCCGGTTGCCACTTGACAATGGAGGAAATTAGAGATGTCATAGGCTCATAGCATTTCATGGGAAAGCAAATGACCAAACATAAATACACAACCCAAACCACCTATGTGGGGGGTTGGTGCTAGCAGTAAGCACAGCGGGAATATGAATTATTAAGATGAAGTTTCAAAAAGGTTTTGTTATGATTGGTGCTAGCTATACTAATTATATCGTGTGGGTAAAATGTACTACCTCTGTAAAGTGTTAATTAATCTATTCGAATAGCTGCGTCCGCGGTGATGGACATGCTCGGAGATTTCACATGAATGGTAGATTTTCATAAAACATTTGGGAAGGGACATCTATGTGGGATGTAGCAACCTGACCTAGGCACCCGAGAGGTCCTCCAAGAACTCCTGGAAGGTCCATCAGGACCTCCTAGGAGGTCCACAAAGGACCTCTCGGACAGCCCACCAAGACCTCCCAGGAGGTCCAACAGACCACCGAGGTCCGAGGACACGAACCAGTAGGTCTAGGAACTTAAGACTTCTCCAAGGGCCACGACCTGCCCCAAGGGAGGTCATGGGACTTAAAGAATTCTCAAGCTCACTGTGTTCTGAACCAGTCCCAAGGATCAATGACTAGTTCACACATCAAATACAAGTGGTAACATACATCAAAAGCAAGCTTTATTAATAATCAAAGGAGTTGTTTACAAGAGGGCTTACAAGCCAGCAAATAAAATACAGCAGAAGGATAAACATATAGGGCCACCCGATAAACCACGAGCAATCAATTTGAGGCGCAACCTAGGCGGGCCAGACCACTTTGGTCCACAATGAGATCCACCCAAGGCTTCGGACCACCTAAAGACAATGAAGAAGCAAGAGTGAGCACAACAACCGTGCTTCGCAAGTTACACCTGATAGATAATGAAATGACATGCATAAATGGATATCACAAGGGAAGGCTTAATATGGTTGATTTGCATAAAGCCATGTTTATTTCCAATTACCAGTATTAAGTTCCAAAGCATCATACAATAAATAAAATTCATTTAGTAAATCTGTTTTCAGTTGGATATTCATTCATCACAAGTGGTGAAGGATACCCTCCTGTCACAAGGCTCCCCGCCCACAACCCATGGGATAGAAATCCCAAAAACAGTTTAATAAATATTTTCAGAAACCAAAACCAATATCTAACTCTGAGTGGCCTTTGCCAGCACGTCTATGACCGCGGACACGGCTATTCGAATAGATTTAACTCTGCAGAGGTTGTGCACTTTACCCACACGACATGAGTCCTCTAGTTTGTCCGGCATCCGTCAATGCCACCTCTCACTGCCGAAGGTAAGAGGTCTAGAGTTCATGACAAGGCTTTTACAAAGCATTATTCCACCACAACTCCTCCTTGCTAAGGTTTCACTTTCCTGTGGATAGAAACCCGGCGGAAAGCCCCCTCTTGCGCCAGTGGGAACAGTAGGTTATAAAAGACCATTGGCCATAAAAGACCTCCCACACCTCCAATGGAACAACTTGTGGTAGAACTTTGTAAATTATTCAGCCAGGTCCCACGCCCCATTCTGGAGACATGTGGTTGCACGATTGTGGCATAGCCCATTATAGGCATGGCATTGGTCGCTCAAAGACCGGTCCTCAACTGACTTGGGCGACAACCACAAACCCCTGGACCTCCACCTTATCCAGGATAGAGTCCGTGCACAAATATTGCACCAGCCAAGCAAACCAATTCGCCCAAGTCCAAATTAATTTTCATTTTCTTTGCTTCCCCAGCAATATTTTCATATTCCCATGACAACCTAATGTCATGGTCAAAACATTTTAAACAATAGTTGGTCATGAAGGTAAAGATTTCCCCAAATCAAGTACTTTTGGTCTAAGCAAGACTAAGCATATGGTTTTTTTTCAATTGCTCATGGTTCACACTATTGTATCAACCAGATTTTGTCTAAGGTGATAACAAATTTGGTTCAATGTCAAAGTTGGCCATATAAAGGAAATAGGCATAACTATGTGTTTAAAGACAGGCATTGAAATAACTTGGTAGAAATAAGCATGCATTATACTTTGGAATTGAACATAAATAAATTGAAATATTGGGTGCAATATGATCAAGAGTGTAACTTGCCTTGCTCACTATCCTGAGAATCTTCCTTTTCAGTACACTCAGACTCCTTGGAGTCTTCGCAATCTACACGGGTAAAAGAGCAAGTTCAAATAAAGCTCAAATAAAGAACCAACTGAGATTAACAAGAAAACCAAAGTAACCCGGAGGGAACCCAAAACTCAACCAACAGGAGAGATCTATATTTTAGAATAGGTTCTTTTGGAAGAGGTCCAAGCTTACCAGGAGGGGGGTGGTCTTTAGCAAAAGACCCCAAAGGAGTGATTTAAGCAACAGAATAGGAAGGTCCTGAGAGATGGTCCTTACGTATGGCCAGAAAGGGTCAAAGGGAATGTTCCTTGCACAAAGACCAGGGAAGAGCTCCTCATATAAAGGCCATAGAAATCCAAAAGGAACCCACAAGAGGAGGTCCTGAGAAGGACACAACCAGCTTAATGTGGTGGTAAGAATAAGAGTAGAGCAGATCACCAAGGGACTTACCAGGGACAAGAAGGAACTAATGGATGAAGGGGAGGTCGTGGGGCAACATGGTCTTCCCTGGAAAGCCACTGAGCGAGAGCCAAGATGATGAGCGTGGAGAAAGGTAATGTGGTAGGGTTCCCTGGACTAATTATAGCCAAAGTGGGTGAAGAAAGCTAGAAGCATACGTATCAAGGATAAGTACATAAATGGGTCAAAGATAGGTGAGTGACAGGGCAGGTGTCACTACCACTTTGGTAAAAGGTAGGAGGAAAGGACAACGTATGCTGCTATGGAAAAGAACAAGGAAGGATGTCAGAGTACAGCTAAGTGACCAAATTCAGAGTAAACGCCACGTATATGGATGCATTTAATGTGACATGACATGCATTAAATGCACAAGGTACTTGTGTGGCGGAGAAAACTGAGAATGGGTAAGACTGGCAAGTGGGTCCAGTCAAACTTAGAAACAACCGGGTCAAAGGGGGAGGTCCTGGCCCGCAAGGAGGTTTTTGAGGAGGTCTGAAGGGCTTAGGAGGTCCTAAGATTAGAGAGGTCCAATGAATGGGGAGGTCCAGAAAGCTACAAGGAGATCCTGGACAGGAGGTCCTTCGGTCAAGATCAAAAGCCAGGGAAGGCCCTGACGGTTAGATTT
Organism: Phyllostachys edulis; assembly: GCA_036346405.1. Classification (NCBI taxonomy): domain Eukaryota; kingdom Viridiplantae; phylum Streptophyta; class Magnoliopsida; order Poales; family Poaceae; genus Phyllostachys; species Phyllostachys edulis. The sequence continues at coordinate 28,749,347 of CM070568.1, read as the reverse complement.
CCAAAGGAGGTCCTATTCCACACAGAGGAGGTCCGGACATGAGGAGGTCCTGACGATCAGGATCAACAAGAGGAGGTCCTAACTGTTAGGATCTCTTCAGAGGAGGTCCTACGAGCTCAATAGAGGTCTTGTGAGGAGGTCCAAAAGACAACAAAGAAGGTCTGAACCTAAAAGAGATCCAAACACAAAAGAAGGTCTAAACACAAAGGAGGTCCAAACCTCAAAGGTTTAAATACAAAAGAGAACTAGACCCCACAGGAGGTCCAAACTACAAAGGATCTAGACCTCAAAAGGAGGTCTGAACTACCAACGGGTCTGAACCTCCAGGGAGGTCCAAACCATGAAGAATGAGGGCATCCGAGGAGGTCCCGACGCTCAGATCTCAAAAGGAGATCCTGGACGGTCAAGATCTCAAAGGGGAGGACCCAAAGGGCTCGGGAGGAGGTCCTGGAAGGCAGGAGGAGGTCCTGTGAACTCAAGGAAGGTCCTCACCCACGGGGAAGAAAGTCCAAGCACAGGACCGGAGGTCCTGACCACAAGGTGGCCTCAACTGCAAGGGAGATCCTTGCAAAGAGACTGGGAGGAGGTCTTGCGGCAAGGAGACCCAAAAGACTCAACATTGGGGAGGTCTTATGGACAGGAGGTCCAAAAGACCTGCTCACGGGAGGTCCGAAGATCAAGATTAAGGGAAAGGGGAGGTCCTATTGGTTAAGACTAGAACGAAGAGATCCCAAATGGTTCAGACTAACCAGGAGGAGGTTTTAGTGGTTCAGATCCACACACAAGGGAGGTCTGAACGGAGGAGATTCAAAGGACGAAGTCCAGACGAGGAGATCTACCGGTCAAGATCTTCAGAAGGAGGTCTTGACGCTCAAGATCAAAAGGAGGAGGTCTGGATGGCTAAGATCTCGGAGGGGAGGTAAACGATAGCCGATACAAACGCGGGAGGTGGGCAGCACAAGGAGGTCTTAGACTAAGGGAGGTCTAGACCTCGGGAAGGCTCGATTTCACCGAATCCGCATGAGAGGAGGTCTGGACATATACATGAGATTAAAGGGAATCCTAATTGGACACTAGGAGGTTCGATTGAGCACAAGGGTAGTTCAGTTGAATGCAAAGGACACCCAGCGGGACACTGGAAGGTTCAAGGGAACACAGAAAAGGTTCCATTAAACAAGGAGAGATCAATTGAACACAAAGAGGTCCAAATGAAGGTCCAAATGAACACACATAGAGGATCCAAGGAAAGTCCATTGGAGCTTGAAGGGCTCAAGTGAGCACCAAGGGGCTTTGGAATGAACCCGAGGAGGTTCAAATGAACAAAGAGGGAAAAAGGTTTGAACCATAAAGATATTCAGGCCAACAAAGAAGAGGCCTAAGTACCAAGCCAGTCTAGATACCAAGGAGGTCTAGACTCACAAAAGAGTTCTAGACATAAAGGGGATATGGCTTCCAGGAGATAGCCAGACAGGCGGGAAGGTCTGGGCATAAAAGATTGTCCAAATAGGATAGAGGAAAGGAAATCTTATCAAGAGAAGGAAAGGTAGCTCCAGAGAGCTAGAGCAACACCAAAAGAACTAAGTTTTGGATTAGTTGAAGTTTAGTTTAGTCATTTTAAACTCTTCAAATTCTGAAATTCTCAAGTTAAGCTTTGAATTATTATCAAAACCAAATGGTTCTTTTTATTTTGAAAATTTTCAAAAAGGCTCTGAAAATCAGGGTGTTACATGGGATAACTTGTGCGGGTGTGTGAAAGGAATTGATTAGGCTTTGTGTCCTTTATGAAAACAATTGTTAAACTATTATTGTTTATTTGTTTTAAATTACGCTTTCAATCTATTATTTGTATTCAATTGCAAATGTTGTTGTATTGCAAAATAGCCACAGAAGTCATCTTCTTTGGAATGAGCCATCATCTATAATTGCATTCTATGGTACAACTTGTTGAGTACTCGGAGTACTCATTCTTGCTGCAATCATTCAGCTGAAGTGGAGGAATCACTGCCTGCCTTTGAGGAGGAGCTTTATGAGGATGGTGATCGTCAGGTCTTGATCTTAAGTCGGTTGTCTGTGGCGACTCGATGGGTATCCGCTGGAATTGCTTTCGTTCCACTGCTGTTTCTTTATTTAGTGTCAGCCCTGTGTGGCTTAATATTTGTATAACTCGACCATAAGATCAAAACTACTATTTATTTAATCAAATTAGTCGTTTATTCTTATATTCGTCTTGTGGGGAATGATATTCATCTATGTTGATATTGTGTGTACTAGCTTAATTCTAAACTAGTGCATTATACACAGAGGATCCAGAATTGCATTTTTTTTGTCCCGACACATTACTACTAATACAATATTTATGTAGCTTGCAAAATGTAAAGAATAGAAAGATAAAGCAAAAGACTTGATAACTATTCATTTCCAACATAATAAACAAAACTACATTACCTGGCTGTGCAGTAGCCTAGGCCCCGAGGAACACTTTGAATAAATCCTCTTAAAAACCCAGTATCACCAGCAAGAGTTGTATCAGTAAGGCTGCTCTTAATGGGCAGTATCTTAGTGCAGTTTCTTTAGTGCATGAGGAATGTTAGGATACTATATTTTCAATGCATAGTTTCTTATGGTGTAGTATCTTTACTAGTATTTGAGCATTGTGACCTATTTGTGGCATGTACTAAAGTATTGTGGCCTATTTGAGCACCGCACGGGATCGATCACAATAAATTTTATGCGTTGGATTTCGAGACCAAACCGTTATCTAGATTAGATACTAGAGTATCCTCTCTCTTCATTAACTATGATGCCACATCATCATTTTGCCTACATGGCAGGCTTAAAATACTAGTCATGGTGGAGCATTGAGAGCAGCCTAAAACAACAGAAGATGATGACACCTGGTTGGATGTGATTTCATTAAAGTTCTTAGTATTAGGAATACCAAGACATCGCATCCCGTGCTAATGGCGGCAATCCTTGAACTGACGCTCATACGCCCTTCGCCCCCAATAACTCTGGTTTCCACATATTTCGCAGTTGAATTCCTGAGAACAAATCATAGCGGTTAAAAGTTAAAACATGCATGTGGTACAGTACCAAATTTGATGGAGATATCTGGGCACACAATGGCAAGTATGCTATTGATGTTCAAGTCCAGTGTATTCTTGAAAGAGGCAAAATGTAAACAAAAAAAAAATGAACATTGGCCATGTAATTACCAATAGTCAGAGATATCAAACATTAAAAATTTAGCATTCGGTTTTGGTAAAACAGAACATTTTGCAGCTCTAAATATAGACAATAGGATTAGCGAAGGAGAAAAACATATCCCTGATTTGGTGGACAGTACTCTCACATTACAAGACATAAAATTAGCAAATATTGATGCCCCGGCAAACACTGAACAAAAGATCCGCAAGTCATCCTATAATACTGTATCGATTGCCACTGCCCAGCAGTCGATTCATTGTTAGTCATAGAACAGGATGGTCAGCAAACTCATTTTTTCAAAACAGAATGGCATCATAAACATAAAGTGATGATTCATGATACACACAACAACAAATTGATTAAATCAGGTGTAACCATGAAACCAAATCTAACTTCAATTCAAATACAAGCAAATTTGCATAAATAAAATCAGGCCCAAATCTAATAAATTCTAGCCCACATTTCATCAACATATAGAACATTCAAACCCTAGCAAACTACAATGAACCAAAATATCACAAAAATCAGAGCAAAAACATCCGCGGATTTGAAAATTCGCTCGCCATGCGCAAATTCAGAGCAAAATCTGTAAGCCATGTGCCGCAGCCCGCCGCCGCCCCACGCCCATACCACGCCGCCCCACGTCATTCGCCCGTCGCGCTCCTGCCGCACGCCGCTCGCTCGCTGCATGCTCGTCGCGTGCCCTCTACTCGCCGTGCACATCGCGTGCCCTCTACTCGCCGTGCACATCGCCGCTCGCCCGACGTCTCGACTTCTCTTGTCCACCTCTCTCTCAATAGTGGAAACAACCGTCCCCCACCCTCTCTCTCTCTCTCTCTCTCTCTCTCTCTCTCCCTCTCCCTTACCCCTCTCTCTCAATAATGGAACCAATGGTGGGCACGAGTACCGAGAGCACGACAAAAAAATATTGATACAGACCAACGGTTGGGCTTAGAAACAAAATCCAAAACCAACAACAACAAATCCTACTCCGAAAAATGCATGAATCTTGATGTATATTCGATTGCTAAAAAATCGACTGTGATTTTTTTTTAAAAAAAAAAACAAAAAACAAAACAGGCTATTGTACACTAGCAAAAGCGAAAGCTTTTTTTATCAAGAGATGACAAGTAGCTTGCAATTGTGGGGTACGGACAAAATGATCACGTCATCTTTGTGCGGCACTGCTATTAAATTACTCAGATCTCTAAGCCTAATAATTCTTCTTAATTTATTAGCTTTTTCGTAATTCTGCTATGCGCGTACGTCTAATTGACATCATGAGCAACAGTAAATTAACAACTCATTTTTACTTAAACAAACGGCAAACTGCTACTCCATCGTTAAGTCAGACATTAATTTTTCCCTTACCCTTTACCCTAATTTGAATCCTCCGAAATAGGGCTCATCTGTCTTGCTTGATAGAAGCTTGGAGCTCTAGGAACCGACCGGTAAAGATTCGGGCTTGAATTTTAGGATTTGTCTAGGTGCCTACATTATTTTTAAGTGAATGCTAGAGTTTCTGGTCAAATTTCAAAAAATAGAAGCTTGGAGCTCCATGCATTTGCCGCACTGTCTCCTGGCTTCTGAATTGGAGGCCAAAGCTAACCGGCCAAACAGTTGGTCTCCTGGCTACAGTAGGAGCCAATTCAAACTAGAGTTGGCCTTAGACGTTTCTTGAATTTTTTTTTAAAATAATCTATTTTTTATTAAAAATTACAAAAATATTCCTGCGTTCTTTTTTTTTATATAGAAATATGCGTGTATCGCCGAATGATTGGGCGACTGGATCCAGTCGCTTTACGATTAGGCGACTGAAGTTCTGTCGCCCAACTATTGGACGATCGGTGCTATCGCAAGAACCGCTGAGCAAGAGCACTTGATCGCCTCGATAGTTGACCGTAAGGCGACAGGGGCCCCCACCTTTTTGTATTATTTAATTATTGTTTAATTGCGTTGTAATGAATATTACATTTTGTGGGTTAATTACATTTAGCAAATCTAATTGTATGATGTTATTTATTTTGAAAATAATAGTGTTGTGACGATGTTGGTTGGTATGTTTGTTATTTTCATAGAATATCAAGGGTACGAAATTTGTCAGACTCGCAATAACATTTTGTGATCATCGTATATTGTTATAATGCGCAAAATTTCTGTAGAATTTTGGGAGGACGATTGAGATAGTGATGAGTTGTAAGTAGAAAGGTAAGTGATATTATGATGTGCCAGGGATATGATTGAAGGGGGCTAAGAACGCTTGTTGTGATTATGAAGATGCCCTAAAACATGGATCATTCGACGTCGGTGCGAATGGTTCTTTCTGGGATTCCACTAGAAGAGGCATACTTGCAATATAGGCTTGCTTTGATGGCTTAGCGGAGACACAGAACCAAAACTACATTACGATCAGTGAATGTAAGCACGCTACACATAGTCACATGGCATGATGGTTCGCTAATTGCTTTAGTTATGCTCACTACTACTAGGGTACACTACGACACAAGCATCCCACCATGTAAGTCTACATGCCTTTAGGGATAGTAAACAACAAGGGGTAGGACGGGGACTACTACATAATGACTGACCTCTGCACAGAGACCGGGCCATTTTCCTTCCTTGCTAGCTCGGCGTTGAACTCCTCGCCGACCTTCCCCTTCCCCTTGTCACGGGACTGTCCATGTCGGGCTGGTATGTCGAAATCGTCCATGTCCTGCGATTCCATGATGTAAGTGCACCGTATAGTGAGAATCGTAAGAAGGATGTAAATTCTTCATAACTCACGTCGTGGATACGAATTACGCCCAGGCGACTGGATACGCTGTGGCGGCCGGGCTCAACCGTATGAGCCTTTCCCTTGCCCTTGTCGCGGATCGCCCACGCCGGCCGGTATGTCAAGTCGTCCATGTCCTGCGATTTCATGATGTAAGGGCACCGTATAGTGAAAATCGTAAGAAGGATGTAAATTCTTGATAACTCACGCCGTCCATACGGATTCGCCGGTGACCGGATACGCTGTTGTGGCTCAACTCAACCGCATGAGCCTTTCCTTGCCTTTGTCGCGAGATCGTCCCACGTCGGGCCGGTATGTCGGGTCGCCTATATCCTGCGATTATATGATGTAAGTACACCGATAGGGAAACATTACGTAATAAGGATGTAAATTATTCATAATCGACGTCGCCGATATGGATTACTCCCGGCGAATCTTGGGTTCTTCGGTGCCTCCTCAACAGGTCCGAGACGTAAGGTTTCCACCGCGAAGTTCTCGCCCGCACCGGTAGTTCAAGATGTACTGGCTGATGAATGCCCCGTCGTACATCTCCGTGCCGCCGATCCATCGGAAGAAGTGGCGGCGCATCTCGGCCGCCATTACGTGGGGATGAAGTTAAAAATTTGAAGAATTCAACGTTGGGAGAGGAAAATCGATACGCGCGAAAGAAACGCTTACGAGATAGTGCCTGCATGTGTAGTACGCCCGGGCCGTGGTGTCTGGGTGTGTGGACTGAATGATCTCTGCCGGTTCGCCACACACACACTGCGGGATCGAAAAACTTGGTGGTACTGGAGCATCTTTCATTGATTTATCTGGGTATTGGACCTGTTTCCTCTTCTTCTTAAGCCACTTTTGCTTCTGCAACATCCTCGCGTAGAAGTTTGCCAAAGAGTCCATAGCTAGGTATCTATTATGTAGTATTGGGTTTGGTTTAACCCCCTTTTATAAGCCCCATGGTTGGTATGGTGTCGTTAATTTCATGCAGAGTATAGAGTCCTGTCTTTTAATTCTGAAAAGCTGAGGAGGTAGAGTGTTGTCATGTCGATCTGGAAAGCTAGCAAGGCATAGTGTTGTCACGTCCTACTTTGCAGTGAGAAGTCATGTCTTGCTTTGCGTAGTGTTTATCTTATCGGTCCGAAAAATCGGGCGAGGCGTAGTGTTATCACGTCTTTCTTTGCGAAGTCTTGTCTTTTCGGTCTTAAAAGTCATGCGATGCGGTCGGGGTTGTCAAGCCGATCTGAAAAGCCTAACCCTAAACCTAAACCCTAAACTGCGCAAAGCTGTCTCCTTTGGTCTTATCACTTTGCAAAAGCGCCTGTGTGGTCTTGTCCTCACAAGAAAGTCGCCAAATTTCGCTCTGGTCTTGTCATCGCTAAGGCTACCCCCATTTTGTCTTGTCACTGCGCGAACCTGCCCCGTTTGATCTTGTCTATGAAATGCTTTGTTAACCTCCCCTCGCGGGGCTATAAAATGCACGCCCCACGCTCCGAAATTAGGACCACTCGACCCTTGAATCCGTAGGAAGAAGAACCTTCTCCGTCTTATAGTAACATATGATGGCAGACGCCCAGGGACCAGTCCAACCGGGGTCGCCAAAGCCAGACCTTCTCGTCGAAAGGAGGGAGGACTTCGGCCCTAACTACCGGTTGATGCCGAAGAAGCGTGCTCAACCGGTATGGCCGAAATGCTGACACGGGGAGGACGCTATCGTGCAGGTCATAGACGGCCCTTTCGATGGTGGACGGCGTTTCTTCCGATGCCCATACTCTGGGGTAAATAGTTTTGTTCATGTTACTGCTAATACATCCTCCGTACTAACCGTCTCTTATAGCAGATGGCGAAATACAACTTCACCCGCTGGATCGATCCTCCCCATGAAGGACATGTTGTGAGGTACGTAGATGTATTGTGGAACCGAATCTTTGATTTGGAGGCGCAAATTGACGATCTCAAGGAGCAAAATGATGACCTCCGCCAACAAATACAGCGTGAGAGGGGCAATGAGGAGGTCGTGAACATAGGAAGTTCCTATGGTCCCACATGCTGCTGTGCCAACCCTAGCTGCATATGTGCGTGCCACTACAACGACGGTCAGCCACGTCCGAGGCGTCCAACTGGAGAACACTCTATGTGGGTAGCGAGAGGCACCTTCTACAATTAGGCATGGGCGGAGAAGCTTGTACGTCGGTAGTCTCCCCTTATGTACGCACTTATGTTCAATCTCCTAAAGCATGTAACTAAATGGTGGACGCATTATTGCGGTTGCCTTTTATCGAGTTGACATGTTGCATCGATGTGTCGTGTGCTTTAAGTTATATGCATCGAACAAACTCATTCATGGGTAGGTAATGTTACTGGTTTATTCTCATTCATGACGGATCATGATGCATAAGTAAAGAGTTGACATTACATCTCATTACAAGCTGAACTTCTACTTGGCAACAACAAGAAATAATAGAAGAAAGACCACAAAACTAACTAGCTTAACTAATTTCAAGCATGTTCTCAACTCTTTCCATCTTTTCATTCGCCTTTTTAAGTCTATTATCTTCGTTTCGTTGGTGGCTCGGAGGGTCGAGCCAATCGGCCTAAATGCAAAGAATACCACGAGAGTCATCTTGCAAGGCACAATTTGCATTGCAATATCTTGAACCATCGGGACAGCCACAAATCGACCACCGCCAAAACCGACATGTTGTGCTTTGAAAAAGAATTGCAGCTTCAAGTGAAATAAAAACAACATCTTTGTTTGAATGAAATTCATTCGGGGTGATTAGGCGCAAGTTACCGTAAGATTTGAACACCTCATGAACACTCGAGATGGATTCGTTGGTGTATGTGAGGTAAACACATTCACCGGATCACTGCAGTGAGGACAAACCAGCTGCTACCGCAGTGATTGTAATTGTCTGCTCACTCGAAAGTTAGATGATGCCGAAGACATCCTGTCTAAGACTGGAAGAAAGGAGAAGAGGAAATGAAGAGTGAGGTGAATGGCGCCAAAGCATCCATATATAGCATCTGACTAAATTGCAATTGGGTTGAAGGAAATTCATGTCCATGAGCCACCGGCCCGAGGAGGAATCGTGTGGCGGTGTTGAAGGAAATTCGATCCATGACTCTACCGGCCCGAGGAGGAATCGTGTGGCGGCGTTGAAGGAAATTCGCGTCATGCGGTAGTCTCCTTCATGACGCAATTATGTTCAATCTCGTAACGCATGTAAGTAAATGGTGGACACGTCATTGCGGTTGTCATTTATCGAGTTGATGTTGCATCGAGGTGTCGTGTGCATTAAGCTATAAGCGTCGATATGCATTGAACAAGCATGCATTATATGAACAAGTACACACAAGAACACAAAAGTATTACAGGCATCATATATTAAGTGCAAAATGTCTGACCCGGTCAATCGCATGCCCCTACTAGCCCCCCAATCGCACTCCCCAAAGATCCCTCCGCGTCCCCACCGCCCACTCCACCTCCGTGTCCTCCCCTACGGGCTCGCTTGGGCGCCCTCCTCTGCTCTGGGTGTCGGGGCCTCGGCCCCGAGAGGGAAAGACGGTCAGGAGCCCTGATCTGACGAGGACCGAGAGGCGAAGGGGTGGGCAACCTTTGGGTGCCGTGTGTGGGTACTAAGCGACCGAGGAGGCAGTGACGGACGTAACCTCGTGGTGTGGGCTAAGGTGTGGGCTGAGGTGCCGGTCGTTGTCCAAAGAAGAACTCCTGCAAGGCCCACGTCACCTGAGTAGGCCCCTCTGTCATAGGGCAATGTACCTGAACAGCAAAATATTGTTAGTTAATAAAAGACGCGATGCGTGCTGACAAACAGAGACATGACGTACCCTCGGCTAGCGCCATGGCACGTGTGAAGGAGTCCACATCGAAGTGTGGCACGTCGTACGCACCCTGCGTGTGCTGCGTGGAAGGCGAAGGGGTGTGGAGGACCGACGTAGTGCGACGCTACCGGTGTACGGGGTTGTGCCCAGGCGGATCCTCCGGCCTCCTCAGGCCTCGGCAGTGTCGGACGTGGTTTGGTCGAGCATCCAGCCTCGTCAGGGTGCGTCGGTGTCGGACGTGGTCCGCCGACCTCTCGCTTCTTTGAAATTTCTTCCGGGACGGGCCGGCGCCGACGGACGACGGATCGTGGACCCGCACGAAGCGTCCCAACCTCCGGAGCTCGGTGCACGACAACAAAGCCGAAAATCGTGTGGCTTATCGTGCCACACGACGGATAACTGGGCGTGTCTCGCGTGTGCCCTCCACACCATCCGTGAACCTCTAAAGCCAGGAGCGGCAGTCCGTCGCAATCTCAGCAGCCGTGCTCGCCTACATCGAAAACAAAACATGGTGAAACTGTAATGGTGGATGCCACAAGTGAAGTTTTCGAAGTCAGATGTAATGTACTGTGTGGTGCACGTCCTGCGCTAAATGCACAGGGTACGTGTCGGTCGATGCCGGGAGACGTGGTGCGGGCTCGTCTGCAGCAAGCACGAGCCTGGTACGTGTCTGAGGAGCGTACCAGCGAATGTACTCGTCGTAGGTCCTGTGGTCGTAAGGGGTGTCCTCTTGCACACGATCCTGTAGCGCGCCCTCCCACTGCCCTACCCACGAGTCCATCCTACTCGCCCAGTTCGTGCCGCGACGGACTCCCTTCCTACTGAAGCTGCAAGACGTAACGTGTAGTTAGAAGTCGTGCGTAAGAGACAACAGCACAAACAACACATGTATGCCGACATACTCACGCGTGCCGGGCATCGGACGCCCCTAATCGGCATGGAACCTCTTGCCAGTAGGCGAATCGGCGCATCACACGATGCGCCCGTAGTCCTCGGCGAAGACGCCGAAGACAAGCGCCACAATGGGTCACCAATGAGTCCGGTCTCGCGAGTACGGCGAGGACAGCTCGTGGGGAGCGCGGGCAAGTACCTCTGGCGGTATGGCTCCCAACAAACGCGTCATCCGCCGTGAGCGGTCGAATCGCTCCCACGAAGCTCTCAGACGCCTGTGTCACACGCGACGCATAAGCGTACTGTAAGAACACAACATATTAGATAGAACGATCGGTAATATGAAGAAATTAGTCGCGGGGAAGAGTACGTACCCATCGCCGCACCAAAGAGAGCCCATCGTCGGCGGTCCACCTCGCTCGTGTTGTACATCTCCGGCCGTCGGGCGTTGTCGCTCAACAGGCCGTCCGAGGCTAAAGCGCTCGAACGACCGCAACTGCAGTTGGAGAGGACACCCCGTGAGGACGGAGTTCGGCCTCGACCTGAAGCACGCGTCGCACAAACCGCGATAGGTGGCGGCAAGTATGGCCGAACCCCAGCTGATCTGGGGGGCCTCCCCGTCTGCGATGGCCCTAGCGTACGCGATAAGCCTCGCGTCGACGGTGTCGCCGTGGCTGCTGGTGAATAGTACCCAACCAAACAGCCACAACAAGTACGCCTCGAGGTGGCGTGACACCTGCTGGTCGTCCGCGGCAGGGTCCATCCGCTCGACCTGTGCACAAGGAAAAAGCTAGTAAGACCGTAGTACGGAAAGGAGAGCGCCGCACTTCCAATGCGAACGGCGTCGAACACGTACCCGGAACTGCGACAACCACCGCAAGGGTGGGCCGTGCCTCTGTGCCTCCGGGAAGACGTAGTACCCGACCGCGACTACAGGCGGAAGGACTCCCTGAAACCTGGCCAGAAGGTCCTCGCGCCAGTCGTCCGGAGACTCCTACGGGAAGGCGGCACCTCCCGCGATAGGGAGGCCAAGAAGCAGGGAGACGTCTTGCAGAGTAGGGGCCATCTCCCCGAATGGGAGATGGAAAGTGTGAGTCTCTGAGTCGCCACCGGTCCTAGCGCTGCGGCGAGGAGCGGTCGAGCGGAAGCGTCGTGACCGCTCCGCCCGCATGGACATCTCCATCGCCGCCGATCGTCTTCTTGGCTCGTCCTCATCCGTGGCTTGCACCATCCGGCGATAGGTAGTAGACCAAGCGGCCGAGCTGTGAAGCAACAAAAGGTTAGTCTGAAAGATGCGTATGGCGAGAAGATAGTGTCGACATATACTAACCTCATTGCCGGCGCGGGTCCAGCCTCCAGGCCCCGAGGTGTCCGCGTCGCGATCACCCCAAAACGATCGCGTCGGCGGCCCGCAGGATGCGGGACACGACGCAACGCGCGATGTAGCCGGTCGATGCGCTCCTCCAGGAGGCCGAAACTCCAGTTGGATCCGTGAGCCATACCTGCAACACAACTTGAAGTTAGCAAATACGCGGAAATAAAAAATCGAATGTAAAGAATAGTACATTTAACTTGCAAACAAACAAATCAAAAGGAGATAGTACTACAGCACTTACATAAACATTACGTGCAACATACGATACATGTGTTACGGCATTACGTACATGAAATACAAATTGGGTAGTACCAGAACAATTACATGAAAAATACAAAGTACAGATGACAATCTACACTGATTTGCACACTGCACACTGCAAGAAGTGCTAACGCAAACGATGGCAGTGCCTACTCCTCAGCTGGTGCCTTACATCTTCTAGCTATGTGGCCCTCCTGGCCGCAGTGCCCGCAGCGTCTACCCAACGCCCCGGCTTGTGCTTCGTCCATATCATTGGTAATACGACGACTCTGTCGACGACCCTTGCCACTCTTCAGCATGTTAATATCCGGAATCCAGATCCTATTTGCAATATCCAAGGTGGCGAAGTTACCCACAACCCTAAAGCCCCTAAGCTCGCCAGTCCATGCCTGCACCAACCTCTCCTTCAAGAAGTACTCGGACACAAAGTTCAAAGGGTCCATACCTGATCCCAAGATCTGGCGAGCACATGAGAGCATGGCTTGTGTAAGAGCTTCGGTTTGTTGCACGTCTGACTAGGTTCGTTCACATGATCTCCAAGGCATACCTCGTGGGTGATAAGAGAACGAGCCGCCCCAAATCCGCTCTATCCCGGAGGAGCACGCGTCAAACGATGCTCCATATTGCCCATCAGCGTACCGTGTGCGACCGCCCTTCTCTGTCTTCACCGCATGTATCTTTGTAATCTTCAAGCAGTACGGTGTTTGAGGGTTGGTGGCATGAAGTGCAGCATTTGCATGCCTCTCCCTGAAATACCCGATTGTGCTGTGCAGAACACCTTCCACGATGGCGGCGAAGAGTGAGAACGAAGGCCCTAAGAACCTGGTTGTACACCTCCGCAAGGTTAGTGGTTATTATCCGTACCTTGCCCGTCCGTGTCGTCTGCAACAGAGACCACTTGTCCAATGGCTCGGCCTCGATCCGATGGGAGAAGCCCACGATGTTCCTCGAGGTCCTCCGCCTTGAGACCAAAGCGGTTCGAACTACTGCTCCTGGTTCCTCGTGTCCACGTGTTTCTGTTGTGTTAATCGGCGGAAGACCCATAAGGCGTCAAATTTGCGTTCTTTGGTTACGCATAGATAGACCTCTTGAATAGCTTCACCAAGGGTTGCTTCAGGAAGTTCTTGAAGAAGTTGGCCCCCAAGTGGCGAATACACCATCTACTCCTCATATCCGGCCAAGGAAACGGCTCCTCCGGGTCTTCCTGAAGTGTTCTTATGGCCTTCAGCATCCTGGCATGGCGATCATGGATCACGCACACATCAGGATGAGCTCAAACAACTCCCACCCTTAGATGTCGAAGGAACCACAACCAGCTGTCAAAATTCTCACCTTCGACAAATGCAATGGTCAATGGCAGAATTTGATTGTTCCGCTCCGCGCCTATGGCGTGAGATCTGCCTTGTATTTCCGGTCAAAAGGTCTCATCCATCGAGATCACGGGCAGATATGCCTAAAAGCCTCGATCACAGGACCAAGGCTACAAAGGCCCTATGCAATATCGAAAAACCTCATGGATTTTTAGATGGCATGTCCTTCTGGCGATGTCACGTGCGCACCGGTTTCTCTCTGCAACACCTCAAGCATACGAGGAAGGTTGTCGACGCAGCGCCTCAAAAGATCCAAACCGTCTTTCCAAAGCCTTCGCTGCATGCCACGCCTTCGCGTGGCGATCTTGTACTTGAATTTCTTCTCAATAGCCACCATAATGTGTTTGGCCTCCACATCCTTCTTCTCCACTATCTCTCCATACATCAAATTGGCTATGAAGGTCGACGTTAGGTTACGATGTCCGCACAAAACACCTTCTTGAGCATGCGAGTGCGGCTCCACCTTCGAGACAATCCAAAGAGTCTCATACTTGGTCTATGTCGTGCACTCGCCAAGGACAAGCGGCTTTGCCAGTATTTCACAGATGTCTTGCTCTTGGCTAGATTTGATGACCAAACGTCCATTGCATAGACATAGCCCACAACTTAATGGCATCCTGCAAGGATGTCTTATCAGCAAACATTGAGTGCAACTGAACCTCCATGGCATGGTACTCCCACGGCGATTCGTGCTCATCATGCGTAGATAGACCCTCAGCGTCCAATCTATTCCATTCCCAGGGGATGGGAGCTCCGTCCTCATCGGAACTGTCCTCCTCGTCTTCTTGTAAAGCTTCCTCTTCACTCAAGGCCATCCGATCATCGCTTTCCATTTGATGCAATATGTAATCCCTATGCTCTCCTTCATCGGCACATCAGTAGGCTCACCATGCGATGGCCGATCTTCCTCTCTCAGATCTACTGCGTCGAAGTTCATCACAAGCAACATTCTCTGAACTCTTCAGTAACCAGACCCTCCGGGTTCTCTTCTTCACCAACATCTTTGGGCACCGGCCTCGCTTCGCACCACCCGGATGATATCCGTGGGGCCTGACAGCTTCTTTTGGGCATGGTTGCACAAGTATCACACACTCATATCCACTGTGCCAACATCCTTCTATAAAGCCCTTCCACCTTTGCCGTCTTGCCACGGTCTTCTCAACTCTATCGATGTTCATGGGAGACCGGCTCCAAAGCCCTTGTATGTCGACGCTACACACCTCAGGGTTCAAAGAGAAGCTGCAGGTGAGCCAACGCTTCACATCTTCGATTCGTGCATTCTCGCCGTCCGGGTGTACCATAGTGGCTTGCCGCTGCTCAAGTTAACACCGCATTTAACCTTCACGAACAAAGCCAACACCGTAATGCACTTTCAATGTAGTGGGTGCAGCATGACTTCATCAGTATGGTCAGAAATATTTCCAAATTGCAACTAGTCGGTTATAACGCATCGACATGCAAGCTTGCTACATTGTGATTTACATTTCTAAGGCCCTTCGCCTATAAATCGACAACTACACGACATCATGATCAAGACGTCATTCATTACCTACGGCAGAGGCCACAATGGCTCGGTCACGCATTATTAGCCCAATAATAATCGGCCACGCATGCAACCACATAACTACAATACTTCTCACAAACAAAGACTAATATTCCCTCACAGACTATTTTTTCTCTAACTAAAGTTTCTTATCATGCTATTTACATACAAATCAACAACATTTCGATTTTCTACTTTTTCTTCTCTAACTAAAATTTAAATGCAGTACTACTTATACTACAATTTGTACTAAATAAACTATTTACCTACTACAAAAATACACTACAAAATAAAAAAACTTACCTCGCAGATTTTTTCTCCTCTCCTCTATTTTCCCTCTCCCCCGCCTTGTGCTTACCTTTCTCTCTCTTTCTCGATTTGAATTAGGGGACCGCTGAGTCTTTATATAGGCATCCATCATTGAACCGTTTGATCGAAGATGTCTTTGCTTTACGCTCAATGATCGCAATAATAACGCCCAACGGTTCGGCGCCTGCAGTATAAATTCCGAACGGTTGGGCGATAGAACTCCAGTCGCCTAATCATATAGCGACTGGATCTAGTCGCTCAATTGTTCGGCGACAGACGCATATTTCTGTATAAAAAAAAGAACGCAGGAATATTTTTGTAATTTCTAATAAAAATAGATTATTTTAAAAAAATTGACATTTCTTAGGTAAAACATGTAATAAATTGTGTTTTTTTCATCTATGGACATTCACATGTGCATTAGATGCTACTTTCAATTTAAAAATGTTGAAGTTCTCAAGTTTACTTGTATGATGTGTATATTGACGGGTTCTCGGACCACCCCCCCAACCCCCAACTCCTGTCCTGGAGATGGAACTTCCCTTCCCTCATACTGTTAATTAATTATGATTAAATTGATTATGACTAAATAATTAGGACTAACTAATTAGGACTTATTAATTACAACTAATTAAAAGCGGCTAACTAACTATGACTAATTAATTATGTATAATTAGTTATGACTAAATTAATTACGGCTAATTAACCATGACTAAATTGATTAGACTAACTAATTACGACTAAATTAATTTTGACTACTTAATTATAACTAAATAATTATGACTAATTAATTATGACTAAATAATTATGATTAATTAATTACACAAGTTAATTAATTAACCGTAATTATTTAGTTGTAATTAATTAACCCCCACCGTATAATTATTTAGTCGTGTAATTAACCCCACTGTGTAATTAATTACACTGGTTTAATTCATTAATCATCGTCTGTGCCACGAGTTAATTAATAATCTTTCGTGCCAAGGTGGGGACTTCTCTCATACTGTTCGTTAATTAATTAATTACATATTTAATTAACCCTTGGTTTAATTACGACTAGCAATGATAAATTAAACCCATGTAATTAATTAATTAATTAGCAATACGAGGGAATTCCCCATCATGGCGCGAACAAGGATTAATTAACCCATGGCACGGACGATGATTAATTAATTAAACACATGTAATTAATTACACGATGGTGGTCAATTACACGACTAAATAATTACACGGCGGGGGTTAATTACCTATAACTAAATAATTACACTACCAAGTTAAGTAATTAGTCGTAATTATTTAGTCATAATTATTTAGTCATAATTAATTAGTTTTAATTAATTGGCCATAATTAATTAGTCTAAATTAATTTAGTTGTAATTAATTAGTCCTAATCAATTTAGTCGTTGTTAATTAGCCGTAACTAATTATTCATAATTAATTAGTCGTAGTTTGTTAGTCATAATTAATTAATCATAATTAGATAGTCATAATTATTTAGTCATAATTATTTAGTCATAATCAATTTAATCATAATTAATTAGCAGTATGAGGGAAGTCCCCTCGCCTGACGCATGGAGAAGAGAAGTCCCCTCCCTAGGAGCGCGAACAAGGGAAGTCCCCTCTCGAGGAGAGGGGACGAGGACACATCTCGGAAGTCCACTCTCCTGGAGAGCGGACGAGGACACATGTCGGAAATCCCCTCTCCAGGAGAGGGGATGAGGGGCTCCGAGCATCTGTGGCGCAGACAAGGACATATGTCACCTCCCAGCGAGTCTACGGTGCTATTTTTGGCTTTGATCTCCGGAGGGGGAAAGATTTGCTATTTCGTGTGCAAATAGTGTCATTTAAGCCAAAAACTCCTCATACTAGCTCCAAAATGTTTGGCTTCTCTAGGGAAGAAATAGAAGTCAGAGCTGCACCTAGACCCTAGTGAAATACTAAAACCCTTACACACAAATATTTTCTGTACCAAAACTTGTTTATCTCACTAATGTGTGAGCACGCCCATTAGAATTCGAGCTCTTTTACAGTAGACTCAATTTAATATGGAGTATCTATTATTTTTTTATCTAATGGTTCAGATTAGTTAGGATTTAGTTATACTACAGCTGATAGTATGAGTAGTATAATCTTAGGAGGGTAGGATTATAATTTCACATGTGAGAATCACATGGCACAATAGTAATATTTTCAACCCTAGTTAGAAAAATCCACACAATACCCTCACGAGAAAATTAAAAATACAAATAAAAGTCTACTATTCACTTAACAAATCAATGATCAGATTTGATTTATACTACCATCATATACTTACTATTAAAATGTATCATAAAATTTCTTTAGAATTTTTGTTTGTCTCATTTTCGCACACCAAACATTTTCCAAGAAAGAATATGGCGAATGGAAGATTTCGCTGTGCTCTTCATTCTTTCAGAATGTACGACTTGCTGCATGTGATGTTGATGTGAAAAAAGGACCTGATGCACTTTCGGTTAGTACAAGCTTTAAAAAGGCTTTCTTGACGTAAAATGAATAGACTTCTAATAAACAAGGAAAATTGAAAGAATGCGCGAGTGAGTTGGTTAAGCAACCTTTAAATCTCAACATCAAAAAGCAATGTAGTAAAATTTTCAAAAAATCTACCGTGAGACCTACAACGTGATGCAAACCAATGTATTGAGCAAAACAACACGGTGCTATACCAGATGAACTAGCCGTCGATATATTATAAACAAAATATGCGTACTTAAGCTTGCGATTGTTTAGAAGCAGAATAATGCATAATCTGGTAGATTTAAAAAAAATGCAAGCAATGGGAAGGGATAAGATGGGCGCTGATAGAATTGTTGATTTGAAGTTGGTCCGAAAGGCGAATCTGATCCCTTCAGCTATGGCTGAAAAAATAGCTCGAGGCTCGTGAACCAGCTCGGCTCGGGCTAGTAAATTATCAAGTCGAGCCAAGCCCAACTCCTGGCTCGTAATTTTTTCGAGCTGAGCTCGAGCGGCTCGGCTGGCTCGTTTGCCTCCCTCTATTCCCGAGTCCCTACTGGCTACTGCACTATGCCCCCAAATCCTCCCGAGGCCCTGTTGTGCCCCCAAAATCTTGAAGCCCCCATTCGACCACCATTCCAGATTGACTCCAGTCCACCTCGCCTGGCCGCCCCGTCCTCTGGCCAACCACCTCCGATCCCCCGCCGGCCCCCATCCTCCTCCCCCTGGTCGTCCACGCCGCCGCCATGTCCTCCCCCGGTCCTCCGCGCCGCCGCCATGTCCTCCTCTGCCCCAGTCCTCCATGCCTCTGCCTAGGTCCTCCACGCCGCCGCCCCGCTGTCGGATTCAAGGTTGCAGGGAGGTCCTCTCCTCCACGCCACCGGATTCAAGGTTGTGGGGAGGTCCTCCATGCCGCCGCTCTGTCGCGAGGAAGCTTCCCCCGGTCACAACTCACAAGGGTAGCTCCGTGCCTCATTTGTTGTGGCCCCGATGCCCTTGTTGTTCCCTAGTGCGGACAGGCTCGTCATCGAGCCGTGGAGAAGGAGGGGCTCGGCGACGAAGAGGGCATCATCGGGGCAGGGACAACACAGTGGTGGAGGAGGTCGGGGTGGGCAGAGCATGCGGAGGCGATGGGTGCGAGCCGCAAAGCGGTAGTAGAGGAGGAGCTCGGTTAGGGGAGGGGGAGGTGGAGTCGAGGAGAAGCGCCGGTGGGCGGTGGCCTTCTGCCCTTCTCCGTGCTGGTTTAGATGGGGAGGAGGTGCAGCGGCATGGTGGTCTGGTGTGGTCGTGTGGATGTGCCGAGCGCAGTTGGACTCATGGAGAGGTGGCGAGGGATAGTTGCTTGGTTTTTGGCTCGTGAGGGCTCGCGAGCCGGCTCGAGTCGCCTTCCGAGCCGAGCCGAGCCAAGCCTACTATTGAAACGAGCTTGAGTAAGGCTAGCTCAGCTCATTTCCAGCCCTAACTCTAGCGATGCCCCAAGGCCAATGATGCATGCGATGCACCGAACTACTGCTTGGCGTGGGGTGGGGGCCACCTTTTTGCAAGAATAGCTGTGAGCACCTGCATTTCTCTACGACCACGGCTGTTGTGGTGTGGATTTTTTTTCTAAACAAACTATTTTTTAATCGCTTTATAAAAATAACACATGTTTTTTTCTTTTACAAAAATAACCCTCGGCCGTCGATCCACCCGGTGACTAGGCCGAGTCACCCGGTGGACCAACGATTTGAGGAATTTTGACACTTATTCCCACGACGGGCGAACAACGTTGGCCGCCGCAAGTAACTGCATCAAGCGGACGCCAACGGCTTCCTCGCATGATGATCGGTGTGTGGCCTCAGTCGTGCCACGCTATCACAACTGAGGGCCAATATCTGTCTGGTTGCTTTCAACTCACGCAACAGAAAGACCGACAGGAGAAGAAGAGAGGGGAGAAGAGTAGAGGAGAAGGGAGAGGGGAGGAGGAGACCTTGCCCTCAGCTTGGTGTGCCTCTATGTGCTCGTCTTTTCAATCTTAGTTGACAACACGCACCATCTCTTTCCCTATGAATAGATAATTCTCTAAGCTATGCTGCACCCCAAAGATTCCTTCTAGCACACGCAAATGACTTCTATTCACCACAATTTACTCCCTCAATGCTACACCTTAACCGCCTATAAAACCGAGGCATACTCCACCACTACAGGCAAGACTACACTCGAGTTATTTTGGAAAACAAGGAGATGGGAGGGAGAAGAAACGTACAGGAAGAGAGGTAAAGGAGGTCACGTCTCTCAATTTGGGGATGGAGGACTATAGGTCGATGCTCCAGAAGCAGAAATAGGCTACCAAGAAGACATGTACATACCCTGATTATTCTTGCTAGGATGCTTCTATATTACCAGAGTTTCCACGTCCGCAGTGCGACTGTAGTAACCCCGCATAGATCATTCAATCTACACATCTTAGTATTGTCATAAGGGCTTACGACATGTGCGGGAATTGTCGTGCAAGTCAATAATATATATCGATATTTCACATTGTGTGTTGCATTTGAAATATCACTGACTTTATCCATGCATGGCAGCCGTCAAAGTGTTGCTACTTCTTCTAATGGATCGATGGCCCAGAGAAGTACGACAAGACATTCATTCAGCAGAAATACATGTTGAACTACATAGTTGACCACAAGGTGTTTATCCGTTGGAGACCTCCCACAACCAGGACCAGGGAAGACAAGGAAAAGACACTGATGGTCCCTAATGCCTCTGATGCACCGAAGATTATTCTGAATGAGGACAAGCTTGAAAAGGACCTTATAGCCAACTACTGGGAGGCACGGCGTTTGTCCATAAGCCTGAGTTGATTTCCATTCATTAAGTATTTTCCTTTCCAAAAGGCGTGTTTGTATCGCAGTTGTAGTTCAGGTTGAAGGTTCGTGCATTTAGCCACTTGTATCGTAGTAATAGCCAGGCAAACATATAGACTTAACCAAACCCTACGCGCCATGTAATTCAGATCTCCATGGTCAAGTGTTATGCGAGGCTTGCAATCTCATCTTCATTGCTCCATTCTCATCTCGCTCGAATCAAAGCTTACAAAATATTTCACAAATTTTTGAGTTCTTTGTGTAAAAACTTAAAAGGGGTTTATCCACGTAAAACGATTATCAGATGATTTATTTACAAACAATTGCAGTAAGCAAACTTCAGCTTTTTTACCACTAACAATTATTCACAAATAACTATTCCAACCATTTAATTTTATAAAATTAAAGGTGAGTTTATTTAAATTATTTCTTAAAAAATATCCTTTTGTCGATGGTTGGGAAAACGACTATTCTCAGTCACATTCTGGTCGGCGATTGCCTCAGTCGCATTCTGGGCCGACGATTGTATCAAGCACAGGCCTTAGTGGTGCCACCAGCTCGCGACTGAGATACGTGGTAGACCAAGGCCTCAATCACAGTTCTGTCATGCGGCTGGGCCCCCCACATCAGCTAGTCGCTGGCCCAGTGCATGACTTGGCCTAGTTGCTTGGTGGGCTAGTGGCCGAGGGTTATTTTTGTAAAATGATTAAAAGTGGTTTATTTAGAGAGAAAAATGTGGTGTGGTGTGTCCCCTTGTTTCCTTGTGCTGTTGTGCGTGTAGGTTGCATGGGAACAATTATTACCATGTAGTACATCATAACAATGGTATTGTTTATGGGTTTTAGTTAGACCGATTGAAATTTAGAGTGTATACACTACTACAAAAAGGCTAATACTGGATGCCTCATCACAGACGGTTGACAAAAACCGTTAGTGTTAAATACAATCACAGACGGTTTTAGTTTAGCGATTGTATGTGTTACTAGCTGCACTAAAAACCATCTGTGAAGAGGCAATATCACAGATGGTTGTAAACAAGAACCGCCTGTGATATTACTAAATATCACAGACGGTTTTTTCTTAAAACCGTCTGTGATAACAAACTCATCGCAGACGGCTTGTATTAAAAAAAAACTGTCTATGATAATTTCACTTATTGCACACCTGACCCTCACAGATCTGTCTTAAATTCCAGATCTGTTCTCACAGTGTCGGACCCGGGATTAACACTTCCAAATCCTCTGCGCATTTCTGAACTAGTCCCATGATCAGTAGCTAGTTCACACAGTTAAACAGATATGGTAACATCCATAAATCGCATAACTTTATTAATAATTAGTAGAGTTTATTACAACAGGGGCTTACAAGCCAACAAGAAATAACACAGTGGAAAACGAAGAAGACGTAGTAGAGTCCAGTTAATCTGCCACAGGCAATCGACTGGGGTAGCGGCCTAGTTGTCGAGATCCACACCGATGGTGAAGTCCTTCTCCTCTGAAATTTGTTTGCATAAAGCAAGTATGAGCACAACTACCGTGCTCGTAAGTTACACCCGTCAAATAACAGAATGACATGCATACATGGTTGTAACAAAGGATGGCTTAATATGGTTGATTTGCATAAAACAACATTTTCTTTAAATACTTGTACTAAGTTCCAAAGCAGTTATTACATAACTAAAATTCATTTTATAAATTCTCAGTTTTATAGTCAGATAACATTCACACATGAATGGTGAAGGATACCCTCCTATCAAATGGCTTCCCGCCCAATTCCCATTTGCATAATCCATTTGATGAAGTCTTTTGAAATCAAAATCAAAGTCTAACTTTGAGAGGCTTTGCTAGCATGTCCATGACCGTGGACACGGATATTCGAATAGTTTTACACTCTGCAGAGGTTGTACAGCTTTATCCACATGACAAGAATTCTCTAGTTTGTCCGGCATATATCTATGCCACCGCTCACTACCTTAGGTAAGCAGTCTAGAGCACGTGCCAAGGCCTTTACAATGCGCCATCCCACCGCAGTTCCCCCTCGCTAAGGTTTAGATCCCCTTTGGGTGACCATCCATTGGTTCAGAGAGCCCCTCTTGCGCCAGTGGGAATATATAAAAGTAGGTCGTGAAAGACGCCCACACATCGGAAGGAAAAACCACGGTGGAATATTGCAGACACTAGCTGTGTCCCGCCCATACAGGACATGTGGTAGTACGGTATGGCTTAGCAAAGGAACGCTCAGAGGTCGGTCCTTAACTAACTTGGGCAACTTTCCACAAAACCCATAGGCCTCGACCCTAACCAGATTGAGCCCGTGCATAAACATGCACCATCCAAGCAACCATTTCGCCCAAGTACAAACCATCACTTTGTTTCATTTTTCAAAGTCATTTACAAACTTCCATAACACACCAATGCCATGGATACAATTTAAACAATATTTGATTTTTGGCTGAAATTCCCCAAATCAACATTTTTTGTCTAAGCATGTCTATGCAACATTTCCAAATGATCCTAGTTCATACTATTGCATCAACTAGGTTTTATCTAGGGTGACAAGGGGTGAGGGATTCAATGTCAAGGTATTGTCAGGTACGAGACCGGTAAGTGAACCATCCGTACTGTGCTCATAATCCAATAATCCAAACTCCAGCAATTATGTAATCCTATACTCCAATATTAAATAGTCTAATATCCACTATATCAGTCTATTTCTATGATCTGACCTCCATCGATCCAACATTCAGCAATTCTCTAATTCTATAATCTGACATCCATCAATCCATTATTCCTTAATGAATTATTTCTAATAATTCAACACCCAACAATCCGATGATTATATAATATAAATTTTGATATTCCGATATCCAATGATTATCTATTTCTATAATCTATTCCTCGATAATCCATTATCAACAATTATCTACTCCTAGAATCTAAACAAGTTTTATTTCTAAAATCCTCCAAGAGCTAATCCTACAATCCAACATCCAAGCCCATCAATTATTCTATAATGACTACTTCTATAATTCAATCTTAATAGTCCAATCTCAATAATTAACTATTTCTACAATTCAATATCCATCGATCACTTATTTCTACATTTGTTAATAATGCAAAATAACATTTAAATAAAATCCAAATAAAATCTAAAAATTATGAAATAAATACTAAAAATATAAGATGAATTTAGATGAATTTAGGTGAAAGAATCGATGGATTTGGAGTTCGTATGACAACGAACGAAATTGTAGAAGTTTAAATCTCAAAAATGGGATGTAGCTTGCATGGCACTGTTCATGCCATGCACGTGAACAGTAACTAGTCTTTAAACAAAAGCACAAATAGCAGAGAAATGGCGTTACCGGTAAAAGGGAAAGGAGAGGGCGGCCAGCGAAGCACAAAAATGGAATCTCGGGAGCGAGACGGACCTAATGGTGGTGGTCGCGTCATTGGTAAAGGTTCGGTGCTATGGTGGCGCGCAAAATAGTGACGGAGGAATAGTAGCGCCGATGAGCCGGAGGTGTTTCAGGGAAAAGGAAGGGAGCACTGCGTAGAACGTTGCGAGGTGAAGCCAATGGCGTGGGCGATGTCATCGGAAATAAAAACGGCAATCAAAATAGCGATGAAGGTAGTTGGACTGCTTGCGAATTTTTTGCTTGTTCTAGATTGAGGGCGAATTCGAGGATATGAAGAGGAAGCCGAGGGCACGCTGCGACATAGTCGGCTCGAAATGAGTGACCGAGGAGAGAGAACAGAGGAGAGATGTGTTGAAAGTGCATTTGCTCATCTTCTTTCTAATGAAACGAAAAGAAAGCATAATGTCTATGCTACAAATTAACTAGATCACGTATATAATGTCTATGCTACAAAAAGATCATCAACCGAACCATGAAGAAGTTCAAAGTGAATACTAAATGTTAAAGCACTGCACAAGGACCAGCATGAGCATCTAACTAGCAGCACTATACATCATCTTCTTGCATGGCGAGCAGAACTTTGGCTTCATGGCGGCGTCTTCAAGACATCAGGGGTTCATCTTGTGAGAATCAAAGAAGCAAACAAAGGAGGGGGTAAATTATTGGCTTGTGGGGCCACATAGCCATAGACTCAAAGGGGTATATGGATGAACAAACGTAAAGCACAGCACGTTCAGAGCTTCGGCCATGGTGGCGGCGGCCAGGAACAGAGAAATTGGAGAGAGGGGAGGACGGGGATGTCAATGCTCACCTTGGTGGTAACTAGACTCGCTTGGATGGCTGGCGGCGAGGACGACGACGTCGGCGCGGCGTGGCTCATGGTGGCGTGGATGTTCCGACGATCCTCCGGTGAAGGCGAGGGGAGCCTGGCATAGATCGTCGCGAGACGAAGCTAACGGTGTAGTCGATGATCTTAGGAGTCGGCAACGGCGGTCTGTCGCTAAAGAACAACTTGCGGTCGGCAATGGAATAACTCGAAATCCAAATGAGACGAGCGAAGGAGGAGGAATGAGTGAGGGGGATGAGATGGTGATGAGAATGCGCACCCGGTGCTCCCTTTTATAGGGGCAAAGGGGGCCGGGGCGAGGAGATCGAGTCGCGCGGCCATCACGTCGGTCATGGCGAAAATCTAGCGAACGTGTGCGTGATGGAGGGGGAAACGGCCAGGAGTGGGCGCGGGATTGAGGGGCGGTTTGGATGCGCGTGATTCGGGGGGGAGATGGGGAGGAAATCCCGGGTTTTGAAAGCTCCATGTGGCCTCTAATGGCGTCGGGCCATTTGGTTGCTCACTGGACCAAAAGAAGAAAAGGGAGGGGAAAGGCAAGGGTTGGTGGCGCGGTGGTGGAGATGGCCGACGGCGAGGTCGGGGGTGGTGGCCGGAGGTAGTGGCCGGAGTCGGCCATGGAAGGCAGCTCGGCATGGAGTTAACTCGGGAAGAAAATAGAAATGGAGAAAGATGGAGAAAGCTGCTCGGGAAGAAGATGAAAATGAGAGAGAGAAATGAGTAGAGAAAAGGAATAAAAGGAAGTATTATATTGATTGAAAGCAATTGGCCAGTTGGCTAACACATGAGACGGACCTCTGCACGTTAAGCGTCAAATACCGAGCAAGATAACGATGGGTGACCATGGCAGACACGTGTGGGATAAAATGTTTTTTTTTCGAAATTATTTCAGATTAAACAACAAATCGAGTAGATTTTTAGAAGATAGCAAACAGAGTCCAAAAATTCTAGAAAAATTCACAAAAAATTCTTAGAATTATTTTGAACTTAATAAAAATAATTCCAACTTATAATTGGTAATAGTTTTTGAACATAATTTGTTTTGTCTTTAAAATAATTAAGAAAAGCTTTTTAAAATCTCGAAAAATTCCGAAATTAATTAATTTTTATTTTTCAACTTTAACTCAAATAAAACTTCAAAAACTTTAATAAACTTTACTTTTGACTTTTAAAACTTTAGAAATTCAAATCAAGCAATCAAACTCTTTCAAATTTTAGAAAATCAAATAAAATAATAATTTTAATTAATTTAAATTGGTAATGTAAACTTTGGTCATTACACATTCTTGCTTTGAGAAGGTGGGGCTTTGAGGCCATTTGGTCAAAGGAGACCACAGATTTGGGAAGAGTGATTGTAGATCCATTTGTTCTTGACTATCTATGGTTAGTAATTTATTTCTAATTGCATTATATTCTAGATCTAGCTTGATAAAGAGATAATTGAAGATGATCTAGATCTAGCTTGATGTAGAGAGAATATTATTTACATCTAGCATGGTTTAGGGTTTAGGGTTTTGCCAATTCATACTCTATTTCTACTTAATTCAATTTAATTAATTCTTGCTACATATAGCTACTTTAGATCATATATAGTATACTAATTAATTAATCAATATTTAACACTAAATTGTTATATGCGCAGCGTAGTTGGACCAAAGCTGGATGTACGTTGAGAACCATGTGAGTAAAGAGTACATTAATGTCGTGTCTGCTTTTATAAGGGCTGCCAATGAGGATATGTTGAATAAGGGGGTGAAATATATGTATTGTCCACGCATTGACTACTAGAATTTGAAGATGTTTAAGAACCGAGCGCAGATCGAAGCACACTTGATTCGAAGGGGTTTCAAAAAGGGGTATACACGTTAGACCAGTTACAGTGAAGAGCAGATTATACAGGAAGGTAGTAATAACGACATCACCCACGAAGTCAACGATATACCGCCGAATGATGTCGATTGTGGTTCCAATTTGGATAGGCTACACGATGACAACCTGGATTAGATGCTTCGCGATGCAGAAAGGAACTATGATGAGAGAGAGTATGTTAAATTCCTAGGCTTGATGGAGGACTCGGAGAAATCTTTGTTCACATGCTGTAAGTCGAAATACACAAGGTTATCATCCATATTTAAACTGCTGAAATTGAAGGCAAGTAACGGTTG
Source organism: Phyllostachys edulis (assembly GCA_036346405.1). Lineage (NCBI taxonomy): Eukaryota > Viridiplantae > Streptophyta > Magnoliopsida > Poales > Poaceae > Phyllostachys > Phyllostachys edulis. The sequence continues at coordinate 28,722,012 of CM070568.1, read as the reverse complement.
GTCCGATAAGAGTTTTACGGCACTGTTAGGTCTCTTAGTGGACATACTTTCAGAGGGAAACGAGTTGCCCAAAACCACCTATAAAGCCAAGAAGATTCTTTGTCCATTGGGAATGGAAGTAGAAAGAATACATGCATGTCTAAACGACTGAATCCTCTATCGTAAAGAGTATGCAAACATGCATGTATGTCCAGTGTGCAATGCATCCTGATACAAGTGTAAGAATCAATCAAAAGACGGCGAGGGAATCGAGGTGAAGAAAGGACCCCCTGCTAAGGTGGTGTGGTATCTTCCTGTAATTCCCCGTTTAAAGCGGTTTTTTGAGAACCCAAAGGAGGTAAAACTGCTGTGTTGGCACTCGGAGGAGCGTAAGAAGGATGAAAAGCTAATACACCCTGTTGATTCCGCCCAGTGGAGAAACATTGATAAAAGGTTTGCAGACTTCGGTGCGGAACCGAGGAATATAAGGTTTGGATTGAGTACATATGGAATGAATCCTTTCGGTAACATGAGCAGTCGATATAGCACTTGGCTCGTGACTCTCTGTATCAACAACCTTGCTCCTTGGTTGTGTATGAAGCGGAAGTATATTTTGCTGTCGATACTTATCCAAGGGCTGAAGCAACCGAGGAATGATATTGATGTGTACCTAACACCATTGATGGAAGATATATAAATACCATGGAGCGAAGGGATACAGGTATGAGATACGTACAAACGAGAGAACTTCACTTTACACTCCTTATTGTTCTACACCATAAATGATTATCCTGCCCTAGCTAACCTGTCGGGCTAGAGTACAAAAGGAGCCAAAGCTTGTACTCACTGCTTAGATGATACCGTGTACATGCGTTACTGTAGGTTCCTTCGGAGGGCTCATCCATACCGTAGGATAAAGAAACAATTCGACGGAGAGAAGGAGGACAGTTCAGCTCCAAGGTATTTAAGCAGAAAAGAGGTCTATGATATGGTTAAGGATTTAGATGTTGTGCTCAAAAAAAGACGTAAATCGAAGACCCATGATAAGAACATCTAGAAGAAGAGATCAATATTTTAGGACTTACCTTATTGGGAGCACCTAGAAGTTCGCCACAGCATCGACGTCATGCACGTAGAGAAGACAGTTTGATTGGTCTCTTACTGAATATTTGTGACAAAACAAAGGATGGTATCAATGCACGGCTTGACTTGGTTGATATGGACATCAGACTTGAGTTAGCACCGATAAAGGACGAATGTACCTTCCCCTGCTTGTTACACTCTATCCAAGGCTGAGAGAACTGAACTGTGCCAGTGCCTGCATGGAGTGAAAGTTTCGTCTGGTTGCTCCGCCAACATGAAGAAACTTGTTTCGATAGAAGATTTGAAGTTAATTGGCATGAAGTCTCATGATTGTCATGTGCTAATGACGCAAATACTCCCTGTTGCAATTAGAAGTATTTTGCCAATCAAAGTCCAAGAGACAATCATGAGGCTGCGTTATTTCTTTAACACAATTGCTCAAAAGGTCATCGATCCCGAAGGACTAGATACTTTGCAGGACGAGGTGTGACGACTCTATGTCATCTTGAGATGTATTTCCCTTCATCGTTTTTCGATATCATGGACCATCTTATTGTCCACATTGTGAGGGAGATAAAGATATACGGGCCTATGTTCCTACATAGCATGTACCTATTCGAGAGGTTCATGTGAATTCTCAAGTCCAATGTACGGAATCGATCTCGGCTGGAGGGCAGCATCGTCGAAGGTTATGCAACCAAAGAGGTCATTGAGTTCTACGTCGATTACATGGCTCAGGTCGAACCGATAGATGTTCCTCGATCTCATCATGAGGGAAGGCTCGAGGGTATTGGGACCAGCAGAAGGAAAGCAATCACTCCAGATATGGATGCGTATACTCAAGCTCATTTCATGGTCTTACAACACATGATTGAAGTGTCTCCGTATATCGACCAGCACAAGGACGTGCTTCAAAGAATGTAACTGAGCGGTAGGATGTTTGGATCACGAGACAAAGACTGTGATGGTTCAACCAATGGTTGAAGGAGCGACTCGCTAGGAGCTCGTCAAGTGATATGCTGACATGGTTCGCAAAAGGGCCAACATTTATAATTATGACATAGCAAGGATACGACATAAATTGGTACACATTCTATACACAGACTCGGGATATAAAGAGCACTAACTAGAATAGCGGTGTCCGCATAGATGCGTTCAGTACTGATGGGTTGAGGAGATCCTGCTATGGGTTCATAGAGGAGATTTGGGAGCTCGACTACGTGCTTTTCAAGATCCCCCTGTTTCGGTACCGTTGGGTCCATCTCCTACAGGTGAAGGTCGACAAGTACAGTGTTACTACCGTGGACCTCGAACGTATCAGATACAAAGACGAACCATTCGTACTTGCTAACCAAGTTGTTCAAGTCTTCTATGTAACTGACCAGACAAAAAAGAAGCGTCATGTAGTTCTTCATGGAAAAAGGAGGATTGTTGGAGTTGAGAATGTAGTGGATGAGGAATAATACAATCAATTTGACGAATTGCCTCCTTTTGGAAACAGCATAAGGGTCAAGGAAGAACAACGTGATGAAACTAGCTACATATGCATCGATCATCATGAAGGGCTAACTTTTAAAGGAAATAAGCAAGTGGAATGATGAATGAAATGTTTATATGTCATATGTTCTGAATTTGCATTTAGGTATATAAGAACGTATCATATGTGAATTTACATTTATGTATATGAGAATGTATATTATTACAGACGGTTATTTATCGGAACCGTCTGTGATGTCCAACCCTATTAATATTTAACACATATGGTTATTTATTAGAACCGTTTGTGATGTGTATTTATCACATACAGTTCTACTTTAGAACCATCTGTGATGTCCAACCCTATTTATATTAGGACTCTAGGATTTGCCCACGCCCCCCACTCAAATGATTAAGTTTCTCTAACTCTCCCTCCTCCCCTTGAGAATGTCGCCGCCGTCCTCAACGCCGCCTCCTCCTCAAGCCCAGCGCGCCTCCTCCCCCGAGCCCACCGCCTCCTCCCTGAGCACGAGCCGTCGTCTCCCCGAACCCGATGACCCACCTCCCTTGAGGCAGCCTCCTTCCCTCCCCCGAGCACGCGCCGCCTCCTCCTCGAGCCCGGTGCGCCTCCCAAGCACCACCAAGGTAAGCCGGCCACCCCCCCCCCACCCCCGAGCGCCGCCTCCTCCCAATGGTATGCTACCTAGGCATGATGATGCTTTCACTTCAATTTCTCAATCCGCATGCAGAAATATATGTAAATTCAATGAAAGATGAAGAACTATTGTATTTGCATAGGATATGCAATCCACATTTCATTACTGATTGTACCATCAATCAAATTTACTATAGTAGTGTACATTACTATCAAGCATGCTTAGAAAAGGATGGTCCAAAAGACTACATGCCACTAATTACCCTCAGTATCATTTGTACCAATGGCTTTACATTTTAAAGCAACTTTTATTACCTTAACGGTCATTTCTACCAAGCATGCATATTTACTGCAACTATGTCATTCATTTGAAATAGTTTCCTAGGATGTTGAATTGCTGAACGTCGCATACTTATATTTAAGGTATTCTATTTCGAGTATAATAAGTAATTATATAACTTTGCAAATTTATCCTCTTCTTATATGTAGCATATATGGATTTTTTGTGGTAGCTATATACTTAATAAGAAAGTATCCTAATTTCTTCCCTACACATCCCAATTATTTATTAATTGGTGCGTATACACATACACATAGAGAATCTTATTATAATATGTTCATGCATGTCAGAACTTCTATTTTTTGTGAAGATATCGTCCGCACATTCTCCGTCATCGTCGCCTCATGCGTCTGATGCGCCGTCCTCCGGAAAATCCAAGCACGATAGTAGAGAAATATCGAAAAGGTCCAAGGGCCGATTTACTATCACGGATGTCGATGCGTCTGGGACCCCTCTCAATCCTCACCGAGTAGCGTCTGCATTCCGAAGAACGGTCAGAATAGTTGCACGGGAACGGGTCAAGATCACCTATGATTCGTGGAAGGAGTTGACCGAATCTCATAAAGATGCACTAGTGACAAAAATTTTCCAATCGTTCGAGATCTCGGATGAACACTAGGCCTCTGTGCGATGACACGCGTTGCTAGCAGCGTGCAAAACGTGGAAGAACTTCAAGAGCACGCTTATCAAGCAATACATGGAGAAGGATCTGACGCTCTTCCAGAAGTATCCGTTCGTGGAATCAGACTGGCAAGACTTTGTGGTGAAGAAGACGACATATGATTTTAGGAGTGAAAGTGCGGCGCACAGGGCCCTCCAGGCAAAAAAACACGCACCCCTACAGACTCGGCACCGTTGGGTATACAGGTGAAATCCTGCAATGGAGGAAGGAGGACGAGCGGGCAATCCTGTGGGAGGCCTCCCAGCCATTTACTGATATCCCTGATGAGCGCGCTTGAAACTGGATAAAAGTGAGGTCATCTACCGTGTCTTCGGGGGCCATTTCCTTTCCAAACCCCGCAGTCGAGGAAGTGTCCCAGCGCCTGGTAAGATATCGAACTACCTAGTTTGTAATTACTTCATAACTTCATAGGAAGTGAAATAACATGTCAGGCTCTTGTAGGAAGCGCTGAGTGCAGAATCATCCCAAGGCTCATTCCAGGCAGTCAGGAAGAGAGATATACTCCGCGGCCCTGGGAAACAAGGAGCACACGTGTCGCACGGGAGGTCTTGGTCTTTATGTTCCATGGAAACAGGGATTCTCATAGGACTCCGAAGCATACCAGAGTAGGAAGAGAGCTAAAGTCGAGCATGATGCACAGCTACGAGAGGAGATTCGTTAATCCGTCAGAGAGGAGATCACTGATGCCATCAGAGATGAGATGCGACTGCAGATAAAGAGCATTGAGGAAAGGCTTAGGGAAAATCAGTTGCAAGCCCCGCCGCTCTTGTGCTAGACGCCTCCCCCCGATCCAGTAGTCAAGGCGCGTCAACCCTACCTCGGAAAGCGACGACATATTTCCTGTTGATGACATCCTGGTAATAATTATTATATGTGGAATGCTCGATCCATTGATAGGCCTATTGGAGTAGCTAATTTTGTATCGTTATGTAGGTGGCTGCGAAGTGCAAGTTCCAAGTGAGATATGAGCATGTTGCCCTAGACGCTGCTTAGGGCCAGGCGTATCCATCTGGTGCCGGGGCGTTGGTGCACAGTGTAAATCTAGCATCGGGTTTCGTAAAAGTGAATGTGGACGGTGTTCATGCCAATTTCGAGGTCGTCCCGCTGCAGATACCCCCAAATGACGAGGTCGTGACTCTAGGGCAAGCCATTGGAACATTCATCCAGTGGCCCAAGAGGGACATCTGCCTGGAGCTACCTGCACTAGTGTCAACTTCACGAGAAAGTCCTACAACGGCGCTAAGTCCACAGGAGCTATCCGCACCGGAGCTACTTGCACCAGAGTTACCTGCACTAGTGTCAACTTCACGGGAAAATCCTGCAACGGTGTCAACTTCATGGGAAAGTCCTGAAACGGTGCCAACTCCACGGGAGCTATCTATACCAAAGCTACCTACACCAGAGATACCTGCACCGATGCGGCAAGGGCCCGGTGCATCAGATGCATCTACACCTCGTGCCTGGTCGACTCCCATGAGGTCAACCTCTAAAAAGCGAGACGGCAAGGGCAAATCGAAGAAGCTCGATGATATCCCCTTCTTGCCATTGGCCTAAAAATTCGTGCTACGCGAGCCGTTGGTCGTCCTAGTAGAGCGCCTCCAAACCCTAGGATTGGCTTGCCAGAGATTGCATGTATGGTACATAGAACAAGCCAACAAGACGGATGGACAACGCTGCTCGGGTGTCAATGTCCAGTTCAGGCCGCATCATCTTCACCATGAGGTTCAAGACTGTGTCTTCACGGTGACCTTCGAGGACTTGTTCTTACTCTTCAACCTCGACGCCCTCGATGCCTCACTCATGCGATGCTAGACACTATAAGTGTGTACAATCACAGTCTACGTTCATGTAATACCGATAAATTTCATATATAACTCCTTTCTTTTGTATATATATGTAGATACGTGATTTCTGATGCCAGATCAAGGAAATCACCGGTAGGTTTTCTCGACCCACACTTGGTCTCTATGCAAAGCATCCAAGAGGATGCATCCTTCGTCAAGGGTTACATGACGACGTCATTGCTGGCTCACTGCAACAAGGAATTCATAACTTTGCCCTACAACCAGGGGTAAGTGCTGCACTAGTGGTTATACTTGTTGATTTGTACTTTATAAGCAACACGAACTTAGATTTAATGACCATGGTGACATACCTGTGTAGGGTCCACTGGATTCTAATTGTAATTATACCAAAATAGAACAAGGTAATATACCTTGATTCCCTAAAGAGAGCCAAACACGACTTCATAGTTGTCCGATAATTAATCGACAGGTAAATATATTTCCTCCATAGATAACTCTTTTGTAGTATTTTCTTCCTTTGCAATGGCTAAGGCTAACTTTTTTGGAAACACGTAGGCTATTCGCCGTGTACGTTGCTACTGGAGGGAGATCCAAGGGAGGGATCAACGCCCTGTGACACGATCTAAATTTCCTGGTATTCGCTAGTACACATTAATCCTAAATAACACTTCGCAGTAATGCCTCTCGAACTAACCAATTTTATTTTTGCAGTGCAACCAGCAGCCGCTGGGCGACACCTATAGATACTATGTTTGTCGCAACATGCAACTACTCCTAGGTTCCGTGATGACCAATGATCCTCAGGTTTGTCAATCTTGCAATAATTATTTCATACTTATCAATTTATATATATGCACGACTTTAATCTTCCTAGCAACAGGTTGTGGCCATCGCAACAACTGTGTTGGAACAGACCGAACTCAAATACATTCGAGGACAGTTTGTGTACTTCTTGTTGCATGAGGTCATAAACCCAGATGGGGAGTTCCACAATGTAGATTAAACTTGATTGGGATAAGATTGAACTTAATGGTACATGCACTACTACATAAAAGGTCTTCACAGACGGTTCAAAAATATCATCACGCGGTTTTGTGAGCCATCCGAATTTATGGGTGCAGTAATGATATGAGTCATCACAGCGGTTTTTGAACCGCTCGCGAAAATCTTATCACAGACGGTTACGAACAAGAACCGCTCGTGATAATTACTTATCACGAGCGGTTCTTGTTCGAAATCGCTCGTAATAGTTTTTTCCATTGCAAAAAAAAATCGGATTTTGAGCCAAACCAATCAAGTGCTAGACAAGAGTTTCCATATGCAATCTCTAGCAAGACAACTAAAATCCAATTAAAATTCGATGGCAAACACATTATAGGAAAGGAAACCAAAAGGTTTCACAACGTCCCCTCCTAATGGGAAAAAAGAATGAAGTTACAAAGTTAAACTAGCTAGAAACCATCTATGCCTCCAAGCTCTGAAGAACTCATCGGCTTCTTGGATTGGTCTTGTGAGCTCCTCTCATACCAAAGATATCACAAGATGTTCTTGCATGTCGCCGAAGTTCGACTAAAGCTCGTCGGCAAGGAGAGACGATTGAAAACCTCCAAATATGTTCGACCTTAGGTAACACAAAATTAAGATAATTTTCTTTACAACAAACGACCAACAAATTATGTATGTTATGGGGATGTACACGCACCTTCCGTGAGACAAGTAGCTCCTCGATCCCTCCTCATCGTCATCGTCGGTTGTGTCTCCTCAATCGCTGCGGGGAATCGAGGGTGGTCATTTGGAGCTTCGGTGTGGGGAGGAGAGAGGAGAGATCGATGGAAAACAAGGTCAGGTCTAATATATAAGGACAACGCCAAAATATTTTGCCTCCGCTGCGTTCAAAAATTTTCAAACTCCCACGCTGCGAATCACGCAGAGCGGTTTCATACAAAAACCGCTCAGGATAACATATCCTGAGCGGTTCTTAATACGAACCGCCTGCGTGATAAAATATCACAGCATTTTGTTCGTATTAGAACCGCTCGTGATATATTTATCACGCATTTCGCTCGTATTAAAACCGTCTGTGATATATATCTTATCACGAGCGGTTTTATTAAGAACCGTCTGTGACTTGGAATTTTCCTTACTTTCTAATTTTACCATGGCTTTGAATTTTCCTTACTCTGCAATTTTACCATGGCGTTGAATTTTCCTTACTCTGCAATTTTACCATGGCGTTGAATTTTCCTTACTCTGCAATTTTACCATGGCTTTGAATTTTCCTTACTCTACAATTTTACCATGGCTTGAAATCACTAACACTTTGATTTTACCATGGCTTGAAGATTTTACCATGGCGCTAAATCACTAACACTCCGATTTTACCATGGCTTGAAGAGTGTTAGTGATTTCAAGCCATAGTAAAATCACTAACACTCCGATTTTACCATGGCTTTGAATTTTCCTAACACTCTGATTTTACTATGGCTTGAAATCACTAACACTCTTCAAGCCATAGTTTGCATCACAAACCGTCTGTGATACATCAGCTATCACAGACGTTTTATCTACAAACCATCTGTGATAGTCAACTATCACAGACGGTTTTAAGTTAATAACCATTTATGATAGTTTGCATCACAAATAGTTCAAAAACCGTCTGTGATGATATCATGTCATTATTGACCTATAAACTCAGACGGCTTACGAAATCGTCTGTGATGATGTTTTTCAACCATCTATGATAACCTTTTCTGCAGTAGTGATACTTCGTGATGCAATTTGTGTGTTTTTAGGCAATTCGCTTCGTGCCAACGAATAACTTCAGATCTTCACAATATGTCGCTGGTGTCTCACTAACATACGAGTCATAGACCCACATGTCAGTCTCATAATGAGCAGTATATTGTGAATTATGTAGTTATTCAGTGACATATTTGAATTTTCTCTCTTTTTTCAGAAAAGAGTAATGCTAGTTGGTTATCACATCTATTCTAAGGTGGCATAAGCAAACCCTGCCAAATGGGGTTGAATCCCGCCCAAAACAAATACTTACAAATGCTTGCGCACCACAGGACGGGATTTAAACCCATAATCTGCGAATATTAGGATTTATTTGAACTAGTCTCCTGAACTGGCATTCAGGTGCCTCCCCGGCTGGGCTACCACTTGGTTGACGACGAGTTGACATAGCAGCACTTTCCAGCATTATGTACATTCCATATGGATAAAATCAACATGATAGCAACCAAAAGTCTTCAAAATTTCCTACATTTTTTGATAAAAATTAAAGGCAAAATTTTGTAATTGGTCCTGAATTTCTCATCCATCATGTTTGTGGAAGTGGCATAATATGATTAGGATTGCATAGCAAAGAACACAAGCAGATTGACTAATTGCAAAGGCTTCACGGCCTCAAGGAGTACGAACGCACAATTTTTCACTGAACACACATGCATGTATATAGTTTGATTAAATACGGAACACTTTAGGGCTTGTTTGGATATAGAGGGATCTCCAGATTGGAAGGAATTTTAGTTCAAATTCCGAGTCAATCCGAAGGGATTTTAGTTCAAATTCCGAGTCAATCCGAAAGGATTGAATCTGATCACAATGCATTCAAACAAGCCCTTAGAAATCGAACCAGGTGAAACGAACACCCTAGCCCCACCACCATGTAACTACTATAATCAAGAGTTTACGAACATTTTAGTTCTTATCGCAAACTAACGTGGTTACATTTAAGAGTAATGATCGAAGCAAACCGTCCATCACCGAACTAATCAACTCAAATTTTAAAAAAGCCAAATTTAATCCTATCCGAAGAAACGGATGCCAATCAATGGGTTAAGTAACGAGTACCATGCACAATTAATCAGACCACAAGCACACATATTGGCATACATATTGGCGTTGTTAACAAACTATCCGGCCTAGCTAATTAAGCTAATGAAAGAAACCACCACAACTAATGTATCAACCAAAGCGATCAATCAATCAGTCATATCGCCGCCGTTACCGACTAAGATTCGCTTTTCACATGTAGTAGTGCACTAGTACTACTACATTTCTTAAATAATTCTACACACTGATTCGCTCGCAAATGCATGCACGCACGGACGCAGGCCCTCTATAGAACTGCACATGCGTACCTGGCAAACACACATGCTCTTCCTACAGTACCATGCAGTAATACTGTAGAAAAATGCAATAGAAACGGTGGCTATTTACTATGCATAGAAAAGTAGCTATTTCTCTGTTTAGAACTGTAGCATAGTGCTGTACGCTACCGATCGATTGGACGGTACAGATGAGATCTAATACACGTCTAATGTACGGCTCTCCCGTGGCTTCCTACACGCACTCCTGAACGTATAGCCATAGAACTATAGAAGCACTACTGCACTGGTTTCTTTGAAATTTTGGCATTTCTTTTTTTGCAAAACTCACCCTCTTTCGCCATAATTTGCAGATCTAGCTCCCCTCAGGTAATCGCCTCGCCCCAAAGGTGGCAGACACCCTTGACCTGGTTTGTGGTAGGCCACACCCCTAGGCCGGAGGGACGGTGACTGACCCATATGGGAGGCGCGACAAGAAGAGGAGAGAGGAAAGAGAAGAGAAAAAAATTCAATTTTTTTTCAAAAATTCAAGAAAATTACACAAAAATCCTTGGAACATGAATAGATTTAATAAAATATTTTTGAATTGAATTTTATTTTATTTTATTCATTTAAAATATTTTTCATTTTCTGGAATTTTGCAATTAAGCTTTAATTAATCCAATAAAATAGAAATTATTTATTTTTATTTTTTTGTACTTATTCACCTTCGCATGTGTCATTGCATGTGGATAGCTAAATCAAATTATGAATCGAGCTCATGGTTGAATTTAATTTGTACTTGATTTATAGAGTTTAAATTATGGAATTTCAATTCTCGATTAATCCTTCCGATCCAAATTAATTTACTTTGATTGTAACTCATGTTTTGCTTGTAAAGAGACCAGATTTGAAATTGAATTTAATCGGATCATGAAAACCTATTGCAATGATAGGTGGTGCTCGTCGTCACTTTGGGGTCGTAGACCATTTCGTGCCTACTGACGAGGATTGCTGACCAGTCAATTATCCGAGTATATCTTTATTTGTTTATTTGTAAATAAACTAGGTTTTCTACTGGGCCCAAATTAGCTTTCTAGGCCCAAGATCAATTAAGCGGTCAGAAAGTGGGCCTGAAAGTCTTTTCTTTGACCATTCTCAAAACCTCTTCCGGATGTCCGGTTGGACCTCCTCTATAGGTTTCTTCGGACCACTTCAAGACCACTCCAAGACCTCTCCCCCGCAGAGGAGGTCCTGGAAAGCGGTTACCCACATGTGGTTAATGATAACTACACGTGGAGAGAAGATATTTGTTGTTGTAGTCAGAGATATAACGGTCATCACGAAGGGATGCAACGATTAACTTGAAGGAACGCAACCATTGGTGCGAAGAGGCACCACTGCAACAATTTGCCGATGTTTTGTAGACTATAAGAACCCGGCCTATGTGCCTTTGTAATCTAGATCCAGATTCTAATCCACGTTTATTCATAAATCATTCTTCCTGTAATCAGAGCATACCCTTTGCAATATACATCACCGCTTTGAGTCCCTTGGCAAATAGATAACAATCTCCATTTTTTTTCTTTATATTCTTGTTTGTCCGTTCTGTGACGAGAGTCCTAGACGTCGACACCTCCTTCCAAAACACGTTTTTTTTATGTTGTTGGATGCCTTGCTACGCAAAGAATTGAATGTGAAAAGACGATGAACTTTGCAGTTACAAATTAAAATAGACTTTATAATAAAGCTGAGAATTACATGGCACATAGGGTTTGGTTACGTGCGTAAGAAACAACATCATGCACGATGCAACAAACCGAAGTACTCCTATGATACATGTGCGCTTTTTTGGAATAGAAATAAATCCGACCTTTAGGGGACTAGTACGGAATGGCCCGACCTATTGCGTGGACCAGGGCCATTTGCCCTTCCTTGCGAGCTTGTCGTTGTACTCCTTACCGGCCTCCTTGGCCTTGGCCTCAATTCCCTCTTTTTCTCGCGCTCCCTCTCACGAGCCTCGCGCTCTCTGCGCCTACATGCCTCGAGATGAGCTTTCGTCTCCCGATGGATACACTCGTTTTGCTCTTCGTTGCGGTGCTCCTCCTCCCGAATCTCACAGGCCCTTTTGGCATCCTACTCTTCATAGTCAATTTGCTGCTGGTCGTGTGTGTGGATCTCTTGGTCGATCCACTTGTGGTAGCCACATAGCGGATTCGGGGACTAAGGGTAGATAGAAAAGGTTATTAGTGTGTACTTTGAAAGAGAAATGGTAGGGGAACATAGTGTAACTAGTCCTTACCGGCTGCCGATAGCTTCTCGTGTCCCAACGGCAGTCGAGATAGTCACAGGAGTAATTTGCACAACCCTAGTAATGCATGCCCAGGCTAAGCCACTACTTACTTGAACTTGAAGAACTTGCATGTGTCCCTACACCAACAGAGGGGCGGCGTCTCCCCCTCGGGTGGGTCTTGCGGCGAATGCTCGGTAAGAATGTTCTGATAGGGGGTTGCTTCTATGGGGGGCGTCATTGTGGGGAGGTGTCCTCCTAGCATGCTCTGCTTGTTCGTCCCGGGCTGCAGCAGCCTTTGCTTGTTCGCGAATCTCGTCCCATTACTTCTTCATCTCGTCCCATCGCTTGTCCATCCCGACGTGGTGAAGCAAGCTCTGGTGTAGTGTTGGGTTTGGGTGTGCAGTGTTCTCTCCCACATCTCTTCCACCTCCTTTTATAAGCCATAGGGTTGGCATGGTATGGTTAAATTCATGTGAGTAGCCTACGAGGCAGAGTGTTGTCTTGTCTTTCTGAAAAGCTGCTGGCGAGGCAGAGTATTGTCATGTTTTACTTTGCAGAGAGTGGTCACGTCCTAATTTGCAGAGTCATGTCTTTTCGGTCTAAAAAGCTGAGGAGGTAGAGTGTTGTCATATTGATCTGAAAAGCTAGCGAGGCAAAGTGTTGACACTACTACAAAAAGGCTAATACTGGACGTCTCATCATAGACAGTTGACCAAAATCGTCTGTATTACATGCAATCACAGACGGTTTTGGTTTTACGACCGTTTGTGTTACTGGCTACGCTAAAAACCGTCTGTGAAGAGGAAATATTACAGACGGTTTTCAACAAACAACCATCTGTAATACTTCACAGATAGTTTTAATAATGAATCGTTTGTGATATGAGACCATATCACGGACGGTTCCATTGTGGAACCGTCAGCGATACTTATCACAGACAGTTGTGACACCACGGTTCACGACACAAGACACTCATACGATAAGAGTGTATTTTGAAGTGTCACCGTTGTGCCACAACTACGGTGACGCTATGCGCCTTCCCCTCTTCCTCCTCCCCCCGGCGTGCGCGACCCCAGCTTCCTTACCGACCTCCCTCGGCTACCTCTAGCTCCACCGACCTCAGCCTCGGCTACCTCACCACCGACACCGGTGATGTCGATCGAGGTAAGATAGACCTATTGGTTTGTACTGTTGGTATTCATGTGAACCGAGTTGCAATGTGGGCTACCTAGCTAGCTAGCTTGATGGTCGGTTTGGACACACTTGGCCTTGCTATCTTGCTGTCTTTCCCTCTGTGACTGCTGGCTGGATGGATGGATAGATCTGGAGGTGGGGAATGGGGTTGTGTTTGGGTGTGACTGCTGCATGGTATGTTCCTAAAGATAGTTTTGGTTTTCGATATGTATGATGCAGGGTGTGCTGCTGAAAAAACACATTGATGCAACCTTAAGAAGTGGCAATTTGAGGGAGGCAATTTGGTTGCCTCCTGGAGAGGATCTTAACAAATAGTTGTCTCTTAATAGTAAGTCTGATCACCATCTATTCTTAGGATAAATAACACTATGTAAGTGTTTCATGGATATAGGTGAGTTTCTCTGAGTTCTTTGCTCTTATCGCTTGACATGAAAACCGCAAATGTTACTAGTTATGTTCATCGATGAGATATGAAATGAATCTCCGTGGGCGGCATGGATAGAGGTGAGTTTCTCTGAGTTCTTTGCTCTTATCTGCTTTGTAGATAGAGAGATTAACTATTAAGGAAAACTCTTTTTTACATCTTAATATGATATCGTCAACTTACCATATATTGTTATCTTATTACCATTTATGTTTCAACATATTTTTTTATATGTTTCACTGGACTTGTATTCAAGTATTATTCATGAGAGTTTTCTAAACAGTGGCCGCCTCCTCCCCGAGCCCGCCTCTCCTTTCCTCTATTCTTGATCTCTTCTCTACAAAATCTCTAAGCAGTGGCTGCTTTTGCCTTTAAAACCAGCTTCACACACACACACACACACACACACATATAGTTTGTAGCCTTTGTTAGCTAACTCGCGGCCTAATCAATTTAGCTAGCTAGCTCACTCCTTGGTCGTTCATCCAAAACGTTTAGGTGAAACGCAGCCTACTTCATCGATCCTAACACACTGGAGTGTACGATTTGCTTCATACCTTGGCATGAAGCAAATCGTACACTCCAAAGATATCGAGTTCGATGAAGTAATAAACATAGCCTATTGTTAATCGACACCTTTGGAGTGTGTCAGGTTTGATGAAGTAGGCCGTGGTTCACCTGCACGTTTAGGATGAACGTCCAAGCAGCGAGCTAGCTAGCTGAATTCAGGCATCGGTTAGCTAACCAGAGACTGCTTGGAGATTTTTTAGAGAAGATGCTATCACAAACGGCTCCAAATACCAACTGTCTATGAAGAGGCTATCACAGACGGTTCGAAATACCAACCGTCTGTGAAGAGTCTATCACAGACGCTTCCAAATACGAACCGTCTGTGAAACTTAAGCTACCATAGACGGTTCTGAGTTAATAACCGTATGTGATATTGTGCATCACAGACGGTTCAAAAACTGTATGTGATGATCTCATATCATCACTGACCCATAAACTCAGACGACTCACGAAACCATCTGTGATGACGTTTTTGAACCGTTTGTGAAGACGTTTTCTATAGTAGTGTGAAACATCTTACTTTGCAGAGAGTGGTCACGTCCTACTTTGTAGAGTCATGTCTTTTCGGTCTGAAAAGCTGAGGAGGTAGAGTGTTGTCATATTGATTTGAAAAGCTGGCGAGGCAGAGTGTTCTCACGTCTTACTTTGCAGAGAGTGGTCACGTCCTACTTTGCACAATCCTATCTTTTCGGTCTGAAAAGCTGAGGAGGTACAGTGTTGTCATGTTGATATGAAAAGCTGGCGAGGTAGAGTGTTGTCATGTCTTACTTTGCATAGAGTGGTCACATCTTGCTTTGCATAGTCCTGTCTTTTCGGTCCGAAAAGCTGTGCAGGTAGAGTGTTGTCATGTCGATTTGAAAAGCTGGTGAGGCAGAGTGTTTTCACTTACCTTGGTACATGTCGGAGTACTACGACATACGTCACATGTATGATACTTGTAATGGGGAGTTCAACTCCTACGACATGCTCATGCATGTGTGCTCGCCGAAAGGTTTTTTTTGTCTTCTTCTCATTTTTGTTTTTTTCTCTCCTTTACATCACGTCATCATCGCGTCGCATCTCGTCGAGTCACTCGCTGTTTGCGTAGGATGAATCTTGGAGCAGCGTAGCGTCACGTCGCCGAGCAAAGCCATCATGCCAGTGCGTAAAACTGCTTCGTTGGGTCACGTCGCGCGCAAAGCTGCCCCCTCGGTGTGGGGCGCAGTAGGGACCTGCTCCTTGTGCCAGGCGCGGTAGGTGACCTGCACCTTATGGGGGGCGCGGCAGGAGGATGGATGTAGTGCATGGGTTCGTTCGGCCAATTCCTGAGCGTCGTTTTCACGCGACGCGTCGTTTCCGCTTGTCGTTTTCGCTCAGGCTTGGCTATTTAAACACGCGGCCGCACACTCATTCTTCACAAGCTTCAGGTCTCACATGGAGAAGAAGATTACTAAGACCCGATCCCATGTAGCTCACACAATGGATGGCGTGAGGAGGAAGTTCGAGATCCACCTACGGGACAAGTACGTTCGCGGTCACATGAGAGGTGATCGGAAGCATGTTTGCACCATAGGCGATGTGGTAGTTTGCACGTGCAGTAAGCCTCAACTCCTGCACAAGCCTTGCTCCCATGTATATGCAACATGCACTGTATTTCACCAATCTTATAGCATGTACATGTCGGAGTACTACGACATACGTCACCTATATGATACTTGGAACGGGGAGTTCAACTCCTACGACGTGGAAGGCCACTACAGGGACCTATGGCCGGGAGCAATGAAGTGGTCACCGAATGAAGCACTACGGCATCCAGGCCGACGACATGGATGCGAGCCAACGTGGAGACCGCCCAAGAACGAGGTGTAGGCTATGCAAGACTCCTAAGCACTCGTTCAGGAACTTCCCGGACAGACCTTCTTCCTCCGACGCCACTTAGTATATGTAAGCTATCCGGTGTATTGCGCTACGTTGTACTCCGGTGTGTTCGATTTAAAAAAATTGTACTATTGAGTCATGTTGGTTGTTATCTAGAAGGTGTAGTGATGTGAGTGTTGTTGTGATTTGCGTTGCTACCTGCACTGCTTTGTACGATGTTACAAGTTGTTATTACACCTTCAATGTCTTTATACGATGTTACAAGTTGTTATTACAGCTTCAATGTCTTTTCATCGCAGTAACTCGTACGGATATCTACCTCGTTGGGTCACGTCCTGCTTTGCAGAGAGTGGTTACGTCACTGTGCAAAGCTGCCTCGTTGGGTCACGTTCTGCTTTCCAGAGAGTTGTCACGCCCTACTTTCCAGAGAGTGGTCATGTCTTGTTTTCCAGAGAGTGGCCATGTCCTGTTTTCCATAGAGTGATCATGTCCTGCTTTGCAAAGCATGGTCACATCCTACTTTCCATAGAGTGGTCACTTCGTGATCCCAAGGCTATATATGGATGATTTGGTTGCCATTCACCTCACTCTTCTCTTCCTCTTCTTTCTTCCAGTCTTAAATGTGATGTCTTCAGCCTTATCTAACTTCCGAGTGAGCAAGCAATTAGAATCACTACGGCAGCACCTGGTTTGCCCTCGTTGCAGGGATCTGACGAATGTATTTACCTTGCATATGCCAACGAATCCATCCTGAGTGTTCATGAAGAGTTCAAATCTTACGGTAACTTGTGGAAAATCACCCCGAATGAATTCCATTGGAAATAGCATATTTTCTTATTTTCATTTGAAGCTGCAATTCTTTTGCAGAACACAATATGTCAGTTTTGACAGTAGGCTGATGAAGCTATCTCAGTGGTTCGAGATATTGCAATGCAAATTGCTACCTTGCAAGAAGACTCTCGTGGTGTTGCTGCATTTCATCTAGTGGCTCAACCCTCTGACCAACCAATGCAAAATGAAGAGAACAGACTTAAAGGACTGGATGAAAGGATGAAAAGAGTAGAGAAAATGCTTCAGAAATTAGTTAAGATAGTTATTTTTGCAGTCTTTCTTCTATTATATATTGTTCTTACCAAGTAGAAGTTCAGTTGTAATGAAATTGTAATGTCCACTCTTTATCTATGCATCGCAGTCCTTCATGAATGAGAATAAACTAGTAACCTACAAAAATTACCATTTATTCCCCCATAATTATTTCCATCAGATTAATAAAATTGCTCTACCGAGGTAGGTAATGAAGTAGAAGTGTCCAATTACGATATCATTACCACACTCTGTTTGGATTACAAATTACTAACTGAAGTACAAGTTATAACATGCTAACATTTCTAATCTTACTACGACTACACACAGAGTATCAAGTGGTGTTGCACTTCATGCTGGTGTTCCTACTGGTCATGCTGGTGTTCACTGCTCCTAGCCCTAGGACCCTGTAGTGGCCTTCCACGCCGTGTTCCTACCATACGTCTCCGACGAATCTGTTATTGTGGGAACGCCAGCCTCTGGGGTGACCATGAGTTCTGCCATAGGTCGTAGCGGGGCTCCTCAGCCGTCGTGTCGTCATACTAGGGGGATCACCTGGGGGAGTGGCGTTGAGAACATCTCGATGATCATTGCCCTTGGCTACGCGGTATGATCCGCGGAGGGGTACCAACTCGGCTGAGCTTGCGGGGTGAACTGCTCGGGGTAAGGCGTGTAGCCGGACTGATACCATGGGGCCGTATCGCCCATTTGATATTTTTCGAGAGTGTGGTGCTCGGCGAGAGAATCTAGGACAACCTCAGTGGTTCCGGGTTGCACCTCCGTGCTCTCTGGTACGGCCTCTTCCTACCTCTGTGACGACGACTGCATCAACGTAGAGTCCCTACGTCGCAACTGCGTGGACGATTGGCCACCGACGCTGCACCCCTGGGTCGACTCACTTGGACTGGAAGATGGAGGGGGAGAGGGTACACGACGATACTCGTCCGATATCTCAAGTCGACATTGGTGGGCCTTCCACAGCTCATGCTGCGAATGACGTGCTTAACATCATCAACAATAGCCTTCATGACCGCATGAAGTCATTCAACTATGTTGTTCATACACCACTCGACCTCCCGGTGGCCGCGCTGCACAACGCTCTGCAAACGGTCCAGGTGCATGGTTAACGAACAAACAAAATTTTGTTAGTTTAGCCTATTTCGAAGGGTGTTTTATTTGCTACGTGCTCAATGTACCGACTCGTCATGGCGCACTACACGATGCGGGTCCAGCCCCAAGCCCAAGCGTTTAGCGTGGCTAGGATCTACATGTCGAGCCGGGGGCGCACCTGTCAATCTCGTCCGCGTGTGCCGTACGTACCACTCCAGGTACGTGCCGTAAGTCCCTGCATCATAAGGCCGTGCCTCATGGAAAATACAATCAGTGACAGATTGTCATGCATCTATCCACGGCTGCTGCGTCGGAAGCCAGCCATCGTTCTTGCGACCCTTCTTCGTCTGCCTGATGGTGGAATAAAATAAATAAATTACGGTACTGACATAACAAATGAATAACCGACCTACAATATGAAGCAATGTAACGTGCTTACAGGTGGCTATGGCTCGCAAGCGGTTGTCCTGGAGCTGGGGGGATCTCTCGATGTAGCTAGAACTGTCTCATCGCCCGTTGCGGGTTGTAGGGCTCAACCATGTAGGAGAACACCAGATGACAAGTTGTCCTCCAGTACGACACATCCTGGTGGGATAACGAGCTCGAGCCATCAGGCGATCTGTCCTACACAAAGGCATCCGTCCAAGGAGCCCATATTATGTCGTCCTCGTGTAGGGCCTCGAATTCATTGTGGAACTTGGGGTATATGTGACACGCTCTCTCCCTAGCCCACCCCAGCACTACCACAGTCCATCGGGATCCCATAGTCAGGCCTTCCACGGGATGCTCGTCGTCCGTCCCACCGTAGAAATGCTCCGTGCGCGTGTAAGGGTGGACTGTGGAGCGGAAGTACGACCGTCCCACCACGAAGTGCTCCTACAACCACAACTGTAACAGCGTGTGGCAACCCGAGAGCACGGGCTCAGTTCTTGTGCGACACTACGAAGTGTCGCACATGCCACGGTACGTAGCACAAAGTACAGCTGAACTCCAACTGTACTACAGCACGTCCTCATCGTCGGAGTCCATGATGGACTCCGCAAGATGAATGTAACTAGGGTACACCATGTCCCCCTGCGTGCTAGGGAACATGACCCACCCAAATAGAAACAACAAATATGCAATTAGGTAGCGTCGAACCACCTCCTCCGCTGCGTCATTTGGGCATGCATGAATCGTCGCAGCCAGGTGTGTGGAACGCCCTTACACCTCTCGGCGATAGGATGCCCGAAGTGATGGCCGAGACGCGCCTTCCAGTCTGACGACCTCGGAGGGGGAACAATTGCAAGGCCTCACAATGGTAGGCCGGTCATGAAGCTAACGTCCTGCAGTGGCACGGTCATCTCCCCCCACCGGAAGTGGAACGCGTGGGTCTTCGGCCGCCAACAATCAACCAGGGTGGAAAGAAGGGAGGCATCAATCGGAGGTTACGCCCATGTTCAAGATGCGCTAACGACATATCAATAAACCGACGAAGCCTCCCAACATACCAGTCGTCCAACGGCCAGGTCTCCCTCAATCCCCGTGTCACCACTGTTGGCGGCCCATCGCCACCGATCCAAGCGTAACAGCGATGTTGGGCGTCCCATGCCTCCTCAAGTAGAGGTGGTAGATTACATGCCATTACTGCAAATAGAGAATAACTCATAATTAGCGAATTCATTTAGGTGGTAGATTACATGCCATTGCTGCAAATAGATTACATGACAGATTGACAGTAATTATGCATGTAACAGTTTTCACCGCACGATGCTCGTGCGGCAACTGTGGCCATTTCTGCAGCAACATACTAGCGTGCGTACATTTCTAAGAAATGTGTGTAGTTACAGCGGCATGTAAAACATGCACGAAAATATTATATCACAACAGTACAAAGAAAGTAACATGCATGCGCGCAAACTAATGTACGGACCAAATAATTGTGCGACTGATATAATGTATGCGTATTATTAAGTAAGTACTTAATGCTAAAAATTGTAATAACAAAATTATTAAATACTGCGGGCGAGCAAACGGACGATCCAAATTTGTTTAGCTAATCGGAATGAGAGCTTTGGCTTCTGAAATCATCGACCGTGCGTTCGCTTAAATAGCTAGGAAATGCAGACAACGAGTAACTCGACGAGACGTGACGCGACGACGACATGACGTAAAGGAGAGAAAAAAACGAAAATAGAAGAAGCCAAAAGAATTGTTGGCCAAAGACGTTTGAGCATCTGCAGAAGAACTCACTGCGCCGGGCCGAAAGGTGGATTAATTAAAGCTTAATTGCAAAATTCCAAAAAATAAAAAACATTTTAAATGAATATAATAAACTTCAATTAAATTCAAAAATATTTTATTAAATCTATTCATGTTCCAAGGATTTTTATGTAATTTTCTTGAAATTTCGGAATTGTTTTTTGAAAATTTTCCGAATTATTTCTCTTTTCTTTTCTCTCTAGTATTTTCTCTCTCTTCTTGCCGCGCCTCCCATATAGGGCAGGTCACCTGCCCCTCTCGGCGTAGGGGGTAGGTGGCCTGCTGCGCCTAGGGCCAGGGGCAAGTGGTCAGCCGCGCCCTTGGCCGGCGGCAGGTGCACTGTAGGGGGGCTAGATCTATAAATTATGATAGAAGGAGGCTAATTTTACAAAAAAAAAAAAAAAAAAAAGAAGAAGAAGAAGAGCAGGAACCAGAAATGCCAAAATTTCCTCTTGTGAGGTAAGCAAATTTTCTCCAGCCCTGTAACGTGAAGTGATAACTGTACAACTTAGAAAATAAAACTTTTGGTACATAGCACTGAGACTCTTGCTTTTATTTTCGACTGTTTCGGTTTTCATGTGTGTGCTTAGTATGGTGCCATCTGGTAGATATTATTGATAGAACAACCGTAGCAATTGGCCACGGCAAAGGCGCATAGTTTGGTGGCATTACACCTCTTCGCACCCTTCGATCGCCGTCCGATTACTAGAGAATGGCTCAGATCAACAGTTCACATAGAAAATCACTACAGTGTTAAACAGTAAAATAACCACAAATCCATCATCGGTTTGTAACATGATTGTCTCACACAAACCAAGGCTTTAGCACCATAAGCACATACTTTTTGATGATGTAACAAATTCACTTAAAAAATTTAACCGTTTATTTCTACGTGTCGTTAGTTCTTTTATCAATACCTTGACAAGCCAGTACATATTATGAGAAGTACTTTTTTTTTTTGCATTGCTTGGCAATTGGTACCTCTTTCAAGCATCGGGAATTCAATAAACGAAAGCCCAGAATATTAGCCATAATTAAAACTTCATATACCGTTGTTAGGCTGGTCTTAATGGGTGATTTCTTACTACAGTTTCTTATTACATGAAAAGCATTTAGATACCACCTTCCCAATGCATGGTATCCTAGAGTGTGGTATCTTAGGTCTTTGATATAGAGTATTTACTAGTATTTCTACCTAGGATACTGTGTATGAGTGGTATCTAAATAAGATACCAGTCCGCTCTCTCTCTTGCTTAATTACAGTGCCACATCAGACTTTTGCTTATGTGGCAGCCTTAAAAAACTTGCCAAGATAGAGCATTGGGACTAGCCTTACCAATACGATCATGCCTTGTCTTAGAAAAAAGGGATACATCCATTATTTTATTCTAGAAATGGAATGACTAAAAATCCAGTAGTATTATGTTAGGCCTACTATTAGCAAATCATATATCTTCCAATCTTATTGGAACAAGTTAAAACAATAAAATCAATATAATGAGAGAGAAAAAAACACCACCTTTACTCATCCCCTACGTGCATTCAATCCTCCATTTTTTTTTCTGTTCCTTGTACTAATATTCAGAAAATTCAGCAACCAAAAAAACATTTATTTCAGTCACTCTCGGCACATGTAAACACACCCTCCTTCCTCGTGAAATTCTTCACCTCAACTCCTCCTTTGCCCCATTTGTAAGCAGCAGAATCCCTACAAAGTCTACCAAAATCCAACAATTCGTGCAGATCTTTTGCCCCATTCGTAAGTAACTTCTTCTTTTGATGTAGACATTTGCAAGTAACTTCCGATACTAATTAGCCATCACAAGCTAAATGGCGATTAAGCAACTTCTCATTCGTCGGAGTTGTTCTTAAAATTTTAGGTGCAAGACTGGGCATTTGCACGCACATATTTATTTATTTTTAGGCGTTTATAAACATTTTAGTTGCAGTCTTCCGTGATGTTGATTCGTGTCCCCGTCTTGCTGGTCGGCTCTCTTTTTCTTGATGTGTACAAGTAGATCTAAGGAGGAAACTAGAACCATAAGATTTAAACGAGCCAGAATTTGTGTCTGTCCTTTTTTTTTCTCTCAAAGTAGATATTAGATACATGTCCGAATTGGTGAGATCTCGTAGTACAACACAGACAATGTTTTTATTTATATTACAAAAACAAATAGTTAAAAAATAATTTACAGAAATAATCCGCCAAATAAATCGGCAACAGTCTGTCATGGCAGCTCCTTTCGTCAATTCATTTGACGATAGATCAATTGGCCGACATTGGCATTGCCATCGATTTATTTAGCATACATGGTTCAATTGGCCGCAACAAAACAATTAGCTGACAAGAGCTTGCCGTCGATTTATTTGGCCTACATCATTCAATTGGCCGACATGCATTTGTCGCCAATTCATTTGACGATAGTATCTATTGCTATTTCAAATGGCGACATAAGATGACTTTCTTAGTCTCTATCGCTATTTTATTTAGGGATGAAGTATTATTTCTGTTAAAAAAACTGACTATTTATTTTTTGTAATATTAATAGAACAGTTGTTTAATTAAAAAAAAGCTCCAAAAAACACTACTCGTACGAGCTCAGTGGCTGGCTGGATACCTTTTATTAGTGCAACAAGAATCTCACACGGTCGAAGCCAAAACCCCTCCGCTGCAGTGAATAATCTCAGCCGTCCATATGGCGATCGCACGGTTGTGGACGCACCGATCGGCACCGAAACGTGCCATCGTGCCCGCTGCAGGGAGGATACGGAGGGACCCCTCCTCCCACTCTTTTAGGCCGATTCGTCTTCGTGGGGCGCACCCCTCTCTCTCTCTCTGTACCTCCTCCTCTCTCCTCTCTCCGAAGCCGCCATTCCCAAGATTGGCAGTTTGGCTAGCATCCCGAGCACGTCTCCTCAGAACATCCGCCGGACGCGAGCTCGGCTCTGCTCTGCTCCCGCTTCTCGCTGCCGCTTGGAGATCCGGGCTGGCATTTCTTGGTAAGCGCCGTCGGCTCCGCTCTGGAGCTGGCTTCTCTGATCCCAAATCCGGTTTCTTGGGCGCGCGTGCGTGGTCGGGTTGCTCGCAAATTTGCCGCTGTTGTGGGGTTCGTGGAGGCTCCTGCGGAATGTGGCCTCGCAGGAGCCCGGCCGGCGCCGGATCTGGCAACTAGCTTCCTGTGCTCTTGTAACACGAAAGTTTTTGGTGTTTTTTTCCCTCCCTTTCTTTCTTTTTTGGATTTTTTCATAGATTTAACTACCTCCGTTCGCAAAAAAAAAAATTCTTGGTTTGGCTGTCCCTTGCGTTTCATCTTTCGAGAGAATTGAATCGAAATGGGGAGTGAAAATGGGTTCTTGGTGGGGAATCTGGCCTTCTTCTCCCACCAAATTTGGCTTCCCGAGTTCTTGATTTGAGCTGCCTCTGCTTCCCAGTTGTGACAGGAGCACTTCCTTTGATGTGATTGCATTTGTGTCTTTCTTCTTGGACTCTGGCTTACTAGTTGCCTTTGGATTTCTCTCTTTTTTAAAAAGGATTTCTCAGCAGGTTGGGAGATGTAGCTATTGCCATGTCTCAATCACTAACTCCGGATCTCATGATCTTTGCAGGGTGGTCACAGGTTGCACTTGTAAAAAAGTTGTTTTTTTGCGGGAGCTCTCTGAACTGCTGAGGCTTCCATCTTTGATGACGTCTCGGTGAAAGCTGCAAGTATAGTAGTATGACTTGCCGGCCTTGGTTGTATCTGGCGGCGATGGGCTAAGTTGGCGTACTATCTCTCGTCTGTCTGTTGAATTTGTCTACTTGAGGGTGATGGGGTCGTCCGGTTGCAGCTCCGAGATAGTTGAGTCAACCGAAGAATTCGATAATGCGCCTGTTAGTGGCTCTGGCTTGCTGCATATTAAAGTGAAAACCGAAGAGAAAGATGGGAGGTGTCGCGGTTACCCTGTGGAAGACGACCTTGACGAGCTTCTCAAGGCGATTGATAGTAGGACCTTCCGTCGGGCGCTTAGTCCTGGTCAGGCCGGTGCGGACGCTCTGCGGAAGAATGCTCAGAAGAAATCGGGTAGATCAGGGTCGTCTCAAACTGCGGGCATCGGGATATCCTCCAAGCCTGTTAATATGAAGCAGGCGCTGAGAAGGCTATGCATTTCCCAGGCGTCCGAAATGGCTGCGATGAAGAGGTTGTCGATGTCACCTGGGTCATCGAGTTCATCTGAAGCGGGGACTATCCACAGACTTTATGCCTCCTTGATGGTCCAAAGTAATGATGAAAGCCATCTGCATGATGATGAAAAGATGAACTTGATTGAAATATCAATCACTCCAGAAAAGATTGATAAGAATTCATCTAGAGGAACAAGCGAATTCAGTGAAGACTGTGATTTCGAAACAGCTGATGGTAGTGCAGTCACCTCTCTGCATTCTGCATATTCCACCTCAGCTGAGATACGGAAGATCAGGATCCAAGATGTCATCAGTGGTGACCCTATAGACAGCGAGAGCTCCATGGTGGAAAATGGAAAATTAGGCAAGAAAGTTTCTGCAGCTACTGATGATAGCTCTCCTAAAGTCCCTATCTTGAGCAAACCCATCACTACTTCCCGACTCGTCAAGCCAGTCTTTCGATGCAAGACCATCAGTAAGAAGAAAGTGAAAGAAGAACCATCTTCATTGGGTAATTCCTCCAATAGTACTAAATTCTGCTCTTCAAAGGAGTCCATCTCCCTTGCATCAACCAGCTGCTCTTCAACATCCAGCATTACAAATCCCACCAGCTGTGCGGAAGAAGAGAAAACAAATCCAGGCCCAGCGAAATCAGATGAGAAATCGTCTGACTGGTTAAGATCAGAGGAAAAGGGGGAATGCTCCCAGAATTCGAAGAGCAGTGTTAGTGAGTATGGTTGTAGCACGAGTATCAGCGACGAGAGCCAAATTGGATTGTGTGGCTATAGCAATAGGCCCCACATGGCGAAGGATCTGCGTTGGATGGCCATTCGCGAGTTGGCATTACAACAGGGATCCCTAGGACTCGACAATTTCAAGCTTCTGAAGAGGCTTGGTTGTGGGGACATCGGAACTGTTTATCTTGCTGAGTTGGTTGATTCAGATTGCTTGTTTGCTTTGAAGGTTATGGATATCGAGTACCTAATTAATAGAAAGAAGATGCTGCGAGCACAGGCTGAGAAGGAGATACTAGAAATGCTGGATCATCCATTTCTTCCGACTCTTTATGCCCATTTTACCACAGACAATCTTTCATGCTTGGTCATGGAGTACTGTCCAGGTGGTGATTTGCATGTTCTTCGTCAAAGACAACCTGGGAGAAGCTTTCCAGAGCCAGCTGCAAGGTAAACTCCATTTAGTACCTTTTCTTCCTTTTATTCATTATCATGGTAGGCTATTCCAGTGATTACAAGCTCAATCCGATTACCAATAGACTACTTTACATTGGCTAGTTTTACAGAAGTTGCTCTGTGATATTCCAATTTTCTTGTTTGTTGGAAATTATGCATGCTAAAATATACAAATACAACCAGATTGAGATACATGTACATCATATCTTCTAGTCCAAATTAATATCTCGTGGAGAAAACTCTGAAGATGTATTTTTGTTTTCTAGCATTTAGCACTTTTTGTAGTTTCAACGTAAATGCATCTTGTTCTTTTTCTGCACAAATAGCTCAGTTTGGATTTGTCTGGAATCAGAATCAAATGCTTCATCTTTTCGCCACAATATAATGAAGGCTGTTTTTTTGTTTGCATGTGTTGAATAATCTTGAATGAAATCAAATGTTCTTCTATATATCACCAACAAATAAATGGTATGGCAATTTTCTGTTAACTATAAACATATAATTTTTCTTTTCTATTTTCTATGGTTTGTTGTCCTTGTTAATTTGATACAACCGGCTTTGATTTTGTCCAGTGTCAATGGATCATATCATGTGCTAGATCCCTTCTAAGTGTTAGCAAGTCATATGCTACATGACTTAGCAGTAGCAAGTCATATGATGTTATCAATTATCATTTCGTCTATTGAGTGTACATGTTTCATTTTTTTCTTTAGTATGCCACTTTACAGTTGAGTATTTAGTATGCTCTTGTATATTTTGCAACTTTTTTTTTTATCTGTGTTGTTTATTCATTTAGTCCTCAGCTGGTATGTTGTACTTCACCGTACTGATAAAATTGTTGCTTTGCAGGTTTTATGTTGCAGAAGTTCTCCTTGCTCTGGAATATCTTCACATGTTGGGGGTCATATACCGTGATCTTAAGCCAGAGAACATCCTAGTCCGTGAAGATGGTCACATCATGCTATCGGACTTTGATCTGTCACTAAGGTGCTCAGTGAACCCTGTGCTCCTCGGGTCATCCTCTATATCTGCAAACTACCAGCCAAGAAAGCTTGCAGGACCTTGTGCAGAGAGCTACTGCATCAATTCGTCATGCCTCCAGCCCTCTTGTGCCCAAACTTGTTTCACAATCACACCACGTCCCTCGGTGCCAAGGCCTCGGAAGCCTAAATCCTCCCAGAAAAGGCTCCCTCAACTTGTTGTAGAGCCTACAGATGCACGCTCCAATTCCTTTGTAGGTACACATGAGTACCTCGCACCAGAAATCATCAAAGGGGATGGTCATGGGAGTGCTGTGGACTGGTGGACCTTTGGTGTGTTCCTTTACGAACTTTTGTATGGTAAGACACCCTTCAGAGGTCCTGGGAATGACGAAACATTGGCAAATGTGGTTTCACAGAATCTCCAGTTCCCGGACAATCCAGTTGTCAGCAGCAACGCCAAAGATCTCATCAGAGGTTTGCTAGTGAAGGAGCCAGAGAACAGACTGGGATCGCTGAGAGGAGCAGCCGAGATCAAGCAACACCCTCTCTTTGAAGGCTTGAATTGGGCATTGATACGGTCCTCTGCTCCACCAGAGACACGACCTTGCGATGTCGTGACTCTTGCAACAGTGCGGAAGAAGAAAGAAGGCAAATGCCTCGACTTCAGGAGTGACCCTGAGGAGCAGGAATTTGAAGTTTTTTAATGGGGTCTTGGTACAGCTTAGCATTATTTCCGCCGATAGAGTTTACATTTTTCTTTTGAGTAGCCAAAGGCTGGGGGTGTACATGTAGATTCTTGTATTTTCTGTTACTGCTATGTTCCTGTTAATAGATCACTAAATTAAAAGGAATGATCAAAGCTCATGCCATCATCATTGTTGCATAAAGGTTGCTTCCTCTTGGAGGCTTCATCATCAAAGCTCAAGTTGATTTTAGTGATTTTTTACTATTCTGCAGTCAAACACTGATCAAGCATGTAGCTTTGCTGCTGCTGTTTCTGCTAACTGCAAAACCTGATTACTTTTCTTGACAAAGGTACAGGTGAGTCTGAAAGCACTAGTTTTGAACATCTGCAAATAACAATGCATTAGACCTCAGTTTGTTGCCTGAACGTTGGCTTTTAGCTTGTTTTTTCTTTTAAAATTTTCTGCAGCTGCAGTTTCATCTAAAATTAAGTTCAGGAAACCAAGCTGAAAACTGTACAAGATTATTGTTTGTCAGATCAAATGAGAGGACTTTTTAGATAATGGAAGAGAAAAACTCTCCTGGTTTCTGCATCAAGGATGCACACAGCCTATTTTATTAAAGAGTTAAAAGCACCAAAGCAATTAAAGCTGTTAAAAGTGGCTTGAAGTCTTACAATCAATGAACGACTGAAAATTAAACTCAATCATTACAAATCCTGTGACTAAACCGTCATCCATGAATGTTTAAAATTTACTTCGTCACTATCTCCAGACTGTCGCTTCTAGCTAACATAGACTCCTTCTGAGCTGGGTTTTGCAAATTTGTCCAAGCCCTCATGTAATGATCTTAGATCATTACGAGGTAAACACCGCCAGGAAGAAGGCCGGGCGGCGTCGACTTGGTGGGATGGGAGATTAGACTATAGATTGGGATGATAGAATCTTGGGAGGGATACTAGATTAGTTCATATTTCTTGCTTGCTTGATAATGGATACATGCTATCCCTTTTATAGGGATGACTCGACTTAACCTCTAAGAAACAATCTCTATTTCTATAGAAACTTATCTCTATTAGATGGAATACATCTCTAAGGAAGTAAACCCAACTAATAAGGAAACTAACTATTCTATCTCTATTTCCTAACTACTAATGCACTCGTGGGCCGGCATGAATAGTGCGTGATGCTACAAGATACACGCATATCTGCTCACGCTGCGTGAATGAGCCTTGGCCCATGACAACTACTCCCTCTCATGACGGCTCGTCCCTCGAGCTGTGGTGGCGCCATGGTCTGCAGCCGTAGGAGGTAGCACAATTGTAGCAGGACGCAACCCTTGAAGGTAGACCATGGAGCGGAAGAAGCCTCCTTCATGATACAAGATGTAGCTCACATTGCAGGTGACCAGCGTGGGGCAACAAAGGAGTCCTCGTTGAGGGTGGCTCTCATGGCCTTGAAATTCTTGGCAGCAGAAACCATGGTGTTGGCTCTGATACCAAATGTAATGATCTTAGATCATTACGGGGTAAACACCGCCAGGAAGAAGGCCGGGCGGCGTCGGCTTGGTGGGATGGGAGATTAGACTATAGATTGGGATGATAGAATCTTGGGAGGGAGACTAGATTAGTTAATATTTCTTGCTTGCTTGATAATGGATACATGCTATCCCTTTTATAGGGATGACTCGACTTAACCTCTAAGAAACAATCTCTATTTCTATAGAAACTTATCTCTATTAGATGGAATACATCTCTAAGGAAGTAAACCCAACTAATAAGGAAACTAACTATTCTATCTCTATTTCCTAACTACTAATGCACTCGTGGGCCCGGCATGAATAGTGGTGATGCTACAGTACCGCGCATACTGTTCACGCGTGAACAGTAGCCTTGGCCCATGACAACTCAGCTAGTGCCTACACAAAAAGATAACCTGCAAAGGATTAGTTACAATCTTTTTGTCAAAAACATCATTCTGACATAGCCAAATAGACCAACATAAGGCATTAACTCCCATGAGGAGTTGTGGCTTTAAAATCTTAGGAATACTAGATAACCAATTCCTAAACATATTTGCTATACTCACAGGAGGAGATAAATTAAAGGGAAATCATACAGTTCCTACGTCCGGACCGTCCGTACGGACTAGCAGCCCACTTTGCCGCTCGCGTCAAACCTCGTATGTGCTGCCGCATCATATGCCACCGTCAGAACCTTGCACGCAAATGGCGGCCACGCGGCCCACCACAGCGGGAACTAATAATTTGTTTGAAGAATCTATGTTTTGCAAATAGTTGTTGTGTTTAACCACTTTACGTCTAGTTTGTATTGTATGATTTCTCGTTGGCTAGCACCTCTTTGCATGTGCTAGGCTACTAGCAGCTGCACGAAAGATAGGGCACATACTGTCGCTGCAGCTCATAGCCTCTGATCAAGGGTTAAGCTTCAACCTCTCTGCAGCAAGCGATGGCATGTACCACTCTGGAGCTCCTCCTCCGCGTCATCTTGTTGCTTTCTACTGTTGTGCACTCGGACTCGGCTCGGGCTTTGAAAGAACGGTCGGAAGCGGATGTTGCAACAGTTGTCCTAAGATGTTGCAACCGTTGTTCAGGGATGTTGCAACCGTTGTCCTAAGATGTTGCAACCGTTGTTCGGGGATGTTGCAACCGTTATCTAGGGATGTTGCAACCGTTGTCCGGGGATGTTGTAACCGTTGTCCGGGGATGTTGCAACCGTTGTCCGGGGATGTTGCAACCTTTGTCCGGGGATATTGCAACCGTTGTCCGGGGATGTTGCAACCATTGTCCTAGGATGTTGCAACCGTTGTCCGGGGATGTTTGCAACCATTGTCCGAGGATGTTGCAACCATTGTCCGGGGATGTTGCAACCATTGTCCTAGGATGTTGCAACTGTTGTCCTAGGATGTTGCAACCGTTGTCCGAGGATGTTTGCAACCATTGTCCTAGGATGTTGCAACCGTTGTCCGGGGATGTTGTAACCATTGTCCGGGGATGTTGCAACCATTGTCCGGGGATGTTGTAACCGTTATCCGGGAATGTTGCAACCGTTGCTCAGAGATGTTGCAACCATGTCCGGAGGATGTTATATACTTCTGCCCCTTTTGCGTTGTGGGCATAGCATTGCTACTTAAGAAGACAAGGTAGTCAAGAGAGCAAAGGTCATCACGTGAAGAAACAGAGAAAGTAGTAGGGGGCGCAACAGTTCTAGCAAGTAGCAACATCATTTGTGAAGACAAGCTCTACAGCAAAGTTACATTAGCAGGTCCCACGGGTGAGATTATTTCACGAGAAGACAACCAAAGTGAAGAATCGAAACGGGTTCTTTCAAATCAGCCAGACAGAACCGGGTTTCCGATGCTACCCTTTAAATCGGACGTACGGATACTAGTTGCACCCTAAATTAAACGCACATTGAACAGCCCACCATGCAAGACGTGCAAAGGGATATTCAATAAAAAGATATTGAATTGTTTCCTCGTTAATACAAAAACAACACTTTGTGCTTCCCCTCCAATTTCTTTTAAGCAGATTATCTTTAGTTAAAACTACCCCTCTTGAGGTACCATAGAAATATTTTCACTTTTAATGGAATTTTAAGTGTCCAAAAAAAGATCCTAATGGGGATTTGAGAACTGCCAATTAGTGCCTCATAGAAAGACTTTACTGTAAAAAGTCCAGACTTATTCAAATTCCACCTAAAAAACATCTTTTTGCGAGATGAAATGTAAATTAGCGATTCTCAAAATTAACTCATTCCACGCTTGTAACTAAGGCCCAATAATAGGTCTTCGAAAAGATATATTTAAAGGAGCCGTTCTCAGAATATTCGTCACTGTATCATCCTTTCTCCTTACCACATTATAAAGGATTGGATATTGACTTTTTAGTGAAGCATCTCCTAACCAAATATCTTCCCAAAATCAATTTTCATTAAACCTGACCAAAAATGAGAAGTTCCATGCTTATTTACCATCTGCGAAAGACACTTCCCACCCAAATATTTTTTTTAGCAAAGTTTGCCACACACCGTCTTCATTAAGTAACTTAAACAACAATTTACCTAGTAGACTTTTGTTTTTTGTGTCTAGGTTCTGAATACCTAGGCCGCCATGTTCTTTGGGTAAACACATTAAACTCTATTTAGCAAGTCTATATTTACGTATATGACTGTCACTCTGCCAGTAAAAACGAAAACGATAAAAATCTAATCTTTGGAGACCTCCCTTGGGACCTCAAAAAAAGACAACATGAACATTGGTAGACTACTAAGCACCGAGTTAATAAGCACTAATCGTCCACCAACAGATATATTTTTCTTTCCTTTCCAACTGCTAAGCTTCTTTTCAACTCTATCCTCAACCCCTTCCAATCAAAATTCCTTAGTTTTCTGAAATGAATAGGAATGTCTAAGTATCTGAATGGAAAGGCACCTACTTCACAACCAAATAACTGAGTATACTGCGATTCAACCTCTTTTGCAGTACCAAAACAAAAAATCTCGCTCTTGTGGAAATTATTATTTAAACCTGATAAAATGAGAGGACTTAGATTCCATGAATAAAATCTCAGGTTTCTTCTTCCAAGAAACAAATTCCAATAAATAGAAAAATCTCAAGAAGGATCTGTCATGGTCGACATAACGTATAGACGGCGTGCGCCACAGGGGGCCGACGGGTCCACGCCGCACGTGCTACAGTAGCCAGGCCTGGGACGCACTAATGTCATGGGCATGGGCTAGCTATGTTGGAGTATAAGGAAAGGGCAGAAGCCAGATTAGTTAAGATATAATGTTAGTATGATTATATTAGATATCAATCCCTTAAGGATAGAAGGTTATGATTTGATTATATTCCAATCTTTTATAGATGGAATTACTTATTTATTTCCAATTTGCTTATGCCGGTTATATCAGGCTAAGCATTATCATCAATTCGGATCAAGCAAGAATTAGCAATCTATTCCTCTGTCTCCTTGTTTCCCGTCACAATGCTTGGGCAGTCGAGGAGCCTGGGCCTTGACCATCCGTTGTCGGTTTACTCGGCTGTGACAATTTGGTATTAGATTCCACCTTCACTCCACCATGTCCGGTGCCCTACCAACCGACTTCTTCTCCCACCCTCAAGAATCTCGCCAGCAGATCATTGCCTTACTGCTGGTTAGATTGGCTTGAGCCCCTTTGGCCTCAGCTCGAGTCACTTGGTCCAAAGTTAGAAAAGATTTCCACATTCGAGTCCAAACTCGTCGACATCGATAGACAACAGGAAGCACATCATGTGGCGATCTCGCAGCTAGAGCATGGGCGCGGCAAGTCCCTTGCTGAGATGGACAGCGAGTCATTCACTACCGCGATAGCACGCGACAGCCAGGTGCATCCTACCACGGATGACAGCTACCTCGCCATACCGACCGCCGGTGATGTACCATGGATGTTTGCCTCCCCGCCTCGATTTCACAAGCTAGATTTCCCGATGTTTGACGGCAAGGAAAACCCCCTAACATGGCTGAACCGCGGCCAACGGACGTAGGAAGGAGACAAGGTCTGGCTGACATCATACCACCTACTCAGTGCAACCCAGACTTGGTTCTTTCGGTTTGAGTTCGACACCGGCACACCTTCATGGCCCGATTTCATCAAAGTCATCAACAACCTCTACGAGCCACCCCTCCGGAGCAATTATCTTAGCGAGCTCGCTGCCCTACATCGTACGGGCACCGTCGAACAGTACCAAGAGCAATTCCTTACCCTGCTCTGTCCCACGAACCCATAGTTTGAACGACAGTAGATATGTAACATCCCAAATTTGCCCTCTTGTATTTTTTTTTCAAATTAATCAATTTAAAGTATTGGCTGTTATTTGGTGTTCTTGAATTCAATCCCAATCTGAAACGCAAAATTCAAATTCCAGCAAAATCTAATATCCCAATCTCAAGTTCATCAATTCAAAAGTTAAATTAATATCTTGAGTTCAAATCTTCAAAATGTAAATTCAATTCCCAAATCAAAACTCAATCTCCAATACTTCATCAAAGCTCAATTTCAAATTCAAAATTCAATTCGTCATCTCTCTTTGTCGGGACCCCGAGTATACAACCTCAGGACCCTCTGTGCATTCTAAACTAGTCCCATGATCAGTAGCTAGCTCACATAGTTGCAACATTGGTGTAATCATATCCACACAACCAAACTAAAGATGAAGCAGACAAATTAATATTATTTAGCAAAAAGACCTTAGGGTCAAGTCTTACAACGTTTGCTACGCAGGGCTTAACAACAAAAGGTAACTTGCAGCGGAAACCACACAACTGGTGGAGATCACCCAATATGCCCACCGGCAATCGAGTAAAGGACGCGACCTAATTCGCATAGTCTTCAAAGTAGTCTTCCTCGTAGAACTCGGAGCTTCTTGGTTCTTCTTCAGCGACTGATCAACCAGATGGCATAAAGCCGTGAGTACATTGAATATACTCAGCAAGTCGCAGAGAAATGTATGCAAGTAATATTCATGCAAAGCTTGACAAGGATAGCTTTATGGCTATTTTGCAGAAAGCAATATTTAACAGTAAATACAGTACGTAGATTGCAAAGCACAATTTAAAAGATTAATACATAAGTAATCAAGTTCCTTTGAAACAAATAGTGAACACCCTGTTCACTTCCCAACCATCAACCATCTACAAGATTCGACCAACCCATTCCAACATCTTTGACAAAAGTCTACCTCTCGTGTGAAATCACCAGACATTGTCCATAACCGGGGACACGGCTATTCGAATAGTTTTACACTCTGCAGAGGTTGTACAGCTTGACCCACAAGACATGAATTCTCTAGTTTGTTCGGTATAATTCTATGCCACTGCCCACTACCTTAGGTAAGCAGTCTAGAGCACATGACAAGGCTTTTACAAAGTTCTGCTTTGACTCGGTTCTGTTCGCTAAGGTTTTGCCTCGATCTGGCCCTCTCTTGCGCCGTTCCCAACCAAAACAGAATGAACCAAAACATTGCTAATTAGTTGACCAGGTCCACCCCATAAATGAACTTGTGGTTGCACGGTATGGCCCAGATCAATGACGCACAAAGTTAAGTCCTTAGTGGTTACTCAGGTGAGGCAACCTCATCCCAAAATCATCCCTTTTACTGCACGATCACTCGCCCGAGTATAAATCATTTGGGTTCAACCCAGCCAAATGACCACCCTAGTCATGGCACAACATCTTTTATCAATAGTGGCTCCGCCATGGTTCCATATTTCCTTTAGTCAAAATTCAATCATTCTTTGAGTAAGTGATCGCGAGTCTATCGTATAACTAAGCATTGGCTAAGCATTTACGATGCCCAGGTTGGTAGTACAATAATATCCAACTAATAATTATCCAACCTAGGGTGTCCAAGGTTTTATGTCATTCAAGGATACATGTCAATTGCAATTTATCAAGGGGGCATAAGGCAATTAGGTAATTAACTAATCTCGAAACCATTTGTTATAAAATTAGCAATGCATGTTTATATCAAACAATATACTTTTGTAAATTGGGTTCAATATGATCAAAAGTCTACGACTTGCCTTCATTAGAGAGTAGAGATGCTTCGGTCGTCGGGTCTGTGAAGTCGTCCAAAACACCGGAATCTATACGTGCGAACAAAGCTAAATAAATAAAACAAATACCAAATAAAATCCAAATAAATACTAAATAAATACTAATAGGAAGATAATGAATTTAGAAATTTGAATCATTCGAATCGGAGTTCGAATGAAGAAGTTATGACCAAAGGAAGATAGAGGATTGCATAAAATCAAGAAAAATGGATTTTCCTGATTTTTAGAATTATTTTTGCAAAGGAAAATATGAAAATGACGTCAGCTGACGTCATCAGAGGGATTTTCAGCCGAAATAATTAAAAGAAATGAAATTGACATGTGGGGCCCACTTGTCGATGGAAGGGTGCATGTGGACTGAGTCCATACGGCTTCTGGACTGGTTTAGGGTGGAAGTGCCACGCGGGCAGACTAACAGAGCAGCCACGCATGCAAAAAGAGGGGAGGTGGCGCCTAGGTGGCGCTGACGTGGATGCCACGTCAGTGAAACGGCGCCGGCGGCTCGGGTGGAGGCACTCGCCGGCGCTCCGGACAGCGGCGGGGGCACGGAAGGGAAGAGGGGGTCGCGGTGACCACGAAGCTCACGGACTTGGGGACGCGGCGCGAAGAGAACGCCGATGGCGAGGACGAGGAGAAGTGGCGGGTGGCGGAGACATCGTTTCGACGAGCTCCCGGGGACGGGGTTGCACGCATGGGGAAGTCCTCGGCCTCGCAAACCCGTAGGTGGAGGCGGAGGCGCCGAAGGGTCCTTGGAGGCGGCGCTAGAGGCGGCGGCAAGACTCACGGCTCACAAGGCGGCTTCGCGAATCTGCGAAAATGGAGCGAGAGGAAGGGAGTGAGTGGTCGGGGAAGTAAGAGGAGCTCAAGGCGCACCTGGTGCTCTCCTTAAATAGGTGCAGGGATGGTCAGAGGAGGACGGTGTGGAGGTCGTGTCGGCTTTAATGGTGGCTCCGTCCGTGGCAGTGTGAAAGGAGGGCTAGCAGGCATGGGGAAAGCAGGGCGATGGCGCACTAAGTCGTCGCCTTCAATGTGCTGTGCATGACGCGACGGAGTCTTGGCGTTGGCAAGAAAGCCACGCCGGCCGACGACGCATGCAGATGGGCGCCAGACGGCTCGGCGAAGACGAAGACCAGACCGGGGCCAAAGCGGTGACGGGCGTGGAGGTTTGAGGTGACGCGGCGGCAGGAGCGGGCGAGGGCAGTGAGGTCAAGGGGTTTATGCGCTGAAAGCACTAACGCGGCGAACGCGAAGCGATGGGCACCCAACGGCCAAGAAGACGATGAGCAGGCAGCGAAAGGGTCGACAAGGCGCCACACTGGCAAGAGAGGCGGAAACGGAAAACGCTACGAGGATGGCAATCGCTCGATCAAAATTGATGATGTCCGACGAGAGCCTTGCATGCTGCTGAGCTGCGAGCCGAAATAATCAAGTGGGTGAATAGGAACGCAGTAAAGAAATTCGCCCAAGACGAATAGGAGGTTTTTTTGGGATTTTGATTAAATAAAATACTAGAAATAGAAAAGCATTTTTTAGAAAATAGCTTAAGCCGTCCAAAAATCCAAGAAAAATTCACAGAAATCTCTTGAATTATTTAGAACTTAATAAAAATATTTTCAGCTTAACTATTGCTTTTAATTTTTGCAAATAATTATTTTTAACTTAGGGCAAAAGGAAAAACCAATTAAGATCCACAAAACTCAAGAAAAGACTTAAAACAACACTTTTGATTTTTAAATCCAATTAAGATCCAGAAAACTCAATTAAACCAACTTGAATTAATTGAAGTTTAATTAATTCAAATTAAATTGCTTTTAAAATCTAAATTACAAATTAAGCTTTAGCGAATTAATAAAACCAAATGGTTAATTTTTAAAGTTTTCAAAATTTTCAAAAAGCCCAGAAAATAGGGATGTTACACTTTTCAAATCAAACCTCGACCAAGTTTGAATCCAAATCCTGATTTGAATTCCTCTCTCAATTTTCCCTTGCCTGAAGCCCATTCTTTTTCTTTGGGCCAAAGCCCATCTTATTTTATCGAGGCCCATCTGGCCCTAGGCCCACCTTCTCTCCTCTCTGTCTCTCTCTCTCTGCCTCCCTTTGCTCTACTTCTGTCGAGCGCCCATGCCGCGCCAGCGCCGTGCGCGCCCGCATCGTGTCCCCGTTGCCACCATCATTGTGCACCATTCGTGCCGCCATCATTGCTGTCATCACCACGCCAATCAATGGCGTTGCCATTTCTTGTTGCCATGTGTCACCATCAAGCCAACCGAAACCGTTGCCATGACTCCCCGTCGCACCCGTGCCCACTCAGAGGCCGCCTTCGCCTATAAGTGGGAGCACCTTGACCTCCTTCTTCCTCTTTACTCCCCACCCAAATCCCTCTGTCCCCGGAGCATCGTTGCCGCCACTTCACGTCGTCATTCCCACCACTTCGATGATCTTCTTGCCCAACCAACCGCGTCACATCGTGTTCCCAAGTACCTTGATCATTTTTCCTAAATCAATTTCGTGTTTGCCGCAGCACATCGCCAGAATTTGTCGTCTTCCCCATCACCAGCTAAATCACCATCCTCGCCCGATCTCCTTCTGTGGTGTGCCACGAGCCAAGCTATCCGCGTCATCTCATGTTCCTGAAGTTTCCTCACACGTTCCCCCTCTCCATTCGGCCGATTTGTCACCGAGAAGCAGCGCCGCCGCCGCCGCCACCGCCACCATCTTCTCCTCCGATGCCGGCGTCGTCGCCCCATTGCCTCAGCCACCAACTAGCCGCCTCGAACCACCCTACGGTTTCCCTGTGCTGCCGCCGTGCCCATGCGCACACCGCCTCCGTTGAGGCGCCGCCGTGAACCCACGCACTTGTGTCACCGTCGTCGCCGCCACCACCACCACATGGAGAACCCCCGAGTCGCCGTTGTTCCATTTTGGTCACCGCTACCCGCTCCCCTATTTCCTCCTCTATTTTCCTCCTTGTTTTCTTCTTCTTTCACTAATAGTGATCCCCACCTGTTATCCTCTCCCTCTATCTCTCTCAATGGCAATGGGACCCCACATGTTAGCTCCTTTTGATTTAATCATTTAATTTCGGAAAGGAATATTCAACCGAATATTCTTTCTTCTCTCTCATTTTTTTAGCAATTTCCATTTCCGACAAATTGCTGGATGCTCATTCGCTTTCATACGAATTCCAAATCAGTTAATTCTTCTTTCTAAATTCATAATATATCTATTATTACTGATTTTATAGTTTTTTTTTATTTTTCTATTTTTTTGTCTCGTTTCGCATGTGTAGAGTACGGCATCGCCGAAGTCAATTTGGACCAACCAGACGCAGTGACCTCAACCTTCAGTGAAGGCAAGTCTTCTTTGATCATATTGTACCTATGATTTCCAAATTCTTTTAAAATTTCAAAATTAATATGCATTGCTATTTACATAAAATCATAAGATCAAATCTAGGTTGTTAATTCATCCTTACTTGGTATTACCGTCATTTTATGTTGTTATCCATAATACATTGTCACCTTAGTATAGAAAATCCACAATAATGATTACAGTAATTAATACTGTAGAATTTCCTAGACATGAGTTGTCGGTCATGATCACCCATTTGGAGGAAACTATTATTACCTTTTATACAAATCATTTTGAAAAATATACGGCAATAGGTATTGCCGTTGATTTATAAAATAAAATAAAATGGTAAAAAATTGTTTAGGCTTAGGCAGATGGTAAGTTCAGACGAGTGCAGCTAGAGCACGAGAACTTGTAATGTGTTAAGTTCCGTCCAAGTCATATTAAGGACCGACGCTTGTGACTATCGAAACTGAGCACTACCGTACAACCACATGTCTAGAATGGGGAGGACCTGACAACCTAATTTACTGAGTCCAAGCATTAAGCCCGCAGACTGTAGTTGATTGGTGTTCTCTTGATTATGGTGAATGCCCGCAGACTGTAGTTGATTGGTGTTCTCTTGATTATGGTGAATGTACTTCCATATTTTGGGTCGTGCAGACAATGGTAAATGACGTCTATATCTGTTGAGGCTTGTGACGGGCGATAGTAATTGACATCCATGTCCAGGCAGGTTATCCCCCACAACGGTGAGCTCCTGGTCGATGGTAAATGACGTCTATGAGTTGGTGTTAAGCTCATCAGGCGGGTTGATGTAAGGATAAGGTATTGTAAAGGCCTTGTGATAATCGTTTAGTCACATACCATTGATAATCGCTTAATCGCTGACAGTATATGCTAATTATCTCATGTGGGTAAAGCTGTATAACCTCTGCAGAGTGTAAAACTATTCGAATAGCCGTGTCCACGGTCAAGGGCGGGCAAGATGCGTTTTCACATAGTAGATTTTGGTTTTGATTTCAAAAAGAATTATTTTGGAAAATACAGGAGTAGTTAGATCTCTTAGATTGTTATTCTAGCAGCTAGAGCCAGTTGGGCAGCTAGAACCCTACTCTTTAAACCTTGGCAACTAGAGCCTCGATACTAGTGACTGGTAGCTAGAACCATCACTAGTGAAACAATTAATTTATTTATCGAAACTACTTTTTTGTCAAATGTGCTTTATGAAAACTATTGAAACATAAAATATTGCTTTGTACAGAAGAACCATATAAGCCCCATTTTGTGAAAGCTATGCATATGTATTTTTCCCAAGACTTGCAGAGTACTTTATGTACTCACGTGCTACACTCAAATTAAATCTCAGAAGCCTTCAACGACAAGGAGGAGGATTACAACTACTTCGTCTGTGGCTTTGATGAAGGGCACCCAGAGTACTAGGTTGCTCTCCCAGTCGAATGCCGGTTGGCAATTTGATGGGCCACCACTCAGAGTTATCATTTGTTGCTTTTACTGTTGTAAGACTTGAGGTCATGTGACCTTTATTGTAATAAGTGGTCTTAAGGACAGTACTTTATTATTACTTTTATGTTGAATCGTGATTCGATCTTGTTATCAACGATGTATCCACTGTGTGCACTAACTACTGATTTGGGATTAGTGTAGAAATACATAGAAGGTTCGAATCCAGAAATCTGGTCCCAACAAGATACAACTGTTTATTCTTGGCCTGCAGGATCCCCTCCATACGGACGTCGAGCTCGAGGCACCACACACTCTAGAGGAGGCAATGAGCCTCGCACGGGTGTTCGAACGTCGATTGCACTCCCTCGCTCCTCCGACCGTCAAGTCCGGACGCTCATTGTTGTCACCGTCGGCATCCATCGCGTCCTCGATCACTGCCCGCCGACGAAAGCACTAGCCTTGCCACCGGTAGCCGTATATCAAGAAGACCACGCAGTGTTGTGCAAACTGACACCAATCGAGATGGAGGAACGACACCGTCTCAACATCTGCTACAACTGCAATGAAAAGTATTCGCGAGGACACCGCTGCCAACAACTCTTCTCCATCATCATTACCAATAATGACGAGGAGGCCGACAAGCCAACACCGGAGTCACATGGACTGGCGTCGTCAGCTCGCAGACGTCTTCCTGCCTACACTCCTGCGACAACCGCGACCTCCTCCTCCGCCTCCT
The DNA here is from genome assembly GCA_036346405.1 of Phyllostachys edulis. Classification (NCBI taxonomy): domain Eukaryota; kingdom Viridiplantae; phylum Streptophyta; class Magnoliopsida; order Poales; family Poaceae; genus Phyllostachys; species Phyllostachys edulis. The sequence continues at coordinate 28,680,936 of CM070568.1, read as the reverse complement.
GGACGAGTTCGACGAACTCTTCACGGAACCTCACGGTCTGCCACTGGTCCGGACACACGACCATCGAATCCACCTCCTACCGGGCACCATTCCGGGTGTCGTGCGCCCATACCACTACCCCAACACGCAGAAGGATGAACTCGAGTGGCAATGCGCCACCATGCTGGCGCAAGGACTCATTCGGCAGAGCTCCTCCGAGTTCTCTCCTCCGATCCTTCTCGTCAAGAAGCACGATGGCTCCTAGCACTTTTGCATTGATTATTGTGACTTGAATAAGAAAACGGTGAGGGACAAATTTCCCATACCAATGGTTAACGAGCTCCTCGATGAACTCTGCGGCGCCCGCTTATTCACCAAGCTTTCCCTTCGCTCAGGTTACCATCAGGCGTGGATGCATGCAGACAACCTCAAGAAGATGGCTTTCCACACACACGAAGGGCTTTTTGAGTTAACGGTCATGTTGTTTGGCCTGACTAACGCCTCAACAACATTCCAAGCCATGATGAATGAGATACTCCGGCCTTTTCTTCAACAATTTGTCCTGGTATTTTTTGACGATATTTTAATTTACTACTCATGGTCTGAGCATCTCCGCCATGTGCGCGTCATCCTCCTCTTTCCACGTTAGCGCCGCCTCTTTCTCAAATGCTCCAAGTGCTCCTTTGGCGAGGACACCGTGACCTATTTGGGCCAAACTATTTCCGTCCACAGTGTGGCGATGGACTAGCAGAAGATTCAGGTCGTGCTCAATTGGACGAACCTAGCAAACACTCATGCTTTGTGTGGTTTTTTGGGTTTAGCAGGCTACTACCGTAGGCTCCATTGATGCAGCTTCTAAAAAATACAGTTTCGTCTAGACCGAGGAGGCGACTGAGGCATTCCGCCAGCTACAAGACGGTCCTCACTATGGCCCCCGTTGTACAACTTTTGGACTTTGAGCTTCAGTTCATTGTGGAATGCGATGCCTCAGGGTCCAGGTTCGGCACCGTGCTTCACCTCGAATGCGGGCTATTGGCCTTCTTTAGCCAGCCGATCGCGCCTCGTTACCACACGCTTGCCGCATATGAGCGTGAACTTATTGGCCTTGTGCAGGCCATTCGCCATTGGCGGCCTTATCTTTAGGGCTGCCCCTTTATCGTGCACACCGACCACTACTCCCTGAAGTTCCTACTGGATCAACAGCTCGCCACCATCCCGCAACACCATTGGGTGGGTAAGCTCCTCGGCTTCGATTTCACGGTCGAATATAAGCCTAACAGGACCAACATCGTCGTTGATGCTCTCTCCCGGCGGGATGTTGGGAACATCCACATACACGTAGTCTCTTGTCCACGGTTTGAGCTCTTCGCGTCTCTTCGTACAGCAAACACATCTGATCCAGCCTTGGTGTGGTGCTCCGCACTCAGATTGCCGCTAGTGATCTCACCGCACCTTGTGCACTACTCGACGTTCTGATCACCTACAACCGCCAGTTGTATCTGCAACCCGATTCACCGCTCTTCCCTGAGGTATTGGCCTCGACACATGGGGTCGCCCATGAAGGGATCCAGAAGACGCTACACCATTTGCACTGTGACTTCCACATGCCACGCGCCCATGCTGTCATCCAGGAGTACGTGTGTTCTTGTACAGTTTGTCAATGCAATAAAACCGAGCAGCTACACCTCTCCAGCCTTCTCCAGCCTTTGGAGGTTCCCTCTCAGATTTGGACTTACATCACCATGGATTTTGTTGAAGGCCTTCCTTGTGTCACTCGCAAATCAATCATTCTCACGATGGTGGACCGGTTCTCTAAGTGTGCGCATTTCATTCCTCTGGCACATCCTTACTTGGTAGAGTCTGTCGCCAGGGCCTTCTTTGACACCATCATTCATCTACACGGGATTCCTTCAACCATTGTGTCAGACCACGACGCTGTGTTCACCTCAGGCTTTTGGCAGGAGTTGTTCATGGGCACGTGTGTTCAACTGAATATGTGCATGGCCTTCCATCCACAATCTGATGGCCAATCCGAGTCTGTCAACCATGTCATCGCCATGTACCTGCGCTGCCTCACAAAAGATCGGCCCCGTCAATGGCTTCAGAGACTTCCCTGGGTGGAATTAATACTACTACAACACCTCCTACCACTCCGCCTTCTAGGAGACGCCCTTCCGCGTGGTGTATGGCTGCGATCCTCCCTCACTTCATACATATGACACAAGTGAGATTCAAAATGCGACTATGGCCCATAGCATTGAGGCCTGGGACAAGTTCCTGGCCACATTCGGGACTAACTACTTTTGGAGCAGTAGGTCGCCAAAATTACTATGATGGCAAACATCGTGCCTTGGAGATCAATGTTGGTGCTTGGAGAAACGCAAGCAAGACTAGCTGAATACAACTCGTAGGCGACTCGTAGGCGACTCGTGGTCTCCCCGCAAACCCCTCGCCGGTGCCACTCCGGCACCGGCGGCCACCTCCCCCCTCGTCGACGAGGTCCTTTGCCCCATTCCCTCCTTTCCCCTTCCCCTTCCCCCTTCCGTGCCATGGCGCCCTCTTAGGGCTTTCGCCCCCTTTTTCTCTTGACCACCGCCGGTGCCACTCCGGCACCAGCGGCCACCGTCCCCTCCGCTACCGCGCTCTTTTAGCCTCCGCGCCACCCTTCTCCACCCCGCCTTCCCCCTCCCCCCCTCCTTTTCGCACTGGTTGCGAACCCCGTTTTCCCCCCTTTCTGCTGTTTTGTCTTGGTCTCGATGGCGTTCACTGAGGGGCTCGAGGACGCTGGCCTCGGCCTAGACCTGCTGGACTATGGTTCTTCGGGTGATGATAGCCTGGTGTCGGGCGTATTTCACCTCTTGGCATGCTCCCAGGCTGCTCCGGTCAATCTTCCTCGCCGGGTACGGTTCTATGCTCCAGTCAGCCCCTAGCTCAGCTTAGGGGCAGTCCGACTTGCAGCCCTCCTCTCACCGGTAGGCGTGGGGGAAATCCGCCCCAAATCCGGCTATTGTCTCGTCATTCTGACAATGTTAATGGCAAGGATAGTCTGCAGGTAGTCCTTGGCACTTCAAGCGCAGCTGAAGTGGGTGTGGGCAGTAATGCAGGTCGAGCTATTGGACAGGGCTTGGCAGGTTCCTCCTCCTTGTCTCCGAAGCCAAAGGAAGCTCATCATCCCTCTGCCTGGGTCCAAGCAGCGAGGCGGGCTGCGCTTAATCGGCGTCCTCAAAGCACTACTCCGGGTGGTTGGGACCGGGCTGCAGGCATTCAAGGCAACGCGGGGATTGATGCTGATGCTGATCTGGGGGAATGGCGCACGGTCAAGCCGCTGCTTCGGTGGCGTTCATGCGGGTCGAAGCGCCAAGCAGGCGACCGCCTTAATGACGGCACCAACCGGAAGAGGCAGGATTTATTCTCCTCTTTCTCTGACCGCTGCTTCAGGTGCCTTGCTAAAGGTCACATTCGAGCACATTGCAGGTCAGTTGTTCGCTGCCTCCGGTGTAGACGAGCGGTCACATTGCTCGCCATTGCCCCCAAAAGTCCACTTTCCGTCGTCACCCCGCTCATCTGCCACAAACAACACCCTGTCCTCCCGTTCAGCAACAACAGGTGGCCAAGTCCTCTAGTCAGTCACCTCGGTGCCTCATGGAAGACTACTCAGCAGGGCAAGCGATCAACAGGCCGGCTGAGGGCTTCTGTGCCCATGCCATCACCCAGGAGATGGAAGACAAACTTCTGCGCCTTCGAGACACGGCGGTCCTAGTCTCGGTGGTGGGGGCGCGTCAAAACCCGCTTCCGGGTTTGCTGGCGAGAGCTATTCAAGTGCGGCTTCGCATTCCTCTGAGAGATATCCTGGTCTCTAAGTGTCTCCCCCAAGACTTCCTTGTTGAGTTCGGCTCAAAGCGTCAGCATGATGCTGCTCTGGAGGTTGAGGGGTGCTCACTGGACAGATTTTAGTTTCAATTTCAGCCTTGGGACTTCACCGCCAGTTCTCACCGCAACATCTGGCGGTACCGCGCTCTTCTCTGCTTGGAGGGCATCCCGCTCTTCGCTTGGCGGCTTTCTGTGGCCGAGTGTGTGGCGGGAGGTAACTGCCAGTTCGATAGTGTGCATGACATTGCCCGGGAGCGAGAGCATAGTGCCTCCATTTGGGCAGTGTGGGTGTGGGTGCGAGACCCTGACGCCATTCCGAAGATCACCCACCTCACACTGCTTGATCCTGTGGTGGAATCTGGGGCGGTGGAAGGTCGCTCATCATCACCCACTGGCGTCTCAAGAGAAGGCCGTCGGCACCAGGTTCTTGTTCACTTAAGCATTCTGGAAGATTTCTCTCCGCAGGGCCTCCATACTCCTACCAGTTCCCTCAATGAGCCCGCTGTGGGCTCCGAGGAGGACTACCCCAAGCGGGACCACTTCTTCTGGACAGCCGGAATCCCTGATGGTGCTGAGTGCCGCTCAAGGAGGCCTCCAGCCGATGCCCATTCTCGGCTCGGCCCAAGGCATGATGACAGAGACGAAGATCGCGATGACAGGGACGGACAACGCGACAGGCTGATGCGTGAGGAGCATGCCCGCGCGCTTGGTCGGGGATGGCCAGCAGCTCGCGGGGGATCGTCCGGCAAGTCGCCGGCTAGTCAATGCAGGTCGTGCTCACCTTTTGGGAGATACCGGCACTGTGCGAGCCTTGATGGTCGTAGCCGCACCAGGTCGCCGTCGCGGAGGCTCCATCTTCGCCGTAATTAGCAGGTGATTCGGGAGGCTTGCAAAAAACCTCTTGATGTCTGCTTGACTCGTCGTGACCCCGATCTTGGAGGGGTACCTGTTCTTTTCGGTGGTTTTCATTTGCAGGATGAACTGGAGTTGCTCCCGCCTCTTCGGGCTGAGCTCAGTCCGTGGGAGGACCCTATGTTCTTTGGAGGCGACCTTTGTGGTGCAATGTCTGTATGCGGGGGCGCCACCTTCGGTTACCACATCACCCTTGACTCAGGTACTTGTGTCGTCAGGAATCTCCCAGCCCCGCCGCTACCCCCCATCGCTGACCAGACCAGTCCACACCTGTGGACTCAGGTTGCTTCTATCGGACCAGGGAAGGCTGGTTCTAGACCCCGCTGCTTCCCCTACTCCTGAACTGCATCAGGTCCGCACCCAGGGACCTGTGTTGCTGGTGTTGGAACAGGAGAAGCTCGTTCCAGACCTTGCTACACTCCCTGCTGCCTATCTACATCAGGTTGGCACCCAGGGATCTCCCGTGCTACAGCAGGACGGACTCCAGGGGGCTAATGAGGAGGCAGACTGGGTGGTGGAGTCTCAGCCTCTGCTGCCGTCCAGCCTTGCTTGTTCTCGCCCTTCTTTAGTGTGCGGCACCCTCATACGCAGACAACAAGATCGCTGAGCTTCCCTACTGTCGCAGTGGCCTGCGTCTGGCGGCGAAGAGGATGGGCAAACCTGTGGTAGGGGGAGCGCAGCAGGCCTCTCTTCTACTGCAACAGAAGTTTGCTAAGCTCTCCGGCTGAAGGGAGCCGAGACAATAAGAAGGACCTCACCGACATCTTACTCATGCCACCGACCTCAAGTCATTCAAGCAATCAAGGCCCTTGCAGGTGTTGAGGGTAAAGCATAGGTGGACCTTCCAGCTTTGGGACTTTCTGGCGAGGACCTTTCGGCGTTGGTCCAAGAGATCGCAGCGGCATAGCTACCGCATGCATGATCTCTAGTGCTCTTCGAGCATGTGTACTAAGGCTTTCTTCATGTCGTTAGCACCTGGGGATCCATTTCTTGTAGGGGGTTTACTGGTACCTCCCCTACTATTTGCTTGGCTATAGTGCCTAGTCTCTGTTTGTTGCATGCAGCTAGCTCACGAACTTAAGTGGTGGTATGGCAGGTGTTTTAGCTTTTGCAGGGTCCTTGTGTGCTTTGTAAGGGACAGGTATGAAGATAAATATATGATGCATGCTCTGGCTCATAATATGTTTTATTTAGTTGTTTGATGATGAATTACAAAATCCTGAACTGGAACATAAGGGGGCTCAATGCTGCAGCTCGTAGACAAACTGTCCATGAGTTGGTGTCGGATACAGCGTGCTCCATTCTCTATCTTCAGGAAACAAAGCTTGCAGCAATCACCCCAAACATTGCAACTAAGATCGCAGGTGGGAGGTTACAGGGTATGGTCCACAAACCGGCGGATGAAACTAGAGGCAGGATAATGGTTTGTTGGGACACGTCTCGGCTACTTTTGGACAACCCTTGCATTCTAAATAGATCCATCACATTGAGGGTTAACTCACCGGATGGGACTCAGCCTTGGACACTGACGGTTGTCTATGGCCCGCATGAGACTCAGCACAAGCATGCTTTTATTGAGGAGATTAAGCACCTGCATGGTGGGCTGGTTGGACTGTGGCTTTTAATTGGGGATTTTAATCTCATTTGTAGAGCTTCTGATAAGAACAATTTGATCCTGAATCCAAGGCTAATGAGGCGGTTTAGAGCAGCGATAAATCATTGTGAGCTAAAAGAAATTCATCCGCAAGACCTGCAGGTTCACTTGGTCGAATGGCCAATGAAATCCTACTCTAGAAAGGATTGACAAAGCCTTCTGTAATTTGCACTAGGACAACTGCTTTTTAGATTACAGTCTGCGGGCGCTGTCATCATCCATTTCAGATCACTGCCCTTTACTAGTCTCTGGTGACGAGCGAGTTAGGCCACCAAGAAGGTTCACCTTCGAAAATTTTTGGCCAGTTATGACTGGATACAATGAAGTGGTTCAAGAGGCTTGGTCCCACCCCGTGCAAGAAGCTGACCCAATAAAAAGGTTGTTAGCCCAGATGCAAAACACTGCGAGGGCTCTCAGAGCATGGAGCAAATCACAAATTGGGGATTATAAGGCTCAGCTGCACTTTGCTCTTGAGGTGGTCTTGCGGCTTGACAAGGCACAGGAGCACCGTCTGCTCTCCTTGGAAGAGCACGATCTTCGAGCCGCACTCAAGCTAAGGATCCTGGGTTTAGCAGCCGTCCAGAGGATGAAATGGAAGCAGCGTTCAAGGCTCAACTGGCTACGGCTAGGAGATGCCAATACAAAAAATTTCCACTGCAGAGCAAATTCAAGAAGAAGAAAAAAAGCTAATTCACTCCGTTAATTATCAGGGGAACATTCTCACCCTTCATTCAGAAAAGGAGGAAGCATTGGCAAAACATTTCACGGAAATTTTAGGTACTGCAAAGCCGGCAATTCATACATTTACGGGATCCGCCGCCGCAAGTATCACGACCAACGCCTTAGACGTTCTGGAGCGCCCCTTCACAGAACAGGAGGTTAAGGCAACCATTTTTGAAATGTCTTCCAATGGTGCTCCTGGTCCAGACGGGTACACGGGCTGTTTTTTCAGAGCAAGTTGGGAAACTATTAAGGAGACGCTACTAACCGTTTTCCAAAAAGTGTACGCCATGAATAGTCTACATTTCAAGAAAATCAACACTTCAAACATAATACTTCTACCAAAAAAGGATCAGGCATTAGAGATTTCAGATTTTCGGCCGATTAGCCTGATACACAGCATAGTAAAGATCCTTTCCAAACTACTCTCCCTGAGGCTATCAACCTACATGGATGGCTTGATTTCTGCAAGTCAGAGCGCGTTCGTCAAGCAACGGTCCATACAGGACAACTTCCTTTTCGTGCAAAACATCGCCAGGAACTACCACCGGTCGAAGATACCAATGCTTTTGCTTAAGCTCGATATTGCCAAAGCTTTTGACTCGGTTTCTTGGCCTTTTTTGCTCGACATGTTGCAATACAGGGGGTTCGGGAACCGGTGGAGATCATGGATTTCAATGATGCTTCAGACGTCCTCGTCGAGAATTATGCTGAATGGTGTGCAGGGACCATGCATAAGGCACCAATGTGGTGTGCGGCAAGGGGATTGTCTCTCCCCCTATCTGTTTATCCTTGCAATTGATGCACTCCATTGTATCCTCCGCGATAGCGTATCAAATAGCTTGGCTATCACCGCCAGGGACAGAATGAAGACGCGGTTGTTGATGTATGCTGATGATGCAATGATATTCCTGTCACCAGTCAAGGAGGATGTTGATAACACTAGAGAGATCTTGCGGGTATTTGGAGAAGTCACTGGGCTCAACATAAATATCGCCAAAAGCGCGGTTATACCTATCCAATGCCAATTGCTAGACCTTGATGATATTCTGCAAAACTTCCTGGCCACGAGAATGCAACTGCCAATCAAATATCTGGGATTACCGCTTTCGCGCAATAGGCCGGGGAAGGCGTTGTTCCAACCCCTTCTGGAGAAGGTGGAAACTAGATTGAATGGTTACAAAAGAAACTTGTTGTCACGTGTAGGGAGACTCGTGGTGCTGAATGCAGTCATATCAGCTTTACCTACCTATCACCTAACAGCCACAGAGCTACCTGTCTGGGTATTGAAACAAATTGATAAATGGCGGAGAGCGTGGTTTTGGGCCGGAAATGATATCTGCTACGGAGGAAAATGTTGGGTCAACTGGAACCTAGTTTGTCGCCCAAAAAAGTTTGGCGGATTAGGGGTGTTGAGCCTAGTACCTTTCAGCCACGCTCTCCGCCACCGGTGGCTTTGGTATCAATGGAAATCACCAGAAAAGCAATGGAATGGGATGTCGTTGCCAATTTCAGATGCGGATCAAGCACTTTTTCGAGCTTCCACGGTGATTTCCATTGGGGATGGAGACAAAGCGAGTTTCTGGAAAGACAAGTGGCTGGGAAAAATGACATTGAAAGAGTTGTTTCCAGGGCTTTTCGGCATTACAGCAAGGAAAAATTGAACGGTGGGGGAGGCGATGCATGGAGGCAAATGGATAGCGGACTTGAGGAGGAAAATTACATTACCTTTATTGCTGGACTTTGTCAAAGTTTATAGCATGCTTTCTCAAGTCAATCTCACTCAAAATGTGCCAGACAATATAACCTGGAAGTGGACCACCTTAGGCAATTACTCAGCCAAGACTGCTTATGAGATACAGTTTTTGGGAGCATTGGAAGCCCCTTTTCAAAAAATGTTTTGGAATATTTGGGCACAAAAAAAATGCAAATTTTTTGCATGGATGCTAGCTCAACATAGGGTACCAACAGCGGATATCCTTGCCCGTCGGCATATTCAAAACAATCACTGGTGCCCTCTTTGTACAAACACTCCAGAAACTACTTTGCACCTTTTCGTGGAATGCTCCTATGCTGCACAAATTTGGTCCTTAGTTGCTTCATGGGCCCAAAGAGATAACCTAAAGCCGGTGCATTGGTCTACTCGGATTAAGATGGTCGACTGGTGGTTGGACATCTTCCACTCAGGGGAAGAAAATGACAAAAAAGGCCAAGCATCACTTATTGTTTTGATCTTATGGAACATTTGGAAAGAGAGAAATAGAAGGATTTTTCAGCACCTCCGGCAGGTCCCAACAAGGTCAGCCGCCATCATCAAAGACGAAGCCATGGCTTGATGCTAAGTGGGCAACCAAACTACAGATCTACATCCAGTATGCGACACGACGGCCAGGGGAGTCACCAGTAGGATAATTTGGTAGATCCTCTCCGCCTCTTTCTGGAAGGGGGAGAGGTCTTTTCTAGTTTTTGTTCTTGATTTGTCTTGTGTTGTTTTTCCTTTTCTTCCCCCCCCCTTTTTTCCGGTTTGTTTGAACCCTGTGTTGTTTTTGGTTTCCGCCTTGCTTCTATCTTTAATGCAATAGCGGCATTCTGTCGTTTTTCCTCAAAAAAAAATGTTGGTGCTTGGGTGTGGCTTCACCTTCATCACCGCTCTGTGGCTTTTCTGGATGGCACCAACAAGGGCAAGCTTGCACCCAAATTCTACAGGCCATAGCAAGTCTTGACACACATCGATTCGGTGGCTTATCGTCTAGCTCTTCCTCCTCACGCTCGTATTCACAACGTCTGCCATGTTAGCCTCCTCAAACCATTCAAAGGTGACCTACCATCTTCGCTGCCAGCTTTGCCACCAATGTTACATGGTCGGGTTATTCCTACAAAGCTCAAAGCACTGCGTGGTCGACTTAGTTGAGGCTCCTGTCAAGTACTCATCCATTGGGCTGGTCTGTCAGCTTTGGCCACTACTTGGGAGGACGTTCCATCATCTCGTCAGCGGTACCCTACATTTCAGTTCGAGGACGAGCTGTTTCCCGGGGGGGGGGGGGGAGATATCATGGTTGGCATAACGTATAGATGGCGTGCGCCACAGGGGGCTGATGGGTCCACGGTGCCAGATATGCTACAGTAGCCAGGCCTGGGACACGCTGATGTCTTGGGTGTGGGCTAGCTGCATTGGAGCACAAGGAAGGGGCAACAACCGAATTAGTTAAGATATAATGTTAGTATGATTTGATTAGATATCAATCCCTTAAGGATAGAAATTTATGATTTAATTAGATTCCAATCTCTTATAGATGAAATTAGTTATTTGTTTCCAATCTGTTTATGCCGGCTATATAAGGCTAAACTTTGTCATCAATTCAGATCAAGCAAGAATTAGCAACTTGTTCCTCTGTCTCCTTGTTTCCCATCACGGTGCTCGGGCGGTCGAGGAGGCTGGGCCTCGACCATCCGCCGGCGGCGGTAGCCACCTGTTTACCCGGCCGTGACAGGATCACAAAATAATCAAATTGTTTGGACTCTGCAGTGTATCTTCGTCTGGTTCCTCCCTAGGATTCTGTTATCCACTTGCCCCTATGGACCCTATCAGATGTTTGTACGCTATCCACATGTCTAGACACCCAGTGTGAGCAACAGCATGTATGCTGAATCCAGGAATTTTCAAATGTAAAGGAGGCTGAACACAAAATGAACAAGCAAGCCCAGTCAATTCACTCCTGAAGTGTGCATGATTTACAGTAGTCAGTAGCTACATATCGGCTAATTGATATTCTGATTAAGATGGATGTCATTTCAAGCAGAGCCAGGAAAAATGTCATTCTCAACTCAGTTCATTTCTCATCTTCTCCGAGGGCCGCATTGCAACTGATTACCATGAATTGTCGGAAGAGCCCCCATGGCATGAAAAGGACTCTTGCTTGTGGCTATGGAAGGTATCACTCGTGAGCCATGACCAACACTACCATGATTAGGGCAAACACGTAACCACACAGTAACCGAAATGGCAACACGGTGTCGCTACGTTATATGATATGATATAATTGGAGAGAAAGCAAGCAGTGTTATTTTTGTATTAAAGAGGAAACAATTCAACATCTTTTTTTTTGACTGCCCTTATGCGTGTTTTGCATAGTGGGTTGTTCGATGTGCGTTTAATTTATCCCCCCTGTGAGCACAGCAAACATGTTCGGGAATTGGTTAGCCGGTATTCCAACAAATTTAAAATCACAACTCCTGGTGGGAGCTAGTGCCTTATATTGATCTATTTGGTGTTGTCGGAATGATGTTATTTTTAACAAAAAGATTATCACTAATTCCTTGCAGGTTATCTTCTTATGTGGATTCTGGCTACGCGCTTGGGCAAAATTACAAACATCGGCCCAGAAGGAGTATATGGTGGATGGAAGCCTAAGATTGGAGTTTGTGACGAAGCAAATCCTCAATTTTCATGGGTGGCGGCCTAGTCACCGGATTTGCAATGTTTAAGTTTAGTTATCATTTGTCTTTTGATGGTTGTAAGACTTCTTGCCGCTTTTAGCTACATTGATTATTTTGTTACTTTTGTCCTGTTAATAAATGAGCTGTGTGCATTCTCGATGCAGAGGCGGGAAGAGATTTTTTTTCTCTTTCATTATCTAAAAAATATGATATGATATGTCAGATCCAGGGCACTGGGCTCGGGCACTATGTTCCCTACATCCTGTCAGATTAGGTGTCTCATCTCGATATGCCATATGTTATAACTATGTAAATTTCTTCCTCTATTACTTGCGCCACCGATACTTTTTTTTATTGGATCTATGCCTGACTTGGTTGGGAAATAAAACATTACACCCTAGCTGTAAAATTTCTTCCTCTATTACTTGCGCCAAATCAACTCGAAGGCAGATCTGAAAGCTGAAAAGCCCCCCTTACCTTTATGCTTTAGGCATGGAATTGTATACAAGAAAGTGATGGCCATGAAAGCCTTGAGAAGGTTCAGGAATATTCCTGTGACATTGTCCATGCAGATCACTTTGTTAGCATCCAATGGAATGCCTGGGCAGGCAAGGAAGGAAATATCCACTCCACTTTAAAGATGCTTTAAGAGTGTGGTTAAGTACAAGTCTTGTGGAGATCCATCATCCATGTTCTTGCAATGATTAGTCTCATCATCCCATAAAAAAATGGTTGTGATGCCTTACTTTAGAATGTTTTCAGTAAAGGGTGGGCTTGTTCTGGACGATGGGGCAAGAAGAATGGGCCGTTGGATTTTCATGGAGGTTGGATGATAGGGCGAACGGTGAAATTTGCTGTGTTAAAAAATGACCAACTGAATCGACAGAAATATGTGGTATGACTAGTATATTTGGATCAATGTGGATGAGGTAGATAGTTTTTCAAATTTTCGCCTGTTAAAACTGTGATTCATATATAGTGTCTCAGATAATTGATATGGTTGCAGCAGCTCGAGAGATTTCATACAAAAATTCATGTAAAATTTTCTACAACCTTTATAAATATTGTTTGATGTGATATTCCAACAGGGTCGACTGCAGAAATTCTTTTCCGAGAATACGCAGAAGTGTATGTCCTTCCATTAAAGATAGAAAAAGGTTTGATTACCTGGATCACTATCATCGTCAGCTAGCCACATGCACCCGCGGCATCAAAGCGTCTAATTAAGCTCTATCGTGATGACTCAGCTTGGAGTAATGTTAAGGGCAAAAGGCAGGTAGAACAGGTAGATTGTGATTCTAGAAATGCATGGCATTTGATGACACAAGATGTCTTGCTTGCTGACCTGAAAGACCTGAAACTTCAGGATTCAACAGCAACTTCTACACTAACGAAGAAAGGGATACTAACTCTGATCAAAATTGTTTCCAGGAATGATTTAATGAAGATAGTGGATTCAGTGTAATTATGGGTGGGAGCTTGGGTTAGACGGTAGCATAATGGCAGCACTTGCAGGTTGCAGCACTGGAGTATCTGACATGTTCCTGAGGATTGAGCGCTGTTGGAACCATGACTACTGAACCCTTGGCCAACTATACAAGGTAGCCGTGACGAGCCAATGCCTCTTCCAAATCCAATAGCTGGCTTGAATTGCCAAGTGACAGGCAACGATCAGCAAGCACAAGGCTTCCTGCTCTGGCTATTGGACACTTTGAAATTATGGCCCTTCCTCTGAAATGTGCCTGGACAACTATCTCAAGATTATTGTACAATATCGCGCTTGAGTTTTGTGAATTGCAAGTTCCTCTGTCCTCGATTCCAAGTTCTTCTGTGTTGCTAGCAGGAGAAGAGGTTACATGATTACATCCATAACCTGCCTGCTAACTGATAATAGGCCTCCGGCCTCTGCTTCCCTTTCCCCCTAAGACAATCTATGATGCCTTTCTGGCCAGTGCTGAGTACAGTCACACCGCACCATGTTTTCCATTATAGTACAAGTTTTGATTCGACCTACATGTGGCAAACATCGGAGGGAACTTATGCCGATATATGCAAGCAGAAATTCAGTGCTAGAAACATTGCATTTTGAGCAACACGATCTCTCGGAAATATCACGACACCTAAACTTGCTCATTGTGAATCGATCTTACCATCTCTTTCAAAACCACGGGCATTTTTTAAGTTTGAGTAGTCACACAATCCACCAGAAGCAGAAACAACAACAACAACCGTTAAGAAATCGGACCCAGGCCAGGCAGGCCTGACCTATGGTGGGCTCTTTATCCCTCCAATAGACTATATAAAAGGGGATCCTCAACCGTTGTACTACAGTTTTACAGAAGAGCAATAAAGAGAAGCCAGAAGTCCTCTCATATCTCTGTGTTCAATCTACTATTCTGTTATTGTGTTCTTGTATTGTTCTTACGATTCTAAGTTTGTCTACGAGGCAATCGCTCAGACTGAACTCGCTAGCGACGGTTCCTCAACACGTTATCAGCACGATCGACTTTCCTCGGATCGAAAGGTAACCGTCGAAAAATGACGCTCATAGATCGAATCGTTTTTCTAGATTGCTTTCAATTCCGCAATTGTTGCTTTCTAGATTATTTATCCTACATTGCAAATCCGCTCTAACCTACCGCGAACCGACTTGAAATCGCCAGCACAATGCCGATCGGTAGATTACATGAAAGAGTAGATGATGATTGCACTGTGTATTGCAAATCTGCTCTAACCTACCGCGAGCCAACTTGAAGTCGCCGACACAATGTCGATCGGTAGATTGCATAAAGAGTAGATGATGATTACACTGTGGATTGCAAATCCGCTCTAATCTACCGTGAGCCGACTTGAAGTCGCCAGCCAAGCTGATTGGTGATGGCATGAAAGAGCAGATGACGATTGCATAGTATATTGTACATCACATTGCATGAATAGCACAAAAAAAATCGGTCCGCACCGCCGCCGGTCCACCGCCAACTGCTGATCGGACCATCGCCGCTCGAGCCGCACCACGCCAAATTCCACTACTGGAGCCGCCACCGCCACGGCCGCTGCCGCCACCGAGCCGTGTTCGCACGCGCCGCCAACACCAGAGCACCATAGGAAAAGCAAAGAAAAAAAAGGGAAGGGGGTGCCGTCGGCGCCACATGGCTGTGCCATGCCTCTCCAGCCCCGGGCTGCCACCGCATGAGTGTGCCCCATCGGCTCCCACGCACCGATCCCGCACGGCGCCGCTGGCGACCACCAGCCCTTGCCTAGGCGAGCAGCACAATAAAGCAAAGAAAAATAAGGGGGGTGGCGCTGGCGCCGCACGGGAGCACCACCGCCGCACGCGCACTCACTGAGCCACGCCTCGTCCGGCCGAGCCGCCGCGGCCTCGGCCCGCCACGACATTGCATAGGTGCGCCAAGACACGCCGCCGCCCCCGCGATCATGCACCACCGCCACCGGCCAGATCCGCGCCAGCCGCGACGCCTCGCCGCTCCTATCGTTGGCATTATTGCCGCTGAACGCGCCCCACGCCACTACACGCTGTGCTTAGAACCACCACGCCGCCTCGTCACCGGCCTAAAGCCGCCGCTGCCCCGCACGCGCCCCTCGCACCGCCGCGTGCACGCGGCCCTTCACCACCACTAGCCATCCGCGCGAAGCGTAGCTACCGGCAGTGGCGGATCCAGGGTTTTTAGGTTGGGTGTTCGGAAGTATTTGAAATCAGCTTCTTACGGTGCAATATGACATAACGTCATAACGACATTCTTCTAGCATTTAGCACATAAGGTATTGATTCATATTATCACGAAATATGGATAATGAGTTGAACTTGGGCATTGACAAGCAGTAATTGATGTCACAATTTCATGAAAATGCTGTGAGCCTATGAGCAGTGGTAGTGCCAGTGGTTCCAAACATCAGTAATCAAGAAGAATTGAGTTGCAAAAGTTCAAAGTCGTGCACGGTATTAGTTTTAGGAGGCATGTCCTTAGACCTTATTATCTTATATATACAAGAAAAAAGCGAAAGACATGATACTGAAGAATGGCAGTATGGCACAAATCTTTTTGACTTTGTAGTCTAGCTCAAATGTTTAGACTCCCAATTTGTTCAAGCCTAGTTGTAATGTGGTCTTTGGGTTTAAAGTTCAACCACTACGAATGACGCATAGGAAATTTTGTAAAGATGTGGCAAAGAGTGCAACAATCTACAAGCTATCGCTGAATCATCATTGCCAAAACAGTGATAAGCGATACACTTAGGAACAAACACCTATAATTTTCAGGACTTAAGCGTACCAGTGCTAGGGCAATTCAATATCTCAATATCCTTTGGTAATAATTAATTCCCCACGCATTCCTCACCTAAACACATCTCAAATTTGCTCAAACCGGTTGGTACTATTGACTATTGATAATTTAAACCGACTCAAAAATCAAGCATCGACTCTGAAGACTGAACAATTCTTCACTGCTACTAGTTAAAAGGAGCATATGCTTCAGAGACCAACCCACGGGTCAGGCATCCCACACAAAGCACAAAAATTCACAAACATCGATCGAGCATTCCACTCGACTTGTCGATTGCACAATGCAACTTTGACAACCGCAAATTGGCAAACTAAATGTCAGGAAGCAAAGATACAATCATTCAGCCCAGTAGTAACATCAATCAAGAACTCGCCATACTTCAAGAAAACGGCAGCACCAAGTGCGGTGCGTAACCAAAGAAGAGAGGTCAGAGGCGCACCTGGGCATGGGGGCGAAGGTGCGGGTTTGCCGTGGACAGAGACGGGCGCAGCGGAGTCGGTGTTGGTGGGGAGCCCCCGTGCGGCGAAGAAGGCGAGGAGCGCGCGCCAGGTGACGACGGAGGAGACATGACCCAGCCCGCGGCTGAGGAAGTGGCCGAGGAGGACGGTGGCAGGGTCTAGCCCAGCGCACGACCCACCCGCGCGTGGTCGACCCCGCTGTCGCCGCGTGTCCTTGCGCCTGCGCCGCCGCCGCCGCCGCCGCTAGGGTTGCTGAATGGCGAGTGTGGAGTGTTGGCTGCGGGCTGCGGCTTGGTCGCACTCGCGAGTCGCGACGTTTGGACCTTGGAGTTGGGCCGAGTGGGCTACGCACCTGTGCCTGCGCGGACGGGAGTTGGCGGGCTCGATTGGGATGCAGTGCAAGGCACAGTGAAAAGTATGTATTTTAAGTATGCTTTCTAGTATATATACCTAATATATCTAATAAATACTGGGTTTTTTTTTCAAAAAAAATGGGTGTACATCTGTACACCCATGTCCCTATACTAGATCCGCCCCCTGGCTACCGGTACCCACACGGCTGCACCCACGCTGTTATTCTGCTTTGGTTGCACTGCGTTTAAACTCCAAAGCCGCCACAGACGCTCAAGAAGACTCGATGGCAGCCAGTTGTCGCTCACGCCACACGAGGTGTCGCCGCCGTCGACAACACTAGCACTAGGGATGGAACCCTAGTGCCCAAATTTTATGTGAGGCAAGGCGGCCGTATAAGTCATTGCTTTGGGCGGCCAATGGGGTCAGAGAAACCTCGGCAGAGAAAAAAAGAAAAAAAAAAGGGAGAAATGAAAATCCAAAATTTTTGCAAAAAGGGCCCTCGGGATTCTAAAAATTACGAGGATACTTTCGCGGATAAGGAAATTTTGCAAGAAGGCCCTCGGAATCTCCAAAAATTACGCAAAAAGTTTTCTCAGAACAAAAAATTAGCGGTTTAGCCCCTAGAAATTGCAGAATTCGCCGAAAATTCATATTTCAGCAGAAAAGGACCTCGGGAATCCAAATTTTGATTCGTTTTTAGCATTCAAAGCATATTTAACTTTGTTATTATTATTTCTATGTAATTTATATATTGTATTTGCTGTTTTGATTATCTTTGATGTTTATATTTGCTTTTAATCACTGAAAATAGCAGTAAATCATAAAAAATGCAAAGAAAAATATGGAATCACGAACCGGGAGTTCGAAGAGTGTTATGAGAATTTTGCAACCTTTTTTTATGCAAATTACTAGCAGTAATCTTATGAACTCTGTGAACAAATATGTACATGACTGGCATCACGAACCGGGAGTTCGAAGAGCTGGCCCAGCATGGCAAGAATTTGTATCAGTCTTCAACTCTGTGGTAAGGTAATCACAGATGAGTATAAGATTGAGAAGACACTCTCTACCTTTCACTCGAATGTGGTGCAATCCGCACGCAACTATCGTCAAGACGTCTATAAGAAGTATGTCGAATTGATTGACGTCATGCAAGCTGCGGAGGCTCAAGATGATGTTCTAAGGGAGAACTAAATCTCACAGCCGTCTAGTAGCAATGTCGGTCATGAAGCCAATGCTAGCAGCTACAAGGTGAGGAAGTCTTACAAAGGAGAGGGGCAAGAAGGGTAAGGTTGTGGGTCGCACGTTATTAATGCTTTCTAGTCTAAGAAGAAGGGCAAAGGACAGCATGAGGCACACCTCGCCATTGTAGGCATGAAGGTTCCATAGCCATTAGTTGCACTCATGGATGTGGACAACCCAATAGCAGCCCCTATCACCCCTCCTTTGGACATCGTAGCAGCCGCAGCCGTAGTTGCCCAAGAGAAGAAGATCGCCATGAAGCAGATCCAGGCAGAAGTTTCTACATACTTCGTTGATTCGATCTAGTGCACGTATTGCACTTAGATCTTTTTACAGTCACTTGCAGTTTGTGATTGTGATGGAATATTGAATTATTTTTTGAATAATGGTTGTAAGCTCTAGAAGAGCAAAGCATTAAATTCTTTTGGTGAGTCCTACAAGGCTTAAATTATTCGTATTTATAATAGCAAGTTATGTCATGATATTTGAAGTATTAGAACGTGTGTGGTGCCCTGTGGAGGAAGTGTGCTTAGCGGATAGCGGCACAACGAATACCATCTTGAGAGAGACGAACTTTTTTCAGTCGATTAGCAAGAATGCTAGTAGTCTTACGATAATCGCAAGCAGCAATACTTGCATAATAGGCTCAGGAAGGGCCGCAATTATACTTCTGATGGGTACAGTTTTGGTCATTAAAGAAGCCTTATTGTACCCAAAATTGATTAGAGCTCTCAAGGATATTCGCGCTAACGGTTTCCACGTAGAGACTGAAGAAGAGTATGTTAAGGAATATCTACTCATTACAAAGCGTGAAGAAAGTAGAAAAGGGTATTAGAACGACTTCCTTCATATGAAACTAGGCTATACTATACTAATATTAAGGCACCCGCAGCCTATACTTTCTATCTCTGGCATGATAGATTATGCCGCATAGGTCTTAGGATGATGAGAAAGATAATTAACAATTCACAGGAACATAATATCGATGTAAAGAATTTCTCGAATCAAGAAGATTTTGTGTGTCTTGCATGTGCCACTGGGAAATTAATTACTAGACCTTCTGCTTTGAAAGTGAAGGATGAAGTCCCTGCATTCCTGGACCGTATCCAGGGAGACTTTTGCGGTCCTATACAGCCCCTTTCAAGGTCATTTAGGTATTTTATGGTGCTCGTCGATGCTTCCTTAAAATGGTCCCACATATATTTATTATCTACGAGAAACCACGCTTTTGCAGAGCTAATCTCGCAGATAATTAGAATTGAAAATAATTTCCTTAATCATCATGTGAAGTCCACTAGAATGGACAACGCTAGAGAATATACTTCGAAGGCATTTGATGATTATTGCATGACAATGGAAATTAAAGTTGAGCATTCCGTACCGCATGTCCACACCAATAATGGACTAGCAGAATTGTAATTTACAAACTACATGTTGGGGGCACATAGTCCTGCACGCAGTAGCTCTCATCAATTTTAGACCATCGACAAATAACATCCATTCACCTATGCAACTAGCACAAGAGTCAACACCGAAACTTTCTCATCTTCGCGGATTTGGTTGCAAGGTTTATGTACATATACCACCATCGCAGCGAACTGCAATGGACCCTCTCCGAAAGTCTGGGATATACGTTGGTTATGAGACAACATCCATAATTAGGTATTTGGACCCCATGACTGAAGATTTGCATGCAGCCTACTTCGCAGATAGCATATTTGATGAGGATTGTTTCCTATCATTAGGGAAAAAATCAACCCCTTGATGAAAAATATCGGAAAATAACATGGCAAGCCACGAGAAGCAGCGGTGAGCAAGTAGAAGTATTAGAAGAATCGTCCCATGAAGAAATAGCTATAAACCATGTGACCACGGGAGAATCTATGAATAAGACAACCACCAATATCAACATTGATTTTGCAAAGAAAATTGTCACAATCATCGATCTTGATCCAGAGCCTGCATCGCTCGCTGAATGTAAGAAAAAAAAATCAGACTGAGAAGATTGAAAGAAGGTAATAGAAACTAAATTATTATCTCTGAATAAAAGAGAGGTGTTTGGGCCTATAAGCTGCACGCCTCCCCATGTGCACCTCGTAGGGCATAAGTGGATATTTGTTCGAAAGAGAAATGAAAATAAGCGAGGCTCGTTGCATAAGTTTTCACTCAACGTCTAGGAGATGATTATAAAGAAACCTATTCCCCGGTAATAGGCGGAACCACCCTTTAGATATTTAATCTCAATAGCAACTAACTTGAATTTAGAAATAAAATTGATGGATGTGGTAACTGCATACCTTTATAGAATATTGGATTTGGACATTTATATAAAGATACCTGAATGTATCCATGTACCAAACCATGACAGGGCAAATAGAAATCTGTACAGTGTGAAACTCAGGAAGTCACTGTACGGACTTAAGCAATCAGGCAGGATATGGTATAATCATTTGAAGCGACTTTCTATGCAAGAAAGGCTACACGAACAATAAGAATAATCCATGTGTACTTATACGACGATCCCAGGATGGATTTTGTTTAATCTCAGTGTATGAAGATGATATGAACATCATTGAAACCCTGGAAGATATTAAGAAAGCAAGCTCTTACCTGGAGTCGGAGTTCGAAATGAAAGATTTGGGTAAAACCAAATATTGCCTAGGCTTGCAGCTTGAGCATGCACCTGAAGATATATTAGTACATCAGCCAGCCTACACTCAAAAGGTGTTAGAAAGGTTTGGCTTTGAAAAGGCACACCCTTCGAAAGTGCCAATGGTTGGGAGATCTTTGCAGCAAGACAAGGATCTGTACAGACCTAGAGAAGAGGGGGAGGAAGTCCTGGGAACGGAATTCCCGTACTTAAGTGCAATAGGAGCACTCATGTACTTAGCAAACTGTACTAGATCGGACATTGCATTTGCTATAAACCTATTAGCAAGGTATAGTGCAGAACCTACCAAAGGCATTGGCAGGAAATGAAAGACACCTTCCGACACCTCAAAAAAAGTAAAGACCTTGATCTGTTCTACAGAAAGAACCAAGACCTGTCTATGAATGGCTATGCTGGTGTCGGATACCTGTCGAACCTGTATACAGCCAAGTCGCAAACAAGCTATGTTTTCCTATGTGGTGGAACTGCAATTCCATGAAAATCGTCTAAGCAAAGTCTTGTATCAACTTCGATGAACCACTCAGAAATCATAGCATTGTACGAGGCCTCATGAGAATGTGTTTGACTTCGATGGATGATTCACCACATCCAGCAGGCGTGTGGATTGAATACCGCACAAACCCCCTATTATCTATGAAGATAATGTAGCTTGTGTTGTGCAACTGCAGATGGGTTATGTGAAGGGTAATCTGACAAAGCATATTAACCAAAAGTTCTTCTATGCTCATAAATTGCAAAATATGGACGAAATTAAAGTACTGCATACTAAGTCATGTGAAAATCTTGCAGATTTATTCACTAAGTTACTTCCAGCATCTAGCTTTGAAAGGTGCATACGTGGAATTTGAATGATGAGACTTAGTGATGTACAAAATTAAGGGAGAATCTTCACAAACTCATTATTAAAACTTGATCATGAAGATCGAGTACCCAAAGAGTAAATCCTAGAGATTAAATGAAATTGGGTGGATTGTACTCTTTTTCCCTTGACGAGTTTTCGTGAAGTTTCTCGGCTAAGGTTTTTAACAAGGCAATTCGTGCAACATAGCAGAACGTGTATCATGTACTCTTTCTCTAAATTTTTTCCGTTAGGTTTTTATGGAGTTTTGATAAAACATGAACATAATGGATGAGTGCCCAAGGGGGAGTGTTAAGAAACCAGGCCCAAGCCAAGCAGGCCTGGCCCATAGTGAGCTCCTTATCCCTCCAGTAGACTATATAAAGGGGGATCTTCAACCATTGTACTATGGTTTTACAGAAGAGCAATAAAGAGAAGCTAGAAGCTCCCTTATATCTCTGTGTTCAATCTACTATTTTGTTCTTGTGTTCTTGCATTGTTCTTACGATTCTAAGTTTGTCTACAAGGTAATCGCTCAGACTAGACTCGTCAGCGATGGTTCCTCAAAAACAACAACAAAGCCTTTGGTCCCAAACAAGTTAGGGTAGACTAGGAATGAAATCTCCTCAAGGTAAAAAAGACGACAGCCTTGTAAAAAAACCTACAAGGCTAAAACCCTAAGCCGTACATCCTACCATCTGAGCTTAGAGCCTAAAACACCGCCCCTAAACCTTCTTATGGTTCCGGTACATGGATCGCTAACTTCCATGCGCTCCTATCCAAAGCTAATTCTTTAGCTACATTCTAATCCCTCAAATCTCTTTTAACTGCTTCCTCCCACATTAGTCTTGGTCGACCTCTGCCTCTTCTTACGTTTTTAGTACGTCTTAAAATTCCACTACGTACTAGTGCCTCAGAAGGCCTCCGTTGGAGATGTTCAAACCATCCCAAGCGATGTTAGACAAGCTTCTCTTCAATTGGTGCTACCCCCACTCTGTCACGTATATCATCATTGCGGATTCGATCCCGCCTTATGTGGCCACATATCCACCGTAGCATCCTCATCTCCACTACACTCATCTTCTGTATATGTTGTCTTTTAGTCGTTCAGCATTCTGCTCCATATAGCATCGCATGTCTGATCGCCGTCCTATAGAACTTACCCTTTAACTTTTGAGGGACTTTTTTTTGTCACACAAGACACCCGATTCTTAGCGCCATTTCACCCACCCCACTCTAATCCTATGGCTCATGTCTTCATCAATCTCGTCGTCCCACTGTAGCATCGATCCCAAATATTGAAACGTGTTCTTCCTAGGCACTACGTGTTCGTCCAGACTAACATCTCCATCATCTGCCCTGGCACCACTGAAATCACACTTCATATGCTCAGTTTTAGTCCTACTAAGTCTAAAACCCTTCGATTTTAAGGTCTTCCTTCACATCTCCAGATTCCTATCAACACCTATCCTACTCTCATCAACTAACACTACATCATCAGCGAAAAGCATATACCAAGGGATATCTCCTCGGATGTCCCGCGTGACCTCATCCATCACTAGGGCAAAAATGTATGGGCTCAACGCTGACCCTTGGTGTAGTCCACCAGAAGCAGAAACATGTAAGAAAAATCCATTTGCTAATTACTACAGTGAGGATAAAAATATGCAAAACTGTGAGTGCAATGCAATACTACATAGCATTAGTGGATACAACAACTCTTTCTAGAGATAAAATAATACAGGGCACCCTTATCTCTGAACATCAACAGCAGAGGCAATGGAGAACTACAAAGGAAGATCGAGGCCTTTCCCCACTTCCACACCAATCATCTGAAGGACTCCTTTCTTCAGCACCTGAAATTAGGGCCCCTCCAAAATCATCAATCATCACACAATCAAAAACAGTTAAATCATGGTAACATGCCGTGCTCAAAGTAAAGCAATTTTGACACTACTTTTGTAAGAACTACTAACAATTGCCTACCAGCTCCACAATGAAGACCCCAATGAGGCCAATCATGGAGGCCCTGGAGTTCCAAACCTCTGCAGTTTTGGTGAACCCTAGGAAGGGCTCACTGAGCCTGGGCTGCACCTTTGGCACCTCGACCTGACAGAAAATCAGAGGTAGTGAAAGCACTCAGACATGCACTCCTCCCATGAACCAAGCACAAATCTGCAATTAGGTGACTAACAAACTCTGTCCACTTACTCCTGCAGGGAGATTTGCTGCCCTAACTCTGCCAGCTCTTGCTCTCGCTGAGCAGGTAGCAGCATGCTTCTGGACTCTGTTGCTGTGAAGGGGCTGGATTGCCAGGAGAGATGGTGAATGAACTGTGGAGATTACTGCCATTGCCTGGAATGGATTTCTTCCCCGTGTGCGTGTGTTTCTTCCTGATGCTAGTTATCCACTCGGCCAAATGAACGTGCGCCAACCACGCCTGGACACTTGGGACCAGGCAAGGTACATCTTGCAATCTGCACCTCCCGTTTGTCCAGTATTTGTGGCCGTATCTATGCCACACGGCGTGTGAAGATGACGTTGGAGAGCGTAAGGATTGCAGTGCTTATTGTCTAACATTTTACAAGGGATTTGTTTGCTCTAGAAAGTACATTAAGAAAGCCATGGCCTGTATTTGCATAATGGAATGTAGAAGCCATTTTTTACGGCTGTGGAACCGAAAGCAATGCTCCGAAATCCCAATGGCCACAAATACTGCAGCATATTTGCACTGTAGCTGTCATTGTAGAGATAACTCTTGTGCTTGAAAATTACCGTCCGAATTTTTTTGAAATTTATATTTGAATTCCCGTGAAAATTTTGTTTTTTAAAAGAAAAAGAAAAATGGTATAAATGAACTAGATGTTGAAATGTAGATGAATAGATGAAAATTTTGTTTTTTAAAAGAAAAATGGTATAAATGAACTAGATGTTGAAATGTAGATGAATAGATATGAAACCGTAGATGAAACTTGCACCCAAAAAAAAAACAAAAAACAAATTTGAACTCAAATGTAGACCAAACCTTTTTTTTTTTTTGCCCAGTTTCAGTTCTTACAGGGACCCACTGGTATAGCCCGTTACCAGCCGGTAGATATTTCAGTGATCCGATGACTACTGATTTCCTGAATGTCCTAAACCATTGTAGCTATCCATAACGTAATGCTGCTAATGCTCATTCACATCGATACAATGTTTATTTGGTGCACTTAGCTATTAACAGTGAACCGCAAAGAAGATAAAATCAGTGCATTTCCATGGAAAATAGATTCATGGTATTTCAACTATTAATATGAGAAAGCAAGCAACAGTTGACTACTAATTCTGCTAGGTAAACGGAGAACTACAATGAACTAGCACACAATGAAGGTTCTATAATGTTGTTTTATTACATATGATTGTTATGTACAAATCACCTGTGCTGATTTTCGACTGAAACACAGCACTCTTACTTACACTCATTAAACTAACCAGTGAAAAATAGCAGACCCTAACTCTTGAGTACATATGGTACGTAGCGAAGATACAGTACAAGAAACACTGTTTCAGGATGAACAGGTTCCTTCTGGCGTGTGCATTGCTTTACACAGAGATGACAAGTCCATTCCACTCTGATGTGAAACTTAAGAAGCAGGGCTCTGTTGCGCTCGCATCACCAGTTCTTCAGTAGTAGTGCCTATGATCTCATTTGCACGCTTCAACGGAACACACAAGATCCTTCCAATCGAGTCCTGAGGAGCACAATTTCTTTATAAGCAAGCGTAAGATACCTTGGAATGCATGCATACATACATACATACATACATACGACGCCCATTTCTACATACTCCCACTTCTAATATACCACTTAAATGACCATATTATACTTCTTTATCATTTTCAATGTACTTAAATACCAATTATAAGATACTCCAATGCGACTTGATTGAAAAATTTTCATTAGAGCTCTTTATTTATGCTATATATCTTTTTCATATATAAAAGAAGTATATATACAAATTTTGCTATAAAAGGTGGACTTTAATAAAAAATTTCATGGAACTCACTTTGGGGTATCCTATAATCATTATTGGAGTATGCTCAAATAGATAAAGATGGATCATCATACAATTTAAGTGGTATATAAGAGATGAGAGTTCGTACTTCTAAGGGTACCATACTATATATATATATGAAAAAGGGTATATAGCAAAAAATAAAGGACTCCAATAATTTTTTTTAATCAAGTCACATTGGAGTATCTTATAATTGATATTTAAGTATACTGAAAGTGATAAAGAAGTATAATATATTCGTTTAAATGATATATTGGAAGTACATACATCCAGAAGTATGAAACGGACATCCTATATATAGAAAAATGGTATGGTACTCCTGGGAATACGTACTCCTGGGAGTAAGTACTCCCACCTCTCATATACCACTTAAATCGTATGATGATACCACTTTATCAATTTAAGCATACTCCAATAATGATTATAAGATACCCTAAAGTGAGTTCTATGAAAAAAAAATCATTAAAGTTGAAAAAGGGTATATAGCAAAAATAAAGAGCTCCAATGAAATTTTTTTAATCGCATTGGAATATCTTATAATTGGTATTTAAGTATACTGAAAATGATAAAGAAGTATAATATATTTATTTAAGTGGTATATTCGAAGTGGGAGTATGTACTCCTGGAAGTATGAAACGTATATATATATATATATATATATATATATATATATATAGACACACACACACATTGTTGAAAGCACTAGGTCAAATGCAAAATTTGATGGATGGTGAATCACAACAAATTTTGAACATCCTAGCGTGCCCGTTCGTTATAATTTATGTGTACACAAATTATTGTGATCAACACATTTCATTGTCCATGATATGAAAAATAGAGTACCATAAACAGTGACAAAATAAAGTTAGAATAGTGCAAAAATACATGTTGCTCTAATTGGTGCTTCGTATGTTTGAATTTCACAAGAACAACAGCTAACAGGCAAAAGGTCGAACTTCTCTCGCCAGTTTCTTCAACCAGAGGAGCATAAAATATTTGAATCTTTTTTTAAAAAAAAATCATTGGATAACTGCCAGTAACAAAATAGAAACCACATAGTAAGTGATTGGTTCCCACATGTAATCTATCAGGTGCAGTTTTCAAACAAAGATGCGATTCCCACAGGAAAGTAGCCAGAGAAATAGTTCCAGCCCACTGCCCACCAGCGGGATCTGATCCAATTTTCAAACTGTTGACTTTGGTACTAACAGGCGCTTAGTGTAGACAAATTTTATATTTTTATATTAGATTGAATCGGCCGAGAGATTTACCCGATGAACAATACCAAGCTTCTCTAACTTCTTTACAGCATCATGAACATCAAAATTGCACTCTGCGCCGAACTCTTCCTTAATTAGCTCTTCACAACGCAAATCAAGATCCTGGAAGGGACAAAACGTGAATAAAATTTGTAAGGTACCTAAGTTCACATTAATGGATCCTAAGAAGAGACAATAGAATATGAATGAATTTTGTTGTGATAAGCCCACATTTTCTGTCCCTACAACCATCCAGAAATTTCTTTTACTGCAACAATCCCACAGAGTGATCTTTTGGTTAAACATGATTGGGCATCTAATCTTTAATCAACCAAATAGTTTATTTCGTTTCAAAAACGTAAGATTTGCTAAGGGTGTTACTTTTCAATTTTCATACACAACAAAAAAAATTAACACCTACATGGATATCTGTTACACATGGTGCGGTTTTCTCTTCTGACAGTGGATGATAACGTAATTAATGCTGCAGAGACAAATGTTCTAAACACAAGATAAACTCAGGATGACATATACCGCTAACATTTAGGTTTGGGGTTTTAAACCTTTGGTGAGAAATATACAGGCAAGTTTTGTTCCTGGCCAGTATCAAGGTGTCAGATATATTACCAGAAAGCATTAATCAATTGCACTACAGGACAAAAATAGCTACACAAGCAGAAGTTAACCAATGTAAAAGGGAGCACAAGAGTTAAAAAAATAAGTAATGGCGGACAAGCCAATTTTTTTTTTAAAAAAAATGGTCATAGGTCATAAATGCTCAATATGATCAAAGAGATACAACTAAAAAAAGGAAGTGATACAGCATAACAATAGTTAGCCATGCTTACTTGTACAGTTGCCTTCCCCTGCTCCATTAAAATGTAGTAAGAAATTATGACCTCTTTAACCTACATGAAAGACAATGGGATATCAGTACACAGGACAGCTTAGATATAGGTAAAGCTTGTGCTGCAAGAAAGGTTTTCAATTTTTTTCATACTTCTTGCTGTATCACATCATCACATAAGTGAAGAAGTGTTCCTTTTCCACTATCAAGCTGTTTGTCATACATTGATTTTGTAATCAAATTCTGATATATTGTCATATTTTGCTGGAACCTGTATCATAATGGCAAATCCATCATATACCAGTGATAAAAGCATCATATTATAAATAAGCTCATATTTAGTCCAATATATTAAAAGTACTGCACTAATACAAAAAAAACATTAGCAAGCCAACTTTTTTAGCTTGAATTTACAATTGGTTACATGGCACTATGTATAACCTTCTAGGGAAGTTACCTTCCCCGGCACAGAGAAGCAATATTTATTAAATGACGCCTGAGATGTAAACAAAGAACATCAGTTAAGCACTTACGTGAAGTAGATCTTAGCACAGTATCCAATCACACCAGACAAGATGGCTATGACAACCCATATATCAGCCTTCGGCATTTCAAGAGAACCAACTAGAGTGACCTGGAAGTAATAAGCAATTGATATAGTAAAATATTGCTATAGCTGCATGTAGGGATAGCTAAATCACAAGAAACTTACCAAACCAATAACAGCAGATATAAGAAACTTGATCCAATCCATAGGTGTTAAAGTAGGGTTCTTCTTCTCTGGCTACAAAATAATTTCCAATTTCAGGTCCCCGATAACCACCACAGATGCAACTAAAGGATGTTGAAAATGCTACACATGGATCTCACTTCTAGTGATCTATCTTACAAGAACAATTTCCATGTCACCCATTGGAATATCCTTGAAATGCTTCACAAATATTCCTCGATTAGATTTAGTCTTCGTGCCAGCCCTCCTGTGCATATACAATCAGCACAAGAAATTAATATCACTGCATCAACACTTAAAACACCAGAATCTTTCATAAATATGCAGGTTGGGTGAAATTGAAGCTACCTGTACACCACAATCATCCTATCAAACGTCGGTTCTTGAATTGTCATCTTACTCATTAGATTTTTCAGGCTGTCATGAAAAAGATGTTGCATCTAAGAGAGTAGGTTCAAATGTATCCTACCAAAATTTATCAAGAAAACTATTAGCAACCTTAGCTCAATTTTTTCTAGCCGAATGCGCTCGACAAATAGTTCTTGTTCTTCTGTGTCTTCAATAATTTCATCAGTCTTCTTAGTGTCTCTTTCTGACTTCACCTGTGGTTTCTTAGAGAACAATCTATCAATCCTGTAACAATAAGATCCCATCACCATTGTTTAATTCTGGATTAGCTTGGGTTAAAAAAATAACTAAAAGATGCTGCTCAAACAAACTCGGATACCTAGTAACACTGAGCAATGACCTCCAAGCTCGGGATATGATTACATCCAATTTCTCCATAAAAAAGTAATCAGTTGTACGGTCGATTCCAATGCCCCGACGAAAGACAATATACTACAAAGATGTGACCAGTGTGAGGTATAACAGGACTAACCCCAGCGTTAGCAAAAGTAATGACTTCATGTGCTTGTCAGACAATCAAGGATAAGGAAAGAAGATACAAAATCATGAGAATAGCCAAACAAGCTGGCATGCTATTATGTATTACTAATCATAACTTCCTCATATTAGAAATATAAACCAAGCCATTAAGGAAAAGGATGACAAGAAAAAAAATAGTTACAGAAAAATGAATATTACCTTATCAGCAAATGCAGGTAGATTATCATTTGGGTGCTCTTTAAAGTATGTTGTCAACAACTTCTTGTCTATCTACATTTTAAGGGAAGTAATTCAGTTGGCTGTGAACATGTAATTTCCTGATGATTACTTGGAAAGGTTATGATTCCAGACCTTAGATTCATCAACTTTGATGGGGAGGTTCAGAAGATATCGTCCAGACTGTGCAACATCGTACTCTTCATCAGATAACAACTTGAAGTTGCTCTTTTCCATTACCTGCTTAAAACAGAGTCCAAATGATTACATCTTATAAATGATCAAACAAAAAGAATATCGCAAGAGCTTCATTACTATGATGTGAATTGAGCAACTCACATGATCTAACATACGGATATTTTTTTTGCTATGTTCAAAGAGTGATCAATGCAGTAATGCAGTGTCTTCTTCTGAGGAAATACAGAAAGCCGAACCAATTCAACTAAGCCCAATGGCCCCCAACTCAACACAGAAAGGAGATGAAATCAATCTTTTCCAATACTAACAATGGTGAAACTTGAGAAAAATTGTGTCTCGGTCATTTGGATAAAAAATCATGCATTCCCATGCAAAGTAAGAACCATAAGCCAGGGAAAGTACCAATGAAAAAGAAGGTATGATGACGGGCCACCCCAAGCTTATTTTGTAAAACAACTAAGGGTTGCCATGATACTTCTTACTTAATATCTGATAAATGTTTGTCCACTACATAATGTTAATTTTATCTCTACGTTTGCTGGCATTTTTCATGTTATTCTCAAAGAAGCATTTCGAAAACCATCTTTCACTCAGCTCTTTTTTTTATGAAGATTGAATGAAAAAAATACTTGCAACATCAAGGGAGGTCTTCATGTATCAGAACAAGATATATATCGAACCTAGTTCATTAAGAAACCAATTTCGCGTAAGAATTAATGTTGCGTGGGGTCTTCACTACCAGCGTCGGCAGCCTGCTGCCCTGGTTTTGGCAAGTTAGGATTTGGTGTTATGTTTTAGGAAGTCTTATTTCCTTCCATCTATTAGTGATTGGCTCAGATTTGTCTCTTTCTATATTTCAAGGATTAGATTTCCTATTGTGATCCTTGTTAGAGATATGTTAGAGATAGAGATATGAATCATTTTGTATTGCCTTAACTGTATATGGCATATACCTCTTGTACACCCTATATATATTACTCATTGGGCCTCTTCAATATACACAATATTCATAACATGGTATCAAAACAAAGGTTAGGTTGGTTTCTTACCTGCGCCGCCTCCTAGGCTAGACCTGTTCTCCGCTGCCACTGCCCACGGGAGGACCGATCTTTGCTCCCGGGGGCGGCCTCTCGTCGTCGCCGCTAGATCATCCTCGGAGGAGGCGACGGCGTGCTCGGCGGTTGCAGCCTGCGCCCTTGCGCATCTCGTCGCCGCCTATGCTTTCTCGCCGGGTCTCCCGAGCCGGCGTCGGATTCGTCCTGCACGTCGCCCTGGGTGATCTTCCTCTCCCTGTCCGCCGCTACTCTCCTTGGGGGCGGCCTCTCGTCGGCGCTCTGCCTCGGATCCCGCCAAGCCTCCTCTCCGTGCGTCGTCATCTTCAACTGACGCCTCGCCGAGCTTTCTTCGTCGCAGTGGAGCTTTCGCGTCCGCGCCGGATCCTCGCCACCTCTGCTCCAGGCCGGCTTGCTCGTGTTGGGGAGGAGCAGCCTGCCGCATCTCCTTTCTTGGAGTGCCAGATCCCGCCGCAGCTCTCCATCCTCATCAGCATCCCCGCTTGGGCAACGTCTCCGCTCCCAAGCCTCCACCGCTGCCCTCCTTTCTTGGCTGCGCAAATCATCTAGTGAGCTTCTGCTTTCCTGGTTCTCTCGGATGGCTGTACTACTGGCCGGCGTGGCTACCGAGCGTACGTTTGTTTGATGGAGAAGGTGGTGGATGCTTCCGCGGTTAATGCTGCTACTTTGGGCCTACTGAGGCTGCATTGATGCTTGTTGCTACTGGTTAGATGAGATACAGGCCCGATTGATGCTTGCTGCTACTGGTTGGATGAGATACAGGCTAGACTGCATGCTTGCTGCTACTGCTAGTTATATTTACATTTTTTCTATCATTTGTGTCCTTTTCCCCCTCTTCCGTTGCGTCCATCCAAATTCGTATCACTCAATTTTTTAGTTCGTCTAAGCCATGCGAGTCCACAAATTTATTGTCAGTCATAGAAGCATAGGAATTGCCTTATGCATGGTAGTAGCCGCCACTCCCGCTCTTCATTTTGAGCCGTGTGCAGATCGTAGAAGTCGTTATGATGCCGCCGCTTTCTTAGCCGCCGCCCTAAGCTTCTAAGGCCGTCACGCTTCTTTAGCGCCGCCGCCGTCTTGGACTTCGATCTGCGTTGTCATGCTTCCACCAATTCCTATTCGGCTTGATTTGACAGCTCTCTCTATTCATGTCGGTTTCTTCTTCTTCTTCGTCGTGTTGTCGCGGTCGACTTTCTCAGCCCCTACACCTTGTGCTTTATGGGCTGTTGCACAACCCCGATGGGAGATCTTTTGATACTCGACATATTTTCTAAGAGCAACATGCTACGACGACATTATCAAGACTCGGACTTTGGATTTTTCATATTTTAGTGTCAATCATCTTCAAATGCAATGCTATTGCATACGCTTTGCATTTAAGGGGGTGTTAGATATATGTTAGAGATAGAGATATGAATCCTTTTGTATTGCCTTATCTGTATATGGCATACACCTCTTGTACACCCTATACATATTGCTCATTGGGCCTCTTCAATATACACACAATATTCATAACAATCCTTTTCTTCCTAATTAGTTAAGCTTTCCTTTTCATGCTGTAGCCGGCCTATATGAGCCGCTACTCTGGTGTTATCATGGCAATGAATAATTAAGAAGCTATTTCAATCTCTTGTTCATTAGTAGTAGATTATACTTGTCTCTCGAGGCTTGGTAGATACCAATTTGGTATCAGAGCCATGTCTGAGAGCGAGAGCCCCGTTCCACCACCACGCATGGAGGACACCTGCAGGTCATCGCCAAGCAATTGGAGAGCTTCATGCAAGAGCATCTAGAGGATCGCGCGTTGATGGGTGATGTCTTGCGTAGAATTGCGGCCGTGGAAAAGCGGTCAGTACGGGAGGAAATAGCAGCAGTTGTGCCTAGCGCAGGCTAAGTTTCCACCTCACCACCTCCTGGTAGTGCACCGACAGCTCTATGCTGCCCCAGCAACCAATTTTTTTCCCCACAACGCAACGGCCACCCTCGGTTTTCCTACAATCCCAGCAACCCTACTCATCACCACCATCAACCCTCCCAGAACACCTCACGAATTACCACACCCCACAACACCTCGGCCAAAATTTCCCCCTTCCCTACCCACCATTCCAGCAGCCCTACTCGACCCAACCACCTCCTCAACGCCCATATTTTCCACTTTCTCCGTCCAGCTACACTCCCTCGCTTGCCCCCCTAGCCGAGCAACCGAGCCTGCATATGGGTGCTAGTTCGGCCACGCCTAAATACCACAAGCTTGAGTTTCCCATCTACGACGGCTCCGTCGATCCTCTCGGGTGGCTCAACCGGTGCGAGCAGTTCTTTCGAGGACAACGCACGGCGGAGGTTGACAAGGTCTGGTTGGCGGCCTATCTTACCGAGGACACGCAGAATGGTATCTCCAGTTGGAGCGTGACTACGACATGCCTACATGGGAGCACTTCAAAGAGGCGTGCCACTTGTGGTTCGGACCTCCGAGCCGTAATAACCCTCTAGGTGAACTCGCTCGTTTACCTTTTGCATCCTCCATGGTAGACTACACCAGCAAATTCCTTGCGCTCCTTTGCTGCAATTGGGACCCTCTATTGCCATGCCAGCAACGCTTCCTCTACACGGCGGGTCTTCCAAAGGATCTACGCACGGACGTTGAGCTCCAAAGAACAGCGGACTGCAGCGACCATCACTTTACACAGCGATATGAGTGCCAAGACTCATCGATCGCTTCAACAACCACGTTGTCGGCGATGCGCCCACACCCGCCTGGTCGTGACCAGCGTAGCCGACACCCGGTCCACCTCACTCCACACCAGCAACCGGCACTCCTCTGACGACGCCGATGGCTACTCCAACACCTCCATCGACTCGGCCACTCCGTCGACTTTCACCCCTGGAGATGGCGGAACGACGCAAACATGGATTGTGCTATAACTGCAATGAGCAGTATGTGCACGGCCACAAGTGTGCTCGCCTCTTCTACATCGAGCTCGATGACGATGACGACAGCGCCGATAACATGCTCGTGGAAGACACTTTGGCTGAGCCATGCATTTCACTGTAGGCCCTCACAAGACTGTGGAGTGTTCGTGCGGCACAGACGATGGAGGTGGAAGTCTTCATCGGTGAGGAGCGCTTCACCGCCCTCATGGACACCGGCTCAACACACAATTTCCTCAGCGACGACGTCCTCGCCCGAGTGGGCTTGACGCCAACCACAACACCCAGCCTCCGTGTAATGGTGGCCAACGACGATCGGGTGGCAAATGGTGGTGCATGTCACGCCGTTCCCCTGCGCATCGGTGACTTGTAGTTTCAGGTGGTCTGCTTCGCTCTTCCTCTAGGCGGCTTTGATGTGGTCCTCGGCGTCCAGTGGCTCCGTACACTAGGGCCCATTCTGTGGGACCTCGATAATCTCTGGATGTCCTTCCGTGTGCATGGCCACATGGTGTTCTGAATGGGCTTGTCAACTCCACAGCCTGGGGTACGGCACACGCCATTACCGGGCATGACCCGGCCCTTATCGACGACATGCTCTGGGAGTTTGAAGGCATCTTCGTCGAGCCAACGGGCCTACCACCAGTGCGCCACTGGGACCATTGCATTCGGCTGCAACCGCGGCTATGCTACAACAAGGGATTATCAAGGAAAGCGACTCTGCGTTTTCCTCCCCGGTCCTCCTTGTCAAGAAGCATGACGGGGCATTGCGTTTCTGCGTTGACTATCGTGCACTCAATGCACACACAATAAAAGACAAATTTCCAATCCCTGTCGTCGATGAGCTATTAGATGAGCTGCGTGGTGCCCGTTTCTTCACCAAGCTAGATCTTCGCTCCGGGTACCACCAAATCCGCGTACATCTGGAAGACATCACCAAGACAGTGTTTTGTACCCACAACGGGCGCTACGAGTTCCTAGCCATGCATTTTGGCCTGACCAATGCACCTGCTACTTTCTAGGCGTTGATGAACGACATCTTACGACCATTCCTCCGGTGTTTTGTCTTGGTTTTCTTTGATGACATTCTCATTAATAGCTCATCCTAGTCGGAGCACCTTTGCCATCTTCACCTTGTCTTTCAGGTCCTACAGGAACATTCACTCTTCCTCAAACGGTCCAAGTGCTTGTTTGCCACATGTACAATGGCTTATTTAGGGCATGTCATCTCGACTGACGGTGTGGCCATGGATGCCGACAAGGTGTGTGTAGTGACGGATTGGCTGAGGCCACACTCCGCATGTGGCCTCAGGGGTTTCTGGGACTCACGGGATATTACCGCAAGTTCATCCAAGACGTCGGCATCATAGCTGCCCCTATTGACCGCTCTCCTTAAAAAAGAGGGATTCACATGGTCCGAGGCGGCGCAAAAGGCGTTCGGCAAGCTCAAGGCCGCACTATCCTCGGCACCAGTCCTCCAGATGCCGAACTTTGGAGCCCCACTTATGGTGGACTGCGATGCGTCGAGTTCAAGCTTCGGCGCCATCCTTCACTAGGGTGCGGAACCTTTGGCATTCTTCAGCAAGCCCATTGCTCTCCGTCATGCGAAGCTCACAGCCTACGAGCGCGAGCTCATTGGGCTAGTCCACGCCATCCGCCATTGGCGACCATACTTATGGGGTCGTTCATTTATCGTCCGCACCGACCATTACAGTTTGATGTTCTTATTGGATCAGCGACTCTCCACCATCCCCCAACATCAATGGGTGAGCAAGATGTTCGGCTTCGACTTCACCGTGGCGGGAGGAGGGGGAACAAGCCACTGCCTTGGCTTTATACACACCGACCTTCACCATTTTTGATGATTTGCACCACGAGATTGCTGCCTCGACTGACTTATCTGCGCTCCGTACGCGTATTCTCGCCGGCGAGCTGGGCGAACCATGGGCATGTGTAGATGACCTCATCCTCCATGACCGTCGGGTACATGTGCAGCCATCATCGCCATTGTTGCAGGCAATTCTAGATCAGGCGCACAGCAACCATGAGGGTGTCCAAAAGATACTTCATCGTTTGCGTCGTGGCTTCCACATTTCGGGCGATCGCCACTTGGTCCAGGACTTGGTATGGGCTTGTGTTGTTTGCCAACGCAATAAGACTGAGACTATGCGCCCAGTCGGCCTACTGCAGCCATTACAGGTGCCATCTTCGGTTTGGGCTGACATTGCTATGGATTTCATCGAAGGACTTCCTCGTGTACACGGCAAGTCAGTAATTCTTACGGTGGTTGATTGTTTTTCCAAGTATGCACATTTCATCCCATTATCACATCCGTACACGGCAAATTCACTAGCTCGTGCATTCTGAGGGTATAGTGTGTTTGCATGGTTTGCCTAAATCTATTGTTAGCGATCGGGACCCGGTTTTCACCAGCAATTTTTGGCACGATCTATTTTGAATGTCTAGAGTACACCTTCACATGAGTTCCAAGATTCCATCCGCAATCGATGGCCACCGAGGCGCTTAACAAGGTGATCGCGATGTATCTCCGCTGCATGACAGGATCGACCCGCGACAATGGGTGGATCGTTACCATGGGCGAGTATTGTTATAACTCATCATATCATTCCGCCTCAAAGCGACGCCTTCAAGGTGGTGTATGGTCGACCCTACTTTCTCTCGACTATGCTCCAAGGAAGCCCAAGTGGCGACTATTGATACCATTCTCTCGCATCATGATATTTTCTCAGGAGGTGCGTGACCGCCTACTGCAAGCCCAACAATATGCAAAGAAGCACTATGACGCACATCACTGTGCATTGGAATTTGCGGTAGGTGAGTGGGTGTGGCTTCGTCTCCACCACCGGTCGGCTTCGTCTGTTCCAGGACATGTCTGAGGCAAGTTGGCACCACGTTTTTACGGACCACATCAGATTTTGGCCCGTATTGGGTCAGTTGCATATCGCCTGCAGCTGCCGGAGGGTGCTCGACTCCATGATGTCTTTCATATCAGCATGCTGAAGAAATTTCAAGTCTCCCCCGCCTTCGGCGTTGCCTCCATTGCTGCCCCATTGAGAATGGCAGGGCTGTTCCTCAGCCTCAGCATGTCTTGGATGCTTGCATATGCCGCGACAAACGTCAACTCCTTGTCCAATGGGTCGGGACACGTGAAGAGGATGCTTCCTGGGTATCTCTTGCAGACTTCCAGCAACAGTGGCGCAATTCAAGCTCGAGGACGAGCTTCTTGCCGAGGAGGGGAGAGATGTTGCGTGGGGTCTTCACTACCAGCGCCGGCAGCCTGCTGTCCTGGTTTTGGCAAGTTAGGATTTGGTGTTATGTTTTAGGAAGTCTTATTTCCTTCCATCTTTTAGTGATTGGCTCAGATTTGTCTCTTTCCGTATTTCAGGGATTAGATTTCCTATTGTGATCCTTTCCTTCCTAATTAGTTAAGCTTTCCTTTTCATGCTGTAGCCGGCCTATATGAGCCAGCACTCTGGTGTTATCACGGCAATGAAGAATTAAGAAGCTATTTCAATTTCTCTGGTTCATTAGTAGTAGATTATACTTCTCTCTCGAGGCTTGGTAGATACCAATTAAGGCCTCAAAATACATACCATTTATTCCGTACAGCTACAATAGGGCAGTAAAGTTATAGTGCAACGGTGTGACTAATATGTGTTAATAAATAAAAACAGTGCTTGCTCCAAGGCAGATATTGTTTTCTAACTTTTCTTGGCCCTAAAGCCCTGGATTAGTTATAGTTGTTAAGTATCCATGTGAAACATTTGGTGTGTAATGTACCATGCTACTCAGGAGTTCTTCAAGGCATTCACCCTGAAAATAAGTAATTTGTATATATATATATATATATATATAGCAAAAAGAGGTAGCCCATGAACAATATTTATAGTATGAAGAATATTAAGTGAGCCAACCTGGAACAGATATGTCATGAAATTGAACTCAAGAGTTTCAATCTCCTCGGGTGTCAGGTTCTGCTGCTCCAACCTCTTCTCACCAGAAACAGGATCAAACAGAGAGTACAGTTGCTGCATCCAAGAGTTGACGACATTAGGCTAAGAGAAGATTGACCTATCAAAGAGAGAACACAAATGATAGAAACAAGTGAAACAAACAAGAGGCCTACCATTAGATCCTCAAACTGGAGGAGATACCAGGCCCGGATGGTGTAGTCCACCTTCTTGCAGAGCTTCAAGAACTCGGCACGGTCCACATCATGCTCTAAGCATAAATGGAAAGAAATCGAATGAATTACAGGGAAAGCTCCAAGTGAAGATTTTTTTCATCTAATCTATGCAAGGAAACAACAAAGAAAAGAAGGCTCGCGTGATGATCAATACAACAAGATCTAATTGCACAGTTCATACTTCGATAGCAACTGCTACGAGCCCATCATTTGCAAAAAAAAAATTATCTGGGGTAGTAACCCAGAACGCCAAAACCACGCGGTTCATAGTTCAAACTTTAAATACTCAAAAACTACAACATGCCGGCTCCGGCTCCGCGCACCTGCTGACAAGTGCCACACCACAGCCATGAGAGCTACTGCAAGGAATAATTTTTTTTTAAGAATCAGGCATAACCTGTTATTCCTTGGTACATCCGTACATGTTAATAATTCCTAATCTTGTCTTAGCGCATTCATACAGCAGAACTGCCTGCGCTTGCTACCCCGCGAATGTCCTGGTAAAAACCTGGGGGCCCGAGATAACAATAGCTAGGCAATGATCGAACCACGAGAGTGGCGAACTTACTTACCGATGAGGTAGGCGAGCTTCATGATGAGCCTGAGCTTGAGCACGGGGATGACCGCCTCCTTCTCCATCCGTATCACCTCCCTCGCCACCCCGTCCTTCCTCCCGTCCCCCGCTCTCTCCCTCCCCGCCATGCCCGCCGCCTCCTCGCCCTGCTTCTTCTGACTCTCCTCCGCAGCCGCCGCCATACGCACCAGCACGCCCGTGCTCGACCAAGGGCTAGGGTTGGGGGGTGGATCGGATTCCAGCGAGGAGGAGAACCGTCGGTGGAGTTGATTGAAATTGAAAGGGGGATTGGGAATGCGATGAGGCCGAGGAGGTGGAGGGGAGAGGAGCTGCGAATTAGCTACGCGTACAGCTGGTGGTGCGCCGACGGCGACAGCTGTCGGAGCGCACGATGGGGTTGGGGCACTGTAACTGACGCGTGGGGCCAGTTCTTGCTTGGGCCTATCGTCAGTTGGAGCTATCTTGCACGCTGTGGAGGTAGAAAATGATCGGAGCCCAGAGCAGCAAGTGAAATTAGCCCAACGGCCAACGGGTAGGCTGGGTCTACGTTTCATGCTTGCCACTTTGCAGAATCGAACTGAAGGGTGCGAATGGGACACACGCGGGAGTAGGGTTGTGGCGCGGCGAGATCCAAGTGCGGCCCCTGTCGGGTATGGAATTTTTTTTAAAATAATATTTTTTAAAAAAGATAATTACAAAAATGTATAGTCGTCCAAAAAAATTACAAAAATAAGTATATGTCGCCAGTTCAACCCATGATAAACATATCGCCGTGTTCTATCGCCAAATAGGACCTCATCCCGCTTTGTCGTCGGCCAAGCACCTATCGCCAATTCATCGACAACAGAAATCGAATCAGTTTTCTGTCACCGATTGAATCGGCGATTCCTATCGCCAATGAATCGCTCGATTCAATCTGGCGATGATTTCTCAAACCATAATATGGTTTTCGTATTTGTGATTTTCATAAATTTTGAACGGTACAAAATCTATTAGTCCCGCAATAACATTTTGTGAACATCGTATGTTGTTTTAGTGCGGTGAATTTCTGTAGAATTTTGCGAGGACGATTGAAGTATCAATGATTCGTAAGTAGGAAGGTAAGTGATATTATGATGCTGGGAATAACACGGAAGAATCAAATGCGAAAATACGAGGAGATTTGATGTTGTGAATTAAAATACACTTTATAATGAAGTCGAAATAACACTGGGCATAATAACACGGTCAAGCCTTTGGCCTTGTCACTACGCAAAACGCCCATCCGGTCTTGTCATCTCTTTAGCCTTGTCACTACGCAGCTACCCCTGCCTGGTCTTGTCATCATAAAAGTGCTTTTGGTCTTATCTAAAAGTCGCCCTGTGCTTGTCGCTAAAAGCAACGTTTGGTCTTATCTGCGTAAAGCAAATGGCCCGTCTCTTGTCATCTGCAAGCTAACACATTACTCGCTTTGTTAGCCTCTCGGGGCTATAAAATAGGACCACTAGACCCTTAAAACCGTAAAAAGAACATTCTCCGTCAGACAAGAATTACTATGGCAGACGCAAGACCTTTCTCTCAAGCAAGACCTTTCTCTCAAAAGGAGGGAGGACTTCGGCCCTAACTACCTGTTGATGCCGAACAAGCGTGCTCAACCAGTATGGCCCTTTCGATGGCAGACGATGTTTCTTCCGATGCCAACACTCTGGGGTACAATTAGCAAATAGTTTTGTTCATGTTACTGCTAATACATCCTCTATGCTAACCGTCCCTTGCAGCAGATGGCGAAATGCAACTTTGTCCGCTGGATCGATCCTCCTCATGAACGACATGTTGTGATGTACGTGGATAGATTGTGGGACTGAATTTTTGAGTTGGAGGCATGGATTGACAATCTCAACGAGTAAAATGATGACTTCCGCCAATAGATGCAGCG
Source organism: Phyllostachys edulis (assembly GCA_036346405.1). NCBI lineage: Eukaryota > Viridiplantae > Streptophyta > Magnoliopsida > Poales > Poaceae > Phyllostachys > Phyllostachys edulis. Next base: position 28,640,610 of record CM070568.1, on the reverse strand, counting down.
CGAGAGGGGCAACGAGGAGGTCGTGAACATAGAAAGTTCCTATGATCCCACATGCTGCTACGTGAACCCTAGCTGTATATGTGTGTGCAACTACAACGACGGCCAACCACGTCCGAGGCGCCCCCTGTAGAACACTCTATGTGGGTAGTGCGAGGCACCTTCTACCATTAGGCACCGGCGGAGAAGTTTGTATCTCGGTAGTCTCCCCTTCTGTATGCAATTATGTTCAATCTCATAAAGCATGTAACTAAATGGTGGACGCGTCATTGCGGTTGCCTTTTATTGAGTTGGCTGTTGCATCGATGTGTCGCGTGCATTAAGCTATATGTATCTATATGCATTGAACAAACATGCATTGTATGAAGGAGTACACCCAGCATCCCCTAAAACCCTAAACCCTTAACCTAAACCGTAAACCCTTAAACCCTTAAGTCATAGAAAGAGGGTGGGGTGGGGTGTCCCGATGCAGAATCGTACACGTGATTGCGGTTTTCAAGTAAGCAAAAAAGAGATATCGAAACACGAGACTAGCATAATAATAGTTGTGCTGAAATTAATATTTACATGGCATGACTGATATTTAGAGGCACAAATATCTAATGGTGACCCCTCTTGGGGCGCACCCCACGTGTCATCCCTGACCTCGTCCGGCGATGGTCCGAATATGTCAGAGGATTAGGCGGGATGACTAGCCGACCGACACGAGTAGCCTGAGGTGATATCACAAGAGGGGAGTCCTGCGTCGATTGGGTCGATGCCAGCGCACCGCGCAGCTGAGAAGCCTCCATGGAGAACAAGGTGTCACGCGGGTCCATGAAGAAGTCCTCGAGGGGTGCCGATAGGTGTGCCTTGTCGTGCGGCAATGAATCGTCCTCCCAAGGCGTTCTTGTGAAGTATTACATTACAAACGTAATCATGACGAAAGCACGAAAAAGAAAGTTATGCAAGCAAGCAAGGTGGTCATACCTGCTGGCCCAAAGGCGTCTTTCGACGACTCACAGACTCGCCACGCATGTGGTGCTCAGGACCTGAAAGAGAAGATTGCCATTAGTAACTATTGGGGTTCGAAATAAAGAAGCATTACGTTACGCAAGTAAGCAGGGTGGTCATACCTGGTGGCACGAAGGTGTGCCCCGATGACTCCGTGTACCCTTGGCGTAGGAGGGGATCTCCTCCACTGGCAATTCGGCCACCTCACGTGCGTACCAGACGAAGTGCTTATCGACGCTGTCACCGTGGGACCCCAAGAACATGACCCACCCGAACAACCATAGCAGGTAGGCCTCGAAGTGCCTCCTAACAACGACGTCCCCTGCGTCAGGCGCCATACGCTTGAGCTGCAAGAAGACATGTACACATCAGCAAGGTTCACATACGAATTTAAGCGAGATGACAATAGTTACAAATACTTACGCATAACCGGCGATCCACTCAACGCCGCCCGTGCGGTCAGCCGAACTTCGGTGTACTCACGCCTGGGCAAAGACATCATCAAACCTCGCTAGGAGGTATGTGCGCCACATGGTTGAGATGTCGTACGCCGCCAGGGGGAGCCTGCGCGTGGCAACCCGGTCAGGAAGGTCACGTCCTGGAGCGGCGCCATCTCCCCGCATTTAAGGTAGAACGTGTGTCTCGCCTCTAGCAACAACCGCCACCGTCGGGTCTTGGCCAGATGGAAAACGACTAGACGTACGACTAGGACGACAGTCCTGGTCGTCCTCCTATGTTGCCTCCACCATCCTCGCTAGTGGAAGGAGGCCTGCCGCTCTCAACCTGTGTCGAAATGATTAAGAACAAACGTGACTGCACGCAAAGTAGCCATACCACGATTGACTGTATTAAGGTCATAACTATACGTACCTCAGAATCTAGGCTACGTGCAGCCTCCATGCCCTGATAGGCGTGCGCAACCGAAACGCGCCAAGCATCAATCGGCGCCTCGCCTCCCGGGGAGCGCAGATCGAGATTCGCCACGGTGACGTGTGTCAATCACCGGGTCAAGCAACTCATACTAGCCTCCGTCCGCCATATTTACAAATTAAGTGCACACATTGTAAAGAGTACGAAACATGTTCTACAAAGTTCTTCCTATTTTACTAACTAGTTTCGTACTTTAAATTTAATTTTCGGCATTACCAACATAATTATCACGCACAAATGGGATATTTCTAATAGCCGCCTTCCTATGTACAATGAACTACACTATACACATCTCAAATAATGTACGACAAACTACAATATGTCGCTATTCTACTGGCTATTCTACTTGATTCTATGTTGCTATTCTACTTGATTCTAGTCGTTATTCTACTTAATTCTATGTCGCTATTCTACTTAATTCTATGTCGTTATTCTACTTAATTCTACTGACTATTCTACTTAATTCTATGTCGCTATTTTACATAATTTAACATAATGTACAAGGTTGTAAAAAAATGTAGTACATAATTTCACTACAATTATCTAACTCTACTACAGAAAAGGTCTTCACAGATGGTTCAAAAACGTCATTACAGACGGTTTCCGGAGCCGTCTGAGTTTATGGGTCAGTGATGACATGAGATCATCACAGACGGTTCCAAAACCGTCTATGATGTATACTATCATAGACGGTTATTAACTCAGAACCGTCTATGATATATGACTATCACAGACGGTTTGTGTCTAGAACCATCTGTGATAACTATCTATCACAGACGATTCTAAACATGAACCGTCTGTGATAACTTTCTATCACAGACGGTTCTAAACACGAATCGTCTGTGAGCAGTGGCTGTTTGTGCCTTTAAAACCAGCCTCATATATATATTATATATATTGTTCGTAGTCCTCAGCCACTTTTGGGGGGTCATGAGGGAGGATGACACAGCTGCCACGGGCAACCTCTCATCGAGCCTGTAAGTTCAAGAAGTACAGCTGCAAGAGAAAGCACGTGGACATACAATTACCTGGATATCGTCAATAGGTAATTGGACTTGACATCAAGGAATGGTTGGTTGCTAATACATGATGCCACTTCCCAGTTGATAGGTAATTAGACTGAAATGGGTATGTTTTTTATCTTGATTTTGAGGATGCACCTAGGTATCAAGTTAGCCAATCCAATGTTACTCAGGTTACTCTAGCTGCTCGAGGCAATATGTTATCTATAGCTAGCAACGATGATGTGCAATGTGAGTTCGTCTACTCCAACAACAACTCCCATTGTCCCTTCCACCTCCAATGGTCCTGCAATATGAATGATTCATGTAGCTCAAATGCAGATAACGACACCAGCAGAGGAGGAGAATAGGAATGTGTGGTAATATGCTGGTAGGATAGATTGGTCTTCTCTCCAAACGGTGGAATTCATTATTTGCCCTCGGCTTAGATGGATATTCAAAAAATACACTCATTCCCGATGCAATTTTTTTACCCTTCACTTAGTCAGTTTCTTCACTATTTGCCATCTTTCCTTTTTTTTAATCATTTATGCTCATTTTCACGTTACTAGCCACGCGAAATGTCTCTTTTACGCTTGGTCGCACCAGCCCCCATTACAAGCAACGCGAAATGCATATTTGTGTACTGCTTCAGCACATTCAGAATGATATGAACCCGACGAATCATATTTGTGAAATGCATACGCGAAATGCAGGTTTCTGAACCGATGAATCATCTGAACCCGAGAATGAATTAATGAACACAAAGGAACTCACAACAGCACATTCAGAATGAGGCAAGCGTAGCAATCACTTTTTACCAGCACAAGAATTTTCAGGTTGAAATCATTGCATTCGACCTAGATTTTTCATCAATACACCCATTTGATCCAACAACCATCATTCAATAAGCAAGCAGCAGGAACAAAAACCATCAAATCCATGTGTAATAGCAACACATCCCATTTGAACCGGCCAAAATACGCATTGGAGAGACGAACACATTGCGAAAAAAACTAGGAACCAACTCCAATTTGAGTGATCCAGAAGCTACTGATGCTTCGAACTGACTCAACTAGCACCATTGGAGTAGAAAAACCATAAAACACACTGCTAATCCCCCTAACAAACTCTCAAATCCACACTCTCCAAGCGGCAACTAAATCCACAAAAAAACTCGCAAAAGGAAACCAATCTGACGCCCGAGACTACCCACGCACACCGCATCTCAAGACAAACACCTCAAGAACACAGCAACACCACACCACCAAGAGTCCAAGACCAAGGAGAGGAAGAGGGAGAGGCGAGAGGAGACCACTCTCTCGCTATTGGAGTTGGAGCAATGGGGAACAATATCGGGGGCAAGCGCAAGGGTGCTAAGGTGATGCAGCTAGATGGCACGTTATTTAGCGTCAAGCCGTCGGCGGCCGTGGCCGACGTGCTGCGTGACCACCCAGGCTTCCAGTTGCTTGAGTCCGAGGAGGTCAAGCTCCTCAGCGCCCGCTGGCCCCCGACGTGCCCCTCTGCCGCAACCACCTCTACTTCCTTATCGCCCTCCCGTGCTACGCCTGGTCTGACAACCTCCACGTTGGCTCCCGCGAGTGCCTCGAGTCCCTCATGCTCCCCCTACGAGAGCTCCAACCTCTCCCTCCCCGCCCACGCCTCCGCCTCTACCTCCCTACTGCCCCGTGCAGCTCAATATGCAGCTCCGGAGGACGCAGGTGGAGAAGCTGATGGGGGAGAGCCGGGAGGCACCTCCGTATAGGAGTGGGAAGGGCACCGCTGTGAGTGGAATGGGAGGGAGGAGGAATGGAATGTGGAGGAGATGCGCGTGGGAGAGATAGAGTGCTGGTGCGACCGAGGGTAAGAGAGACATTTCGTGTGGCTAGTAATGGGAAAATGGCAGAAATGATTAAAAAAGGAAAAGAGGGCAAATAGCGAAGAAACTGACTAAGTGGAGGGTAAAAAAAATATTACATCAGGAATGTGTATATTTTTTTAATATCCATCTAAGCCGAGGGCAAATAATGAATTCCCACTCTCCAAATTGTGGAAGGGTCAAATGATCAAGATGACAAGGATGTGGTGATGGATGAAATGTATGCTCTTCTTAGACTAAGGGATGAGGATGCTAGAGCTGAGAAAAGGGCTAGAGATAGAGGAGCATCTGACACAGTTGGTCCTTCCACTCCAGCTCCTGCTACAACTGATGCTACTGGTAATGCTAATGCTCCTGCTACTACCAATGATGACACTATTGGTGCTATAATACCAGTAGATGATGTCATTCCTGGTGAGCCAAACAGCTAGTATGACAGGGATAATCCTAGAATGGAAATTAGTGACACATTCCCAAACATGAATGTTTTCAAGATAACAATTAGGCAATATACCATTAAGGCTGAATTTGATATAAGCACAGAGAAGTCAGACCCAACTAGATTTAGGGGGGTTTTGCAATGGTGAAGGCCGCCATTGGAGTATTGTGGTGAGTGCCAGTTGTGTGGCAAGCCATGTCTCCATGCATTGGCCTTCATTGTTACATTGAAAAAAAATCCAAATATGGAGACTTTTGTGCAAGACTATTTCTCATTGGCAATATTCAAGACTGCATATGAGGGGATCATTCAGCCTATAATAGATAAGTCACAATGGCCTTGAGTAGATGTCGTTTCAATATGCTTCCACCATTGCAGAAAAGATCTGTTGGGTGACCTAGAAAGAAGAGGATACTATCATGCCTAGAGAAGGGAGGCACAATGTAACACCCCAAAGTTTCAATCTTAGTTAAAAATAAAACTTAAATATTTTCCTTGAATTTCCAGATTTAAAAAAGAAGATTTTTCCTATTTATGTTAAAGCAAAATAATTTATTTGCAAATATAAAAATCAATTAAGTTGAAAATATTTTATTTAAGTCCAAATTGTCTCTCGAAATTTATCTCGATTTTTAAAGAATTTTTGGACTATTTTAACTATTTTATAATTATCCTTTTTAATTTCCTAGTATTTATTTATTCGAAAATCCCTTTCTATTGCTCTTATTGGTTTGGGCTGAAACTTCCCGGCCCACTCGCCGCTTCCACCCACAAACCCACCAAGACTGCCCACTCACAAGACGCTAACCCACCTCACGGCCCTTTCCTTCCTCCTCACTATGGGTGGGACCTCTCGGTCAGCCTCCCTTCTTTCCCTTTCTTCTTCGCTGCTCCACTCGGTCTCATGCGGCCACGCCACGCCGCTTGCCACGCACGCATGGGTGCTACGTCGCAGCCCGCATGCCACCTCGCCATGTGCTCGCCAAGCGCACACCGCACCGCATCCACACGGCCACCCCCTGCCCACGCCGCAGCCCGTGCTCGCCACCCTGCCCAGCACCACTCACCTCCTTGCCAAAGCCACCGCTCACCGCTGTGCACCGCTCACCTCCTCCCCCTTCTATAAAAATCACGCGTGGGACCTCCTTTGCCCTTTCCTCTGCCTCTCCCCCTTCTCCTTCACCTCTCTCCGCAATCGAAGCTCCCACTCTCGCTATCTCCCTTCAACGCCGCCGGTAGCATCGCCCCGATGCCAATCTCCCTCTCCGGTGAAGCTCCGACCCTCGTAGCCACATCACAACGCGTCTCCTAACCCCCTCTTGTTTTCCCCCTCCTTTTCCCCACCGATCAGGCCAATGCCGCCGCCATCGCCGCCCTCTCTTTCCTCCTCCGGCTGTGTCACGCCTCGGCCATCCCAACCCCCAAGCTCTCTTGCACCTTCCTCGAGCCGCCGCCTTTCCCATGGACGCCGCCTCGGTGCCGCCCCTTGGGAGCCGCCCAATCGTCGACACCACAACACGACCAAGCGCCCGCACCACCACGAGAGCCGCCGTCGACTGCCCTGTGCTACCCCTTCAGCGTCGCCACTTGGTGTCGCCTCCTTGAGGCTCCGACGATCCATTTTGGCCACCGGCCACGTTCCTCGCTCCCCACCCCGCTGGTGCCGCCCTTGCCACCGAGCCGCTCTACCCTCCCCTGCTCTGCCTTCCCCTTTGCTTAGCTCTTTGAATTACGTAACCCCTCTGTGTGAATGTTGAGTTTGTATGTGTAGATGACAGTAGCCCCATGAGTGAATAAAAGTGGCTAGAGAAATTATTTGTAGTGAGGTTAGATTAGGCAGAATAGAGCTTAATTGGTTAGTAAGTGTTTTTCAGGGTAGATTGTAAGGACAAGTTTAGCATCCAGTGAGTTGTTGTCATCCATTAAGTGTATGACCATGGCCCTCCCCCACTCTGTTGAGAAGTTGATTTAGAGACCAGTAGTATTAAAACTACGATTAAAGTCAGTTAAGTGATCAGTCTTGAGTAAAGGGATTAGTAGAAACATGATTAAATCATTTAGCTACTGAAGGTTTGTTAGAGGGATAATCAGCTAGTACATATTCAAGTAAGTAAACTTCATGCTAGATATTTTAGTTAGCATTCACCGGTTAGTTAGTTTATAGATACTCAATTGATTAGTTGTATTTTCGGATAGTATAAGTCAGCGGACAAATAGAGTAATTAGAGGATCACTAGAAATAGGCAGTGATCAACCATTCTTTAGAATGCAAAAGCAAATTTAGTTAGGAGTTGTACTAAGATAAATCCTTAGTAGAAACCTACATTAGCAACTAAAGCTAGAATAATTAATCTAGTCAATCGCCCATTCTGCTCTTTTTCCATCTCTCTCTCACTTCCATTTGGGATCCACAAAAATCAGCACTTCTTTTATCCCCAATGGAATATTCCAACATATTCCATTTCCAATATCTTCTATCATTTCATGTGATCGCCATCTTCGAGACATTCGTTCTCCCTCATACGAATTCAGATTATGTCGATTCTCATTTCTAAATTTATATAAATTTAATACCTTTCTTTTGGTTCTAATTTGATAATTTTTGGATTTTATTTGGAGTTGTTGTATTTATTTGGCTCTTCTCGCTCGTGTAGATTCCAGCGTTACCGAAGAATTCTTGGACCCATCGACCGAAGCATATCAAACCTACAACGAAGGCAAGTCGTAGACCTTTGATCATATTGTATCCATTTTATAAAATTATATTGTTTTATATCATCATGCATTGCTATTTTTATATCAATGGTTTTCGGGAATAGTTAAATACCTACTTGACAGTATGACTCCGTTGAATAATTGTGAATGACATGTACCCTTGGACACCCTAGGTTGAGTAATTTTAGTTGGACATTATTGTAATACCAACATGGGTGCGTAATATGCTTAGTCATGCTTTAGTTATGCGATGGTCTCTCGATCACATCCTCCAATAATGATAAAATTTGACTTAATGATATATGGAATTGTGGCACGGCCACTGTTGTTAAAACTTATTGTGCCATTGCAAGGGTTGCCATTTGGCTGGGGTTGAACCACAAATGATTTCGTACTCAGGCGAATGATCATGTAGTATAAAGGGGATGATTCGGGATGTGGTTGCCTCGTCTGAGTAGTCACTAAGGACTTAACTTTGTGCGCCATTGATCTGGGTCATACTGTACAACCACATATCCAGGATGGGGTGGACCTGGCTGATTAATTAGCAATGCTTTGATTCGGTTCTATTTTGGTGGAAGTGTGAACCCTGAGTTAGACATTCACACTTGGCGCAAGAGAGGGCCCAAAATGGCGAATCCTTAGCGAGCAGAATCGGGTTAAAATAGAACTTTGTAAAAGCCTTGTGATAATCACTTAGTCGCACGCCTTCGGAAACGCGTAATGTCTGACATTATAAGATAATTATTTCTTGTGGGTCAAGCTGTACAAACTTTGCAGAGTGTAAAACTATTCGAATAGCCGTGTCCCCGGTTATGGACAATGCCCGGTGATTTCACACGAGAGGTAGATTTTGATAAAAATATTGGAATGGTTTGGCCGGGATTGGAGTGGTTGGTTTTGGTTGATGGTTGGGAAGTGAACAGGGTGTTCACTAGTTGTTTCAAAGAACTTGATTACTTATGTATTAGTCTCTTTCAAATTATGCTTTTCAATCTATTTACGGTATTTACTATCAATACTGCTTTCTGCAAAATAGCCATAAAGCTATCCTTGTTGAGCCTTGCATGAATACTATTTGCATATATTTCCCTACGACTTGCTGAGTACTTTATGTACTCATGGCTATACGCCATTTGTTGATCAGTCCCCGAGGAAGAATCAGGAACCATAGTGTTCTACGAGGAAGAATATTTTGAAGACCAGGCGAACTAGGTCGCATTCTCCACTCGATTGCCCGTGGGCATGTCGGGTGACCACCACAAGATGTTTTGGTTTCCGCTGCAAGTTATCTTTTGTCATTAAAGCCCGACGTGGCCAACTTTGTAAGAACTGACCATAAGGTCCTTTTGCTACTAAATAATTTTAATTTGTCTGCTTCGTCAATATTTTGTTGTATAGTTATGATTGCCACTGATGACGTCACTGTGTGAGCTAGCTACTGATCCAGGACTAGCTTAGTTATACATAGAGGGTCTCGGGTCCATAGGGCTAGGGTCCTGACAGAAGTGGTATCAGAGCTATATCGACTGTAGGACACAACCTTAGTTAGCATGGTCGTTTAGTGAAAAATTTCAAAAATTTATTTTATAAGACAAACCAACCAATTAACCTGAATAGTATTTCTTCTCTCGTCTTATTCTATACTTTCTCATCTTATTCTAATCTCATCTCATATCATTCTCAAGTTCTTACCTCTTATCTCTTCTACTTTGTTTTCGTATTTGAATTGATCTTTTTCATCTCAGAAATCTCTATAGGAACAAACCCTTGATGAACAAAGCGATGGATGCCCCGAAAACTTCAAGATCCGCCGTTGGTTTCAAGTCGACCATCCATATAAGTTAGATTAGAAGTGCTTTAGCAGAATTACCTTTCTCAGTTTTAGTATCGTCTAGACCGCGTAACAAGATCTTTTTCTTTAGTGGTGCATTTAATTGCTTCTTAATAGCTTTCCGGCTATTTGTTCTTTGGGTGTAACTGACTATCCCCAGCTAGCTTGTTTCCGTCTTTCTCCTTTGTCCTCTCTCGTCTTTAGTGCTTTTCCCCTCTCGCCTATCGTGCTATTTCCCTCTCATCTATTTAACTTAAGAAGATCTGCTGCAGATGGTCCTAACCAGCACCACTGCAAGTGAAGATGAACCCTCGGATCCCATTACACCACCACCTCCGCCACAAAGAACAGATCAGACTGGTCATTTCATGGCAAAATGCATACGAGTTGATGAATGCTATGATGTAGAATATGAATCAGATGATGAACCAACAAAACCAGACTACCGCTGCTTTAGTCGCAATGATGAACCAGAACACTCAAATAGCTGCCTTGCCACCACCATCACCATCACTAGCTTTTCCTTAGTCAAAGCTGGCAGAATTCATGAGGACACGTCCACCTACCTTCTCTAGCTCCTCTGAACACTTAGACACAGATGACTGGCTACGCTCTATAGAGAAGAAGCTTGCCATTGTCCGGCGTGAAGACCGCGAAAAGGTTCTATACTCCACACATCAGCTAGAGGGCACCACATCAGAATGGTGAGACAACTACACCGTTGTTCACGAGGATCCGTGGTTATTACTGGCCGAAGTTTTCGTAGCCTTCCTAAGGCCTCTCATGTCTCCGATGGCATAGTAGAGATGAAGAAGAACGAGTTCCGTGAGCTACAACAAAGAAACCTGTTAGTGAGTGAGTACCTCAATAAGTTTATTCAACTCTCTTGTTATGCCCAAGAGGATGTGGCCACAGATGATGCACGTCATAAGCGATTCAAGCGGGGACTCAACCCTGGCTTGAAGGTTCAAGTCATTGGCAAAGACTATATGGATTTTCAGCACATGGTGAATAAGGCCATGCTCATAGAGGAGTCTCGTCGTGAGCTTGAGGAATCTTGAAAAAGAAAGATGATACAATATGGTGCTCATCAAAGTCACTCATAGAAAGCTAGAATAAATGTGCAACATCCTGTCCATTCCACTCCTATTACATTCAGACTCCAAAGAATTCGCACTCTCGCCCGCCTAACCCGAGATTTCGCAATTTCAGCAACAACCCCACTAACAACCAGTAGCCAAGAAACAACAACACTGCCGTAGGAATTACCTGTTTCAACTGTCATCAATTGGGGAACTATGCCAACAATTGCCCGCAGAAGCAAGCTCCATCACATGCCAGATTCAATTCGAGAGCTAATTCGACCAGAACCCCCATGCCCGGAGCAAGACGTGGAGCACCACATACTCTAGTTGCAATAGCCAAAATTCCTCATCCTTTTGGGAGAGGCTGCGTGAACCATGTCACTGTAGAGGAAGTCCAGATAGCCCATCGTGCTGGGTAAGTTTTTAGTTAATTTAGTACCTGCTACTGTTTTGTTTGATTCTGAAGCTTTGCATTCATTTGTTTCTCGAAGTTTTGCTGCAAAGCATCAGCTAAAGATTTTGACTCTTAAAAATGATTTATTGGTTCAATCCTCCGGTTCAGAGTTGAGTACGAACTAAGGTTGGCCAAAAGTTAAAATAACCATAGAAGGGGTAGAATTTCTAGCCAACCTCTTAATCATCGATGCCAAGTCCTTAGATGTGTTATTGGGTATGGATTGGCTTGCTTGTCACCAAGCAGTTTTGGATTGTGGTGGTAAAATCATCACTTTAGTCAGTCCAGTTGGAATCATAGTAAAATTTGAAGCTGCCACAGAAAAGTCTGATGGAGCACTAGTCTGCAGTGTTAAGGCTTTATCTTTGAAAGATGTGCCCGTGGTTAGAGATTTTCCGGATGTCTTTCCTGATAACTTACCCAGGATGCCACCAAACAGGGATATAGAGTTTGCCATCAACTTAGTTCCTGGAACCGCACATATTTCCAAGAGACCCTATCGTTTGCCAGTTGACGACCTAGTCGAGCTGAAGAAGCAGATCGAGGAGATGCAAGATAAATGATTTGTCCGACCAAGTTCTTCACCCTAGGGGAGCCCCACTAATCTTTGTTGCAAAGAAGGACGGTACTCAGCAGATGTGTGTGGATTATCGCTCACTCAATGAAGTCACCATCAAGAACAAATACCCTCTGCCTAGGATCGATGACCTATTTGATCAGTTAAAGGGAGTCGGAGTGTTCTCCAAGATAGATTTGAGGTCAAGTTATCATCAACTGAAGATTTGTAAGGAAGATATTCCCAAAACAACTTTCTCAACCCGTTATGGACTGTATGAGTTCACGGTCATATCATTTGGATTGACCAACGCTCCTGCTTACTTTATGAACTTGATGAATAAAGTATTCATAGAGTATTTGGATAAATTTGTCATAGTATTTATTGACGATATTCTAGTATACTCCAAGAGTGAGGAAGAACATAAAGAACACCTTCGCTTGACCCTGAACAAGTTTAGGGATAATCAACTCTATGCCAAATCCAATAAGTGTGAGTTTTGGATGAAGGAAGTTACCTTCTTGGGACACGTCATGTCTGCAGAAGGAGTCGCCGTCAACCCTAGTAAGGTCAAGGATGTGCTCAACTGGGAGTCGCCCAAGACATTGTCTCAAATTAGAAGTTTCCTTGGTATGGCAGGATATTATCATCGGTTCATAGAAGGATTCTCCAGAATAGTAAGACCCCTCACTAAGTTATTGAAGAAAGAAAAGAAATTTGCTTGGACGTCAGAATGTGTGCAGAGCTTTCAAGAGTTGAAGAAGCGTTTGATCACCGCACCAGTGTTGATTCTACCTGATGTCCGGAAGGATTTTGAGATTTTCTGTGATGCATCATGACAAGGTCTCGGGTGTGTCCTAATGCAAGAAAGAAAGGTAGTAGCATATGCTTCACGTCAGTTGAGGCCTCATGAAGCAAATTTCCCTACTCATGACTTAGAATTGGCCACCGTAGTGCATGCTTTGAAGATATGGCATCATTACCTCATTGGTAATCGCTGTGAAGTTTACACTAACCATAAGAGCTTGAAGTATATTTTCACTCAAGTTGATCTTAATATGAGGCAAAGAAGATGGTTAGAATTGATTAAAGATTATGATATGGGAATCCATTATCATCCAGGCAAAGTGAATATCGTAGCAGATGCTTTAAGCATAAAGGTCTACTGCAACACTCTAATGATCAAGAAAAGTTAGCCCGCACTACATGAAGAATTTCGGAAGCTCAAGCTTGAATTGGTTGAACAAGGTTACTTAGCTGCTTTGAAAGTGCAACCCACTCTACAAAATCAGATTAGGAAGGCTCAGATTGACGATGCAGATGTCAAGGAGATAAAGAGCAACATGAAGAAGGATAAATCCCTAAGATTTTCAGAAGATGAGCAGGGCACCATTTGGTTTGATAAACGCATTTGTGTATCGGACCAGAAAAGAACTTAAGCATTTAATACTCAAGGAAGCGCACGAAACCTTATATTCTATTCACCCTGGAAGCGCTAAAATGTATCAAGACCTCAAGGAGTTGTATTGGTGGCCTAGTATGAAGCGAGAGATTGATGAATATGTAGCACAATGTGATGTATGCCCGCGAGTTAAAGCCGACCATCAAAGACCTGTTGTAGTCTTACAACCTTTGAATGTACTTGAATGGAAATAGGAAGAAATTGGCATGGACTTTATCACTAGATTACCAAGGACAAGAGCTGGTCATGATTCTATTTGGGTGATTATAGATCGCCTAACCAAAGTTGCACACTTCATCTTAGTTAAGACTACCTACTCAGGAGACAAACATGCAGAGTTGTATATGGCAAAGATAGTATGTCTGCATGGTATACCAAAGAAGATCGTGTCGGATCGAGGATCCTAGTTCACCTCAAGATTCTGGCAGAAATTGCATAGCGTCTTAGGTACTAATTTGAATTTCAGTACGACATACCATTCGCAAACAGATGGACAAACTGAAAGAGTAAATCAAATCTTAGAGGATATGTTAAGAACCTGTGCTCTAGCAAACCAAACCTCTTGGGATCAAAGTTTGCACTATGCGGAGTTTTCTTATAACAACAGTTATCAATCAAGTCTGTAAATGTCACCATTTGAAGCTCTTTATGGAAGAAAATGCAGACACCCTTGTATTGGACCGAAATAGGAGAAGGACAAGTGCTTGTACCAGATATCCTGAAGGAGGTCGAAGATCAAGTTCGGTCAATTAGAGAAAAGCCGAGAACCGCACAGACCAAGCATAAAAGTTACGCTGATAACCGCTGCCAAGATTTAGCTTTCGCACTTGGAGATCACGTATACCTGAATGTTTCACCTCTCAAGGGGATACGTCATTTCAGAGTAAGCAGAAAGCTTGCACCAAGATATATTGGACCATTTCCAGTTCTTGTCAGAAGAGGAGAAGTTGCCTACAAATTAGAGCTTCCACCTTAGTTGTCAGGTGTGCATAACGTCTTCCATGTGTCGCAATTGAAGAAATGTCTGCGTGTGCCAGAGGAGCAGATGACGTTGGAAGTAGTTGATCTACAAGATGATCTCACCTATAAGGAGTAACCCATCAAGATTTTGGAAGTAGTAGAGCGAATGATGAGGACCAAGATCATCCGTTTCTGCAAAGTCCAGTGGAGCAATCACACTAAACAGGAAGCCACCTAGGAGCGTGAAGAGGACCTGAAAACTGAGTTTCCGAACCTATTCTCTAGCCAGCTCGAATCTCGAGGTCTAGATTCCCTTTAAGGAGGGTAGGTTTGTAACACCCCAAAGTTTCAATCTTAGTTAAAAATAAAACTTAAATATTTTCCTTGAATTTCTGGATTTAAAAAGAAGAAGAAGATTTTTCCTATTTATTTTAAGGCAAAATAATTTATTTGCAAATATAAAAATCAATGTTAAGTTAAAAATATTTTATTTAAGTCCAAATTGTCTCTGGGAATTTATCTGATTTTTTTATAGAATTTTTGGACTATTTTAACTATTTTCTATAAATCCTTTTTCATTTTCTGGTATTTATTTATTCAAAAATCCCATTCTATTTCTCTTATCGGTTTGGGCCGAAACTTCCCTACCAACTCATTGCTCACCAGAAACCCACCACGCTTACCACTCCACGACGCCAAATTTCACCTCACCATTCCTTTCCTTCCCCTCTCATCACGTAAAGGGACCTCTTGGTCAGCCTCCCTTCTTCCCCTTTCTTCTTCGCTCCACTCCTCTGCGCTCACACATACGCGCCTCGCCA
This sequence comes from Phyllostachys edulis, assembly GCA_036346405.1. NCBI lineage: Eukaryota > Viridiplantae > Streptophyta > Magnoliopsida > Poales > Poaceae > Phyllostachys > Phyllostachys edulis. The sequence continues at coordinate 28,625,484 of CM070568.1, read as the reverse complement.
CAAGACATGGGTGCTACGTTGCAGTACCAGATGCCACCTCGCCAAGCACTTGCCATCAAGACGCCAAGACCGCCCACACACCGCCTCGCCACGCCACCACCTGCTTTCGCCCTACCCAATAAGCATTACCTCCTTGCCGGAGCCACCGCTCATCGCCGTGCACCGCTCACCTCCTCCTGCTTCTATAAAAATCACACGCAGGACCTCCTTCGCCCTTTCCTCTGCCTCGCCCCCCCTTCTCCTTCACCTCTCTCCGCAACTGAAGCTCCACTCGCACTATCTCACTTCACCACCGCCGGCCACACCACCTCAACGCCAATCTCCCTCTCTGGTGAAGCTCCGGCCCTCGTAGCCGCGTCACAACGCGTCCCCTAACTCCCTCTTGTTTTTGCCAAACTTTTCCCGACCGACTATGCCCAATGCCCTGCCACCGTCGCCGCCCCTCTCTTTCCTGCCTCCGGCGCCATGGCCACTCCCCCTCGGCCATCCCCGAACCCCTAAGCTCTCTTGCACCTTCCCTGAGCCGCCGCCTTGCCCATGCGCGCGCCGCCTCCCTCTGGGCGTCGCCCAATCTTCGGCCACAAGACGACCGAAAGTGCTCAGACCATCACGAGAGCCGCCTCGATCGCCTCAGGTCGCCTTCAACCGCCACTTGGTGTCACCTCCTCGAGGCTCCAGCGACCCATTTTGGCCACCGGCCAAGTTCCTCGCGCCCCGCCCCACCCCACCGGCGCCGCCCTCGCCACCGAGCCGCTCTGCCCTCCCCTACTCTGCCTTCCCTTAGCTCAGCTCTTTGAATTACGTAACCCTCTGTGTGAATGTTGAGTTTGTATGTGTAGATGATAGTAGCCCCACAAGTGAATAAAAGTGGCTAGAGAAATTATTTTGTAGCGAGGTTAGATTAGGCATAATAGAGCTTAATTGGTTAGTAAGTGTTTTTCAGGGTAGATTGTAAGGACAAGTTTAGCATCCAGTGAGTTGTTGTCATCCATTAAGTGTATGACCATGGCCCTCCCCCACTTTGTTGAGAAGTTGATTTAGAGACCAGTAGTATTAAAACTAGGATTAAAGTCAGTTAAGTGATCAGTCTTGAGTAAAGGGATTAGTAGAAACATGATTAAATCATTTAGCTACTGAAGGTCTGTTAGAGGGATAATCAGCTAGTACATATTCAAGTAAGTGAACTTCATGTTGGATATTTTAGTTAGCATTCACAGGTTAGTTAGTTTATAGATACTCAATTGATAAGTTGTATTTTCGGATAGTATAAGTTAGCAGACAAATAGAGTAATTAGAGGATCACTAGAAATAGGTAGTGAGCAACCATTCTTTAGAATGCAGAAGAAAATTTAGTTAGGAGTTGTACTAAGATAAATCCTTAGTAGAAACCTACATTAGCAACTAAAGCTAGAATAATTAATCTAGTCAATCACCCATTCTGCTCGTTTTCCATCTCTCTCTCACTCCCCTTTGGGATCCACAAAAATCAGCACTTCTTTTATCCCCAATGGAATATTCCAACATATTCCATTTCCTATATCTTCTATCATTTCATGTGATCGCCATCTTCCGGACGTTCATTCTCCCTCATACGAACTCCGATTCTGTTGATTCTTATTTCTAAATTTATATAAATTTAATACCTTTCTTTTGGTTCTAATTTGATAATTTTTGGATTTTATTTGGAGTTGTTGTATTTATTTGGCTCTTCTCGCTCGTGTAGATTCCAGCATTACCGAAGAATTCTCGGACCCATCGACCGAAGCATATCGATCCTATAAGGAAGGTAAGTCGTAGACCTTTGATCATATTGTACCCATTTTATAAAATTATATTGTTTTATATTAGCATGCATTGCTATTTTTATATCAATTGTTTTCGGGAATAGTTAAATACCTACTTGACAATATGACTCCTTTGAATAATTGTGAATGACATGTTGACATGTACCCTTGGACACCTTAGGTTGAGTAATTTTAGTTGGATATTATTGTAATATCAACATGGGTGCGTAATATGCTTAGTCATGCTTTAGTTATGTGATGGTCTCTCGATCACATCATCCAATAATGATAAATTTGACTTAATGGTAAATAGAATTGTGACACGACCACTGTTGTTAAAACTTGTTGTGCCATGGCAAGGGTTGCCATTTGGCCGGGGTTGAACCAAAAATAATTTCGAACTCACGTGAATGATCATGTAGTAAAGGGGATGATTCGGGATGTGGCTGCCTTGCTTGAGTAGTCACTAATGACTTAACTTTGCACGCCATTGATTTGGGCCATACCGTACAACCACATGTCCAGGATAGGGTGAACCTAGCTGACTAATTAGCAATGCTTTGATTCGGTTATGTTTTGGTGGAAGTGTGAACCCTAGGTTAGACATTCACACTTGGCGCAAGAGGGGGCCTAGAATGGCGAATTCTTAGCGAGCAGAATCGGGTCAAAACAGAACTTTGTAAAAGCCTTGTGATAATCACTTAGTCGCACGCCTTCGAAAGCATGTAATGTCTGACATTATAAGATGATTATCTCTTATGGGTCAAGTTGTACAAACTCTGCAGAGTGTAAAACTATTCGAATAGCAGTGTCCCCGGTTATAGACAATGCTCGGTGATTTCACACAAGAGGTAGATTTTGATAAAAAAAAATGTTGGAATGGTTTGGTTGGGATTAGAGTGGTTGGTTTTGGTTGATGGTTGGGAAGTGAACAGGGTGTTCACTAGTTGTTTCAAAGAACTTGATTACTTATGTATTAGTCTCTTTCAAATTATGCTTTTCAATCTATTTACGGCATTTACTATCAATACTGCTGTGACGCCCGTGTTATTACCCCAAGGGTAATGACACTTAGGCATACGGATTACTATTCGTTTGCTCAGTAGAACACTGCTCTAACGAATAGTAAGCCTTTACCAGGGTTATGCAGCAGAACAATAAGATAGAAACCGTACACTTTATTCCAGTAATTGCCACGCAGGGCTATAGTTCTTAATACAAATATTACACCACTACAAAAGGGATTTCTCCGCTTCTCTCGCCACCTTGTAGCGCCGGCTATCTACTCGTCCCACGCGTCAAACATGGCGTCCACCTTGCTTCCGCTGGTCCTCATAGTCCACACCTTCACCTCCTGCAGCTTGCTTTGTATCAAGATGTCCTCGTCCCACTCGGGATAGTTCCCACGACTAGGATCTACAAAGGAGAATACTAACAAGGTTGAGTACACGAATGTACTTAGCAAGCATTAATAGCAAAGAATGCACTGGATGACTATTTCTAGTTGTTATCACATTTTCTAAGTCATCTCAATTCTGAAAATAATTTAAAAACATTTAGATGGCAAATTTTAATAATGAAAACACTACTTGTCACTCGGAGAGAAGAAAGACCTCCCATGTTCCTCAGAGACTCCAATCCAGAGACCGGCATGAATTCATGATTTTGTATAGCATCAAGCAGCTTTGTACCACTTTACCTATAGTTATTATGAGCTCTAAATGAGCCGGATCCCCTACATTTCTTTGATGCGGTTCGAGTTCGTAATACGTAACGCTTCCTGTGCTATGTGATTAAGTCTCCACCCATTACTTTCCGCTCGGCCGATGACCACGCCGACCTCGCTATACACCGAAGTTCCGTAAATGTTGGTTGAGGCGGCCATCGTCCGTGCTCAACACTCCACCTTGGGTCGGCTCTTCCGCTCCCAACACTCCAACATGACCGTTATGGAGGACTTAATTACGTAATAAGGTAGCATTTTCTCGCCGCCTAAACGGAAAATGGTTGGTACTAAATTTACGGCTTCATACCGAGCAAGAGTTTTGTTTGTCCTTATATTATAACCATATGTAAAAAGGGGCCCACCTCTTACCTCATCATCATCATCATCATCGTCGTGTTCCCCTGCCAGGGCCCCCTTTTACCAACCATAATCATTCTCATTTCTTTCTTTCTTTCTCATTCTCATTTCTTTCATAATCATCTTAATCATTTTCATCTCAATCATTTATTTAAGTTTTGATAAAACAATTTTGATGCAATAAACATATAGTGCAATATACGGTTTACATTTAAATTAACTATGTTTATGTTCAAGAGGATAGCTTGCCTGTGGAGTTGTAGGAAAGATTGGTGGCGATGAATTTCTGGTCCGCTGCTCCAGTCAGTGCTGGTTCGTCCTCTGAAGCAATCGGCAACACGAATAGTATAATAATTAAATATATAGTTGATTTTTGAGTGATATATAAATATCTAAGTTAATGACTTCTACATGTTAGCACAAGTTAATTTAATTAAAACCTTTTCGAGATCTACGCTAAGTTAGCACTCCACACAATAATCGCTCTACTGAAAACGTGCACTACGGTCGACGACCCTTGGTTCACGCTTAACTGATTAAACTAACAGAATTAAATATTGCAAACTTCCCGACTAAATATTCGCGAAGCACAGAGTTGCTACACAAGCCAATTATTCTATTATTACAGAATTACGGCTACTACACTTATCTAGCAATTTAACGCATAGATTAATCTTAGATTGGTTAATTAGACAAGATTCCGATTAAATTGTTAACAACAAGTATTAAACAGCTGGCAATTATGCAATTAATCATCGCTACCAGAGAAGCCAATACTCACAGAAATTAATTAAAAACTATCACTAATTCCTACACTAATTCTACCCTAATCTCCTCTCTCTCTCTCTCACCCTCTCGGCCGGCTCAAGGCCACCACACACGCACACACTCAACTCACTCTCATCTCTTTCTCAAATCTCTCCCTCACTTCCTCTACTCAAGACAAGCCGCCAGGAAGGTCCCAAGGCTCGCCCACTGTCACGCCCTACCAATATGCGCCTCGGCCACACAATACCACTCAAATTTCAAGGCGCGACCCGGCCGGCTCTCTTGATAGCCCTCGCCTCCCTCTCAGTGCTCGGGTGGCTCGGCCGGCCCGGCCCCTCGCCTCCCTCCTCGCCTCCCATCGCCTTGCTGTTCTCCCGGCTCGGTTTGCTTATCGAGGCTAGTCCTCACCCTAACCTCTCCCTCTACTCCTCCCCTATTGCTCTGTGATGCACTGAGATGATTGAGAACTACGAATGATGGATGGATGCTGATGATCTGATGCTACTAAGGATCTGGCACTGTGATGCTAGGGAAGTAGGGCTTATGAATGTGCAGGGTTGATTGATGTGGATGAGTAGAATAAGCAGGGGTTGGTTGGGTTACCCTTGCTTGGATTGGGAAATAGGGGAGAAGGTTGCAGCGCTGATCGAGTTGGTGCTCCCTTCCTCCTCCTTGCCGATCTGATGGGGTCCCGGTGGCCGTCGATGGTTCAATGCCGTCGCCGTTGCCGCCCTTGCTTTCCAACCTTCGCCCTTCTTCTTGGCCCCTGCCCTTTGTCTTGGATGCCCCGCTGATTCCACCTCCCGGTCAGCTCGCTTCGCTCCTCCTTCTCCTGGACCTCTTGCCTCCCTTGCTTCTTCTTGGCTTGCTGGAATGGTGATGGAATGTTTGCTGCTGGGTGATGAATGGTGAGGCTTGGGGGATGAACTTCTGCTGGGCTGTGGTTGGTCTTTGGGGAAAGAATGTGCTGCCCGGGGGAATGAACTTGCTTGGTTGGCTTTGAGCTGGGGGCTGAACCTGGAGATGGGGGAATGTTTTGGCTTTGCTCCTCCTCTTTGGCTGTGAAATGAGAATGGGCAATCTGAGGCATTGTGGCTGCATGCTTCCTTTTATGCTCCAGGTTGGGTATTTTCCTTAACTTGTACATGACCAAAATGCCCTTGCTCTCATCCTCATGGCAAGATTTCGTTGGGGGCTTTTTGATTTGTGGTTGGGAAATCACTATGCGTGTGATTTTCTGTGGCTGAGTACTTCAATATACGTGGGCGTCGGATTAAGGTAAACGCCGAATGATGATACCCACGGAAGTGACAGGTACTAGAGGACCTCGAGTGGTCAGGATATCTCGGCGATCAAGGAGCCGACTAACTCTGGTTGGTTTGGGTGTCTTGATGGTCAAGGGACCGGCTACTCAGGTTGCACCGAGTGTTCCACTGCACTTCGGGAGACTGACGGCAATCTTTACTTCAATAGTACTAAGGCTTGCTTCTATCTAACAACACTGGCGAAGAGTGGTATGCGTGCAGGTTTCTTGGATGACAAGGACGACACCAGGGTTTGATAGGTCGGCGATCGAAGGACAAGGATACAAGGAGGGCTCGGCGATATGCAATGCAGGATTTACTTTTATTGCTTTGCAAACCAATCTAAGTTGTAACTATTAGACAATGTTTGATGAGGTGAGATGATAATGCACTTCTGTTGCAATGCTTACAATTGACTAACGTACTGTATGATGAAATGATGCACTTATGTAAACAATGCCCTAATTGATCTATTTATCTAATGAGAATGCAAATGCACTTTAATTACCGACTTGTTTCTACTGATGCACTGAATGAATGATGAATTGAATGAATGATGAATTGATGTGATGCTCGCGAAACGAAACACGACAATTAAAGGCTTAACGATGATCGCAACACTCTCGCTAGCTTACTGTTAAGACGGGATTAACTACCGCTAACTACCGATTAACGCTACTAGATTAGGTCTAGAAAACGCGGGTCCTCACAACTGCTTTCTGCAAAATAGCCATAAAGCTATCCTTGTTGAGCCTTGCATGAATACTATTTGCATACATTTCCCTACGACTTGCTGAGTACTTTATGTATTCACGGATATACACCATTTGTTGATCAACCCTTGAGGAAGAATCAGGAACCGCAGAGCTCTACGAGGAAGAGTATTTTGAAGACCAAGCGAACTATGTCGTGTTCTCCACTCGATTGCCTGTGGGCATGTCGGGTGGCCTCCACAAGACATTTTGGTTTCTGCTGCAAGTTATCTTTTGTCATTAAAGCCCAATGCGGTCAACTTTGTAAGAACTGACTATAAGGTCCTTTTGCTACTAAATAATATTAATTTGTTTGCTTTATCGAAATTTTTGTTGTATGGTTGTGATTGTCACTGATGACATGACTATGTGAGTTAACTACTGATCCAGGGACTAGCTCTGTTATACACAGAGGGTCTCGGGTCCATAGGGCTGGGGTCCCGACACACAAGCTCTGCAAGGAGGAATAGATGCAAGAAATGTGGAGAATTAGGCCATCGTCAAACTAATTGCCCATTGAATGAGCCAAAGAAAAGGTATGAAGCTAGTTGCCTATTGTAACTTCTTGTATGAGTTCCTTGTGTAATTTAAACTGCCTATTGTGCCACGAAGAGAAACCCCAAGAAGAAGAACAATGCAGCAAGTCCAAGCACAACTCCAAGCCGAAGCAATGCAACAACACCATCAGTAGCAATAGTGCTGGACCGGAACGACAACTAGAGGGGGTGAATAGGAGCACTATTCTTTTTCGATCCCGACCGATTTAAACTTCTTCTTCTCCTCAGTAGCTATAAAAACCATGAAGATCAGATAACACAAGCACAATGAAAGTCTTGCGTTGAAAACGACGAACCCTGAGATTAAACAACTCAACATAGCACAGGGTCAATCTGACTGCCAAGGGTGGCTGGTCTGACTGAGCTCTGGCCAGTTTGACCACCCCAATGGCCGGTTTGACCGCCTATGGCCTAAGAGCAGCCTGCGAAGATCACAAAACGACCTAAGTTCTACTCCCGTGATCCAAATCATCCACCATCGCTCATGAAACATGTTAGGAACCTATTCCAATCAACGATCAGAACGATCGAGGTCAAGGTTCCACTAATTTCTTGAGTGAGATCAAGAAGGCACAAGAACTGAGGAAACTCAAACTTTGATCCAAAAACTTGCTCGTGGGTGGATAATAGTCAAGATGACCCTAGATGGATTTCCACACATCTTAGCAAGCTAGATCATAGCAAGAACATCAAAAAAACCAAAGGAACACACAGAATCCCAGAAGACATCAAAGAAAGAGCAAGAACAAAAGAGAACACATCTTGGATGAAATTTTGCTTAGATTGATTGAAGAGATTGTTGGTTTATAGTCACTCCATTATGCAGGATAAAAGATCAACACTTGAGCACTCAGTCAATCCATCTCCCTCAAATCCTAGCTTCCTATACTCCCCTTTCTACAAATCACAAACTAGAGTTTCTATTTGGGAAGGCTCAAGAGGCACAAATCTTTTACCTCTCCATTTAATAGTAGAGGCTAGGTCAAGAGAGAAAACCTTATCGGGCACCCATTAAGCCTACACACAAACGGGTTTTACTCATGCACGTATTTTAAAGTGTAGTCTTTATCTTCACTTGACCTAAACTATTTCTCCTTGAGTTGTCTCGCGTCGCGGTTTCTCTAAAGGTTATAAACGCGGTATTTTGGTGAAGATACCAAGATACCCCTTCTCGATCATTCTCCAAAGACTGAGTCCAATCGTTGTGAAGTAATCTCATGCTTCACCATATATAGATTGATCAACGACTCTCATCATGTCGGCAAGTCTCGCCTATCTGGCTCCCACTGTAACCACCATGACACTTGCACCGACTCCCGGGCCATTTGATCCAACCCATTGCATTAAACTTCTCGTTCGGTCATCCTTATCCATCTTGCGCCATGCTTGAGTCCAATGGCTCCACCCCGCGTCCTCCATCGTTCTGGACCTCAGCTCTCCTACCCTAGTCCCGATCATCCTTGCTGTTGACCATCGTTAGACTCCAAGCCACCTGCACTACAATAGACCAAGAAATCTATTCCGGGCACAAGTTCTTCACAACTTGACCTATGTTAGTTAAAACAAGCATCAATGCAATGAAAACCATGACTTTGACCTAACCCGCTGTTCACTGCTTAGCTGGCCGACCGCCAACCGGTGGCCACCGACCAGCTGTGGGCTTAGCCAAATTTTCTCCCTAAAAATTTGCAGCTTCTCTGGAATTTTAAAACGCTATCCACTTTTGGCTCGAAGCTCAAAAAATTATAAGACCAAGTGCAAACGCAACCTCTCACTTGCCTCCATACGTGATTTTTGGCCGATTGCCAAAATTCCAGTTTTCACCTTTTGGCCACTCTAACCGCCAGCCCACTGGCCAAAGCGTCAGCTAGTCTGACTGCCACACATGGCTGGTTAGACCGCCACTATGGCCGGTCTGACCTCCTCAAGCTGACAGCAGTCTGAAAGCTCCTAAAAATGAGGGTTTCTCCAACACCTTGACACCATTGCCAATTGTATCATCATTATAATATTAGGATCATCTACCCATGATATCCATAATATTCCCTTTGATGAACACATTAACAATTTCTTAAAAATAAAAATCGGAGGTTTGTTTGGAAAACTACTCGCTCGTTTTCACGCAAAGGCACAACTTGGTCCATAAGCAAGAAAAAGCCATGAAAATAACTTAGTTGGATCGAGGAATGCAGAAGCAACTTAGATGAGGAAATAGAGTGCATGAAAGCTTCATTTCTAGAGAGCACCAAAAATTCACTTTAGGTCCATATGAAAAAAATAATTGTTCAATTTGACATTTGATCATTGTGAGGGTTTATGAAATGCAATTCAAGTCAACAAATGACAATAAAAGAACAATAATGCATATGAGATGCTCCCCTCACTAAGATCGCCCAATTGTTTTGAATTTTTTATTTTCTCCCCTTTTTTCTCCTTTTAACAATAACTCCTTTCATCATTTTTGTTATATTTTCTCCCCCTTTGACAATGGAGTCATCAAAAAATCATGCCTTCCTCCCATCCAAGGATTTCAAGTCAAGATGCATGGAAAAAACATAAGAAGGTGCATGCATGAAATGCAATGGAGTGGCTTCATTTTTTAGATTTTTAATTTTTGAAAACAAGAAGCTTTGGAGATTACCCAAATGAACAAGCTAACATTTCTATATTGCATAAAGCATGCCAAGCATGAAGAAGCTATCAAGGTCTATCTAGACATATATAGCAAAGCTAAATAAGATAGCACAAGATAAAGCATCAAATTGGTCACAAGTTAAGCAAAGCCTCAAATTTAGCATCTTCATCAAAAGAGATTCTAAAATGATTCAAGCCAAGTCAAGAAGTCAATGTGAGACCAAGAAGCTACAATTGATCATTCTAGTGACTATAAGTTCCAAAGTGAATCATTTACCTCAAGCACATATACCTCTACAACATTTAATCATTTTGTAATTGAATAGCACATGTTGAAATTGTGTAAAAGGTCTATTTTAGTAGAGTAGGTCATGTACTAGGAGCCATCCACAATCACTCTCTAAGATTCAACCAAGGCGACAAATCTTGAGGTTCATGTCAAAGAATGACAAGCACTCACCATGAGATCGTCTGGATCATCAAACTATCTCTAAGTTCATGTCAAGAAGACAAGCAGTCTCGAGAGAATAGTTTGGCACATATTTGAGCAAACATGAGGATTACAAAGCTCATTTTTCTTAACTTTTCAATTTGCACGAGATTAAGAGCAAAAGCTACTCCTGAGTCCGTAAGCTATACCTGACCTGAGCCACAAAAGTCTAGGAGGAGTAACCATAAGATTCACAAAAGAACTAGAAACTCAACTAAAGTTAAATTTTAGATTTAAGAGCTAACAAAGCAATTTTGACATGGCAAGTGTCATAAAAGGATCACTAGAGAAGTAACTAGCCAAAAAAAAATCTACAAATTGCAGTTTTTAGTTCAAGTTATCTTAGAAATTAGACTCATCTAGTAAAGACTAAGCTACACAAGAGAAGACATGAAATTTCTAGCTAGTCAATAAACAAGACACGACATTGAGCAAGAACAAAAGTGCTAGAGCACAAGAGGGTAATAAGCAAAGCTTCATCAATTTTAAAAACAGAATCATAAAGCTTATATTACAATGCATCAAATTTTTTTCCGTACGAATGCAATATGACACAATGAGATGCAAGAAAACATCAAAAGCCAAAGAAGAATCAAGAAGATCAAAGAAAAAGCCACTTGATCAAAGAAGCTTAGAAAAAAACCAACTCCCCCTCAAACCAACCCATAGGGATAAACCACCTCTAACTCATTCCTCAAGGCGCAGACCTAGTTGGGTCTAAATGCTTGGTGAGGATGTCGGCCAATGGAGTCTCGGACTCTACAAACTCTAGCACAATATCACCCTTCTCTACATGGGATCTAAGGAAGTGATATCTAATGTCCATGTGCTTGGTCCTAGAGTGTTGCATTGGGTTTTTGGCTATGTTAATGGCACTAGTGTTGTCACACAAGAGTGGCACACTATCGAAAGATAACCCATAGTCTTTAAGAGTGTATATACATCATCCACAAGATCTGACTACAGCAACTATATACTCAGCCTCGGCGGTGGACTATGCAATAGAAGACTACTTCCTAGAGGACCAAGAGACAAGAGAACTACCTAGGAAGTGACAAGTGCTCGAAGTGCTCTTCCTATCAAGCCTACAACCCGCAAAATCAGAATCCGAAAACCCCTGAATGGACAGAGAAGATGTACATGAATACCAAATATCATACTGGTGGGTAGACCAGAGGTACCTGAATATGCACTTAACGGCTTGATGATGAGATGACCTCGGAGACGCCTGAAACCTTGCACATAGGCAGACGGAGAAGTGGATGTCCGGTCTTGAGGTTGTTAGGTAGAGAAGGAAGCCGATCATGCTGCGGTACTCGCATTGATCCACGACTTCTCCTTCCTCGTCTGGATCCAAAGCAGTCGAAGTAGCCATTGGAGTGGCAATTGGCTTACAATCATCCATCTCAAAGCGCTTCAATAAGTCTTTGGTGTAATTCGCTTGATGAATGAAAGTCCCTTCCTTGCATTGCTTCATTTGAAGCCCTAGAAAGTAGTTGAGTTCTCCCATCATACTTATCTCAAATTCTATGGATATTCCATGGACATGGTCTCAGAAAAAATTGGAAACAAAAGCATGAGAAAAACCACCAAAGATAATATCATCCACATATATTTGTGTAAGAAGGAAGTCCTTGTCATGCATAAGAATGAAAAGAGTCTTATCTATCTTGTCCATCTCAAAGTTGTTCTTAAGTAAGAAGGTCTTAAACCTATCATACCATGCTCTGGTGGCTTGCTTAAGACCATACAAAGCTTTGGATAGCTTGAAAACGTGATAAGGGTGTCTAGGATCCTCAAATTCCAGGGATTGTCTAACATACATTTTCTCCTCTATGTAGCCATTAAGGGAAGTACTCTTGATATCCATTTGATACAATCTAGAACCTTTAGATCTAGCAAATGCATGCAAGATGTTGGATTGCTTCTAATCTAGCTACAGGAGCGAATATCTCATCGAAATCTAACCTCTCAACTTGGCTAAAGCCCTGAGCTACCAACCTAGTGATACGGATCAAACCTCTAGATGAGATTAAATTCGTAGGTTGCCCGATCTTTCACAGTGGTAATTCCTGATCCAATATGTGGAGCACGAGTTACAAGATACAACTCGTACTTGGATAAATAAATCTCACACCCGCACACACCACAGTAAACAAACGAGTGACAAGATCAAACAAGATCAACACTCAAATTCAAACAATGAGATTAAACCTAAGTATCAATTAGAGATACCCTAGATGAGAAACTCTCAAAAACTCGCACACATATGATAACAAGAGTAGACCATCACGGCAACACGCCAAATAACTCAATCCATCGTCTAAACTCTACTCTTTCTCTAAATTACATTGGACGCTCGGCCTTTGTTTATAGCCGCGCACACCTTACCGTCATGGCCCAAACCGGCTTGGACTTAATCCCTAAACCAACTAGCACACAACTCCTTAATTCCTTAACAAACTGACAGTTTAAATAAAATAACTCGGACTTAATCGAACAAACCGATTGAACCTGCTGGTGCGCCACCTTTCCTGGTTGTATTGAGCTGAACTGGCAGTCCCCACCCCAAATCACTTAAAAAAAGAAAGGCTCGCACACTGGCCCTAATTTACTGGACTCCTTGCAGCGTTGATGTTGATAAAATAGTAGTCCTAATATATTGGCTTCTTGATTGATTTTCTGCTCCTTTTGTCTGTAACTTTATCTCCATGAAAATTGCTTGAAATATCTCTTTAGAAAAAAAAAAGGCAAGATAGGACTCTTCTTTAGCTTCATATTCCATTCCTTGTACGTGAAACAAATAAAACTGAATACGTGGGGCAGTCGGTTTTTTTTTGACTGATATTCTTGCTTGGCTCCTGGTTCCACGCGTCCATGTGCAACATGCAGCAAAACCGGTGCACCCGGCCGCTGCAACCTGATCAACCTCTGCACCTTGTAGTTTACGCCCGCCCTTCTTGTTCGCTATTTTCAAGTCGCTGACTGTACCAATTGATGTCGTTGAGGTTATCTGAGCCGCATCACTTAGCCTTGTTTCTAAACACATAGACATTCTTACTTTCTTTGTTTTTAAACACCCAACGAACTTTGAGGCCTAAGACTTAGCAGGTTTTAACTTTAAAACCAAAGTCTATTTTGTCGGATTAATCGTTATTTTGACAATGTTTACCCAACATGATCATGTCCCTGGCGATCATGCTTAAATTGGCATGTTGCAGATTCATCCAAATATATCTCTCAACACCGTGACTATGCCTACACTACCATGTCCCGTCCATAATGACCATGCATTACTCGTGTGTCGCAACCAAACCATTTTGCTCTCCTAGCATATCTCAAATACCGAAAACCATGCCTTCACTAGCATGTCGCCATTCCCAACAAGTTTTAGTTCACACTTTCAAATTAATAAAACTAATCAGTGGTGGTGAACTTCACGTATTTGCCCATGACCGAGGGCACGACTATTCAAATAGATTTAATGACACTCTGCAGAGATTGTACAGCTTTACCCACAAGAGACAATCACCTTTTAATGTCTGCCTGACACACTTCCTTGGTGTGTGACTAAGTGATTACCACAAAGTTTTTCCAATCCCCAGCCCGACACTAAACCCACTCTGTCAGGATTTACTCTCAACAACTTCAAGATGTGCGCACTTACGGCGCTCCATCCCACGAATCTTCCCCTATACTCGAAAACATCTTTATTGAGGACCCGCCATTGTTCCCCTTTACTCATAATCCACTTAATATAATATAGGGGGAGCTGGTCTTCTCATCAAAACTAAGTAGAGTAATAGGCTAGGTCTATCCTATAACTAGACTTATGGTTGCACGGCTTAGTAGGTGTGAATGGAACACATGATTCTGTCCTTAATTGACTTAGGCGAGGCAAACCGCCAACCCACAGCGTGCACATAGCCCAAGTCTCAACCATTTATAAATACATTTTCATGTTTCTAGTGGTAACCCATGTCACCACACTACTTTTTATGTATCCAAGTTCTCGTTTTAGTAATGTTTGTCCCCTATTCACGTTCAATTACTAACAATGTCTAAGCACAACCATATAGTCATGTTTACTTCAACAATGGGATATTCCACACATGTAGTAATTATTATTAGGGTGAAGAGGGGGGTAGGGATATCAACAATCAAGGAGGGGATTTAATACTGATAAACAAACTTGGCATAACTACGTATCAACCATTGAATAGCATTTCAAAAATAATAGTAAGCATGCAAGTAGTAATGTAAATCAAAATACTTTGCATTTGAAAAGTAGGTTCAACATGATCAAAGGTAAGGACTTGCTTTGCTCAAATGTGGATGTGTCTTGGTCTTGATCTTGATTTGAAGCAATGATGAGGTCTTCGGCGACATTTACATCTATTTAACGCAAATACGACGACTTCAAATAAATACCCCTAACACAAATAAATTCGAAATAAATTAAAATGAACTCCAAAAATCATAATTTTGGTACTGTTGGAAATATCTTGAATTTAAATGAATTTAGAAATAAAAATCACTTAATTTGTATTTAAAACAAGGGATAACGAGCTCTCTAAAGTTTGACCTAAGAAAAATTCCAGAAATTCTGGAATCTCTCACATGTGGGTCCCACTGGGATTTTATTTTTATTTTTAATTTGTTTTATTCCAGAAAACGTATTATGACTGATAGGTGGAATTCACTGGGGTTTTAAATTTCTTTTCTCTTTATTTTTAAACGGGAAATTCGAAGAGGCTAACAACCGGGGCCTCGGTCCATTGGACCAGGTCCACTTAACAGTGCACCAAGCCGAGGGCCCGCTAGTCAGAGACTGTGGTCTATGGAGTAACTTCACTAACCGATGGTTTAAACTAAATTAACTAATGGCGTTGGTCCCTCAAGTCTGTGACTAACAAAATAACTAACTAACTTATTAATCACAAATTAATGCTAATGACGTCCACGTGGCTGCCACATGGAGTCCATGTCGATTCCACATCAACTCCTACCTCGGCACAGAGCAGAGACAAGGGAGCTCCATGGGCACTCAGTGGGGAGTTCGCCGCCGATGAGGTAGGGCTCGGTGGACTCCTAGGACCGAAAAAATTGAATGCAACAGCTCGGGTGAAGCTAAGGGTGGCAACGGTGCGTTGGGAGATGGCTCGAGGCAGTAATGCGATGGAGAGGAGGGTGGCGACGCTGCTATTACTACGGATCATCTACTCTACGGAGTTATTGGCGGCAATTCTTTGCACGGGTGAGCTTCTATGGGTTACGGTGATGCTAGTCACAGTGGTGGCGTGTAAGAAGATGCATGGGCGACGACGACTGACAGTGGAGAAGACGATCGACACAGTGGTGGTTCTACGGGGGTCTAACATGTTCAAGAACTAGCTTAGGAGGTTCACGAGGGTGATGTGACAAGGTCACAGTGGGGCCAGGAGGCACTCGAGGTCTCTCAGGCGATAACAATCGAGTGCTTGGCTTTCATGACACTCAGAGGGGAGAGAGAGAGAGAGAGAAAGAGAGGGTAGTGCTGGAGCATGTGTGGAAGACGATGAACTGTGCCTGACAAGTGGGTCCGAGGTCCACCAGTCAGCGAGTGTGGGCGAGGGAGAGAGAAAGCGAGAGCAAGCAGGCAAGCGAGGCTGACGTGACAGGCCAGGGGCCACCGGGCAGCGAGAGCGAACGGGTGAGTGGGCTGGCGTGCAACGCGTGTGGAAGCAAGCCTAGTGGGCTCGGTCGTGCGAGGGGAAAGAGAGGAGAGGGGAAGCGCACGGACGGGCTGAGGCGGTGCGAGCGGGCCAATGCACGGGGGAGGAAGCTGGACCGGTGGGGTGAAAAGCGTCAGGAGAAAGTGATGAGGACATGACCCCTATGGATACAACCATATTTGCTATGCTTATTGTTCCAATTACAAGAGCTCGTACGCTTCACTTAAATTATTAGGTGAGCTCGTTTTTAGGAGTGCCTTTATATTACATGAACTATATGATATTGTTAATAAATATGTTGTTATTTTTAGGAATAAAAGACAGAGAGTGGTTGATTTGCAAGAGTTCGAGTTGGACCTATTTTGGAATCCAATTCGGCCTCTGGAGACAACACCGACTTCAAATGTGCATAACTTTCACATACGGAGTCCGTTTGAGGTCCACGAATACTTCATGGAAAGCTTATCTCGTCCTCTTTCCAACGGATCTACCTCACCTCCAAATTCCTTCTGTGCACACCACAATCATCAAAACAAGGTGCTGTATCACCTGTTTGGGCAAAATTGGGCTTTGTAATGATTGGGCCCAAGGGAAGACGCCACCCTAGGCGGCCCATACTGTTCACGCATCACTATTCATGCATGAACAATGACATGAATAGTACCAACCCTTATTTTCTTAGCTATGTGCGGCTCTCCCTCCCCTATTTAAGGAGGCCACACTCCTCTAGTTTTCTTGAATTTTGTTTAGTTAAAAATTAGCTTCATTGCAACTTCATGTATTAGCATGTGTTGACTAGACCAACCATAATACCGCTTCAAAATCCCAACTTAAATCAAATATTTCAATCCTATTTGCAATTTCATATTACTATTTATCTCGTTCTTGCGTGCTTCTTCGGTGTATGCATGAATTGATCTTCGTGATCAGGTCATCCGGGTATTCATGCATGGTTGATAACGACTTGTCGAACAATTCAGCGATTACGTGGTTTCGGGCCTTACGAGTTCGTAGCTAGGATCATGATAGTTGAGCGACTACTACCGAATTTATCTTCTCATCGAAAGATTGGGCCAAATCAGGACCTCCGAGGTTCATCAGAAAGGGAAGAGAAAATGTTTGAATTTTGTTTGTATTTCTTTTGAGATGAATTTGAATTACAAATTCAAATTTAGAGAAATTTTTGGACTTAACTTCTCTTGTAAATTTTTGTTAATTCCTTTTTTAAGGCTAGGATTTGGTTTTGACTTTTGAAATGCAAACAAAGTTACAAAATTACACAAAATGCAACATTTTTTAAATCCACAAAATTCCATAAAATGTCAAATGACTCCATTTTGGGATGTTATGAAACCTACCCCTCTTAAAAAGAATCTTGTCCTTGAGATTCAATTCGGTCAGTGAAGAGATTGGGGAACTCGGTCTTCTAGGTTTCTACTAGCTCTCAAGTTGCTTCTCTTTTAGTGTGATTACTCCACAATACCTTGCAGAAATGAATTGCTCATCTACGCGTTTGATGATCATCCACCTCTAATATCTTCACTGGATACTCTTGGTAGGTGAGGTCTGGCTTTAAGGTGACAATTTCTAATGATGCTTGCTCTTCTTAGATTCAATGACACTTCTTCAGTTGGGATACATGGAAGACATTGTGAATATCAGACATTTCAGGTGGGAGTTCTAATTGATAGGTGACTTCTCCATGCTTGGCGATGATCTGGAATGTCTGATGTACCGAAGTGCTAACTTCCAACAAACCTTGAATCTCTTCATGCCTCTCAAGGGTGAAACCTTGAGGTAGACAGAGTCTCCAATTTCAAAGATTAATTCCCGCCGATGATGGTCGGTGTAGCTCTTCTATCTGGACTGGGCTTCCTTAAGCTTGTCTCGAATTAACTAAACTTGTTGTTCAGTTTCCTTTAGCATTTCTAGTCTGACGACGGTATGTTCTCCGATTTTCACCAGATGAGAGGTGTTCTACACTTTTGCCTTAGAGGGCTTCAAATGGGTACATTTGTACACTGGCTTAATAGCTGTTGTTGTAGGAGAATTTTGCATAGGATAGACTTGTTTCCCAATTGTCACTAAAGGTGAGCGCACAAGCGCGTAGCATGTCCTCTAGTATTTGATTGGTCCTTTCTGTTCGCCCATCGGTCTGTGGATAATAAGCAGTGCTGAAAGCTAGGTAAGTTCCTAAGGCTTCATGAAAACTTGACCAAAATCGCGAAGTGAACTGGGTTCTGTGATCTGACACGATCCTTTTTTGAACTCCATGCAGGCGTACAATGTGGATCATGTACAACTCTGCTAGCTTGCTGCCTCCATACGTGGTCTTGACCGATATAAAATGGAGCTACCTTTATCAATCTATCAACGATGACCCATATGGAATTATATCCTATTCGGGTCTTTGGCAGTCCAGTGATGAAATCCATACTAACATCTTTCCATTTCCATTTTGAGACTTTTAACGATTGCAGCGAACTTGCTGGCCTTTGATGTTCAGACCTTACCCTAAGGCATACATCGCATGCAGTCGCATACTCAGCTACTTCCTTTTTCATTTGGGGCCACCAATATCTTTCCTTCAGATCCTGGTACATTTTGTTGCTCCAGGGATGAATTGAGTATGCAGACTGTGTGCTTCCTTGAGAATTAGGGCTTTAACGTTCGTGCTACGTGGCACACATATACGTTTCCCAAACCACAAGGTGCCCTGTTTATCCAGGGTGAACTCTGAAACTTTTGCTTGCTGGAGGTGGCGCGATTGAAGTCGAAGGGTTGGCCTCCGGCCTGGCGAGTGGCAGGGGCTGGAGTGGGGCCACGAGGGCCGTCTCTGGTGGTCGTCGGAGGCCTGCCATCTCTTGACGGAGGTCCACTAGTTCTCGTTGGAGGGCTTCGTATGATTCTTGGTTTCCATGTTTACCCTAGGCGGTGGGCCACTTTGTCGGTGTCACTCCCAACGATATCTCTGTATGTGGAATTGTTGGCTTCCTCCTCCGTGTCCTAGGCGGGAGGCGCTACTGCTGCAGAGGCTTTGCTTTGCTTCGCCCTCAGGGTACTCGGCCTACAGCCGCAGCTGTCTGCTTCGGTTGCTGAGGCCTTGGGCATGGCCCTCTTTTGAGGGGCCATACTGGTGCTTCAGGGTATGGGCTTTGTAGCTTTCCCGCTGGTCCCCATGGACGGCGCCAACTGTCGTAGCAGAAAACACTAGATAGTAGAAGAAGGGGACCTCTAGTATCTGAGTGATCGAAGGATCCTTGGAGAAAGGAATAGTCAGGAAGTAGGAATGTATTGATTGCTTGGAAAAAATGAGTCTCTCCCTGTTACATGGGGGGAGGTGGCTATTTATAGCCTTTTCTACTAGGTACACACTACTACAAAAAGACTAATACCGGATGCCTCATCACAGACGGTTGACCAAAACCGTCTGTATTAAATACAATCACAAACGGTTTTGGTTTAGTGACCGTCTGTGTTACTGGATACACTAAAAACCATCTGTGAAGAAGTAATATCACAGATGGTTTGTGTTGAAAACCATCTGTGAAGTATCACAGACGGTTCTGAACAAGAACCGTCTATGATACTTAGGTTCAGAACCGTCTATGATACTTAGTAGTATCACAACGGTTTTTGTTCAGAACCGTCTGTGATACTTCATAGACGGTTCTTAACAAGAACCGTCTGTGATATTATGGTCAACACAGACGGTTTTTATTTGAAATCGTTTGTGATTCGCAGCGCAAGATGGCGAAAATTTTTGGACGCGTGCGCGAGAGGCGAAATGTTTTGGATACATGCGCGGGAGGCAAAATGTTTTGGCGATTTCCTTATATATTATAGTCACCACTGCCTTATCCTTCATCAGTCTCTCCCTCTCCCCTCTTCCTGGTTGATATCCAACATGCCAGTAAGTGATCAATCGCTTGTCGCCTCCCCGTTGCCTTGTTGCTTTTGGTGGCTCTCAATTGTGACCGTGGTTTTCTTGTGAATGAATAGATCAAGATAAGATTGCGAACATCGACAGCGAGCACCTCGGCATCCCTGACTCCGAGTATCAGGCCATCGTCCACCTCATCGTCTCGGACTCGTTTTCACGCTCTGTTTGGTAAAACCGCCATAACTTTTGTATACGAACTCGGATTGCGACGTTCTTTGGCTCGTTGGAAAGCTAACGAAAAGCTCAATCCGAAAATCCCAAAAAAAGGTCATTTAGGGCCTCAAAATGGCCTCTGAAGTTTCAGCACCTATTTACGCCATTTGTTCACCATCCAATTTGAGTTTTCTTTCATTCCAGATTGTGTAATCAACCATATGCAGATACTCGGGTCCAACTATCCATCAATTGATTGGTTTGGCTCAGAATTCGGAAAAAAAAAATTGCAATAGAAAATACTATCACAGACGGTTCTAAACAATAACCGTCTGTTATAGTCTATTTTCATAGACGGTTCGAACAAGAACCGCTCGTGAAAATCAATTATCACGCATAGTTCTTGTTCAAATCGCTCAGGAAAATAGACTATCACAGACAGTTATTGTTTAGAACTGTCTATGATAGCTTTTTCACATACGGTTAAGAACCGTCTGTGAAAATAGACTATCACAGACGGTTATTGTTTAGAACTGTCTATGATAACTTTTTCACAGGCGGTTGAAAAACCGACTGTGATAACCTCGTAGTATCACTGACATATAAACTTAGACGGTTCAAAAAACCGTCTGTGATGACGATTTTGAACCGTCCATGATTACCTTTTCTGTAGTAGTGACATGAGATTACTGTTCTGTCCCTAGGAAGGTACCACTTGCATAGGGACTACAGGGTCTTTTTCTACCCCTATGTGTAGCCTTCGGCTCATGGTGGACCCTCCTGGTCCTAGTCTGTCTGACCGATGCGCCCGGTCCAGTGATATTGTGGCTCTCCGGAGGATACGGGATGCCCCTAGCCCGAAGTACCTTAGACGCCCCCAGAGTTGGAGTGCTTCGGAATATTCGGAGCCCATTTAGGACACTTCGGGCCCTTCAGCCTTCAGGCTCCTTCAGGGCCCCTTCGGTGCTTCGGAACCCTTCGGGGTCCCTTCGGCACCTTCGGGCCCTCCGAGGCCCCTTCAGCTCCTTCGGACCCCTCCACCGATGTTAGGGAGGTGGGGGCGCTCGCAGTGTTCGCCTGGTCGTGGGGGTTGGTGGGCCGCCCCTACGACAGTAACATCCATAATTCACACAACTTTATCAATAAATATAAGAGTTTATTATAAGAAAGGCATACAAGCCAACAATAAAGAACACAATGGAAGACTCTTAGTAGTGGAGCCTAGCTAATTTGCCATAGGCGATCGACTAGTGTTAGCGGCCTAGTTGTTGATATCCTCAGCAGTTGTGAAGTCCTTCTTCTCTGAACAATATTTTATTAAGCAAAGGTGAGTACAAAAATATATTCCGCAAGTTACACCTATAACAGAGTTAATGCATTCATGGATATTATCAAAGGAAGGCTTATAGGAATGTTTGTGCAAAAGCAACATTTGAGATTTTATACACAATAGCTAAGTTCAAAAGCTCAAGTTTTACAATATTTAAAAATTGATTTTTAACTAAATTAATAAAGCTAGTGTAGACACCAACCTAACACTAACCTAAACACAAGCACCAACCCGGGGCTTCAACCTATAATTCTCATGGATACCCATCCATGTCATAAACTATTTTATAAATCATTTTGAAAATAAAAACAAAGTCTAATCCACGAAAGGCTTTGGTCAGCATGTCCATGACTATGGACATGGCTATTCAAATAGATTTACACTCTGCAGAGGTTGTACAACTTTACCCATAAGAGATAATCGACTTATAATATCCGCTTTACACACTGTTGCAGGTGTGCGACTAAGTGATTATCACAAGGCCTTTTACAATGCATCATTCCAAAGTAGTCATGCCCGCTAAGGTTTCACTTTATTTGGACTAAACCATCTGCCGGAAGCCCCATCTCACGCCATGTGGGAATACATAAAAAGTAGACTATTCTGGCACCCACACATCAACATGGCACAACTAACAATAGAATGTTGTAAATTAATTAGCCTGGTCTATCCCATACCAGACTTGTGGTAGTACGAAATGACTTAACAATCCGCAGTTCACAGACCGGTCCTTAATTAACTGGACGACTTACAAAATAATCCATGGACCTCAACCATTCACTAAATTGAGCCCGTACATAAACCTACACCCACTAACTATCCATTTCGCCCAAGTCCAAACCAATTTTATTTTATTTTATTTGTCAAAGTCATTTATAAACTTCCATGGCACACCAATGCAATGGATACAATTTAAACCACATTTGATTTTTGGCTGTAAATTCCCAAATCAAATATTTCAGATCTAAGCATGGCTAAGCTTAATTTTTTCCAAAATGTTCTAGTTCATACTATTGTATCAACTAGATTTTATCTAAGGTTTCAAGGTATGGATATTTTAATATCAAGATTTGACCTTACAAATGTATTGGGATTAACTACAATTTCAAAACATGTATTTAAATTATATTGAATAGAAATAAGTATGTAATAATAATACAAAATAGAATTTAAATAATTTAAAATATTGGGATCAAACATGATCAAAGATGTAACTTGCCTTCCTCAATTAATTGTTGTTCTGAAACGACGTAGAAATCTGGTTTTCCGAAGTCGTCGAAATCTTTACGCGAAAATAAGCTAAATTCAAACAAAACTAAAATAAAATCGAAATTAAATAATTTAGGTTCTAGGAGATAGATATTGAATTTATATGAATTTAGAAATTTGAATCACTTCAATCAGAGCTCGTAGAAAGGAGAACGGGCTCTCGGAATATTCAAATTCACATGAAGTGATAGAAATGGATAATTCTGAATTTATTGAATTATTTTTCTAAATAAAAATCAACTTATTGCATCATGATGTCAGCGAGAGGTTTTTGATTTTTAGCTGAATTATTTTTCAAAAGAAAAAGGAAAATAGTCACTCACATGTGGGCCCGAGTCTATGGACCGAGTCCACTGACACAGTGGTGGCTGGCACACATGCGATGATGGGGCCGACACGCATGCTTTGGCACTAAGGTGGCCATGATGTGGCATGCCACGTTGGCACGAAAGCGGTAGCGGCGCATGAGAACCAATGGTTACGGCGAACAACGGCGCGGCGGCCAGCGGCGAGGTGCGGGAAAGAAAGAGGCAACAAAGGGGTGGGCGGTGCTCACCTCGGCGGTGGTCAGGCATGCAAGGAGGCGGTGATGTGGAGGTAGTTGGGCCGGCTGGGTGAAAAGCGGTCCGAAGAGGAGAGTGGGAAGAGAAGAGGTTTGAATTTTGTTTGGATTTCTTTTGAAATGAATTTTAATTAGAAATTTTTGGACTTAACTTCTCTTCTAAATTGTTATTAATCCTTTATAAGGCTTGGATTTGGTTTTGACTTTTGAAATGCAAACCAAATTTTGAAATTACACAAAATGCAATAATTATTTTGAAAATCCACAAAATTCCATAAAAAGTCAAATGACTCCAATTTGGGCTGTTACAACAGGTACTCCTGATGAAGAAGAAGAAACATGGGCCTCAACTGAAGGTGGAGTAGTAGAAGCATGTTCTTCAACTTGAGCTAGAGCAACATCTGTAGGTAGGAGACCATCATCATAACCATCTTTATATTCCTCCACAAAAATGCTCTCGGTCACCTGTGAGTCACTTGAAATGTTTGATCCAGCTCCAGGTCTAGTCTCGTTAAAGGTGACATTGCATGTCTCCAAGATCACGTTAGCTTCAAGATTAAGAGCCCAAAAGCCTCTCGAATGTTCAGGATGGCCTAGAAATAAACCATTGAAAGTCCTAGACTCGAATTTATGTAGGTTTCTTGTCTTGATAATGAAACACTTAGCTTCAAATACTCTAAAATGAGATACAGAAGGTTTTTTTTTCCAATCTCAAGAATACATTATTGGCAATATGATAAGCTGTAGCAATAGCTTCGACCTAATATCTCCTCAAAGTGTTGTACTCCTCTAGCATCGTCGTGTCAATCTCGACTAAGGTCATGTTCTTTCTTTCCACCATGCCATTTTGTTGAGGGATGTGAGGAGAGGAGAATTGATGCTCAATACCGCGCTTAGCATAGAAAAGGGCAAATGAAACATTCTTGAACTCCATGTCATTGTCACTACAGATCACCCTCATGACACTAGGAAGTTCAGAAACCAAACGAAGAACAAGATCATGAAAATGATCAAAAGCTTCATCTTTAGAAGCCAAGAAGAACACCCAAGAATATCTAGAGAAATCATCGAATATGACAACGATATACCAATTTCACCGATCGATCGAACCCAAGTAGGACCAATAGTGTCCATGTGCAACAACTGTCCTAATCCATCCGTCAAGACCATAGTCAATGAAGGGTGTGAGACGATAACTTGCTTGACATTCCTACAGGACACACATATAGCATCCTTGACGGCTTTCAGTTTGGACAAACCTCTCATGAGATAAAGGTTGATAACTCGCGTCAGATGATCAAAACCAATGTACTTCAAAAGACGGTGCCAAAGCCAGAACTCAGAAGAAGAAGCAAGTAAACACTTGAGAGAACCGGTAGGAGATTCAGAAAAGTTAGATCCAAAGATCCTACCAACTCTAGAAATCCCAAAGATGAGCTCACCAACTGAATCAAGCACACGATAAGCATTCTTCTTAAATATAGTAGCATAGCCATCATCAAGAAGCTAAAAGACAGAGATTAAGTTATACCTTAGCATGTCCACAAGGGCAATGTCCTTCAAGATGAACTTGTCATTCACCCTGATTGATCATGTTCCTTCAATCACCAATACGTGAACAACCCACGACGCAAGTCAAGGCCAAGAAGTGGATTAGGTCAAGAGAATTGAAGACGGCGCTTTAAAATGCGTGTTCCTTATCGAGCCCATTCTCTTCATCTAAGCCTTCACTATAAATAGGGGTGTGCCGATAGCCACCCCAACCCTTTCATTGATTGTAAACCCTAGTTTTGCTTTTGTGCTTAGGGAGTTGATAGTTGGAGGTTAGGTTCTAGAGAGTTGGATTTGATTTCGTGCTCATGTATTGAGTCTTTGTCCTCCATTGATGGAGTGGTCTAAATCAATACCATATCAAATCAATCCAAAGAAAGTTCTCTCAAAGATATTCATTTGCTTTCTTTTCTCTATTTGATGATTTTGAGTCTTTCCTTGATCCGCGAGCTTTTGGTTGGTTTCTTGCCGTGATCTACTTTGGGACAGTGGGAACCCATTAAGATCATCTTGATCATCAATCACCCACGAGCAAGTCTCTAGATCATAGTTTCGCTTTTGACTCGCTTTTGAACCACCTTCGCTCAATCTAAAAAGATAGGAACTTTGGCTTGGATCTATCCTTGATTAAATAGGTTCCTAATATCCTTAGGAAGGTGTGTTCCAAATTTGGAGGAGTTTGGCTTACGGTTTAAAAGACGATGATTTTCTTTTTTTCCAGTCGTTTTGCTCATCGTCAGATAATAGGTAGTACCTTTATTTTGCCCTCATGCAGAGTACCGTGATGTTCCGCACTTACACATGGTAGTACCGATTCTCGAAATTTCAAAGACAACTTTTGGTTCATTAGGATTCAATACAAGGCTTCCGCTTATACTTGTATATTGATCTTCATAGCTCTCATAGCATTGGAGTCTCTAATTCAAAAGATTTTGAGCTCCTATTCACCCCCTCTAGTCGCCTTTTTCGTCCAACAGTGATGTGAGTTCAATCTTGATCTTAACCGGCCATCGAACTTGGCGATGGATAAGTACTCAACCAAGCCGCATGTCTTCGATGGCTCGACTATGCCTATTGGAAGAATCGATGCAGTCTTCCTTGAGAGCAAGGCGACGCTTATATGGGAGGTTGTTCGATCCTCGCCTGCTTTTGTTCGGTTGTTACGCCATCAAAGCAGTTCTCTTGGCTAACAACAACAAGGCAAAGAACCTTCTATATGCCGGGCTTGGTAGGCAAGAGTACGATAGGATTTGTAATCTTGCGATCAAGACATGAGATTTGGCACACCCTAAACTTACCATGAGGATCGCCCCTGCATCAAGCAAGGCCAATGTCTATGTTTAGAGTACAACAAATTTGAGATGCGCCCGTGAGAGCATCGATGACGCTTTTACTGCTTTTAACAAGGTGATCAATCGATGAAAGTCATGACATTGAGTACTCTCAATGAGAATGCCACCCACCTCTTGGGTGCAATCAACACCAAGGAGTGGGAGATGAAGGCAATCGCCATAGAGGAGAACGCCGATCTCTAATCTCACTTTGAGCTGCTTTATAGCAAGCTAAAACTCATGAGATCAAGAGAGGCGGTAATCCTAAGAAGGATAACATGGCTTTGGTGGCCGATCCTCTCAAAGGGACTCGATGGTTCTTCCGAGTCTTCTTCGGTTTTTCTTATGCGGTTTATCTCGCTATTCAAGAAGAAGAGTTTGAGAGTCTTCCCGAGGCCGATTTAGCTCTTTAGCCAAGAAAGTTACACTGCATATAACAATGTCGAAAGAAAGAGAGGTGGCCTGCGGACATGCTATGAGTGTGGAGAGCTATATCACATCCGCCAACCGCCCTAAGCCGAAAGGTAAGGGCAACCACAAGATTGAGAAGCCCGCCTCGAAGAAGCTCTCAAGGGGCAAGCCCAAGTATGATGTCGCCAAGCTCATGAAGGTCGCCACCGGTCCTTGCCGCTTTTGGAGATCAATCCATGAGCGATGTGGACTCCGGAGCGAGGAGGACAAGGAGGAGGAGATCCTCAAGACAAGAAAGGAAGGCCAAGGACTTCACCCAAGATAAAGCTTATGGCCGACTCCGACGACGCCGATGACAACGATGAGGTACTTCCATCCTATGATGCCCTTTCTACTTGATGCGATAATATGTATGAGCAATTGCTTAGTCAAGATAAGGCTTTAGAGTTCACCATGGCTAGGAACAAGGATCTAGTGTCACAAGTCGAGAATTTGACATTAGAGATTGTGAATGCTAAGAGTCTAGATGTTGATGAATGTTCATCCTACCATGCTTTGCACTCAACCGCTCTAAGCTACAATCCGCCATGATATTGCTTTGCATCAACTTGAAAATGCTAGAACCGAGCTAATTGATGTTAAATCTACTCCATGTGAAAAATGCTTAGAGTCTAGCAATTTGATGCTCTCGCAATGTGAAATCTAGCTTCTACTCTTCGCTTAGAACGTGAACATGAAGTTAAGGATATTCTAGAAGCAATTAGAGCTAAATTTGCCTGCTTAAGAATACAATTGATTCTACATCTTGTGCTTCTTGTGTCGCTTATAAGCTTGAAGTTGCTCATCTTAAGGAGAAACATGCTAGAGCCATTAAGGGCAAGACTTGTGAATCATGTGTTAATATTGGAAAAGAGAATGCATATCTCAAGGAAACTTTAGAAAGATTCTCTAATGGTGAAAAACAGTTGAACATGATTCTAGATAAATCTAAAACTCCTTTTAAGAAGCAAGGTTTAGGATACAACTCGCCTGAGACATGTCCAAGTCTAATGTCATTCGTGTCTTGGAAAATGGCTTAGTTGAATTCAAAACCCAACTTGCAAAAACCTGCCTTTAAATCAGTAGGTTTGTCCAACCTTCTTTGAGGCAAAAGGTGCTTCTCCCAAGGGTACAAAATACCATTGCACCTATTGCAAGAAGAGTGGACATTTGGTTGAGTTCACATGAGGTTGAAGAACGCTAAGAAAAATATTGCTAGAATGTCATCTAATCAACCTAGAGCTTTTATGAGACATGGTCATATACATAAGAACACTCTTGTGTATCATCTCTAAAGGTGATGAAGTCATCACCCGTCGCCCGCGTGAAGGAGGTGAACCATTTTGAATCTCTAGTTATGTGG
Source organism: Phyllostachys edulis (assembly GCA_036346405.1). Lineage (NCBI taxonomy): Eukaryota > Viridiplantae > Streptophyta > Magnoliopsida > Poales > Poaceae > Phyllostachys > Phyllostachys edulis. Next base: position 28,597,446 of record CM070568.1, on the reverse strand, counting down.
CGTGAACACCCGGAGTCAACAAGCCATGTGTTCTTCCCCCTTCCATGGCGAACCTGAAAATCAAGGCACAAAATATCTATGCATATCTATACTGGGGTTTGGTTAACCAAGACTTAGGAACCCAGTACTGAGACACACGTCTGCTAGAAACAACAAGAATAGGATTGCTGACCTTGACTCTGCTTGATGTTCTAACATGAGATATGTTCATCAAAGCATAAGATGCAACATGTCTAGGAGCATGATGATGTGAATGAGAGTTAAATCCTAGACCATGTCTCTTCTTCTCTACATGACCATTCCTCGGGAAGGCTCTAGGTTGATGTGAGGAAATTCTAGCAAGATTTTTCCTAGTAGTTTTCAACATACGCCAACAGAACTCAAGCAAATATCCATCTATCTTGCAATAGGTGCAATGGTACTTGGTACCACTAGGAAAATCACCTTTTGACTTAGAGGTCATTTGAGAAAAAAACCTACAGATTTGAAAAGAATTTTTGCAGATTGGGTTTTGAACTCAACTAAGCCATCTTCCAAGATTTCAATGACATTTGTCTTGGACTTGTCCTTGGCAAAGTTGTATCATAAATCTTGCTTCCCATAAGGAGTCTTAAACTTACCTAGGATCATGTTCAATTACTTCTTACCTTTAGATAATTTTTCTAAGGTGTCCTTAAGGTAAGCATTTTCAACGAAAGCTTAGAACATGATTCACAAGATTTAGTTCTAAGAGCTCTAGCATGTTTTTCCTTATGGACAATAACTTGAAGCTTAAGGGCCTGACATGAGGTGCAAGATGTGGAGTTGATGTTATCCTTAAGCTTATCATACTTGACTCTAAATTCTTCTAGCATGTTATTCATTTCTCGCTCACGTTCTAAGCAAAAAGAACAAGCACTAGTGTCAACCTTCTTAAAAGCTACCAATTTACTAGACTCTCAGCATTTCTCACATGGAGTGTATTTGAATTCGATCAATTTATTCATATCATTTTCTAGTTGGTGCAAGGTAATGTTATGAACATTTTGCAATTTCACAAGTTCAGAATGTAAAGCATGGCAAGAGAAACATTCATCAATCTCAAGGTCCTTAGCATTCACAAGTTTAATCGTAAGACTATCAACTTGAGATTCTAAGTCCTTAGCTCTAGTCATGAATTTCTCTAATGCCTTATTCTAACTAAGCAATTGCTCACACACTCCTTCACATCTCATGGAGAGGATTTCATAGGAAGGGAGTATCTCATCGGACGTGTCATCATCGTCGATGGAGTCAGCCATGAAGCACATGTCGGTGATGTCCATGGCCTAGCCCTTGTTATTATCTCGTGGAGTTTCTACCTCCTTGTCCTTCTCGCTCCTAGAGTCCATATCACTCATGGAGTGATCTCCATAAGCGGTAAGGATCCGATGAGCGGCCTTCATAAGCTTGGCAGCATCAAACTTAGGGCTTGTTTGGAACAGCATTGGCTTTCCTAAAAAGCGACTTCCGTCTTTGTGAGGGTTGAACTATTGCTCGAATGAGCAATTTGAAAAGAGGTTTGGTGTTTGGCTATCTAGCTTTTAGGTAGGCTGGCTGCAGCTTCCAAGATGAGAAATGTCTGAAATACCCCTGAGGACAATAACAACTTGTTTGATGCTGTTTAATGCAATTAACAACATTTAACGAGAACTAACGATAGTTGACGATAATTAATGATGCTAAACGCAATTAGCGGCATTTAAAGACAATGAATAGCTAGCACAATTGACGACAACTACCGCAATTGATGATATTTAATGATAATTAACGACGACTACCGTAATTAGTGCAATTGATTGCATTTGACCTTCCACATTTTCTGATTTCTTGCATAAATTTTTCTAGATCCTACAGGTTGTTTCCCCATAGGTTGAGGGCTACCAAATTCTAATGACATACATAGAAAGAGCAAAGTTTCAGAAAAGTCTTTACCAAGCATAAAGGATTCAAAAAAAGTTCTTCTAACAACTAACATGATATTATGGTTCAAATACTTTATTGGAGAATTTGACGAGCACTAAAGTTTACAAAGAAAACTTTTCTGGAATGGGCTTTAGCATTAAAAAAAACTCTTTACAGTCCAAGCTCCTCGAGTTCCAGCCATGCTGCAAAATCACTTCCCCTCTCCTGGACTCTAGTCCTTTCTTTCTCCACCACCTGCAAGACATGCTCCAAACTCCCACTCTCCTCACGGTACATATGATTCTTCCACCTCAGTTCTCCTATCCAGATCCACACACTTAAGAGCTGCCATTCTTTCGGGCAATCCTGGCATACATAAATTATTCTAAAGAAATGATCAAAATAATTCTTTAGGCCAATCCTCACATACATAAATAGAAGAGCCAAAATTCATCTCTATTATTCTAAAGAAATGATCAAAATAAATTATCAAAAAAATTCCCTTGCATACATACACATGATATAAACAAATGATTGAACAATTCCTTCTCATGCAAAATGAGGCTAAATATTAAATAGAAAGACAAATCCACCATCTGACCAACATAACGGATTTTATTAGCAGTCATCATGCGATTATTTTTTCAATAACTGAAAATGGCATCAACCTGGCTAAATTTGGATCTAATAATCATTAATAGATGCATGCCACACTTTTTATCGATTAAGTATTAACAGACGCATACCTCGTCAAAATTCACATAGCAAAATGTTGAGCTGCCTACGTGTTGGCGACCGATTTGCATAAGCGAAGCAGCGCAGATCATGCTTTGTCCTGTGTAGTGCTCAATTGAGCCAATCAATCAATAATTCATGAAGAGAACTGCTTCGTCCTGTGTAATTTGGTTATAGAAATCACTTGTATCAGCCCCCAAGACATATTTATAGACATGATGGGTTACATATTACATATATGACAAATAATGAAGTGTTTATAGTTACAAAAGTTCTCCCACTTCTAGTACAGAAGTGACTAAACTAGCTTGTTAATTCAAGACAAATACTATGACCGAAGTTGAGCAATGTTTGTTTATGAAGACTAGCAGTCAAACCCGAGTTTGCTTTGATCATCAATCAAAAGCAAATTACCCTTCTTCTCAACAAGGCGATGACAACCTTCCTAGAATATCACAAAGTAGGAATAACTTGTTCTAAATCTAGATTAACTTTTAGTATAACTTCTCAGAACCTAACTCTAATCCAAGAGCTAGTTTTTTCTACACAAACATTGCAACTGCATAGCCCCTGAACCCCAAAATAATTCTTCAAGCATCATTCACCACTAACCACCATCCAAGTGAACACACTAAGAAGCCTAGGAACTTGATATTTGACTTTAGCATGACTATGTTCAATCCAACTCATGAATTGCCGTTGTTATAGCTCATGGAAACTTAGCAAGTGGACACTTACATACACTAACCCATGACCCAATTTCGACAAAACAAGTTTGGTTTCCCCTTCAATAGCATAAATGCAGGAACAAGCAGCACCTTTGTCAGAGCCGTCCTCCTGCTCTAGGCACCAAAGCACGAGGAAGCCGTGGATGTTAGCCTACGCGAGCAGCGGGGCCGCGGGACTCCACTTCATGTTGAAGACACTGGTGGTATCCACCATGTGACTAGCCGAAGCCTTCGGGACATGTCCTCGGCGCCGGCGTCGATGAAGAAGAGGGACACGGTGCCTGCGCGGTCGAGGAACACGACATGCTACTTGGGGGGAGAAGGAGGGGGAGGCTGCTGGCGGCTCGGGAGGTGGAGGTAGGAGGCGGCGGTGGCGGGGGAGGACGAGGGCGGCGCCGTGTCGGGGAAGGACAAGGGGGAGGGCAGCGGCTTGGGAAGTGGAGGTAGGAGGCGTAGGCGGTGGGGGAGAACGAGGGAGGCATCGGGTCGGAGGATGATGAGGGGGAGCACGGTGGTGCAGCGGGGGAGGAGGAGGGGGAGGGTGGCGTGTGTCGGGGCGAAGGGTGCAGGCACATGCAAGCGACGCTAGGGTTGGGGGAGCCGCTTGTGCACTAGGTTCAGGTGGGGAGTGGGGCAAATGGGGGGATTTTATACCAGGTACGGGGCGAGTAATAAACATACAACTTTAGGGGCATTTTCAAATGAGGAGCTAAGGAAGCGGCGGGAAGCCTCTCGTGGTCGGCTTCCAGCTTTCAACTTCCATACATTGTAACGACTTTCGGCTTCGGGGAAAAGCTAGGGAAGAAAGATGGGCGTTTGGGATGGCTTCCAGCTTTTCCGGGCGAAAGCCAGAATCTAAAGCCATCCCAAACGCCCCCTTGGGCTTGTTCCCTTGAGGCTTCCTCCAAGCTACCTTCTTCTCCTTGTGGTTGTTCTTCCCCTTTAGCTTAGGGCAATTAGCCTGAATTTGATAGTGCTCACCACACTCATAGCATGTCACCAGACCACCTCTCTTTTTGTTCCTCACATTGTGGTAGGCCCGTGTGAACTTTCTGGCTTGGAGTGGTAACGTGGGCCTAGGAATGGACTCAAGTTCCTCTTCCTAATGGTAGACAGACAAGCAAGAGAAACACTAGAAGAATCAGAAGAGCCATCAAGAAGCCTCTTAAGAGGATCGGCTACCAAAACCTTGTTCTCCTTCTTAGGATGATCAACCCTCTTGATCTCATGTGTCTTCAATTTACTATAGAGCAACTCCAAGGTGAGACTAGAAAGTTTGACATTCTCTTGAATGACAGTAGCCTTCATCTCCCACTCCTTGGTGTTGATTGCAGCCAAGAGATGGGTAGCATTCTCGGATCGAGAATACTCAATGTCAACCGCTCTCAGCTAGCTAAGCATCTTGTTGAAGCGAGTGAATACATCATCTATGCTCTCTCCAGGATGCATCTCGAACTTGTTGTAGTATCGCTTAAAGATCATTTGGTGCACTTGCTTGATTTGGGATGATCCCTCATGATAAGTCTCAAGTGTTTGCGAAATCTCATATGCGGTCACAAGGTGACATATCCTATCATACTCCTGTCAACCAAGTCAGGCATATAGGGGTTCTTTGCCTTATTGTTGTTAGCCAAGAGGGCCGCTGAAGCCGGTGTAGCAACCTCGGGCAAAATGAGTGGAGCTTGAACAAACTTCCATATGTCTTGACCTTTTCCCTAAAGGTAGACACACATGCGGTTCTTTCAATAGGCATAGTCGAGCTCATCAAAGAGATATGGCTTGATCGAGTACTTCTCATTCGCCATGTTCAGTGACCGGTTAAGATCAAGATTGAACTAACTGGGCTCTGATACCACTTGTTGGAATGGAACAGGGACTAGAGGGGGGGGGGTGAATAGGAGCACTACTCTTTTTTGCCCCTGACCGATTTCAACTTCTTCTTCTTAGTAGCTATAGAAGCTATGAAGATAAGAGAACACAAGCACAACGGAAGTATTGCGTTGAAACCGACGAACCCTAAGATAAAACAACTCAACACAGCACAAGGCCGGTCTGACCACCAGTGGTGCCTGGTCTGACCGAGCTCTGGTCGATCTGGCTGCCTGTGGCCTGGGAACAGCCTGCGAAGATCACAAAATGACCTAACTTCTACTCCGGTGATCAAAATCCTCTGAAACTTCAACCATAGTTCATGAAGAAGGTTAGAAACCTATTCCAATCAACAATCAGAATGATCGAGGCCAAGGTTCCATAAATTTCTTGGATGAGATCAAGTAGGCACAAGAACAGAGGAGATTTAAACTTTGATCCAAAAACTTGCTCGTGGGTGGATGATGGCAAAGATGACCCTAGATGGATGCCCACACATCCTAGCAATCTAGTTCACAACAAGAACATCAAGAAAACAAAGGGAACACACAAAATCCCCAAATGCGTCAATGAGAGAGCAAGAACAAGAGAGAACTCATCTTGGATGAAATCTTGCTTGGATTAATTCAAGAGATTGTTGGTTTATAGCCACTCCATCATGGAGGACAAAAGCTCAACACTTAAGCACTCAATCAATCCATGTCTCTCAAACCCTAGCCTCCCCTACTCCCCTTTTCCCAAATCATAAATTAAGGTTTCTACTTGGGAAGGCTCAAGGGGCACAAATGCTGCACCTCTCCCTTTTCCGCGTTGTTGCCTTTGCCTCCAACAGCGTAAGGTCCTTTTTGCTCCAGCTTTTCCTATCTTCACTTTACCTACTCTCTGTTTATTTTGTTATGCTTATCGTCTCATATAACGGTTGTCTTGTTGCTGCATGGCTGATTTCTGTGCTTTTATTAGCTCATATTGGCATGTTCATCGTCCTTTTTAATGCTCTTCATTGCCTATGTGATGGGGACATATGTAGTTACTGTTTAGAATTGTTCGTGTATATGTTCTTGCAATCGTGCTAGCCATAGGGATGTTTACCTTGATCTTTACCACCCTAGAGTTTCGTCCATAGGTCTACTTGTCCGATTTAGTGTTTCCTTGGTGGCTGCAACCTATGTGTCCCACACAACCCTATGGTTGGTATTTGTCCCCTAGGTTTTATGCTTGCTTGACTTGCATGTCAGAGTCATCCCAAGTGGTGCTTCACGTGGGAGGTCGAGTATGTGTCCCTGCCTGCCCTTACTTCTCTTTTCTTTCTATCAAGCATGATGTGGTTAAGGATATTGACTCCTTTCTTTTTTTATATTTAGAACGCAACCTTTATCCCCTTGTGCTTGCTCTTTACTAAGTGCACCAACAATATGAGACTATATAAAAGATAGCAATCATACACATACAAGTAAGCAATTTAATATAAGGAATGTAAATTGCAATATAGTAAAGCACAAGAAATCAAACCACAATGAAATGATGATGTTTTACCGTGGTGTTCGGAGACTTATAGGTCTCCCCTAATCCACGTTGAGATAAGCCCAAACCAATTGGACCGGCTCCACAAATTAAGCCAACACCTCCGAGGTAAGTGCAACCACTTGGACCGGTTCTAAACTGAACCAACACCTCGCTCCACTAGGGTTGTTCTTTCCTCCACTCCGGAGATGGCGAGCACCACACCACTCACAAACCACCGGGCCTTCTCACAAGCTTCTTTGAGAAGATCATCGGACCATGACGCCTCCACGCCGTCTAGGTGTCGGCAAACACCAAGAGTAACAAGTCTTAGACAATCAAGTGTCTAAGCTCAAGTGAATACACAATCCACTACCTAAGGCAACACATGTACTTAGGGTTTGCCTCTCAAAGCTCACTAAGTGCAACACATGCACAAATGAGTGTAGATGGCTTGCTCTTTGCTCAAAGGAATGTCTAGGGCACAGACAACTCTCCCACAACCAGCCAAGATGGGTATTTATAGCCCACACACAAAAACTAGCCGTTGGGACAAAGTTTGATGAAACATCAGCTCGAGCGGTACTACCGCCAATCAAGTCGCGGTACTACCGCACCGCTACTGACACACATTAACGGCTATATCAGAAGCTCTGAACTAGCCGTTGGAAATCGGCACGGTACTACCGCCAACCAAGGTGCGGTACTACCGCTTCGGCCGATCATACTGCACAACGGATCGGTACTACCGTTCGCAAGGTTTCCAACTCAGGCCGAAAAGACGCTTCTCTGGATTTTACATACCGCCATCTAGAAAACGGAACAACCGAGGAGCGGTAGTTCCGCTAAACATGCGGTCATACTGCATTGCGGTCGTACCGCCAAGTAAAGCTCGGAACTACCGTTTCCAGGGTGAGGCACCGAACCAAAATGGTGTCTCTCTGTTTTAAACGAACCGCCAACTAGAAATCGGTCCGATCGGGTTGCGGTAATGCTTTTCACGAGCGGTCGTATCATGAGACAACAACGCTGGTACTACCGATTTTCTTGAGAAAGCAGCAGTTTGCATCCAAAACAAACTCAATTGCAAAACACATTTGTCAATTGATTAGTGATGCAAACAAAGGATCAAAAGCAAGATTCTCAACAAGTTGCAAAACACATTTGCAAACTTTTAGAATCAATGCCACAAGGAATAAGGTACATGGACTTAAACCATTTGCAAAACACATTCGTAAACTAAAGTCACATGCTACAAGGATTATGCATGAGCCTCAACTATTTGCAAAACACATTCGCAAATATAGGCAACATGCTCACGAGAGCTAGAGCAAGCACAATGAGCTATCAACACATGACTAACTCAAGCTACTAATCAAGACCCCTCTTAATAGTACGGCAACCTATACTAGGAATCCGGTCTCCAACCAAACACCAAGACCGGTAAAAGACTAGGAACACATCCTTAGCCCTAGCTAGTCATACATTTGCCTTGCACAACCTCTTGAAGCTTGATGACGCACATCCTTACTTCAAGTCTGGGTTCTTGACTAGATAATCATTAACACATGATGATTTCCTTTTTCTTGAACATCATCAACACATGATGATTTCCTCTTCTTCAAGAAACTTGATATGATGCTCATCAACACATGATGACATCCTTTTCTTGAACTTGGCTTGATGATCATCAACACATGATGATCTTCTTCTCTTCGGGATCTTGATACGCATCAACACATGATGCATCATTTACTTCAAGCTCTTGAGTTGATGACGATCAACTCATGATGTCATCCAAAGTCTTCATCCTCATGGATCATAACCTATTTCACCAACTCATTGAAAATGTTAGTTCCACAATATGATTATCATTAATTACCATGACATACCATTAACTCATAATGGTGGGACAAGATACCACAATCTTTTCTTCTTTGGTAATTGATGATAATCACTTCAATTTACAAATAATTGAGTGTAGATTGGTGTGAGTATATACGAACTACACAAGTCTCATATACTGATATGAATATATTAACTACAAAAGTTATATATACTCAAGGATATGTTTCAAAGTAAAGAGCCCAAATATATGTGGATAAAGGAATATGGATCAATACTAATGAGACCACAAAACATAGAGTGAACTCCCCCTAAATGTGTGCATACACAAATGTGTAATGAGAATATATGCACATATTCAAGTTAACCTTTTGGTGGAGTTCATCCTATATTTTGGATTTGAGGAATGCAACAAGATATAAGAATATAATGTTGAATGCATACCTCTTTGATTTTCACATTTATATCCAAATGAGACTAAGCAATAAGTAATCAATAGAAGTATTAGTCTCACAAGTAGATTTGTCATTAATAACTAAAATACTCCATTAACACATAATGGTGGGTCTAGATTCTTCAATGGCTTGTGTCTGGCATGCTAAAAAAAATTGTGGCAGCGTGCACTCAAATCTAACAAGGATCTTTCGCTATCTTCGTATGGCTATAGCTATGTGATAGCACCTTTGTATCCTACTATACATACCTGTTATCTCTTTGGTGCTATTGTATAGCTACAGTCATATCATTCAAAAGGCACTAATTCAGCATATGTTAAGCTAAATCGGAACCAAACAGGTAAAAAGCTAAATTACTATGGCCCTCTTTGTTTAGGCTGCTAGGCTTTTTGGCTTATAGCTTAAAGCCAGCTTTTTGGCTTAATCAGCTTATAAGCCTCTAAGCTTTTAAGCCAAACTTTGTTGTTTGGTAATTTGACTTTTTGTAGGATGTTGGCTTATTGAGTTGTGTGTGAAGGATAAAAAGTCTGAATTGCCCTTAAATGTTTAAAGAACATTTTTAAGTATCTATTTAAACTTATTTTTACATGAGATTTGAAATATGATGATACATACAAGTGTACATATGAAATAAAATAGATTTTGCTTGTACGAGCATACGTGTGTCTACCATAGCCTATCCAAATAAATTGCAAACTCGAAGCTTTTCCTTCTGATTCCTGAAATTTAGAGACAGGCATTGCATTCCTTCCATTTTGTGTGGCATCATCAGCGTTAAACCCAATACCCATGCAGCTTGATGCGGGTACTAATGAAATCTGATACATCTCGAAGTGAAAAGCAGTGGCTGATTATCCAATCTAGTGTGAGGTTGACTTCAAGAACAAAATTTTCAACATCAATATTCCCATACAAAAGCTCATTGCATACAACGACAAAGTTTTGTAGTACAGAAGTAAGTTCTGACATTTTCCACAAGAATGCACGAGCTACATAACCAGTCAATGTGTTAGAGTGATCACCCTCGTTGCCACCAGATAGCACAAGAGTGCTACTATATTCCTTTGATGATCTCTGGATAACTCCCTCGATAAGTTCAATTAACTTCAGATCGCCTTCTCCATCTTGTCTTGATGAAGTTGGTTACTTGTTCGATGAGACCATCAATCTGGAACCACCCTTTCCCGAATAATTCCTTGCCTCTCTCTTTGAATCATATGATTTCGTAGGTTTATCATCTACCAATGCAAACTAGTTCTTCTCATCTCTTGCTTCCTTCATGTCTGGTAGGGTGCCCTTCATAAAAAAATTTGCAATTCAGTAGTATTCATCCACATCAACAAGTACCAATTAGTTGATCTCTCACAGTCAAGAACTACTAGTACTCACATGAACAAGTAATCAAATTTTGCTAGTTGTTATGTTAGGGAAAAAAAGCATGGAGTAACACAATATGCAGGTTCATCTGCTCACAACAAAAATTAGCACCACCTAGGCATGGAGTAGCACAAAAATTAGCATGTAGTACAACAAAACCAAAGAAATTACTCAAAAGTCGAATCTAGGCATCGGTTTATTCTAGATCTAGGCGGCGGAACGTAGGGGTGGTGGCGGATTTGAAGGAGGAGCGGCGTTGGGGGGAGGCGGCGGTGTCGAGGAGGAGGCAGGCAGTGTCGTGGGAGGCGGCAGCGACCTCGGGGGAGGGAGGAAGGAGGGAGAAGGGAGTGGGGAGGCGGCGGAGGAGGAGGGCAGCGTCGGGGAGGGGGGAGGCGGCGGGCGGCGGGGAGGAGCCAGGTGAGGGGAGGAGGAGGCGTCGTCTGGGAAGTGAGCAGCGGAGGGGAGGGGAGGCGAACCGAATGGAAAGGGGTGAGTGGAGGAAGGAAGTTAGAAAAAACGAAATGATTTCCCTTATATACAATGGCATCTCGTGGGTAATTTTATTGAACTTCAATGGCATATAGATAATCTATTCCGCAAAAGCAAAAAAAAGCACCTCATCCCAAGCTTATGGCTTTTAGACTTAAAATAGCTTAAACTTTTTATAAGCCCGATAAAAAAGCCACTCCTTTGTTTAGGCTTAGGTTTTTTTGCTTTTAAACCAAACAAAAAACCTAAACAAAGAGGGCCTATTTAGTTCTATTCTTGATCACCACCATTTTCCTACTGCACCACCAATTTTTGGCAATCTACTTCATCCTGTCTGTAGCCCTTGCTTACACATTACACTTACTATGTAGCTCAACATATACATTATCTAACGAGACAAACACTTCTGCCCCTGTTAAGAAGGGTCGTGCAGAAAGGGAAGGCAAGAACTAAATTCAGGTATATTAGCCGTACTCACATGTTGATTCATTCCTGTCTATTTTACATTCCACGTAGATTTGCAAACCCCATACCTATTCCCTTATATAGTTTGATTACTAATTTACTTACATTCTGTTCTTACTGCAGCAAATCCGAGCTATCATTTGTCCTCCCGGCTGCTAGTTATACGTTCCAGCATGCATACCCTCAGCTCTGCATAGATTTGCCCACATTTCAAGCTTCACTTATGTATGATTGCATAGACATATCGTAATGGACATTAGGTTCAATCATGTCCGAAGCTTTCCTCATGTATGATTAGATCGACATGTGTGCTTTTAGCTCCTAGATGTCTTTTGTATGAAACCTGCTGCCTATGTAATCACATATAAATCCTATGCCATATCTCATGTGTGTTATGTGCCACTGCACTTTGCTGTCAGCTCTTGCGTTACCAGTTTATTGCAGGTTTTTTTCTCTCAAAGTTTAACTGTATTGGTGTAGGTTTTAGATCCAATCTGATAATCCATTGAGTTGGGTTGGTTTGTCTGATACAGGTGGCTGATGGCCTTTGGTATTCTCAATAGGTCAGGTTATGGTGGTTTTTTATTGGGTATTTAGATGCCTTCTGCCACACTGAAGATGGACTGAGAACATACATATCAACAAATGTTTGCTGTAATTTTTAAATGTATCGCAAATTCATAATTAATTAATTATAATTCAATCCAATTACATAATTATTATTTTGTAGTAAAGTAATCAAATTTATGGATTCTTCAAAAACTAGACTTATGGCCTGATGTCATGTCCCTTAAATGGGAAGATTGATCATATGCGACTGTTCAGATTGGGCAGCGCAGGATTGAAGCAATTGACTGAAAATTGATCATATGAGGCCAAACCATTGCTACAAGAGAAGAAAACACGAATAAAAGAGTAAAATATACATTATTTGTCACTTCTTAGTTATTGGAAGTAATTGACCTTTCAAGTCACCTGAATATGACAAAGTTTACACATTGGATGATAGTCAACAAATACATAATAGCTTAGTAGTTGTTCTCTTCATATACTTTTAGGTTTAGTGTAAATGGATCTTTTACCTGGTTCTGTAATTTCCTCTTCATTTCTTATATTTCCATTTGCCTGCATTGTTCTCAGATTCTGTCATAAGGTTAACGTATTTGTTTTATGTTCTTCAGATAAAGAAAATCTTTTGTTACCTGCATGGCTGCATCAACTGTGGTACTATGATTGCTTTTCTTCGAAGAGTGAGCTCCTCAATTCCTGTTCTACTAAACAAGTATAGAAAATGTCATACATACGAACACATGTCTAGCATTATTTGGCAGAAAATGTGTTTTAATCACATAAATATTGCTTGCTAGCTATTCTTGATACTCCTTTGTTGTGGCTACCTGCTAGATGACACAAGAGAAGTGCATTCTTCTTGCTCTAATTCTAATGATACTTTATTTTGCATTTTAGAATGCTGATTGTTCAGATTTTTTTCCGGTTATTGTCCCAATCTGTTGGTTAATATTTCCTAAAAAATACCTATCATACCAACTGTGTATGTGTACTATTGTTTATTTTACAATTCCTATTGGTGATTTCAGACTTTCGCTGAAATCCTCCTTTTGTACATTTACTCATAGTGTTTTAGTTTTAAGAGTAGGAAATTGAAGGTCAGCATGCTGAGGAGCCATTCGTTTGTTTCTTTTCTTTTGCAGTTTGTAACCTCATCAGAATTTAATGTGCCCCTCACTTTGCGTCGTTGCATAAATGATGTTATTACTTTTGTAACCTCATCAGAATGGTTATTTTACTATTTGATAAATATTTATTTTAAGATTCCGATTGTTTTCTTATGATGTCGGATATATTTTGCTCAATTATTACTATTTAATTCAACGCTAGTACCTAACATATGTTTCTACTCTTTTCTCACTCTACTCATGCCAAGACGGGCGTAGGCCACTAGTATGTATTATGTTTAGGATGCTATTAAATAATCTTTTTTAACTTTTATTTTAAAGTTATGTATTTTTATGTTTAGGATGCGACTCTTGCTTCAAATAGCTTATTGGTTTGGACCGTATTGTTATTTTTAATTGAACTTTAAAATAAAAGTTAAGATTTAATAAAAAAGGTCAAATAGCTTTTGGTTTGGACGTATTGTTAAATTGAGAAGAGGTCAGCTGTACAAGCGAACACACACTTGGCCCCAACTTTGTACCAAACCATGGATTTTCTATGACGTTGTTGTGGGCCCATCCTTTTTACATTCTATCCTAATCCCATCATGCTCCCTAGTCAATACAGTATAATTAACTAGGTAGATCGCTCGTAAGAGTTACTGTATGCTTTCAAGAAAATATGGAGGCAGACCCGAAAAAGAAAGATGAGATAGCAAGGTGGTACGTCGCAAAATGTGCATTACGGATATAAACACAGCTGTTCTGCTAGTAAACAATAAAATAGGATGGAAAGGGCTTAGTTAGCTCATAAAATAGGTTTTCTTAAGCATACGCACGGGATTCCGTACTGCAGTACACTGCAGAGAAAAATACAAAACGGACGGAGCACAGGACCTAGTAGAAAGGAAAAAAAAAACTGGACGGAAATCAATTTCTTAAAAAGAAAAGGAAAACTGAATGAAAACAATTGAAAAAAATAGGGGCATTCCGAGAATTGAACTCGGGACCTCTCGCACCCTAAGCGAGAATCATACCACTAGACCAAATGCCCGTTGGTGCGAAGAATCGCTCCTAATAATATTTAAATACGGTTAGAATATTCTACACAGCCAGGTGCTGCGCGCAAGCTCTTGACGGGTTAATCCTCATAGGTTACGCTGCACAGAACAGCACACACGCACAGAAGCAAAATAGGTCGCTCGATCGATCATCAGACGGTTCGCAGGGCACAAGCTCGGTGCAGCGTGCATGCATGTATGGCCTCGTAACACTCGCACAAGTCGAGAATGTGAATTTCATTCATCATGGATGTCTGTACACGCAGTGCTGGATTGTTTAGCCTGGTCGGAACTCGTAAACTCTGATAATAGTTTCACTCACACTGACACAGCTCTTATTTTTTTTGTTCTTTGAGAAAGAGGAGAGGTCACACTGAGCCATTGCCACAGCTCCTCATCCTCTTGGAGGAACAACCTCCTCCTCCTCTTCTTCTTCCATATACGGAGATAGTTCAGCGCCGGGACAGCCCGTCTCAGATCATTGGGCCGGGCCGACCGGATCCATATCACGGCCGTTTTTCATTCGCGGCCGTCTCAGAACGCATACCGTTTCATGAAACACCTCAATAGGGCGTTGTAGCCTTCGGAACCATGTTCCAGTTCCACCCACTGTCCGTCGGCGTTCATCAGCCGTTGTGATATATGGTTTCCATTTCTTTCCGTACGCTCCGTAGCATGAGCACACGGATAAAACAAATAACCAGTGTTTTAAATCGCGGTTATCGCGGCCGCAAAAAAAAGCTATCGCGGAAGCTATCCTACCTCGCGGTTGTATTTAAAAATATTATCCATATTAATCTTATCATTATCCAAAGTACTAAAAAAAGTAACAAAAACATTGTCATTTTCCAAAAAGAATTACAAATTTACAATACATTACGACAAGTTCAACATAAAATCTGAAATACATTAAAATAAATTAGAATGGATGGAATTTTAATTCTAATTTCTATAAAATAACAGTTTTAAAAAATTATAACTATTTTAGTTGAATTTCTGAAATTTGAAATAAATTCGGATATTTTAATAAAGTATTATGAAATTAACATATCCAAATATTTTGAATTTCTGAAATTTTAATTCTTGATTTTAAAGAACAAGTTTTAGTTGGCCAAAAACCTAAATATAGCATGAAAATATGTTGGGTAATTGTTAACAAGTAAAAAAGTGCTATATGTGGCATGGCGGCCTCTATTTCTGCTGTAGGGATTGTAGCTGTAATAGCGGAGATTTTGGGATATAGCTTAGCGTTGGGCGGCGCAAAACCGCTATAGCTCGCTATTTTAATCACTAATAATAACAAAGCACATGTATGGTTACTGTTGTTGCACGGTGAGGTGCTTATTCTTAAAGCTGGTGTGGAAAAGGGGTTGTGAAAAAAAAAATAGAAATCTGTTTGTCTATGAGTCAAATCAGATTAAAGTTAGACAAATTATGTTATCAATGGTTGTTCCTATCACGTTTCCACTGATCTGCTCTATTGTTTAAAACGGAATAATATCTCTATTTGCAACTTGATTTTAAACAGAAAACAACCAAAAACCAAAATAAACGGAACCTTAAACTTAGTCTGTAATTAAATAGCACGGGTGTCAAAACAAAATAATAATAAGTACCTTAAGAAAAAAGAGCGGGCCGCGTGGTTCACGTGGCAGGACGAGGGTCCCCACCCGCAGCCTCTTCCCGGCACTGTGGCCCCACGCGTCAGGAGTAGGAAGGCTGGACGCGGGTACTGTTGCTAAATGCTAACTCCTCCCTCGTCGTCCGTCCGGTTCAACGCCCGAATTATGACGCCAGCACCTCGGGCGCCGACATGTCCCGACGAGGTGAGGCCCACCTCGTCCAGTCGTCCTCGCTCACGGACGCGCGCGCGGGCTCTCTCTCTCGCTCGATCGATATCACGGTACGGGGAATACGTGGCACGAGACATCGATATCCAGCTCCAATGGTTCCGGATCCAGGACTATATATTTTATCCGGATACTCGTGTTCTATGGATTATATGTACTAAAATAGGGTGACTAAGATCAGTACGATTGATTACCACTCGTGGAAACTCAACGTGCGTAACGGAAGAGGCCAAGAATCGCTCAAGATTTGTGCACGCTGGTAGACCGTCGCGCGTACAAACGCGCGTCACGCAGCAATCAACGCGCTCGGGAACTCGCGGATAGTGCTGGCCAAACGGACCGTCCGGCCTGGCTAGGCACAGCCTGATACGGCGCATTCTTATTTGTGTCGGATGGGTGGGTCCATGGTAAGTGCGGCTTCGACCCGACCGATGGGTATTTATACCATCTTGGTGGTCCGAGTCGTTTAGCTTGCTTGGCCCGTTTAGCCCACGACGTCGCCGCTGGCTTGCCGCGCCCGCCCGCCTGCACTCCGCTTTACCCGACGCCCTTTGCCCGACTGGCCTTGCTTGCGGCTTGCTCGCCTGCCGCCGCCTCTTTTCCCTACCTCGCTCTGCTTTGCCTGGCCCCCTTCGACCTTCGTCTCCATCACTCTCCCACTCCCATTCTCCCAATCTCTCTCCCATAGGCCACAGGCGGCTCCTCCTCTACCGGCTCCGTCCTCCATGGTGGCGGACCGGCGGTGCCCTCCACAGTTCCACTCCGCCCGCCGCGCCGCCTCCTCGGGTCCTCCTCCCTCCTCAGTCACCATTCGACACGGCCGCGCCGCACCGACACCTCCTCCTCATCCACGGATCCTCGCCGGCTTGTCATCCTCTCAGCGCCGCCTCCCCTCCCCCTCTTCCTCTCTGGCTCTCCCGCTCCCTCTGCACCCCTTCGCTCGCGTCGCCTCCTCCCTTAGTGCCGGCCCGCGCCACCTCCCCTCCCCCTCTTCCTCTCTGATGTAAATGAATGGTGTTGTGACTGTGATTCTGTGAATGAATGGTGTAAATGAATGGTGTGAACTATGATTGATTCCGATGATTGCACATTTTTTATTTTAGATATCAATTTTTAGTTGATTATGTGCTTGTTTGATTGTCTCTTTGAGTTCATGTGTAGTGGGCTAGCCGTGCCGTGCCAGGCTAGTCAGGCTCGTGTCGTGCCTGACACGGCCGACATCGCTTATTCGTCTTGCATGCGGCCGCCCATCGTCTTGGGGTGGCGGCCGAGCACGCGCTGGGTCTCGTCTTTGGGCCAAGACGACCCATGAACGATGTGGGCGTCTTGCGTGCTCGTGCCGGACCTCTGATGTCGCCGTGCTGCCGTGGACCTACCATTTGGCCAGCTCTACTCGCGGAAGTAAGCGCAAATCGCACTGAGGGAAACGGGCGACGTGGGTGACGTGGGTTGGAGGCATAGCGCGCACTAGGGAAACAAGCGACACGGCCGTCGTAGGCTGGAGACACAGCGTGCACAATAATCGAGGAGACGAGGAGGCAAGACACGCGAGAAGCAATCAAAGCGCACCCGCGCCAAGGTGAAGAAGCAGCTCGCGATCGGCTCTGCTGCTTAGATCCAAGGGCGCCAAGCGCGCGCGCCAAATCGGACGACAACGAAGTAGCCGAGCGAAAGCAGGCGCAGACATGCAAACCAAAAATAAAATCGGACACTCGTGACGGAAGGACGCGCTGGATCTGACGGTCAAAACAATTTGTGTCAACGTGGCCTTCTGCCCTCGCGCAAACTTTCGCACCGTTTATACCGGAGGACTAGGAAGATCACCTGCGCCCTTCGACACAGGGACGGGCTGGCGTACGCACACGAGGGCATTGGGCCGAAGGAGCGAAGACGTGGGCCGAATGAGCCGTGGAAAGGCCCGTGAGGCAATGGCGTGTCGGACCAGGCAGACGTGCGGCGAAGCAAGAAAAGGCCATGTGTATGAAGTGTAGTGCATTGGATCGGGCGAACGCAAGGCGGGCGAGGAGCGATTGGATGGCGTGCATATCTCGAGCGACGTGGCCTGGGTGGGCGGGCGAGGACTTCTTCGACCTTTAAATAAGGTAATTCTGATCTGGACTCAATCTCACCCTAACGATAGTTCATGGACCACAGGATATGGTGGTCGAGGGCATATTTGGTTTGTTTGCTCATCCTTTCTTGGTCTTATTTTTAGCAAGGTCTTATTTTCTCCCTTTCTAAGGAGATCAAAATTGTCACTGCTCCGAAAGCAAGGATTAATTTGCCCAAGAGCAATGCATGGAAAAGAATGAGCGAAGGAACCGAACATGTCTAGAGTGGAAGGGATCCCCTGTATTAGCCCCACCAAACATGTCTAGAGTGGAAGGGGATCCCCTGCATTAGCCCAACATTAGCGGCGACATATCCTGTGCACATGTCCTATTTGGTGGACATGTGCACATAGCCCATCCTAGCCGCTCCTTCTGAAATCCACGGTCGATACCCCCCACCTCCCACTTGAAGCTTCTTTGCGAACCAACCCCCCACACGCGCGTGCGAGATCTTCTTCTTCCTTGACTGCCCAACATGAGCTCCCCCTCATGGCCTCATTCCCCACCCACGCCAGGAGGCACAGGCGGCCTTGTGAGCGGCGAGGCGGCCATGCATGAGGGCTCAGCGCCAACACTAGCGATCGGGTAGGAGGTGCAGAGGGTTCGACACATGTTCGGCTCGCCATAAGGCATGCGACGCAGGGGGTTTGGGCGGCAGGGCTCGGTGCGGGGGTGGCGTAGAGGGGCGTGGTGCAGGAGAAACCCTAACTCGTGGGTGGAGAATGGGGGGGATCGAATGCCTAGCTCGTCTCGTGGCATGGGTAGGGAATGAGGATAGCTCGGGCTGGGTCGGGGGGCCGAAGGAAGAAAGAAGATCTCGCATGGGGGGGGGGTTCGCAAACAAGCTTCAAGTGTGAGGTAGGGGAATATCGGCTGTGGATTTCGGAAGGAGCGACTAGGCTGGGCTATGTGCACATGTCCACCAAATGGGAGATGTGCATAGGATATGTTGCCCACATTAGCATGGGCTAATGCAGAGTAGCACAGTGACATGCATTAGTGATTCTCTACAGTACAATAGAGGATCTGGATCTGTCTATAGTGGGCACGATCGAGAACACTGGGTTAAGAGGGCCCCCATAGGTCACAAGGGAGTGAGTTAAATAGTGTGCTCTATCTTTGATGTCTGCGCTTCAATTTTTTTGTATGACCACCTGACGTACGATGAGTACACCGAGTGATATAGCACTCGGATGAGAGTTCATTGCGTCCGAGTCGTGGATGACCCACTGTGACACATCGCCATGACAAGCTACAGATACCCCACATAGCTGAACTCTACATTCCATCGTGTGGTACATAGTGAATGGTCCTTAATGTTTATTTACTTCTCATGTTTTTGGGGTTCTAACTTGTTCTTTGTGCCCAACGGAGTGATCTAAATTGGGAGGTGTCCTCTGAGAAGACCTCCATTCTATCCCGGATCGGGGACCGCATCGACCTGACAACACACGAGCTCAGACATGCCATGCTCCGGATTAGGCATGTGCTGGAGGCACTGTCATGTGCGGACAACGTACGTGGACGGGGGGTGGGCCATAGTGCGTCATGCCCGACGCGCACGACGACGGATCCTCACCCGGACTTACTGGGCAGGTCCTCGTGGCATTGTGCCAGCAATACCCCTACCCAGTTCGTAGGTACACCTGTAATGGTCACGTGAGCTTGTTCCTTTTTAACCGATTTTTTTTTAACTAATGCCAAGTTGTTCGAATAGGACCTTAGTTCCATGTGTTCACGGGGCAGGAGCACTGTAACATCCCAAAATTTGGTCTGTTTTAAAGTTTTAAAAAGAAAAATAACCATTTGAATTTTGTTTGTTAAAGTTAAAGCTTAATTGGAATTTTTAGAGTTCAAAAACAATTTAATATGAATAATGTCAACATCAACTATTATCAAAACTATTTTATTTGGATTCTATGTTCTTGGATATATTTTCTAGATTTTTCTAGAATTTTTTCGAGTGCATTTGCTATTTTCTATTTGTCAATTGGATTTTCTGCTATTTTGTAAAAAGGAGAACTAACTATTAATCTCAGATCCTGTTTTGGGTTGAATTTCATTCTTTTGGCCCACTCTCACTTCCTTTTCTTTCCAGCCAATCCTATTTCTTCTGGCCCGGCGTTTTCTTTTCCCAGCCTCCTTTCTTTTTCTCCCGCTTCTTCTTTTCCCCGGGCGCTTTCTTTTCCTTGCGCGTGGCCAAAGCCCAACCCGGCCTTTCCTTCTTTCCTTCGTGCATAGCTCGCCTCCCGTGTTCCTTTTCTTTCGGCCGGCCGTGTTTTCCTTGTGCACGCCGGAATCGTGATCTTTTCCGACTTCGGGGTTCTAGGAGATAGAATCCGTTTCGAGGACGATTGGGTGCAGATAAGGTTACGGGGAGATAAGAGAAGTTCAATGCTGTATCTCCGGAGGATTCTTTTAGTTGGAAACGAATTTGTCGGATGGAGCTTCTAGAAGCGTCAATGGTGGACAGAGCGAGCACGTCGCGAGGAGGACGAAGGTGGAGGTGGGAGGAGGGCTTGACAGGCGGGCCCCACTGGTCAGCGACACAGAGGCGCTACTAGAAATCCCCACTTTTCCTAGTGAGTAATATACTAGGGAACATACCCAAAACTGTAGGAAATTGGTTTCCCTAGTGGCATTCGTAGGGAATGACCACTAAGGGAAAGAATGTGGAAAAAGAAAATGTTCCCTACAGTTTTTTTTGGAAAAAGCTAGGAAAAGAATCATTCCCTAGGATTTTAAACGGTAGGGAAATCTCGTCCACGTGCATTGTCATCTGACGTGGAAAGTTTATTTCCCTACATTCCTTTTCTGCCAGCCTAGGGAAAGAAATTAACAAATTCCCTACGTTATTTCTTGTATATCCTAGCGAACATTTTTATATAAATATTATTTTCCTATTGCTAATTCAAAATTCACCCCCTACTATTTAGCATGAACACTAGGGTACTGAATTTATTGTTTTTTTCTTCTAAATATACATACATTATTCAAATACTTATTTATATTCAAAGACGCTAAATTCACATTATCACTCAAAACAAAGTTTATGCAAGAGATAAACATAACAATATCATGTATTTCCAATAGACCATCAAGTACTATTTGAGGCACATTTGCACCAACATATACAAGTGTAAACGTCACACTACAAAAAAGTGCAAAAAACAACACCCACGCTTGCACCACAAGTGCACAACAAACATGCATACTAAGTACAAATGACCAAAGAAGGTTTGAAATCAAAATGCAAAGTTTTATGTCCGCAAGACGAGCATCGATGTTAGAGAAGATACTATGAACCTCCTCCACAATCGCATGATGAGCTGCCCTATGAGGATTTCAACATATTAAATCATTGAAGGAGGCAAGTCCACGACCAACACAATCTCAAATTCCTCAACCTCTGCCATGCTCTCCTAATCTTTCACAAGGACATTAATCAGCCCCACACTACAGAAAATACAAAGGAACGTAAGTTGTCAAAGTCACAAACTTACAACATAACAGACTAAAATGGTGCAACTAATATTCTCTGGCTGAAACCCATAGTCTTGGCGATCTGGTTTCAAAATGAGAAGTTCGTAAAATACATATAGGCTTTGCACATGTTCTCGGTTGTCTTCGATTGGAAATCTCACAAAAGCTACACATTAGAATGGTTCATCGGACTCAGTCTTTGCATATGGTAAAAGAGCTGCCGTGTGAGTCATCATCGATCATCAGTGCAATTTTCCAATTTAAGGGACAATGAAAGGTTACGTGCCGTGATCATTCACAACTACTAGCAAAACCTTTCTTTGTCTTTCTAGCATGGTTATTTAAAACATGCTCAAGAATTTCCTTGACCTGAAAATAGGAGTTCATCAGTTCTCTTCACTACTACACAAAGGGTCATCACAGACGGTTTTTAAACCATCTGAGTTTATATGTCTGTGATGATATGAGGTCATCAACCGTCTGTGAAAAAGCTATCACAGACAGTTCAAAACAAGAACCGTTTGTGAAAAAAAAGCTATCATAGACGATTCTAAACAAGAACCGTCTGTGAAAAAGCTATCACAGACGGTACGGTTCTTCTTTAGAACCGTCTGTGATAGCTTTTTCTATTGCAAAAAAAAAAAAACAGGTGTTGAAACTTCGGAGGCTATTTTGAGGCCCTAAACGAAGTTTTTTTGGGGTTTTTCACTTCGTCTGGAGTCTCCCGAGCCTCGCAAATGAATCTAATATGAACCAAATAACCACAACATCTATATTTTTGCCCAAACCAAATAACTCAACATGAACTACACATGCACAGAGAGCTTCCAACAATAACCACAGCATCACCCACATCACAGTAGCAACAACTCAATCCATTCACAGAGCACTAACACTAGCTCTTAGTAATCCACATCATAGAGCAAAGGGGGGAGTAGAGAGAGTGAGGTCGTGGGAGGCCGATGTGACGGGGTCGTCGGAGGCCGGCGACGACGAAGTGGAGGAGGCCGGGGGCGACGAAGTCGTGGGAGGCCGGCGACGATGAGGCCGGGGCGAGGTGGAGGAGGCCGTAGGCGACGAGCTTGGGGGAGGCCGGAGCGCAAGGTCAAGGCGAGACGGCGGCACTCGGTTAGAGGAGAGATGGTAGAGGAGGAGATGGAGGTGTGAGGACTTGGGAGGCCGGTTAATATAAAGCAAGTTTCGGCAGCCCGCCCATTAAGTCCAAAATTTCATTTTCCCACCCAACAAAATAAAAGTATTATAGACGGTTTTTTCTACAAAACTGTCTTTGATATGATAATAATCACAGACGGTTTGTGAATAGAACCATCTGTGATGTCTTGATTATCACAGACGGTTCTTCTTAAGACCGTTTGTGAATTATCACAAACGGTTCTATTCACGAACCGTCTGTGATACATAAAATCATCTGTGATAGTTATGTATCACAGACAGTTCCTTTGGAACCATCTGTGATAAGTATAACACAGACGGTTCCAAAGGAACCATCTGTGATGGGGCGTCTAGGATAGCATGTGTTTGTAGTAGTGCTTGAATAATCACCATTCACCAAAGCTGCATTTATGAAGTTTGAAGTGCTAAACAACTATCATCCATGAAATCAGGACAAGCATGCAGGTAGTTAACTAGTAGGGTGCAGGGTCCAAATGCCTACTCAGGTCATTAATGTCGGAGTACATCTACGGTTTGACAACCTAAACAACACAATCTCGATGAAGAGGAACCACTTACTTTAAGTCTTGCCACTTTAGTGAATACTGAGCGCAATGCTTAAGGCATGCAACAAAAAGATTGAATGAATGAATGATATTTAAGTAAGACAGAAATGGGCCATATATGCATGCTTCAAGTACCTTTGATGTCTTGTTCTCCTCTAATGGACAGAAGTGTACATATTGTGCCATAAATGCACTTCGAGAAGTAACAGAATCATTGATAGTGAGCTTTGTAATTCTTTGACAGAGTAGATTTCTTGCCACCGTAGTGGCACTTTGGACAAATGGGTCGCTAAAGATAGTTAGTTATCTGAGGATCGCTCAATATGGCATTTCTAATAGAACAAAGCTTGTCGCTGATATTAAGGTCCATGAAACATTTTAGTCCGTCAATAACCTGTTAAAGGAAGTTGAGCATCTTTAGATGAAACTTGATGATAGGATAACTAAATTACCAAATATATTGGGAGTTAATTGCCAGATAATTAAGCATGTTGGGTGTTAAGGTTATACATCTGCTTAAAACTATTGAAAAGCACGTATCTTTCAAAGTGGAATACTGAAATTACATAGAGCAAAAGGATGACAAAGATGACTCCAACTACCATATTTACTCACCAGCATTGATACACTCGATATGTCAATTGCCTTTAACGAAACGAGTCCGAGAAGCCTCCTTGGGGTAGATATAAGAAACTCCAGCTCAAAACCCTTTAGTCTGATAGAGAAGTTCAGGCAAAATGAATTAGCACTGAACATACCAAATGCAGTTATCATATCCATAGGCTCTACGTTCACAGATAACACATTCACATTCAAGAGGATGGTAATAATTGAGGAAAACATACCCAGACATCTGGTGTTCAATGGAAGCCCAGGTGCAAGCTTCTCAATGGATTCCAAGAGACTTTAGTGGTTTGCATATCGAGCGCACTGCAGTAAACATCACTAGAACATTAACCTTTTGCGGAAACAACAACAAATGAGTCATTAATAAATCATTAACATTTTGTGAAAACTTCCTAATACCATAAGATATCCTTGAACAAATAATGAACAAGCGGATCCAAAGAGCACAATGTTAGTACTAACTTGCACGGCCTTTTCACGGAGGGGCGAGGTATAGTAAGAAGGGGCAAGAGACGACCACTCCAAGCTTCTCCTTCTGGCGGCGATGTCGCAGCGGTGGAGACGAGCCATGTCGCTCGCTCTGGGTGGCGTACTACGCCATCGTGTCGAAAGCACGCGTCTGAAGGCGATGCGTGAGCAACACTTCTAGAGCTCCAAGCCCGAAATGGTGTTGTGGATGCCGCCGCCACCTCGAAGCCACCGCGTCCCAGATGGCGTTGAGGCAAACCACCAAGAACTTGGACAGCCGGTCATTGTTTGATAGCAATCACCTTAGAGCAATTCAATCCGAATCCACAATTATCACTTTGCTATTTCTTACAGAACTAGAGATTAACAATCACTAGCACAGCACAAATGCAAGATGACATAAAAGGAAATGTTACTAGCTGCGAGCAACGATGACACCAGAGTGAGGAGAGGATCGACGGCACCGGGCCGGAGTGAGGAGGCAGAGTTGCGGCGGTAGCGAGAAGCACCGGGAGTGGGGAGCAGCGGCGGGAGGGACCGGCCGGTGGTGGCGGGACGCAGCAGAGGCCGGCGGCTGAGTGTTTAGGTTTAGCTTTTAGGGGGGAGAGGGGCGGCTCGGATAAGGAGGACGAAGTGGAGGGATCTGCTGGGGGGCAATGTCGGGGGAGCAGTTGCCGCGTCGGGGTCGACGGCGATGGCTCAGGGGAGGAGGAGAAGAAGGGGAGCGGGGCGGCGGCGGCGCGACTTCAAGGAGGTCGAAGAGGAGGGGCAAGCAGCTTGAGGGAGGAGGAGAAGACGGGGAGTGAGGCGGGGGCAGCGGCAGCGGCTTCAAGGAGGACGAAGAGGAGGGGCAAGCGGCTCGGGGAGGAGGAGGGGAGGGGTGGCAACGCTCAGGGCAGGGGCGGTGCATGGACAACGGCTGCTACGGGGCGAAGGGGAGTTAGGGTAGGGCAGGAGGCAAGTAAGCGCAGAAAAAGACTGGCCTGCCGCCGAAACAAAAAATAAAGTAGCGCGTAGAAAACAAAATGGCGCCTAAAAAAAAGTAGCGGGCCAAAATAAAATTGACGCCTAAAAAAAAGTAGCGCAGCAAAAAGAATTGGCACATAAAAAAGTAGCGCGCAGCAAAAAAAAATAGAGGCAAAAACAAAAAATACATTCCCTACGGTTTTGTCCATATGAGCAGGGAAAGTTGCCATCATGGCATTGACATGGCATAGTCTATTTCTCTCTTCATAGTCTTTCCCTAATAATTTATATAAATAGTAGGGAATGATTTCATTCCCTATGTTTTTTTACCTCACCCAGGGATAGATACTTTCCTTTGGATTACAATTCCACTACTAGGGAACATTTTAAACTGTAGGGAAAATGGGGATTTCTAGTAGTGAGGGAGAGCGGAGGCGCTGCTGGGCTACACGCGAAATCGGGCCGGGAGCGAAGGAAACGGGCCGGATCCAAGGAGATTCAGCCCAAGACTAATTCGAGATTTTACTAGGTTTTGTATTTTAAAAATAGCATAAAATGCAAATGGCAAATAGAAAAATAACAAATGATCTAGAAAATATATCCAAGTACATAGAATACAAACAAAATAGTTTTGGCCATAGTTGATGTTGACATTAATCATATTAAATGGTTTTGATACTGAAAGTCTATGTTTAAGATTTAATTAAAATTCAAATAAAATTCTAGGGTGAATTTTGCAACTACTAATTAATCAAAAGATTTTTAAAGCTCCAAAAATTGGGATGTTACAAACCTCCCCCCCCCTAAAGGAATCTTGACCCCGAGATTCAGGCTAGCTAGAGAAAAGGCTAGGAAACTTGACTTTCAGCTCTTCTTCACGCTCCCACGTTGCTTCTCCTTCTGAGTGTTTGCTCCACTGAATCTTGCAAAAACAAACGGTCTTGCTTCTGGTACGACGCTCTACGACATCCAACATCTTGACTGGCTGCTCCTTGTAGGTGAGATCCTCTTTTAATTCGATTGAGGCAGTTCACGCTGATAACGACTTCTAATGACTACGGCAGTTCAAGCTGATAAGCAAATTCTCCTCGACGACTCACAATCTTGAACAGACCAACATACCTAGGGGCAAGCTTCACTTTGGCATAAAACCTTTTGACACCTCTCAACGGAGTGACTCTAAGGTAAACAAAATCCTCTGGTTCGAAGCTGAGATTATGACAACGGTTATCAGCATAACTCTTCTGCCTCGGCTAAGTTATCTTTAATCTTTCTCTGATCATAGACACTTGTTATTCTGCTTCCTGAATAATATCTAGTCCGAATACCTTTCGCTCAGCTGTTTCTGACCAATTAAGAGGGGTTCTGCATGCATGACCATACAAAGCTTCAAAAGGCGACATTTGTAGACTGGCTTGATAACTGTTGTTGTACGAGAATTTTGCATACGGCAAACTTTTATCCCAACTGGTAGTATTAGCTAGAGCACAAGCTCTCAACATATCTTTTAGTATTTGATTTACTCTTTCTGTCTGTCCATCTGTTTGAGAGTGATACGTAGTACTGAAATTCAAATGAGTACCCAATGCTTCATGCAGACTTTGCCGGAAACGAGAGGTGAATTGAGATCCTCGATCTGACACTATCTTCTTCGGCACTCCATGCAAACTGACAATCCTTGACATATATAACTTTGCAAGGTGGTCGCCTGAGTAAGTGGTTTTGACTGGCAAGAAATGGGCAACCTTTGTCAAATGATCCATTATTACCCAAATCAAATTGTAATCCAATTGAGTTCTGGGCAAACCGGTAATGAAATCCATTCCGATCTCTTCCCATTTCTATTTTGGAATCTTCAAGGGTTGCAACAAACCTACTGGTCACGGATGTTTTTCCTTTACTTTCTGACATATGTCGCACAAGGCAATGAACTCAATGACTTCTCGCTTCATATTTGGCCACCAGAATTTCGTCTTAATATCCTGGTACATCTTAGTACTTCTAGGGTGAATAGAATACTTTGAGTCATGGGTTTCCTTTAAGATTAGCTGTCTTAACCCATCAACATCTGGCACACAGATACGTCCATTAATCAACAATATATCTTGGTCATCTTTGGTGAAGTCCTTGAATTTACCTTCTTCCATTTTGAGCTTGATGTCCTTAATCCTAGAAGCATTTGGTTGGGCTTCATAAATTTGCTTCTCTAAGGCGGACTATACTTCTAGGCTGGCCACAAATCCTTCAGCTACCACCTCTAGCTTCAGCTTCTGAAACTCCTCATGAAGTTCTGGACGATTCTTTTTTACTTCTAAAGCACTGTAGTAGCTCTTACGACTTAGAGCATCTGTAACGACATTGGCCTTTCCGGGATGGTAGTGGATTCTAAGATTATAATATTTTATTAATTTTAACCATCTTCTCTGCCTCATATTCAGATCAGACTGAGTGAAAATGTACTTCAAACTTTTGTAATCTGTGTATACCTCACAACAGTTACCAATAAGGTAATGATGCCAAATCTTCGAAGCATGCACTACGGGAGCCATTTCCATATCATAGGTAGGATAATTCTCCTCATGATGTCTTAATTGTCTTAACACATAAGCGACAACCCTTCCTTCTTGCATCAGGATGCATTCTAATCCTTGACGTGAAGCATCACAATAGATATCGAAATCTTTTTGAATATCGGGCAGAGTTAACACTAGGGCTGAAGTCAAACGCTTCTTCAATTCTTGAAAACTTTCTTCACAGGCTGGGGTCCAAGTGAACTTTTTTCTCCTTCTTCAACAACTGCGTAAGAGGCTTAGCAATCGTTGAGAATCCTACAATGAAGCGGCGATAATATCTTGTCATTCCCAAGAAACTACGAATGTGGGTAACGGTCTTGGGCTGTTCCCAGTGTAATACTGCTTTCACTTTGTTGGGGTCAACTGCTACTCCCTCGGCTGTCATCACATGACCAAGGAAGTCAACTTGCTTTTTTCAAAAATCACACTTGCTGAACTTTGCATATAATTAATGCTCTCTCAGTTTCTCTAGGACTAACCTCAGGTGCTCAGCATGTTCTTTTTCTGTCTTGGACTAAACCAAAATATCATCAATGAATACAACTACAAACTTGTCCAAATATTCCATGAATACCTTGTTCATCGTGTTCATGAAATATGCAGGGGCATTAGTTAAACCAAAAGACATGACTAAGAAATCATAATGTCTATACCGCGTAGAGAAAGCAGTCTTCGGAATATCCTTGGGGCAAATCTTCAACTGATGGTAACCTGATCGCAGCTCGATCTTTGATAACACTCCGGCTCCTTTCATCTGATCGAACAAATCATCGATTCGGGGCAGGGGTACTTGTTTTTGATGGTAACTTCGTTAAGAGGATGATAGTCGATGCACATTCTCATGCTTCCATCCTTCTTCTTGACAAACAATACTAGTGCTCCACATGACGACGAACTAGGTCTCGCATAACCTTTCTCAAGAAGTTCTTCTATCTGTCTTTTCATTTCTACTAACTCGTCGGCTGGCATCTGATAGGGTCTCTTCGAGATTGGTGCTGTTCCTAGCACTAGATCGATGACAAACTCAATGTCACGGTTAGGTAGCATCCCTGATAATTCCTCTGAAAATATATCTGGATATTCTCGGACAATAGGCACATCTTCTAAGGCAACGGTCTTCAGGCTATTGACTAACAGGTGTCCGTCACGTGCTGAGGTGGCTAGAAACTCCACCTTGTTTCTATTGGTATCCTCGATTGTTACGACTCTTCGGCCACAATCTAGCACAACTTTGTGCTTTGTTAACTAATCCATGCCAAGAATGACATTTAAGGTCTATGTGTCTAGGACAATGAGGTTAGCTAGAAACTCAACTCCAGCTATGAGTAACTTAGCTCCCAAACATCCCACTCTAGAGCTTAACTCTGCTCCAGGCGATTGGACTAACAGAGTATGCTTAAATGCAAAACTTTCAAATTGTTCTTTGTTGCAAAAACTCCGAAAACAAACGAATGCGAAGCTCCAGAATCAAACAAAACTGATGCAAGTACTGAGCCAACCAAAAACTTTCCCAGTATGACATCCGGTGCTTCTTGGGCTCCTTCCAGAGTAACGTGGTTGACATGACCTCTGACCACCGACTACGGAGCTCCTCCGGATTGACCGGTAGCTTGAGAGGCTCCTTGGTTGTTGCTTGGTGCTGGCGTCTTGGCAGGTGTAGCTCCAAGGTTGAAGCGTACTGGAGTCATTGTTCCCTTCTGAGGACAATGGTTGGCAAAGTGTCTTGGCTGACGATGGGTATAGCAAACTCTAGCTCTATCCTGCTGATTGTTCCCTAGATTGGGGTTGACTATCACAGGTAGGGGTGTAAACGAATCAGATACGGACGGATAATGGCTCTGCCATATTTGTTTTCATATTTTTTTCCCGTATGCGGATATGAATACGGATACCCCGAATATGAGTACGGATGCGAATAATATCGAATATGAATATGGAGCGAATACGAATCGAAACGAATACGGTCACGGATATTTTTTTCAGAACATAAAAACCCCTTAAATTGCATGCCAGAAATTAACGAAAACATATAACTAGTTTGTTTGATGCAAACATTCATGAATTGTCAACATTTAACGATATTTAACAACATTTAACAACATTTAACGATATTTAACGACAATTGACGATATTTAACAACATTTAACGACAATTGACTACTATTAACAGCGACTAACGCAATTGACGAGGCATTGACAATAAGAGGAACATGCATTAATGAGTATAATTACAATAAGAGTAACCGAACAAATTTCTATGGATGTTGAGGCATCCAGAGTTATTTTATAGTCATTATAAACTACTTCTGAGCAAATTTCACTGATTATCTAGATATCAAGTACACCTCTAGATAGCAAATTACAACAAATAATTTCATTGATCCTCTAGATAGCAAATTACAACAAATAATTATTACATAAATAATTATTACAAACAATTAATGCCCCTCCACTTTTTTCCGGGCTTGGGACCGGCATTGGCAATGTTAAGCACTTGTTTAAGTTTGTTAATGTCTTAATGAAACAACATCAGGTACTTACAAAGATAATAAATATCATAAATAAAACTAAAATTTGCCCATAGTAGACAAATGAAAGAATATATGGAGACATATGGGAACATACTACAGAACAACTTGAGTAACCAATACAAGACCATATTCCATTGAAAAAGTCCCACATGTCTACAAATCTTAGCACCTAACAACACTTCTATTAGTGAATCCATTCTATAACAAGCTACTAACAAATGAATGAATGTGTGTCACCATCAAAATCAAGTATTCAATGATGCAAACTAGAAGCAAGAGAATCCAAATTTCCATGGACAAATAGACAAGTCAACATTTTCATGGATTCATGGATAAATATCCTACATCACAACCAAGACTGTATTTAACAACAAGTAATAACTATTGACCTATCATTCCATCATTCAATCTTCATGATAATAACAAGTCATCAGATAATAATAAATAGAATCTCCACCACAAGCACCAGATCATTGTTAGAATGTAATTAATCCACCACAAGCACAAGATCAAGGTATTTGGATCAAGGTGTTTGAAATAATGTGCATATACACATGTTTCCAGTAAATTCTATATTAGTTAGCCACATAACCATATGCTAAATTAGTTGTCCCAGTATAAACACAAGCTCAAACATTAGTTGAGGAGACAAAAGAAGTATCCCATCATACAATGTAGAATTTGTGCTAATTAATTCACACAACATAGATAATGATTAATCGTGCTAATTAACTCACACAACAGATAATGATAAAGCCTGAGCAGCACACCCATTTCTTAATTCCTATTAAGTCAATTGCTACTCCTAAGTATGCATCCATATATGCTAATTTGCAAGTCACTGAAGCTCAGCTACTAGTGAATAAAGCATGCAGGTGCCACATAATAAATGATATCTCTAAACATTCAATGGATGTCTTGTATCTCCATGTTCATGAATGATGATGCTCAAACATAAATGTTAATATTATTTGCTAATCCAGAAGGCTATTACAATATCAAATGATGATCTCTCTGAGAATCAAAGAGCAGAGCAAGGAATTTACTAGACAAGTAACTTCTTTTCCAATGCAATCATGCAATTAGTTTCTAAATTCATGAATCAAAATGCATGAATCAAAATGCACCCTGCTCCTCTCATGGACTGGTACAAGTATTTCTTCACAGTTTCCTTAATTAACAGGCTGTAGATGGTCTATGCAATGCAAGAACAAAGGTAGTTTTGAAGCATCATCTGAATTCGAACAAGGGGGATGTCGCGGTGGAGGTCGCTGGTCGGCGTCGGGGTCGACGTAAGGGGCAGCTCGACGGGGAGGGGTGGTGGAGGTGGCAGGGGAGGGTGAGGGAGAAGGGGAGACGAGCTAGGGTTTGGGCGGCAGTGGCGGCTAGGGTTTGGGGAGGAGTCGGCAGGAGGACGGCACTGGCCACTGAGCGGAGGACCGAGGTCGGAGGAGTTAGCGCGTCGGGGGCAGAGGAGGAGGTCAGGCTCAGGGGAGGAGACGTCGTGTCGGGGGAGGAGGATGGCGGCGGCATGAGCCGGCGGAGGAGGAGGAGACCGGAGGCGAGGCGGAGGCACCGAGGAGGATGACCAGCGTGGCGGGGTAGGATCCAGATCTTGGTCGGTGGCGGGCGAGAAGGCGGCGGCGGGTTGGGGGGAGGAGGAGGACCAGCCAGCGGGGAGGAGCGCGCCGACGGTGAGGCGAGGGCGACGCCACTAAAGATCCAATGGAGGCACAGCCGCGCAGGGGAGCTGGTGGGGGGCGGGCGACGGGGCGAGATGGCCGGCGGAGGCGGGCAAGGTGGCCGCCGGCGGCGAGGCGAGGGCAGCACCACTAGAGTAGCCAGCGGCATGGCGACTGGCGACCATGGAAGTGTGGAGTGTGGAGTGGAAGGAACTGCCGAACTGAAGGCCTAAGTAACTCGGTAAGGTAACTCATAGAATACTACAATAGTCCATACCCTAGGGTAACTCAAATTTCGGATATCCGGATTAAGCTTATCCAGATAATCCATATTCGTATTCGT
Organism: Phyllostachys edulis; assembly: GCA_036346405.1. NCBI lineage: Eukaryota > Viridiplantae > Streptophyta > Magnoliopsida > Poales > Poaceae > Phyllostachys > Phyllostachys edulis. The sequence continues at coordinate 28,564,951 of CM070568.1, read as the reverse complement.
TTCCGCCGGATATCATGCCTACCGTATTCGTTTCCGTTTTCGAAAAAAAATCTGAATCCGTTTCTGATCCGAAAATTATCCATGAAAAATCTGATCCAGGACAATCCGAATCTGTTTTCGTCCGGATCGGTCGGAAACTATCTAATCTATTTTCACCCCTAAGCACAGGGTTGCGAAAGTTTTGAGCAGCTGGATGAGGTGCTGAGGTTGGTTCAGGCGTTTCGAAAGAGTTCTGTGACGAAAAAAGAGTGAACTGTTAAGGAACTATTCTCACTTTCAACTGAGCTTGATGACTCCCTTGCTGAGCCATTCTGCACTTTCGGTTGTCCTCTAACTCTTTGCGCTTATCCTCAAGGATCAAATCTTTGTTGACTAGTTCTTGGAAATCTAGAAAGGTGTGAGCAATGAGGTCGACTTGCAATCCAGTATTTAATCCCATCAGAAAACGACTCTGACGGGCCTTATCAGCGGCGACGTCTTCCGTAGAGCTGAGAGAATTTATTGAGATAGTCGGTTACTGACATGACTCCTTGCTTGAGGGCACGAAATTCATCCTTTTTCTGATCAATAATTCCTTCTGGCATGTGATACTGGCGAAAAGCAGTTGAAAATTCTTCACAGGTAATGTTTTGTGACATCTCATGCGTGACACAGAAGTTTCCCCACCACTCGGCAGCAATGCCCTCCATCTAATGAGTGGCGTATAGAACCTTCTCATGATCGCTGTATTGGGTGATCAACAGCTTCCTTTCGATGACACAAAGCCAGTCATCGGCTTCAACTGGTGAGACATGCCCATAAAAGGTGGGTGGGCGAGTTCTCATGAACTCTACAAGCTTGGATGGTCCATGATGACTGGTCGACGGGTGCTACGTTGTTGTTGTTGTTCTAATTATTATTCATATTGTGCATCTGGTTCATCATCGTGTACATCATCTGCATTTGAGCTGCCATGAACACTCCAAAATTATGCAAATCAATTAGAGGGGCTTGCGGCGGGACTGCTCCTGCTGTTGTCTGCTCATTTTCTTCTGACCCAAGGGTTTCGGATCCACTGGCAGCAGCGAGACGAGTCTGAACCATCTGACGAATGATCCATGGGTTAGATAAGGTAGCAAGCACAAGATAAGTTAAGAACTAATCGAGGGGGTAGATTAAACCCAACAAACACAGCTTCAACAAATCAACTAAAATAGGGGTCTTAGTATGGCTGCAACAAATGCCTAAGGGCCTTTGCAACTCATACTCGCACACAAGAAAACAAACGATCCTAACACACAAATTACCGCTTAAAGGGCGACACTCCTAATCTTAAACTGACGGGGCTCAAACATACTAAGCCTCAACTGACTTAACCTAAACTTGAGTGATCTACTTGATGAGGTAGCCTTCACAGCCACGATGGTGCTCCCGCCTGCTGTAGACTTGGAACTGAGCTAGCATCCTTGTGAACTGGTCTTGGTACCCCGGGACTGGTGCAGCAGAAACAGGTGTCCCTAGTGCAAGCACAACTAGCTCCTCCGGTGCTTCAGGCTCTACTGGCTCCTCAACTTCTTCCTGATCCTCCTCTGGATCTTCTTCTTTAGGGTCTTCCTCTTCATGACCTTCTTCGTGCTCGTGCTGGACGTAGAGAGCTTCTTCTAATGTGGTGATCCTCTCCTCTGCCATTTGTAGAGTCTCGTTGATGCACTCCAACTCTGTGGCGGCCAACTCCAAGTATTCCTCCTGAGCCGCTGCAAACTAGGCAAGATGCTCCACGGTGGCGTTGCTCTCTCCATCTGTAGACGGGTAACGTGGAGGAAGGTCCTCTGTGGAGTCAAGGGGATGATAGCGGAAGATGGTATCCTGAAGCTCGTGAGTGTAGATGTTGCAGATCCTCAAGATAGCAAGGTGAGAGGACTCCTGGATTCCTTCTGAAAAGACCATCCTCCGAACAAAGAATTCAAAGGATGGCTAGCTTTACTATTCTTCTGAGCATAGATGGTTAAACGACAAAGCACTCCACAGTTTCGGTCGTTCACCACCCAGTCGGTGCCCATGTACATCAGTTAGTCAAATCCTCCAAGCTCTTGCAAAAGCTTCCATAGTTCTGCGGCAAGTCCTCCCTTGCGCTCACCATAGTTCTGGAAACGCGGCATCTGCTAACACTACTACAAAAAGGGTAATACTGGATGCCTCATCACATAAGGTTGACCAAAACTGTCTGTATTACATGCAATCACATACAATTTTGGTTTAGAGACCGTCTGTGTTACTGTGTAACATCCCAAATTTCTTGAGTTTTTTTTTTGAAAATTTTGAAAATTTAAAAATAACAATTTGGTTTTATTAATTTGCTAAAGCTTAATTTGGAATTTAGAATTTAAAAGCAATTTAACTTGAACTAATTAAAAACTTTAATTAATTCAAAAGTTGGTTTAATTGAGCTTTCTAGATTTTATTGGATTTAAAAATCAAAAGTGTTTTTTTAAGCCTTTTCTTGGTTTTGTTGGATTTTGCAATTGGTTTTTCCTTTTGCCCTATGTTAAAAATAATTATTTGCGAAAATTAAAAGCAAAAGTTAAGCTGAAAATATTTTTAATAAGTTCTAATTAATTCAAGAGATTTCTGTGAATTTTTCTTAAATTTTTGGACGGCTTAAGCTATTTTCTAAAAATGCTTTTCTATTTCTGGTATTTTATTTAATCAAAATCCTTAAGAATTCCTTCCTATTCATCTTGGGCCGAATTTCTTCTACCGCTTCTTTTTTCACCATCGCTGCCCACCTCGTTGGCCCGCTTCCACGTGCAGCGTCGCGCCCCTCCATCGGACACCATCCGATTTTGATTAGACGACCAGATCCTCAAGACCGCTGCTGTTCGCTCCCTCTCTCTCCGACCAAGGGGCCTCCTGTCGACCACCGCCGCCTCCGGGTCGTCTCCTTCATCAAGTCGTCTCCGACCATATACCGCCACAGCCGTCTGTGCAAGGCTGCGCGCCGGCCGCCAAGACTGCTCCGTCGCTGCCAGATTCAATCGGCGACGACCTTCGCGCTCGCTGCCGCCACCCACTCCACCCCCCCATGTCCTGCTCTGGCCATTGTGCGCCCATGCTAAAGCTCCACCACGGCCGCCAAGACACGCCACTGCCCATCTCGCCGTCTGGCCTCCCCCGCGCCTATTTAAGGTGAGCAACGTGAAGCTCTCCCTCTCCTCTCTCTTTTCCCTCACCTCGCTCCCCCTCTTTCCCTCCAAGCTCGCCGAATTTTGTGATTCAACCGCCGCCGCCAAGCTTAGCTCCATCGCACCTGCCACCACCGTCGAGCCTCCTCCGGCGCCAGGAACCACGCCGTCGGCACCGCCTCGTCGCGGCGCACCTAGTGCGCGCTCTCACTCCACCCGGAGATCACCGGAACCTTGCCGCCACCTTCGAGCCGCCGCCTCTGCTGCTCTTCATCTTCGCCGCCGGCCTCCCCTTGCCGCCGCATCCTCGAAATCGCGCACACCCGCTTCGCCGCGTTCCCCTCTCCGCGTTGCCACCTCGCATCGGGCTTGCCACGGTGTAGAAACATTGGCACCATGACCGCCCACCGCCACCGCCATGCCACGACTGCACCACCTCGCCTCGGCTCGGCTCAACTCGGCGCCACCTCAACCTCAAGGCGTAACGTGGTCACTGTCATCACGCACACGTGGCCCAAAGATGCTTGTGGGCCCCACCCGTCAGTGGCTCAAGGATTTTTTGGAATTAAAAATAAATCCAGAAATTCCGAAAATCCAATTCTTTTGTCATTTTATGCAATTTCAACTTCCGAAGGCCATAACTTCCTCATTCGGAATCCGATTCGAGTGATTCAAATTTCTAAATTCTTTGTCTTCCTATTAGTACTTATTTAGTATTTATTTGGAGTTGTTTTATTTATTTAGCTTGTTTCACACGTATAGATTCCGGTGTTCCGGACGAATTAAATGGACTGACGAATCAAGCATCTCTACTCTTCAACGAAGGCAAGTCGTAGACCTTTGATCATGTTGAACCCATGTTATAAAACTATATTTTTTGATATAAACATGCATTGCTAATTTTATAATAAATGGTTTCGAGATTAGTTAATTACCTAATTGCCGTTATACCTCCTTGATAAATTGTAAATGACATGTATCCTTGAATGACATAACTCCTTGGACACCTTAGGATGGTTAAGTAATCGTTGGACATTATTGCACTACCAACTTGGGTATCGTATTATGCTTAGCCAATGCTTAGTTATACGGTAGATTCACGATTGTGGAAATATGGAACTGTGGCGGAGCCACTATTGATAAAAGGTGTTGTGCCATGACTAGGGTGGTCATTTGGCCGGGTTGAACCCAAATGATTTATACTGGAGCGAGTGATCGTGCAGTAAAGGGGATGATTTTGGGATGAGGTTGCCTCGCCTAAGTAACCACTAAGGACTTAACTTTGTGCGCCATTGATCTGGGCCATACCGTGCAACCACAAGTCCATTTATGGGGTGGACCTGGCCAACTAATTAGCAATGTTTTGAATCAGTTCTGTGTTGGTTGATTATGGCGCAAGAGGGGGCCTGGAATGGCGAAACCTTAGCGAGTAGAATTGGGTCAAAACAAAACTTTGTAAAGACCTTGTGATAATCTTTTAGTCACACACCTCGGAATTGTGTTTAACGGATATTATAAGATGATTATCTCTTGTGGGTCAAGCTGTACAACCTCTGCAGAGTGTAAAACTATTCGAATAGCCGTGTCCCCGGATATGGACAATGCCTGGTGATTTCACACGAGGGGTAGACTTTTATCAAACATGTTGGAATGGGTTGGAGGGTTCTAAGCAGTGGATGTTGGTTGTTGGTTGGAAAGTGAACAGGGTGTTCACTAGTTGTTTCAAAGAAAATTGATTACTTATGTATTAATCTTTTAAAACAATACTTTACAATCTAATTACTGTATTTAATGTCAAATATTGCTTTATGCAAAATAGCCATAAAGCTATCATTGTCAAACCTTGCATGAATATTACTTGCATACATTTCTCTATGACTTGCTGAGTACATTCAAAGTACTCACGGCTTTATGCCCTCTGGTTGATCAGTCGCTGAAGAAGAACCAGGAAGCACCGAGTTCTTCGAGGAAGACTACGAATTAGGTCGCGTCCTCCACTCGATTGCTTGTGGGCATATTGGGTGACCTCCACCGGATGTTTGGTTTCCGCTGCAAGCTCCGTTTTGTTGTCAAGCCCTGCGTGGCAAACGCTGTAAGACTTGACCATAAGGTCCTTTTGCTAAATAATATTAATTTGTCTGCTTCATCTACAGTTTGGTTGTGGATATGATTACACTAATGTTGCAACTGTGTGAGCTAGCTATTGATCATGGGACTAGTTCAGAATACACAGAGGGTCCTGAGGTTGCATACTCGGGGTCCCGACAGCGGTGGTATCAGAGCCATATCAATTGTATGACGTAACCATAGTTAGCATGGTCATTAGTCAAGACTTCAAAATTTTAGTTTATAAATCAAACCAACAATTAACTTGAATAGTATTCTTCTCTCATCTTACTCTATTCCTCCTATCCTATGCTAGTCTCTCCTCATCTCATTCTCAGAGTCTGACTTCTTATCTTTGCTGTACTCTATTTTTGAATGTAAAGTGACGCTCTTATCTCGATAATCTCTATAGAATCGAGCTTTGCTTGAAGTCGCCCATCCATATAAGATAGATTAGCAGTGTTGTTTCTAAGTTACCCCTTCTTAGTTTCAGTATCGTTTAGTCCGATAGATAGGATCTTTGGCTTGAGTTTTATTGCCTCTTGTAGCTTTCCGGCTATTTGTTCGTTGGGTTAAACCGACTTTCCCCAATTAGGCTGTGCCGTCTTTCTCCATTTTTCTCGCTCGTCTTTGTGCTTTTCCCTCTTTCCTATCGTGATTTCTTCTGCTCGTCTATTAAACCTGAGAAGATTTGTGCAGATGGTTCAGACCCGCAACTCCACAAGACAAGAAGAACCCCTTCCGCCACCACCACCACCTCCTCCGGTAGCCACGGCAGATCAGGGTTTGAGTCAATTCATGGCAGCCCAAACACAGCTGATGAACGCAATGATGCAGAATATGAATCAAATGATGACTCAGTAGAACCAGACCGCTGCCACTCTACTAGCAATGCTGAACCAAAACAACCAAGCAGCTGCCATGCCACCGCCACCATCACCAGCTTTTCCTCAGTCAAAGCTGGCAGAATTTATGAGGACCCATCCACCGACGTTCTCCAGCTCCTCCGAGCCTTTGGATGCAGATGACTGGCTGCGCTCTATTGAAAAGAAGCTCGCCATTACCCAATGCGATGACCGTCAGAAAGTGTTGTATGTAGCACACCAGCTGGAAGGCACTGTCGTAGAATGGTGGGAGAACTACTGCACCACCCATGCAAACCATCAGAACATCACTTGGGCTGAATTTTCAGAAGCCTTCTGCCACTCTCATATTCCCAACGGAAAGGTAGAAATGAAGACAAATGAGTTTCGTGAGCTGAAACAAGGAAACCTGTCAGTAAGTGAATATCTCAACAAGTTTACTCAACTCTCGCATTATGCTCCAGAGGATGTTGCCACGGATGATGCACGTCAGAAGCGTTTTAAGCGAGGACTCAACCCTAGCTTGAAGGTTCAGGTCGTAGGCAATGATTATGCAGATTTTCAGCAACTGGTAAACAAGGCTATGCTCATAGAAGAATCACGTCGCGAGCTTGCAGAATCTCATAAAAGGAAGATGGTGCAGCATGGCGCTCCTCAAGGTCATCTGCCGAGGGCCTGAACGTATGCTCAACACCTAGCTCATTCTGTTCCTCCTGTCACCTTCCAGATCCCCGCATCGACACCTCGCCCCACTGCCCCAGGATTTCGCATCTTCAACAACAACACCAACCAGCAGTCAAAGAACATCAATCCTACTGTGGGAGTTACCTGTTTGAACTGTCGCCAATTGGGTCACAATGCCAATAATTGCCCACGACATCCCCCACGAAAGCAAGCCCTGGCGCCAATTCCGTTCAACTTCGGAGCTACTCCAATCAAAACCCCTATGCTAGGAGTAGGACGTGGAGCACCTCAGACTCCAAGCCAAGCCGTCTGGACTCCACTTCCTTCTGCAAGAGGACAAGTGAATCATGTCACCGCCGAGCCAGCCCAGCCAGCTCAGAGCATCATTCCAGGTAAGATCGAGTCAGTTTAGTTTCTGTTTTGGTTTTGCCTCACTCATAAGGGAACTAAGTTCGGTCTAGTGAGCAGAGGCCGAGTTTCCAAACCTAATCTTTAGCCAGCCCGAATCTCGGGGTCGAGATTCCCTTTAAGGGGTATAGGTTTGTAACATCCCAAATTTCCTAAGTTTTTTTTTAAAAAAAAATTAGAAAATTTAAAAATAACCATTTGGTTTTATTAATTTGCTAAAGCTTAATTTGGAATTTAGAATTTAAAAGCAATCTAACTTGAACTAATTAAAAACTTCAATTAATTCAAAAGTTGGTTTAATTGAGCTATCTCGATTTTATTGGATTTAAAAATCAAAAGTGTTATTTTGAGCCTTTTCTTGGTTTTGTTGGATTTTAGAATTGGTTTTTCCTTTTGCCCTATGTTAAAAATAATTATTTGAAAAAATTAAAAGCAAAAGTTAAGCTAAAAATATTTTTAATAAGTTCTAATTAATTCAAGATATTTCTATGAATTTTTCTTGAATTTTTGGACGGATTAAGCTATTTTCTAAAAATGCTTTTCTATTTCTAGTATTTTATTTAATCAAAATCCTTAAAAAATTTCCTTCCTATTCATCTTGGGCTGAATTTCTATGGCACGTTTCCTTTTTCGCCCGCGCAGCCCACCTCGCCGGCCTGCTTCCACGCGCAGCGTCGCGCCCCTCCATCGGACACCGTCCGATTTTGATCGGACGGCTCGCATCCCCACACTGTTTCCCTGTTCCGCTCCCCTCTCTCTCGCTGACCTACGAGCCCTCCCTGTCAGCCACCGCTGCCTCCGAGTCATCTCCTTCCTCGGGTCGTCTGACAGCTTCACCCATGCCAAGACGCTGGCGTCGGCACCAGTAGTGTTTTCTGCCGCGCGCTCGCCCTGCTGCTTCGATTCAATCGGCGATGACCTCCGCGCCCACGCCGCCACCCACTCCGCTCCCCCATGCCTGCTTCTTGCCACAGTGCACCCATGCCGAAGCTCCGCCATAGCCACCAAGACACGCCATCGCCCATCTCGCCCTTTGGCCTCCCCCGCGCCTATTTAAGGCGAGCACCGTAAGCTCTCCTCTCTCTCTCTTTCCCTCACTCGCCCCCCTCCGAGCTCGCCGAATTTTGCAATTCAACCGCCGCCGCCAAGCTTAGCTCCGTCGCACCCGCCGCCGCCGTCAAGCCTCCTCCAGCGCCATCAACCTCGCCGCCGGCACCGCCTCGTCGCGGCGCACCTGGTGCGCACTCTGACTCCACCCGGAGGCCACCGGAACCTCGTCGCCGCCGCCTCCGCCGTTCTTCGTCTTCGCACGGCCTCCTTGCCGCGCATCCTCGAAATCACGCAGACCATGGCTTTGCGTGTTCCCCTCTCACGTTGCCTCCTCGCATTGGGCTCGCCAAGACGGAGCGCCGGCGAAGCCAGTCACCTGACCCGCCCGAAAGCACCACCACTGGCCAGCGTGACACTGGCGCCACCTCGCCTCGGCTCAACTCCACCTCGGTGCCACCTCACCTGGGCATGACATGGTTGCACACACACGCTGCGTGTGGCGGCAAGACAACGCCAGCCCCCACCCATCAACGGCTCAAGGATTTTTTAGAATTAAAAATAAATTCAGAAATTCCAAAAATCCAATTCTTTTGTCATTTATGTAGTTTGAACTTCCGAAGGCCATAACTTCCTCATTCGGACTATGATTCGAGTGATTCAAATTTCTAAATTCCTTGTCTTCCTATTAGTATTTATTTAGTATTTCTTTGGATTTTATTTGGAGTTGTTTTATTTATTTAGATTGTTTCGCACGTATAGATTCTGGTGTTCCGGACGAATTTGTGGACCCGACGACCGAAGCATCTCTACTCTTCAACGAAGGCAAGTCGTAGACCTTTGATCATGTTGAACCCATGTTATAAAACTATATTGTTTGATATAAACATGCATTGCTAATTTTATAATAAATGGTTTCGGGATTAGTTAATTACCTAATTGCCATTATACCTCCTTGATAAATTGTAAATGACATGTATCCTTGAATGACATAACTCCTTGGACACCTTAGGATGGTTAAGTAATCGTTGGACATTATTGCACTACCAACTTGGGTATCGTGTTATGCTTAGCCAATGCTTAGTTATACGATAGATTCACGATCACATACTCAAAGGATGATTGAATTTGACTAAAAGAAATATGGAACTATGGCGGAGCCACTGTTGATAAAAGATGTTGTGCCATGACTAGGGTGGTCATTTGGCCGGGTTGAACCCAAATGATTTATACTCGAGCGAGTGATCGTGCAGTAAAGGGGATGATTTTGGTATGAGGTTGCCTCGTCTGAGTAAACACTAAGGACTTAACTTTGTGCGCCATTGATTTGGGCCATACCGTGCAACCACAAGTCCATTTATGGGGTGGACCTGGCCAACTAATTAGCAATGTTTTGAGTTGGTTCTGTGTTGGTTGATTATGGCGCAAGAGGGGGCCCGGAATGGCAAAACCATAGCGAGCAGAACCGGGTCAAAACAAAACTTTGTAAAGGCCTTGTGATAATCTCTTAGTTGCACACCTCGGAAGTGTGTTAAACGGACATTATAAGATGATTATCTCTTGTGGTTCAAGCTGTACAACCTCTGCAGAGTGTAAAACTATTCGAATAACTGTGTCCCCGGTTATGGACAATGCCTGGTGATTTCACACGAAGGGTAGACTTTTATCAAAAACGTTGGAATGGGTTGGAGGGTTCTGAGTAGTGGATGTTGGTTGTTGGTTGGGAAGTGAATAGGGTGCTCACTAGTTATTTCAAAGAAAATTGATTACTTATGTATTAATCTTTTAAACCAATGCTTTACAATCTAATTATTGTATTTAATGTCAAATATTGCTTTCTGTAAAATAGCCATAAAGCTATCCTTGTCAAACCTTGTATGAATATTACTTGCATACATTTCTTTGTGACTTGCAGAGTACATTCAAAGTACTCACGGCTTTATGCCCTCTGGTTGATCAGTCGCTGAAGAAGAACCTAGAAGCACCGAGTTCTTCGAGGAAGACTACTTTGAAGACTATGCGAATTAGGTCGCGTCCTCCACTCGATTACCTGTGGGCATATTGGGTGACCTCCACCGGATGTTTGGTTTCCGCTGCAAGCTCCCTTTTGTTGTTAAGCCCTGCGTGGCAAATGTTGTAAGACTTGACCATATGGTCCTTTTGCTAAATAATATTAATTTATCTGCTTCATCTACAGTTTAGTTGTGGATATGATTACACTAATATTGCAACTATGTGAGCTAGCTACTGATCATGGGGACTAGTTCAGAATACACAGAGGGTCCTGAGGTTGCATACTCGGGTCCCGACATACTGGCTGTGCTAAAAACCATCTGGGAAGAGGTAATATTACAGACAGTTCATATTGAAAACCGTCTGTGAAGTATCACAAACAGTTCTAAACATGAATCGTCTGTGATATCTGTAGACTTCACATACAGTTTTTGATTATAACCATCTATGATAAGATCGCTTTAGCTCCCCGGTGAATTTTTTCATCACCCGATGAGTTTCTTCATCACCGATGCGTCTGTTCGTCGCATCAATATCGCTTTGGCTCCACGATGCGTCTCTTCGTCTCCAAATTTATTCCTTGTTTTATAAAAGGATCATCCACCATCAATGGTGATCATCCCCACATGTAACTCTACTATATATACTTCTAAAGCAGAAATAGCTCCCTCTTCTGTTTCCTTGTCGCCGGCATTGATGGCCTACCTGGCCATACTGTACGAGCACCTCTCCAACTGTACATTGGCGAACACTACGGAAGGACACTTTCAACAGTGTCCTCACTCCTCTACCCGAGGATTTGTCGGAGCAGGTGACAGCCACCTTCCGCTATCTTGACATCCTCATACGCTGCTTCTTCCGGGTGATCTCCCACTCCGACGAGTGTACCACATCATTGACGTAGTCCTCCACAATGATGTTGCACGTCTACAGAAGGCTTGTGTCACTTGGACTGCTTAATCGAGGTGGCGGGCGACCGAGTTGACCATGCCGAGACCCCTCAAGCAAGGGAAGAGAGCCTATGGGCTCAATTCTTCTTGATTCAAGAGTCCGAGGGTCTTCGGGAGACACTCGAACGAGCGCGTTAGTGGGTGGACGTATTTCGGGCTTCATTCGCTGATGATCACGAACCGTCTGATGCCGACGCCGCCACCTATGAAGTTTTGAACATGGAGATAGCAGCCTACCTCCGCCACTCGAAAAACTTTGTTTATTTAGGTTTCTACTTTTTTTAATCTTTGTAAGAAGTTTAGTGGAACAAATTAATTATATCCGTCTGCGGTATGTATCATAGTTAAAGCAAATTTTTAGTAGTATTTAAATGACAAAATTGACATATAAACATGTAATTTCTTGATGTCATGTAAATGTATACATGATAATATGCTCGAAACATAGAACTTGAGAACAACCATATCACAGACGATTCCATAATAGAACCGTTTGTAATGTGAGACCATATCACGGATGATTCTATTATGGAATCGTCTGTAATAAGTATCACTAACGGTTCCATAATAGAACCGTCTGTGATATGACACCGTATCACGGGCGGTTCTATTGTGGAACCGTCTGTGATAAGTATCACTCTTTATTAGTAGGAGCCTGCTAGGGTTTGCACCCTAACTTGTCACTCCCTAGCGCCCTTACTTTCATCCGTTCCCCTCCCCACCCGAGTGCCCCCGACCTCAACGCTGTCGCCTGACCACGTTGCCGACGCCGCCTTTCTTCCCATCGCCATCGGTTGTGACACCACGGTTCACTATACAAGACACTTGTACGATAAGAGTGTCTTATGCAGTGTCACTGTCGTGCCACAACTACGGTGACGCTGCCTTCCCCTCTTCCTCCTCCCACCGACGTGTGCGACCCCGGGTACCTCTCCACCGACCTCCCCCGGCTACCTCTCCACCGACCTCGGCCTCGGCTACCTCACCACTAACACCAGCGATGTTGAGGTAAGACAAATATATCACCTATTGGTTTGTGCTGTTGGTATTCATGTGAACAGAGCTGCAATGTGGGCTACCTTGTCGGTTGATGGTCAGTTTGGACACCTTTGGCCTTGCTGTCTTGCACTCCGTGACTACTGGTTGGATGGATGGATGGATCTGGAGGTGGGGAATGGGGTTGTGTTTGGGTGTGACTGCTGGTGCCGCTAGTTGTGGATAGAAATGTTTGTATGCTCTATGTAATTTGCATGTGCCTAGCACTGGCAGGTATTGCAAATTGGTATTTGTATGCTCTGTTGAACTGCTTAATGATGTTAATAGTCTTATGCTGAAATTGAATTGATAATTAGTTCATATTTGAGCTCTAATGAATTGCTAACTGCTGTCACTTTGATCTTCAGTTTATTAGTTTGAGGCCCAATAGTTTGGGGCTTCCTCCTCCCTGGACTCAATTTAGTTTCATGCTTGAGCTTGTTTTGGTTTACTGATGTGAGTTGATTATTTACTGATGTGGGTTAATTTATTGATTAAGCATGATAAATGAAATGGAGGTGGGTTAATGCATGGTGGAGGTGCTGCCGCCGGTATTGCGTCGCATAGGGGTAACTACTCCCCTCTACTCTTTATCGCTTTCCCTCCCCTTGTTCTGTGATGTAAATTGAGGGCTATTGGTGTATGTGTATTCTGTGCATCTTTCTTAATTCATGCTGTGGGTTCAGATGGGGCAAAACATTAGTCTGTACACATACAATTTTTTGTACATGTAACTAATCTTATGGTATGTTCCTATATGGTATTCTACTTTTGAAAGCTGCAATTAACATTTTAGATTTGTAAATATTGGGCTATTTTGTAAATCTGCAATTAACATACAATTTTTTGGAATTTTTACCTAGCTTGTGCCCCTGATCATCAATTATTTATTAATTGTGTGTATTCTATTCCAAAACAAGACCAAATGAGTCAAAAACTACTACAACACCTCTTCACCTGTCTCTCGCCATTCATTTCACCTTTGTCTGTGTAACCGTGTTCATTCTGGTCAAGTTCTCCTCCCTTGCGTCCCAAGTACGTCTTACCATTCTATTCCTGATCTCTTCTCTATAAAGTCTTCAAGTAGTGGCTGCTTGTGCCTTTAAAACCTATATATATATATATATATATATATATATATATATATATATATATATATATATATATATATATATATAGAGAGAGAGAGAGAGAGAGAGAGAGAGTTCGTAGTCCCCAACCACTTTTGGGGGGTCATGAGGAGGATGAGACAGCAGTCACAGGCAACCTCATCGAGCCTACAAGTTCAAGAAGTATGGCTACCAAGAGAGCGTGTGGATATACAATTACCTAGATGTCATCGATAGATTATTGGACTTGACATCAAGGCACTTGGTTCAGACGTGATGCCAGGTCCGATCGCGAGGTTGCTTCATGTATCAGCAACCAACCATTCCTTGATGTCAAGTCTAATTACCTATCGACGACATCCAGGTAATTGTATGTCCACGCGCTCTCCTGGCAGCCATGCTTCTTGAACTTGCAGGCTCGATGAAGTTGCTCGTGGCTGCTATCTTATCCTCACGACCCCCTGAATGTGATTAGGGGACCACGAACAATATATATATGAAGCCAGTTTTAAAGGCACAAGTAGCCACTGCTTGGAGACTTTATAGAGAATATATATCACAAACGGTTTTATCTACAAACCACCTGTGATACATCGGCTATCATAGACGTTTCATTTACAAACCATCTGTGCTAGTCAGATATCACAGACGATTTTTTCTACAAACCATCTGTGATAGTCAGCTATCACAGATGGTTTTATCTACAAACTGTCTGTGATAGTCAGCTATCACAGACGACTATCACAGATTGTTTCATCTACAAACTGTCTGTGATAGTCAGCTATCATAGATGGTTTTGAGTTAATAACCGTTTGTGATAGTCTGCATCACAGATGGTTCGAAAACCATCTGTGATGGCCTCATATCATTACTGATCTATAAACTCAGACGGCTCATGGAACCGTCTGTGATGACGTTTTTGAACCGTTTGTGAAGACCTTTTCTGTAGTAGTGTAAGACAGATAAGAGGGTAAGAGCCAATTTAAAACAGCGGGGAGAAGAAAAATTTCAGCAATAGTTGAGTCAACAGAGACATCAGAGAAGTTAAGCAATTCAATTAGTCTTGCAAGTTAATTTTGTTTTAGAAAATAGTTTGGACACTCTAAGACGCCCTATCTAACTAAGGTCAAGACCTAAACTCAGTATAGCTCTGATACCACCTCTGTCGGGTCCCAAAAATGTAATTTTGGACCCTCTGTGTATAATGCACTAGTCCAGGATCACGCTGGTGCACACAGTGTCAAAATAGGTGAATATTGCCATAGTTGATGTTGACATTAATCATATTAAATGGTTTTGATACTGAAAGTCCATGTTTAAGCTTTAATTAAAATTCAAATAAAACTCAGGGGTGAATTTTCCAACTACTAACTAATCAACAGATTTTTAAAGCTCCGAAAATTGGGATGTTACAAAAATGATCAAAGTGTTGACTTGCTTTGCTCAATCGTATGATAACCTTGGTCTCGTTCTTACTCTTACTTGGACTGCTGCTCCGTCATGACTTCGGATTCTAATTAAGTGAAGTACGATCGAACCCGAGAATGTCCAAAAACATCGAAACGAAATGCAATAAATCCAAAGGCACTTAAAACAAATGGAAATAGTTCAAACGAAAGTTATTAAATCCAAGACTGTTTGAAGCAAGAAATACTTCAAACGAAACTAAACATATCCAACAGTGTTTTGGAAGGACGAGATTAAATACACCTATGGGAGCTTGAAGAAGGAAATACTTCAAACAAGATTAAATACATCCGAGGGTATTTCGAAAGATGGAAATACTTCAGACAAAGGTAGATAACCCAAGGGTGTTTTATAAAGTAAATACTTCAGATGAAATGAAATATATCCATGGGTATTTTGAAAGAAGGAATTACTTCAGACAAAAGTTTATAACCCATGGGTGTTTGATGAAGGAAATACTTCACACGAAATGAAATATATCCACGGGTATTTTGAAAGAAGGGAATACTTGAGACAAAAGTGGATAACCCAAGGGTGTTTGAAGAAGGAAATACTTCAAACGAAATTAATATATCCACGTGTATTTTGAAAGAAGGAAATACTTCAGACAAAAGTGGATGAATCTAAACTTTATCCGTTTGGTCCAAGGATGAGGGTTTAGATTTTTTTTTTGCTGGATTTAGGATCAGGAAACCGTTTGATCCTAGAATTAGGATGAGAGGGATCAGGCTCTCGGAATGTTCGTTGGGGACGAGAGTTATGAACATACAGGAGGGAGAGAATGTTTGCTCGGTTTAATCCAATTTCTGAAATTTGGAATTCCTTTCTTTTTCCTAAATCTTCCTTGGGCCAAATTTCGGTCTGGCCTGTTTCCATTTCCCCGTACCTGTTGGCCTATCCCGTTGTTTTCCTCCGCCTAGCTCCACCCGAGCCGGCCCATTTCCGCAGCCCGCATCCTTGCCAATGCAGACCGCAGCCCAGTCCGCCCCTCCCCCATTGCGGTTGTCGCCGAGACCCGCATGTCAGACGATCGCCATCGTCTTCCACCCGGACTTCATCTCCCTCTCCGTTCGCCGCTCGCCACCTCTGCTTGGGACTCCGCCTTGCCGCCCTTTAAAAGCCACCCCAACCCTCTTGTTGCCATACTCCCTTCGTGATGCGGATCAACCTCGAGACGAGATTAAATCCGTAGGTTGCCCGATCTTTCACGGTGGTAATTCCTGAACAAATATGTGGAGCATGAATCACATCGCACTAGGATAGATAAATCTCACACACGTGCATGCCACAGTACACGAACGAAAGAAGAGATCAAACAAGATCAGCACACAAATTCAATCAATAATATTAAACCTGAGTAGCAATCAGAAATATCCTAGATGGAAAACTATCAAGAACTCGCACACACGATAACAAGAGTAGACCCTTATGACGACACGCCAAATAACTCAACTCGTAATTTCTAAACTCTAAACTCTCCTTTTACATGGTGCACAACCCTTGGCTTATATAGCCAGCACACACGCACACATCTAATTAGTCTAACACGTTGCACACACACACATCTAATTAACTAACGTGACATGTGACAGCTAATAGCCATCACACACGCAGGGATCTACTCGGACTCCAACAGCTAATATGCATGCAATGAAAGGAAATCAAACAGCAACGAGATCTGATCTTCACGTTACATGCAGGTGGGCCCCATCCCATATCACGCAGAGAAAGGAAACTGCCTGGTCGACGCTGTGGACGCGTTGCCTCCAACTTCTCTTGCGGACAAATATGAAACACACGCACTGATCTCCTGAAATCTTGGGCATCATGTCGATCATTATATATCTCTAAACAAATCACGTAATATCTAAACTGCTACCCTCGTGGAATTTGCATGCACGGGAATGTAGGAAACCAAGTTGGTTTCCCTGGGTGCACTTGGCAAGGACGTTGGAAAAACTCTCATCTGATTAGGACTTCGGCTAAACTTGGTATTGAATGTTAATCTGAGTCCTGACAATTCCAACCCGCCGGCCCCCTCCTCGCTCCCACGCAAACATATGCACGCACACAACACATGCATGCATATCGGGTCCACACAAGCATAGTCTCTCACACATACATGTGATCTCTTCACGCGTAGCATCACCGCACGCACATACGCATGCAAGGATCGCATGCCCGTAACATCCTAATTTTCTGAAGTTTAAAAATCTTTTTGAGTAGCTTAGCTCTGTAGAAAAATTCACCAAAGTTTTATTGGAATTAAAATTAGTTTAATATGGACTTTCAAAAGAAAAATAATTTAATATGATTAATGTCAACATCAATTATTGTCAAAATTATTTTATTTGGGTTCTATGTGCTTGGATATATTTTCTAGATTTTTTCGAGATCATTTGCTATTTTCTAAGTGCTATTTGCATTTTCTGTTTTTCCAAAAAAGAAAATCTAACTAAAAATCTCAGAACATCTTCGGGCCGAATCTTCCTACCAGCCTCCTGCTTTTCCGCCGTGGCCCAAATTTCAAGACGACCTTGTCTCTCCGCTACCTGCTTTCACCCATGCTCACCTCTGCTTCCTCTGGCAAGTGGGCCCCCGTTGTCGTCTTCAACATCGCCCCGTCTTCTCTGCACGTTTGTCGCATCCGCACGCCATGGCTGAAGCTCAAAGCTTCATCCGACAAAATCCAAACTCCAACTAAACTTCCCCGGGTTTTCGCGTTGGATCTTATCTATTTCTCTGTCGCGTTCGAATTTATGAAAATCTTATCCCGTATCATGATCAAACTCAGAATTTGAATGAGTTCGAAAACGACCCAATTTGGGGATTCCTTGTCTGGGTACGGCCTTAGGGTATAAATAGCACCCCGAGGTTCACCTATTTGTCCCATCTCGAATCCCCACTCCATTGATCTCCTAAAGCCCTAGAGCCGGTGCAATCGAGAAATTAGGGTTTTGGTGCCGCAAGCCAAAAACTCAAATTCTGCCGCCGCTGATCGTGCTCTGTCCCTGTGGTCTACGTTGTCGTCATCTCCATCGTCAGGATCACCCGGCGCACTCCACCATTACCCCGGAGCGCCTTTGGTATTCATCCCTAACAAAGCCCGTACTCCGTTCTCCGCTCTGGTGCTAATTCCGGCCATCACCGTCGCCCTCTCACGTCAACAAGGGTATCACTAGGTCTGCAATAGCAAGCTCTACCCATTGCATGCATTCACTGTCGGTGCCGCGCTGCCGTTCGCCAATGCCGGTTGAAACTAAAATTGTCGTCGTCGATCTGATGTCATCAGACGATGTGGCCGTCCACGTCAGCGGTCCAATCAGCGTCCCCGTCAGCTCCTTGCCCATGCGTCAACTGCGTGGCAGCCTAGTCGTCGCCACGTCAGCGGCCTGTGTGGCACACCTAAACCCCAACCCAGATCCAAAACCTGAGTGGACTTAGTCCATGTGAGCCATCTCAATGACGTGTAGGTCCCACATGTCAG
Source organism: Phyllostachys edulis (assembly GCA_036346405.1). Taxonomy (NCBI): domain Eukaryota; kingdom Viridiplantae; phylum Streptophyta; class Magnoliopsida; order Poales; family Poaceae; genus Phyllostachys; species Phyllostachys edulis. The sequence continues at coordinate 28,546,621 of CM070568.1, read as the reverse complement.
GAGAATTTCTAATTTATTTTTCTTTTTCTTTTCAAGTAAAAATCCCTTGCTGATGTCAGCTTGGGTCATATTCCAGATTTTTCAATACAAAAATAATTTGGAATATTCCAGAAATTCCAATTTTGCCTTTTTTTTCTTTAGATCAAATCTTCCAGAAGCCATATCTTCTTCATCCGAACTCCGATGGAGCCCATTCAAATTTCTAAATTCATCTAAATTCAAGATCTATTTTTCTGTGATTTTTATTTAATTTTTGGAGTTTGGTTTCTCTTTCTTTTATATTTATTTGGTTTATTTGCCTTATTTGTGAGTAGACGTTGATACTTCGGGGAATTCAGAGCAAGGAGTTCACCAAGATCAAGATCAATCCTATGATTTATTTCTAGGCAAGTCGTGGTCCTTGATCATATTGAACCTATGATTTCAAAAGTATATTATTTTATACAACTGCATGCTATCTTTATATAAATTGTTTTGGGATTAGCTATTACCTATTGTCAATGCCTCCATTGAATATTTGAATACCTTGAATCCTTTGTCAACCTAGCATGGATAATTTTACTTGGACACATTCGTATCACCAACATAGGTATCGTACAGATGCTCAGTCATGCTTAGTTGCGATAGGTTCATTATCACATGTATCATAATGATTAATCTTGACTTACTAAAATATGGAATTGCAGTATTTAGTCACTGTTGATAAAATTTATGTACCATGACAGGGTATGTCATTGGTCTTGGTTAAATAAAAATGATTTCCACTCGAGCGAGCGATAATGCAGTAAAGGGGGTGCAATGAGCACATTGTGGGATATGGTAGACTCGCCTAAGTAACTAGTCAAGGACTTAATCTTGTGGGCTGTTAAACTGGGCCTTAACTGTACAACCACATGTCCGATATAGGACGAACCTGGCTAACTAATTAGCAATGTCTTAATTTCGGTTTTTTCTTGGAAGCGTGAGTTTCAGGGTACGTATACTCATAAGGGCGCAAGAGGGGGCCCTGTTTGGTCGGAAAAACATTTAGTGTTGAAACCTTAGAGGGCAGAATTGGGTTAAGAAGGAGCTTTGTAAAAGCCTTATGATGATCACTTAAGTCGCACACCTAAGGAAGTGTAGTCAGACTCTTTGAGTGATTTATCTCTTGTGGGAAAGTTGTACAACCTCTGCAGAGTGTTAAAAACTATTCAAATAGCTATGTCCGCGGTTATGGACGTGCTCGGGGATTTCACACGAGAGGTAGAGTTTCTTTATAAAATGTGTCAGAGTGTGAATGAGAAGTTCACTTGATGAATATAATGTTCGTTTGGTGAATTGGTAAATCAGACGTGCTTGGGGATCTCACACGAGAAGTAGAGTTTCTTTATAAAATGTGTTAGAGTGTGAATGAGAAGTTCACTTGATGAATATAATGTTCGTTTGGTGAATTGGTAATTCACTTGGTGGTTTGTCTTGGGAAGTGAATAGGAAGTTCACTGGTTGTTTCAAAGCAATTGTTTATTTATTCATTATTCTTTTCAAGTACACATTTCAATCTATTTATTGTATTTATCGTCAATGTTGCTTTCTACAAAAGAACCATACATCTAACATTGTCACAGCCTAGCATGAATACTATTTGCATACATTTCCCCATCACTTGCTGAGTGCTTTATGTACTCATGGCTTTGCGCCGTTGTTGTTTAGTTGAAGAATATCAAGCTGCTCAGGAGTTTTTCGCCCAGGAGTACCATGAAGGTTTTGCGGATTATGATGCGTTCTCCACTCGATTGTCTATGGGTATGTTGATTGGCCTTTCCAAGTTTTCCCGTTTCGCTGCAAGAGTTTATTTGTTTCTTTAGCCCTACGTGACAAGTTGAGTAAACATTGTCCAAAAGGTCCAGTTATTATTACTATTTATTATTTTGAGATCTTTTTAGTTAAATCAAATAAATGGATGGTATTTCATCACTATTCCCTGTGTGAGTTAGCTTCTGATCTAGGACTAGTTCAGAATACACAGATGGTTTTTGACTCAAATTTTTGGGTCCCGACAGAGGTGGTATTAGAGCCAAATCGACTGTAGAATGCAACCTTAAACTAGCGTGGTCGTTTTAGCCAAAAGCTTCAAAACTTATTTTCTAAATCAAATCAACTTAATTTGACTTGAGTAGTTGTTCTTCTCTCATCTGTTCTGATTCTTTTATCATCTCAGTCTAATCCATTCCTATCCTAATCTATTCTTTTCTCATCTTGTTCTAGAAATCTTGTTCCCCGTCTTTGCTGAATTTTGTTTTTCTCGCCTCATTAATTTCTCTAGTCCGGAAGAAAGAAGTCAAATCACCGGCAATCGTCAAGAGTATCTTTGTTGCTTCATTCTAGTTATTTTTGAAGAGTTTTTTTGTTGTCCAGTGCAGAGTGGGAGCCGTCCTATTAGAGTTTTTAGTAGCGTTTTTTAGATCGTTGTTGCATTGGTATTTATTTGGGTTGTGTGTAAGTGGGAGCTACAATTTTGCTGTCAAGCATTATGTTGCAGTCACACAAATGCTTTAATTTGAAGAGTTTATTTGTCCTTTCATAGCATTCCAGCTATGCCCCTTTGTCTTTGTCTTTGGGTATAATCTAATTTCTCCTAATTAAGTTGTGTCCATCTTCGCTATCCTGTTCTGTCTCACCTATAGTCACTACTACAAAAAGGCTATATCGGGCCTTTGATCACGAGCGCTTTTGGTTTAGCGACCATCTCAGACACTTCTGCGCTAAAAACCGCTTTGTAAAGAGGTAATATCACGAGGCGGTTTATGTTGAAAACCGTCAGTAGTATCACGAGCATTTACTCAACAAGAACCGCTCGTGATATTACGAGATATCACTGAGCGGTTCTTGTTCGTAACCGCTCAGGATACTTTACGACGGTTTTCAACATGAACCGTCTGTGACTTCCCGTCCTCTTCACAGACAGTTTGTATTAAAAAAATTGTCTGTGATAATCTCATTTATTGCAGACCCGACCCTCACAGATCGATGTCATAAATTCTGGCTATGTTCTCGCTGCTGCTGCTAGAGGTAGGGCTTTGAGGCGATTTAGTGAAAGGAGACCGCGGATTTGGTAATTTGTTCTTGACTATCGATGGTTAGTACATAATTAATTTATTCCTTGCATCATATTCTAGATCTAGATTGGTAATGAGGAATTGAAAATGGTTTAGATCGGTAAAGAGAGAATTAACGATGGTTTCGATCTAGCTTTTTGTGTTGTTTTGCAAGTGTTGGCTTCTTGCTATCTGAAGTTGGGCATGGGCTATCTATAATGTGTTTGTGATGAATAACCTGACCCTATGGTGCATTGATGTTTTTTTAATTCATTATAAATACATATTTCGAATGACATATCAAAAGTTGCATCTATAGTATAATAATTAATTAATTCAATATTTAACACCAAATTGTTGTATGCGTCACGTAGATGGACTGATGCTAGATGTACGCTGGCAACCGTGTGAGTGAAGAGTACATTAATGGCGAGTCTGCTTTTACAAGAGCTACCGAGGAGGATATGTTGAATAAGGGGGGGAGGATATGTTGAATAACGGGGTGGAATATACGTATTGTCCATGGATTGACTGTGAGAATCTGAAGATGTTTAATAACTGAGAGCAGATCGAAGCACATTAATTAGAAGGGGTTTCAAAAAGGGCTATACATGTTGGACCAGTTACGGTGAAGAGCAGATTATACAGGAAGGTAGTAATGACAACATCGCCGATGAAGTCAACGATATGCCACCGGATGATGTCGATTGTGGTTCCGATTCGGATAGGCTGCACGATGACAATCTAGATCTGAGGCTTCGCGATGCAGAAGGGAACTGTGATGAGAGGGAGTATGTTAAATTCCGAGGCTTGACGGAGGACTCAGAGATACCTTTGTTCCCGGGCTGCAAGCCAGAATACAGAAGGTTGTGATCCGTGCTTGAACTACTGAAATTGAAGGCAAGCAACGGTTGGTCCAACAAGAGTTTCACGGCGTTGTTAGGTCTCTTAGCGGACATGCTTTTGGAGGGAAACGAGTTGCCCAAAACCACCTACAAAGCCAAGAAGATTCTTTGTCCATTGGGAATGGAAGTAGAAAGAATACATACATGTCTGAACGACTGTATCCTCTATCATAACGAGTATGCAAACATGCATGTATGTCCAGTCTACAACGCATCCCGTTACAAGCGTAAGAATCAATCAGATGACAACGAGGGAATCGAGATGAAGAAAGGACCTTCTGCTAAGGTAGCGTGGTATCTTCCTCTAATTCTCCGTTTGAAGCGGTTTTTTGCGAACCCAAAGGATGCAAAACAGGTGCATAGTCCCACGGAGGAGCGTAAGAATGATGGAAAGCTAAGACACCCTGCTGATTCCTCCCAGTGTAGAAACATCGATAGGAGGTTTGCAGACTTCGGTGCGGCACCAAGGAATATAAGGTTTGGATTGAGTACAGCTGGAATGAATCCTTTTAGTAACATGAGCAGCCGACATAGCACTTGCCACATGACTCTCTGTATCTACAACATTTCTCCTTGGTTGTGTATGAAGCGAAAGTATATTTTGCTGTTGATACTTATCCAAGGGCCGAATCAACTTGGGAATGATTTTGATGTGTACCTGGCACCATTGATAGAAGATCTAAAAATACTGTGAATTGAAGGGGTACATGTATGGGATGCGTACAAACGATAGAACTTCACTTTACGCTCCTTATTGTTTTGCACAATAAATGATTTTCCTATCCTTGCTAACCTATTCGACCAGAGTACAAAAGTAGCCAAAGCATGTATTCACTGCTTAGATGACACTGAGAGTGTGTGGATGAAGCACTCATGCAAAACCGTGTACGTACGTCACCATATGTTCCTTTAGAGGGCTCACTCATACCGTAGGATAAAGAAACAATTCGACAGAGAGAAGGAGGACAGTTCAGCTCAAAGGCGTTTAAGAGGAAAAGAGGTCTATGATATGGTTAAGGATTTAGATGTTGTGCTCGAAAAGGGACGTAAATCGAGGACCCGTGAGAAGAACATCTGGAAGAAGAGATCAATATTTTGGGGGTTACCTTATTGGGAGCACCTAAAAGTTCGCCACTACATCGACGTCACGCACGTAGAGAAGAATGTATGTGACAACTTGATTGGTCTCTTACTGAACATTCGTGACAAAACATGTGAGGACCTTCTCGGGATACTTGGAATGCTCGGATTTTTTTTGGGCTGCGGTACTACCGTTCGGTGAGGACTGGTAGTACCGCCCACGTCCGAGCGCCGGTACTACCGCACTAGGGAGCGGTAGTACCGCCCAGGGTACCCCGAGAGGAGGTCTGCCAGGACCTCCCAAGAGATCTCAAGACCGCCTGGAGGTCTTAACCTTTGTGCACTGAGTTAGTCCCATGATCAGTCCTGCTAACTCGCACAGAGACACATTGGTGTGATCAAATCCATACCACAACAAGCTAAAGGAAAACAAAAGGCAAATTATCAAATATTATTAAAGACCAAACGGTCAAGCTTCTTACAAGAGCCACAAGGGCTTACAACACAAGAGCACCTGCAGCAGGAAAACAAAAACACCAACGCGTGGGTCCAACCGATCAGCCCACCGGCTATCGGGTGGAGGACGTCCCTAAGTCGCATAGTCTCCAAAGACCTCTTCAACACAAAGCTTTGAGCTCCCTGGAACTTCCTTGAGCTATTGATTTAAACAGAGGGCAAAAGCCATGAGTACTCTTGAATGTACTTAGCAAGTTGTGGGGAGTGTATGCAATAATACTTATGCAAGGCTTGCCAAAAGAGAGCTGTATGGTTAGTTGCAAAAAGCAATATTTGACAGTAAATAACATAATAGATTGTAAGGCAACAAGTTAAAACAATAATACATAAATACATTTGATTTCAAAAGAGGTCGTGAGCACCCACTCACTTCCAAAGCCACTCTGGAGCACCCACTCCAGAGTTCCCAACCGGCCCCTGGACCTCATCTCGAGCCAACCATGACCCCTCTAAAGCCGGCCAAGGTCTCTTCGAGGCAAAGCCATAGTTTCTCGCAGACGCGCCCAGGGACACAATTTCACAAAAGCTACCCCTTGCACCACTTCTCCAGGAGATGTCCATAACCAAGGACTTGGCTATTCGAATAGATTTTACGCTCTGCAGAGGTGTACAACTTTACCCACAATCCACGATCTCTCTAGCGGGACGGGTTCCGGAAAGACCCTTGCTCACTTCCGAAGGTGAGCAGTCTAGAGAGCGCGGCAAGGCCTTTACAAAGCTTTGAACTGACTCGGGCAGCCTGCTAAGGTTTCGCATGTCCCCCCCTTTGGTCTAGAAGTTCGCCGGGTTATGGGGTGCCCCCTCTTGCGCCGGCGCCTCACGCGCTCAACTACAACAGATCCAAGCCAACCATTGCTAATTATTCGGCCCAGGCCATCCCTATAAAATGACCTTGTGGTTACACGGATTACCCGGATCCACAGACACAAAGTTAAGTCCTTAATTGTGCTCAGGCAAGACTTCCACAACCCCAAAAGTGCAAAGCACCCACTACTCACTCCCGGCCTTCTTGCTCAAGCATAAAACAGTTTTGGGTTCAACCTGGCCACTGGACCACCCAGTCCTGGCACAACAAGTTTTAAGGTGGTCTCGCACCACAATCAACACAACTTATGGCCTCACACCATAGTTGCTTAACAATGGCACCAACCACAGATTCCACAGTTCATTAGTCAAGAATATTAATTGATGAGGCATGATTCACAAGACCCACGGTTCTACAGCAAGACTAAGCAATAAGCAATCGGTTCCAATTTGGCATTAACAAAAGGCACCAACTAAATATCCATCCTAAGGTGTCCAAGGGAGATCATGTCAACATGTCAAGTACCAAAGTCCAAGGAGGCATAAAGTCAAGTGGAACATAGCTACTGCCCAAACTGTTTCTATAAAGATAGCCATGCAAGTTTAATAAATCAAAATATTTTTGTAAAATGGGATCAAGATGATCAAGGTCCACGACTTGCCTCTGTTGAAGGGAAAAGCTTCGGCTGGTGTAGCTTGAACCCCGAGCTCCTCAGCAATCAACCGAAATCTACACGTGCGCAAAGAAAACCAAATAAGCAAAGAAACTCCAAGAAATCCAAAAGAACTTACTTAAAGCAAAAGAGAGGAGGTCCACGAGGAAGGGAGGTCCAAGCCCAAAGAGATCCGGACTAGGGGAGCTTGAGGAGCACACCAAAACCAAGAGGGGCTAAGAATGACGAACAGGGAGGAAGTGGACGCCCCCTAGTGCTCTATTTAAAGGAAAAAGGGGAATAGAAGCACCACAACAGGGAGGTGACAAGGTTCAAAGCATTGGTACAAAGGCACACTGCCAAAGGTACGAAAAAGGATTAGATTATGACAAGGAGGGGACAAAAAGTAGAAATGGGTACAATGGAAGTGACAGCATTTAATGTGACTTCAGCCCACATCAAATGCGCTTAAAGGCTTGGGCGGAGGAAAAGAGAAAAGAATAGGACTGAAAAGAGGGGCCAGTCAAAAGGATAAACAGACTGGTAAAAGGGGATGTCCCAAAGAGGAGGTCGACCGAGGAGACCCAACGAGGAGGTCCTGCGAGGAGGTCCAAGGAGAAGATCCACAGAGGAGGTCCAACGAGGAGGTCCAAGTAAGACAGACAAGGAGGACAAAAGGACAAACAAGGAGGTCTGAGGACAGGGGGTCCTAAGATAACAAGAAGATGGTCTAGACCACGTAGGTCTAAACACAAAAGAGGAGGTCTGGACCACAAAGATCCAAACACAAGGAGGAGGTCTAGGCCACAGAGGTCTAAACACAAAAGAGGAGGTCTGGACCACAAAGGTCCAAACACCAGGAGGGGGTCTAGACCACAGAGGTCTAAACACAAAACAGGAGGTCTGGACCACAAAGGTCCAAACATAAGGAGGAGGTCTAGACCACAGAGGTCTAAACACAAAAGAGGAGGTCTGGACCACAAAGATCCAAACACAAGGAGGAGGTCTAGACCACAGAGGTCTAAACACAAAAGAGGAGGCCTAGACCACAAAGGTCCAAACATAAGGAGGAGGTCTAGACCACAGAGGTCTAAACACAAAAGAGGAGGTCTGGACCACAAAGGTCCAAACACTAGGAGGAGGTCTAGACCACAGAGGTCTAAACACAAAAGAGGAGGCCTGTACCACAAAGGTCCGAACAAAAGGAGGAGGTCTAGACCACAGAGGTCTAAACACAAAAGAGGAGGTCTGGACCACAAAGGTCCGAACACAAGGAGGAGGTCTAGACCACAGAGGTCTAAACACAAAAGAGGAGGTCTAGACCACAAAGGTCCAAACACCAGGAGGAGGTCTAGACCACAGAGGTCTAAACACAAAAGAGGAGGTCTCCGAAGGACAAAGAGGTCCTGCGGGCAGAGAGGTCCAAAAGGCACACAACGGGGAGGTCTTATGACAAGAGGTCCAAAAGACTCAGCCACAAGGGGGTCCTCTGGACAGGAGGTCCTCTGGACAGGAAGTCCAAAAGACTACAAGGAGGTCCTAACGGTCAGATCCTCAAAGAGCAGGTCCTGACGATCAGATCTAAAGCAAGGGGAGATCCGCGAAGACAAGGATACGAGGGAGAAACAGAGGCCGTCAGATCTTGATCGGACGGAGCAAGGCAAATGGGTCGTTCGGACCAAGCGAACGAGCCAACTCAACCAAGCCATCTGATGCGGATCGGAGGGCTAAAAGGAAAGGGGATGTTCGGACCATCCAAACGCCCCAACAAGATCGGGCCGTCCAGAAACATCAAACGGTCCTAAGGAAAGAAAGGCAAAACTCAAGCGGTATAACCGCAAGAGCCAGCGGCAGGTCCAAGCGCCAGGGAGATCTTAGACCTAAGGAGGTCTGGACCTTTAGATCAAACAGAGGAGGGATCTGGACGGTTAAGATCTCCAAAAGGGGAGGTCCTAATGGTCAGATCTGAACAAGGGGAGGTCTGTGCGGTTAAGATCTCCAGAGAGGAGGTCCTAACAGCCAGATCTAACAAAGGAGTCTTTAAGTGACGAAGACCAAGCTCGAGCGGTAGGTCTGACCTGAGGAAGTCCTAAGGACATAGAGAGGTCCAAAGGAACATAGAGAGGTCCTAAGGATACAAGGAGGTCCTGAGGGTTAGATCTCTCAAATGAGATCCCAACGGTCAAGATCAAAGCAAAGGAGAGGTCCGCGGAAACAAGGATACGCAGGGAAAGCTAGGGCCGTTAGATCAAGATCGAACGGGGCCAAGCAAAGGGGGCGTTCGGACCGAGCGGAGGCCTCCCCAAATTAGGGTCGTCTGATGCGGATCGGATGGCTCTCAAGGAGGGAGACGTTCGGGCCGCCCGAACGCACCCTCAAGATCAGGCCGTCAAAAGCATCAACGGTCCTTAGGCGGGAAAAGTTAAACCTAAGCGGTACGACCGCATAAAGAACAACGGTAGTACCGCAAGGATGCAAAGGAGGTCTTCAAGGAGTCAAAGGAGGTCTTAACAAAGGCAGTAGTTCCGAAGGAACAAGCGGCAGTGCCGCCAAAGCAAGAGGTAGCACCGTACAAGCGCGAGGGAGGTCCAAAAAGAGCTCAAGGAGATCCAAATGAACCCAAGGGGTTTGAATGGACTGGGAGAGGTCCAACTAAACACCAGGGAGGTCCGATTGGACGTGGGAAGATCAAAAGGGGCTCCATATGGACACAGGGAGATCCATATGGGCACAGGGAGGTCCAAAAGGATTTCAGGGACGCCCAGATGAACTCAAGGAGTTCGAATGAACTCTAAGAGGTCCCCGGGGAGGGTCCAAAATGGAGAAGGAGGTCTAGATCAAAGGAGATCTAGACAGAGAAGAAGGTTTAGACCAAAGGGAGGTCTAAACAGAAAGAGATTCAAACCAACAAAGAGGAGGTCTGGATTTGGGGAAGTCCAAACAAAAGATTACAAGGGGAGGTCCAGAGAACAAGGGAGGTTGACCCTACAAGGAGGTCTAGCTGGGGGGGAGGTCTGGACCCTTTGATCTCAGTGAAGGAGAGATCTGGGTAAAAGGGAGGGTATCTCCAAAAGGAGAAGATCCAAGGTAAGAGGTCCAAAAAGAGGAACTTAAGGGAGGTCCTGGGAGAGGAAGAAGAAGGGAAGGTTAGAAAGATGAGATAGATCTGAACATCAGAAGATGTCCAACAAAAGGAGAATCTGGACAAAGGGGAATGTCCAACAAGAGAAAGGTCTAGAGAAAGAGAGAGAGACCTAGAGGGAAAAGCTAGCCTGGAGGGCAAACAAGGCCAACGAAGAAAAGAGGCTAAAAGCCAAAGAACAACAAAGAAATTCAACGAACAAAGAACACCAAACAACTGGGTTTAGTTGAAGTTTAGTTAGGTCAAGTTAAAGTTCTTTTAAAATCTCAAGTTAAGCTTTGAACTCTCATCAAAACCAAATGGTTATTTTTATTTTAAACAGCTTAAAAGACTCAGGACGAACGGGACGTTACAAACCTACTCCCCTTAAAGGGAATCTCGACCCCGAGATTCGGGCTGACTAGAGAATAGGTTAGGGAACTGGGTTCTACTCACCCTTCCAATTACTTCCTCTTTGAGTGAGACAAAACCGAGCTAACGCTGCACCAGCCAAAGATTTTCCAGGAGACGAGTTGAGCGAACTTGCCCACAAGATCAAACTGCTCAATGCAAATCAAACGGCATAAAAGCGATAGAGGATTGGAGCAAACCGGAGGTCCGGACGGACGTGAGGGGATTTCAAAATGGGGTTCAAAAGGACAGAAGGAGGTCCAAATGAACACAGGATGGTCCAAAGAAAACTGAGAAGGTGCAAAAGAATGCAAGAAGATCTAAAAGAATGTAAGGAGGTGCGAGGAACATAAGGAGATCCGATGGGTCCTTTGGGAGGTTCAAATGATCACAGAAGAAAATCAATTGGCCACAAGGATCCAATTGAGCGCAGGAGGTCCATTTGAGCAAAGAAGAAGTCCAAACAAACACGAAGAGGTCTAGATGGACAGAAAAGGATTCAAATGGACCTAAGAGATTCAAACCAACAAAGTCCAATCAAATTTCCCAAGGTAAGGTGTAGGACTGGAAAGGCGACTAGAGGGGAGGTGAATAGACCCTTTCTCTATTTTTCACCTTGATCGAACTCAACACTACTTTCACTCCAAAAGCTATAAAAACTATGAAGATCTGTAAACAGGCACAGTGGATGACCTGTGTTAAATTTGATCAAACCCCTAAGTAAAAGACTAAAAACAACTCGAGACCGCTACAAGACACCCACAAAGAACGGAGATTCATCGAATCAAGACGGCAATTTCAAGCTAATAAAAAAACTAAACAGCAAACTGCCGGATCTTGATTTCTCTGACTACAAAACAGAGCATGCTCAGCTGCCGATGACACTACAAGCTGCTGCGAGCTTTAGTTGAAGGGAGCCAAGCAATAAACACCAAACTCATTGCACGGCATCGGGTTTCAATGCACCACCGAAGGCAGTCAAAACTGAACCTTTGGTCAGATCAATGAATGGCTGTCAAGCAATAAAAAACTTGCAACAGAAACTACACCTTCAGATGAGATCGCCTCAAGCAACCGCAAGCCTATGGGTAGCCATTTCCCCTACCCTTTTTGTGTCTCACAAAGATTAGCCGCATCATGATGTGAACCACAGCAGTAAACACAACAAGCAGCAAACAGTCAAAAGCAATAAATAGATCTAAACTTAATGCAACAGCTTCTGGTTTCACAAACCGAAGGACAAGCTATAGCCACCGATCAGAGGTTGTTGCGGGCGTTGGATTTGCTGCATCAACATGCACAGCCCCGATGACAAGCAAGAACAAGTGAAATCGCACACAGAAGAAACTGCTCACAGAAAAATACCGATCAAAAGGCAAAGCAGCAGTCGACTAAAACTTGCTGGCCATTACACCAAACACCTCACACGCATACAGAAGAGAGTCAAAGAAAAAGCTACAGCCGCTGCCAAAGGGTTCCTGATATTACGGGAGCTGCACAACTAGGTGACCCGCAACCAACTACACAGATCCTAGCGCATCATTGAAGACAAGCCAAATAAACAAATCTTAAAACAGGGATCAGCCAGAAATGACTTGATGCTAAAGGCCGCCGCCAAGCTCCGGATTTCACGGGACCTTCTACTGGCGCTACAGGCTCTACTTCTCTACGGGCTACACCAGCGCAAGAACAGCCGCCGCCTAGGCCAACCACTCATGCAAGAGGCAATAAGATAATCTACAAACAGCAAACCTCTGCACTCGTTTCATTGAAGGCAGCGCACAATCAATAAATACATCTGCAGCCAACCTGCCGCCGGCTTCTATTCTCTCTGCAGTCGAGGCTACAGGTCGCCGATTTTTCTGCAGGGGACACAGGCGCCGCCACCACTCTGCTGTTTTTCCTGGGCGCTCAACACAGGCGCATGATCTTTGGGGGCACCGCCACCAAAAGCCAAAAGCTCCCCTTTTTTTCTCTCAGCAGCGCCAACCCTCCAGTGGCAAAAGGCGTAGCCATAATGGCTCCCCAAAGCGCCCACCAGAATATCTCATCTCCTATTCCTTTTATATGACAGCTCTTAACCCTAAGACCCTTTTAGAATTGGAGCTAAACCTAATGGGCTTCCGTTAAGGCCCAACAACAACGGAACACACACGCACGTAAATTAAAGCGCCGTCTTCAATTCTCTTGACTTAAACCTCTTCCTTTGCGCCGTCCCACGCCGTGGTTTAGCCAAAAGGTCACCAAGGCGGTATTTGGTGAAATTACCAAAATACCCCTTCTCGATCCTTCTCCAAAATCGAGTCGACAGAACATGAAGCAATCCCATGCTTCGCCACGTGTAGGCTGATCAACGGCTCCATGTCGTCAAGTCTCTCCCGTCCGGATCCCACCGGCACCACTGAGCACTTGCAACGACTCCCGCGCCGCTTGATCCAACCAGTCGCATCGATCGCCTGCTCGGTCATCCTAGTCCATTCTGCGCCATGCTTGAGTCACTTGACCTCACCCGGCATCCATGATCGTTCTGGACCTCAGCTCTCCAAGCTTAGTCCCGATCCTCCTCGCCGTTGACCGTCATTGACCTGTAAGCCACCTGCACAACAACAGACAAGCAAACACGAATCCGAGAACAAGTTCTTCACAACTTGACCCACGTTAGTCAAAACATGCAATATGCAACACATATGCATTAACAAATATGGATATGACCTATCCCAAAATCAATTCACCACTTATATCAACATTCAGCACAAAAGCCGGTCGAGACGCCACGACTGACAGATCTGAAACTTTGTCGAAAACACTTGAAACTTCAAACCAAAAGCCACATTGCTAATTGTTTCATCATCCTAAGATCATGGGCATATCCCCATGATATCCACATAAGGTCCAGCAAAACTCAAGGAGGTCTGAACCTTAAAGGGGCTCCAAGCACAAGGGAGGTCTGAGCCCTTAGATTTAAACGAAAGGAGATGGTTCAGAGAACAAGGGCTGGGCCAAAGGACAACACGAAGCAAAACAAGAAAAAGGGAGGAACTCCAGCAAGGCTCTAAGGGAACGGCTAGCAAGGATCACTTGGAGGACTGGCGGCTTGGCTTGGAGCTTGGGGAGGAGCTTGTTTCCGCTGGATACACTGAGGGCAATGCTTAGCGAAATGACCCCATTGATGGCATTTGAAACACTAGATGCCTTCGGCAGACTTGGCGTTCTTGGGTTGCTATCAGTTGGTGCTGATGTCCAAGGTACGAACTTCTTGAGGAACTGCTGGTTGAGGAGCTGCCACAGAGGTCTCGAAGGTAACAGGAGGTCCTTGATGAGCTGCAGGTTGTAACACTGCCCCAAGATCGAGGAGGTCTATTTGGAGAAATTTTCTTGAACTTTCATTGGCGAAGAGCCCTTCTCCCAAGCGTAAAAAGGTGACACCGTCTTGTGGGGGCTTCTTTTGAGGCAAGCTTCTCAAGGGTGAGCTAGGGAGCGTCCAACCGGCAGGCTGTTGCATACTTGTTTCTTGGGGTATTGGCAAATCCAGACTTCTATATTCACACAGCTGGGACAAAATCCTTCTGTTATTCTTACCGCCCGCTGCTGGTGTTATTGTGGCAATCAAAGTGGCTTCTGGAATGTCGTCAGTAGGAAATTTTTGACAACCTTTTGTGCCCTGGCTAGCAAAATGGTCTTTCTTTTGGCTTCTGAAACACTGAATCTCTACCCTTGGTGTCTTTTTCTGTTGGGGCTGGCCACCAAGATTGACACGGGGCGCCTGCATTGGTGGACAAGGTGCCGATTTTGGGATCTCAGATACGGCAATTGCTGGAGTTTTGTTGGGTTGAGGCTGTTTCGCACGAATCTTGAAGCATCCTGCAGCCACTTGATCTTGGCTCAACATCTTCCTCTTGAGCCTGAGGTCCTGTTGACAACAAGGAGCTTCTATGTTGGGAGCTTCGGGATGGACTTCTTCTGGATTTGATTCCCTTGCCCTGGCCTTCAATGCTGAAATTGTTGAAGATGACGGTGGCAGGGCAGCAAACTGGGGGTTCTGGTTCACTATTGCCATGAGGGCAACAATGGTTTGATTCTGCTGGTCCACCATGCTGACTAGGGCTGCCGCGGCCTGGTTCTATTGAGCCATCATTTGATTCATGCTCTGCATCACGGTGCTCAATAACTGGGTCTGTGCTGCCAAAAACTGACTCAAGCCATGATCTGCTAGGGCTGCCGGAGGAGGAGGTGCAAGGGGGTCGACACTGGCATTGGGGCCCACTGATCCACTGTGACTAGCTGAGGGGCTGGTCTGATCCATCCTGAAACAAACCCGCTAGGTTTAATAGATAAGGGGGAGAAAGCACAATAGGTGAGAGGAAAAAGCACTTAGACGAGTGAGATCAGGGGAGGTAGATAGAACCACCTAGTCGGGGAAGAACAGGTTAAACCCAAAAGAGCAAGGGCCTAGAGGCCAAAAGAGGAAAAAGGGCGCAATAAGACCTCCCTCAAAGGTCTTATTGCGCGAACTAACGATACAGAACTTAAGGGGGACCACTACACAGAAGGAGCCTAGCAACTAAGGCTATAGGGTTTGACTGACAAGATGGTCTTTGATCCGCAAGAAGTCCAGCAAGATGTCCTTGAAAAGCAAAGACAACGCTGCCTCTTTTCGCCACCGGCATTCTGGCCAGACATGGCTAGGATCGACATAAATGGGTATACATTCTATACGACAAAGCTCGGGATATAAAGAGCACTAACGGAACAACGGTGTCGCATAGATGCGGTCGATCTAGATGGTTTGAGGAGCTCCTACTATGGGCTCATAGAGGAGATATGGGAGTTCGACTACGTGCTTTTCAAGATCCCCCTATTTCGGTGCCATTGGGTCCATCTCCCACAGGTGAAGGTCAACAAGTACGGCATCACTACCGTGGCTTCGAACGTGTCGGATACAAAGACGAACCATTCATACTCGCTAACCAAGTTGTTCAACTCTTCTATGTAACCGACCAGGCAAATAATAAGCACAACGAAGTTCTTCATGAAAAAAAAGGGGATTGTCGGAGTTGAGAATGTAGTGGATGAGGAAGAATACAATCAATTTAACTAGTTGCCTCCTTTCGGAAATGGCATAAGGGTCGAGGAAGAACAACATGACGAAACTAGCTACATACGCGTCAATCATGATGAAGGGCTAATTTTTAAAGATTGAACAATGTGTGTATATGTGTTCTAAATGGTTAATTTTAGTTCATTTGAGTTAATTGATTTGTACTGTGAAATGGATGTGCTTGTCTCTGAAATGAATGTGAATTGGATGTATACATGTACTTGTTGTATTTTTGCTTGTCTCAGAGGGCATGGCTAGCATTTTCTGAGGCTAGCCAATAAACAAAACTAGATTTACCAATACAAAAGAATATCACAGTTGGTTTCATCTACAAACCGTTTGTGATAACATATTACAGATAGTTTCATCTACAAACCGTCTGTGATACACAATCGATCACAAACTATTATTTATTGGAACTGTCTGTGATACACAATCTATCACAAATGGTTATTTATTCAAACCGTCTGTGATATTATTTATCACAAACGGTTCTACTTTAGAACCGTCTGTGATGTCCAACCCTATTTATATTCGGAATTTAAGGTTTGCCCGCTTCTCCCACTCAAACGATTAAGTTTCTCAACTCTCCCTCCTCCCCCGAGCCCGTCGTCGCCGTCCTCGATGCCGCCTCCTGTAACGTCCCAAAATTTGGCTTTTCAAAAATCTTTTAAGCAGTTTAGGTCCCTGGAAAATTTCACCAATTTTATTTGATTTAATAAAGCTTAATTGGGAATTTCCTAAATTAAAAATATTTAATTTGACTAATCTAAACATCAATTAAATAAAAACCGGTGTTATTTGGCTTCCTTGTGTTCCAAGGGATTTTTTGGTATTTTCTGAGATTTTTCTGGATTTGTTTGCTATTTATCTTATCTCCTTGATTTTTTGGATTTTCTTTAATTCCGAAAATCCTCCTTTCCTCTCTCTTGCCGCATGCTACAGTACCCATTGGGTACTATTTATCTGAATCCTACATGCTACAGTAATCGCGGATTGTTGTTCATATCGTATCCCAACCGAAGTGCGAACCGAACAGCGATAGCAGAGTTGTATACGACAGAGAAAGTATTCACCAAAATGGGTATAGTGCCAGATCGATAGAGATGATCAATTTGCACGATGTGTTAGAAAAGTTAGTGTTGGACCGAGGGTACCAATTTACCTTGTGTCAGCGACAGAGTGTCTATGAAGCCTTGGATGCTCGTTTCAATTCAGTATTGTCTATCCCCTACATCCGCGGACAGATTGAAAGAAATAGTGAGTTGTGCCGTAACTCACGGTACCAGGTCAAGCAAGTGTTGTGTGCAGAATTTCCCTTACAGTACTAGATGTCAGCTAGTTCGCAGATGTCACCATTTGAAATTTGAAGTGATTGATCGTGAGTCATTGCTCAGCTAAAGGCAGACTAGATCACAAAGAATGTGGATTTTTCATTAATCATGAAACAGAAGGCCAAGTGTCTTAAATCCTAAAGGGATTGTGAGTAGCTTAGTTCAAGCAGAAAAGCTATGTGGATTATGCATATTATCACCCTCACAGTCATGTTTATCGTCAGGATACCTGTTGAAGGTCTGTGTTAAGAATTGTACGACAAAGGTGACAGAGATGTGTCAGTCTGTTCAGATTCCAAAGCTCAGAAGAAGAGTCGTTGTCAACATGAGATGCCAGTCAGCAGCAGGATCTTCTCAACTCCAGAAGTGTCTTCGAGCACTGATCAAGCAGCAGTCAGAAGCAATCGAGTTTCAAGATGCCTTTCCTGCCAAGAGCCTGTTTGTCAAGTTTTCGTTGAAGTAAGAAGTTCAGCAAGAAGCAAGGTGTTTGTTTCGTAAGTGTTCAGAAGAGCAGTCCTGTCAAAGTCAGAGCAGTTTGAAAGCCAGAAGAGAACCCGAAGGCTAAGTTCTTTAACCTGTTCTATAGCCAGCCTGAATCTCGGGGACGAGATTCCTTTAAGAGGGGGGAGGTTTGTAACGTCCCAAAATTTGGCTTTTCAAAAATCTTTTAAGTAGTTTAGGTCCCTGCAAAATTTCACCAATTTTATTTGATTTAATAAAGCTTAATTGGGAATTTCCTAAATTAAAAATATTTAATTTGACTAATCTAAACATCAATTAAATAAAACCGGTGTTATTTGGCTTCCTTGTGTTCCAAGGATTTTACGGTATTTTACGAGATTTTTACGGATTTGTTTGCTATTTATCTTATCTCCTTGATTTTTGGATTTTCTTTAATTCCGAAAATCCTCCTTTCCTCTCTCTGCCGCATGATCTACAGTACCCATTGAGTCTTGTTCCTCCAATCTCGTGCTACAGTAATCACGGGTTGCTGTTCATATCGTATCCCAACCGAAGTGCAATCCGAACAGCCGTCTCCGTATATCCTGTTCATATTCAAACTCAAACTTCTAAACTCCATATCTTCCTCTACGGTGTGTATAAAAGCAAACCGTTTGCGCTCACGTGTCCGTCTTAATCTCCTCTTTCAATCCCCCAAATTGGTTTCCTTCAAACCAATCTATTTTCGTCACCATCTGCAGAATACCGAGCTCTCCCCAAAGGTCTTCTCTAGCGAGTTGCGCCTTCATCCGATGTCCGCCGGCCGAACCGTCTCCGGCATTGGCTTCGTGTCGTTGTCCTCTACGTCATGGTTCCATCCACTTCACCCAAAGGTCACTGGAGCTACGTCAAGCCGTAAAGTCGAACCGCGTTCGTTGCATTGCTCGCTTCCTCGGTGAGTTTTTCCAAAATCCGATCGCGCCATCGCGCCCGGCTCATCGTTTCCTTTCCGTTTGCCCTTCGCCGCTTGCGCTCTTCTCGACGCCCACCCACCCGTCTAGAATCGTGATACATTGTTCATGTCTGTTATACATTATCACGTTGATCTGTTATTTCTTAGTCTGCATTTACTTTCTTCCAATTGCTTTGCCAACTAATTGCGCCATATCCGGTAGGCGTCTGTTCCCTGCGGTTGTCGCTTAATTGCTTTCCATCTCCTGTGACCGTGTGCAGAATCGGCGGCAGCCCTCCATGCCCTATGTGCAGAATCGGCCATGCCCTGTTGATCGTAGCCTTTCATGCTCCTAGTCATGGTCATGTGTCGTGTGTTCGGTTCTATGTGTTCCTTTAGATTTCTTTCTCTCTGTTGCTTAGTTGGTCCTTCTATCTCTCTTTCATGCGAGTTCTAATTGCAAGCACCAATTCAATGCCAAATCCTTGCCACCTTCTATCAACTTTGTGCCATGAATCAGAAGGTGAATACCTCATCCTGTTCATGTTCATGTCTGTTGATGCTTCTATTTGTCCAGTGCGTGTATTCTCAGTTGGTCCATCCTCTTTGTTAATTCTTCCTTTAGTCATTGCTTTCCCATCTCTTGTTACTTGGATTCCATCTCCATGCCATCAAGCACCAGAATCGGCCGGCAGCCCATTGTTGCGCCCTGTTGTTCTATGTGACTTGGTCTCTCTGTTGAAGCGTTTCTATTAGCTGTTGTTTCGTTGGTTGACTCCCTTCCATGTGGGTCCTAATATCTCGTTGTCAAATATCTCTCTGCCAATTCTTTTGCCATCTAACACCAACATCTATGTCTCCTTGCAAATCAGCCTGATGGTTGTTGTCTTTCGTTTTCTTCTCTTGACATCCAACACAGGCTGCTCTGTTAATTCTTTGTCTCTATTGATTGGGCCCACTTGTCAATCAATTAATCCAAACCCTATTTATTTCTCTCTCTTACATGCGGGTCCCGCATGTCAGTCAACCCTTAGTCAAACCCTAACCAAGAGCTTGGTCCACCTTGGACTAGCATATCTCTGTGGACCTGGTCCATAGACCAGTGGCCCACACGTCAACCTCTAATCCTATTTTTGGGAATTAATTTAATTCTTGAAAAGTCCTTTTGTCTTGATTGGTCCCACATGTCGCTCTCTCTACCTTATTTCAGGAATTATTTTAATTCTAGAAATTCATAAACATCAGTCAGTCCCACCTGTCATACACTCATTCTTTTTCTAATATTTTCGGAATAGAATATTCTGAGAATATTCCGTAGACCCACAGTTGTGATCTTTCAAAGCTCATATCTTTTGATTCCGAACTCCGATCGAGTCCATTCAAATTCCTGAATTCATCTCAATTCAATATCTATTTATCTGATATTATTATTTATTTTTGGAGTTTATTTGCTCTCTATTGTTTATTTATTTGGTTTATTGCTTGTTTACGAGTAGACGTTGATACTTCGAGAAGTTACGATCAAGAAGGAGTCAAGATCAAGGCGATGAAGATTAAAGATAAATAAAGATTATCATTGTTATAGCAAGGCAAGTTATACCTTTGATCATGTTGAATCCCAGTTTTCTAAAACTACTTTGATTCAAATTATTGCATTTACTTTAAGTATTTATTTAAATGCTTTTGGGTGTAGCTCTTATCCCATTTGTTATATCCACCTTGTCTAACTGTATGCCATAATCTTTTGTCACCCTTGTTTGGTTTATTTAGTTGGTGCTATTGTATTACCAACGTGGGATGGTTAGATGCGATTAGATTGCTTAGAGATGCTACGAGTCATCATCTCATGTAAGTTGCAAATATAAACTTGAATAAGTGACTATGGAACTATGTGATAAAAACTATGTGCACTGTGTGCTATTACTCGTTGATGGCATATATTGCACTTAACCAACAGGGTGGGAAAGGATTTAGATTGGGGCAAGTGGTGGATACTGTGTGCTACTTTTGGTGGAGCTATGTGCGTGGGCTTAATAACCTGTGTGTATAGGGATTTGTAGTTTAATTGGAAGTCTTGCTTTGGTCAATTAAGGACTTAACTTTGTGCGCCATTGAACTGAGCCTCTCGTACAACCACATGCCTGGTATGGGACGGGCCTAACTTAGTAAGTTATGGATTCTTGATATTGGTACTCAGGAAGTAGGTTAGGCTGTGTTGCATGGGTGGAGGTGTGCTACCAAGTAGTCACATCACGAGGCGGTTCGCCGTGTCCCTGTCCAACGGTGTGTGTCAGACTGACTTCCTGTGTGGGGTTGTCTAACGGTTTGTAAGGACACTGGGAATATCAATGCTTGAGATGAAGTTTTCGAAAGGTTTTGTTGTGATTAGCTCTGATCCAGTTGATTGCATCTTGTGGGTAAAGTGTACAAACTCCGCAGAGTGTTAATCAATCTATTCGAATAGCCACGTCCGCAGTCATGGACATGCTCGGGATTTCACACGAGGGTAGATTTTCATAAAACTTGGGATGGGACAATTTGTGTGAGATAATTTATGCGGTTGTGTGAATAACTTGATTAGGCTATGTGTCTTTGTGAAAACAAATGATAAAACTTATTATTGTCTATTTGTTTTGAATTATGCTTTCAATCTATTATTCAGTATTCAAATTGCAAATGTTGCATTTACGCAAAATAACCACGAAGCCATTCCTTTGGAATAAGCTGCATCTATAATTGCATTTACGTGGTATGACTTGCGATGCGGTGTGTACTCATGCTTGCTTTAATAAATCAAGCGAGTGAAGAAATCGTTAGCCAACAAGGTCTACTTCAAGGATCGTGGAGAACTAGGTCGCGCTTGACCCGATTACTGTGGGCATATGGATGGGCTTCATTGAGTTATTCATTTTAGTTCATTGCGACTTCATCGAGCTATTTGCACCTCTAAAGCATTAATTGTAAGCTTTGACCTTAAGGTCTTTACTCTGATGTTTATTGTTATTTGTCTATTTATTAGTTATCTTTGCATATGGAAATGATATTTCCTTGATGTTGCCCTTTGTGTGCACTAAGCGTGATCCTAGACTAGTCACGATATACAGAGGGTCGAGTGCATATTTTGGGTCCCGACACCTCCTCCTCGAGCCCGACGTGACTCCTCCCCCGAGCCTGGCACCGCCGTCCTCGACGCCGCCTCCTCCTCGAGCCCAGCCTGCCGCCTCCCCTGAGTCCGCCTCCTCCTCCCCCCTCATGCCCGACGTGCCTCCCCTTCGACGCTGCCCTGCTGCTCCAGCACTGCTCCCTGCTCATCCTTCTCGACTCCCAAAGGTAACCAATGCCGAGTTGCCTACCCCGACGCCCCTTTCCCTCACTCTTTCTATCAACAATCTGTCGTGCTATCATGGTCCTCATGGACTCATGGTAATTGCGCTGGTATCAGGTTCAAAAATTGAGTAGTATGAGGTGTTGTACTTGTTTTAGGAATTTGTATTTGTTATAGTTAGTGATTCATATGGTATTTGTTTTGATACTGCTATTGGAATATATTGCAATGTGGTGTGGTGGGTTTGAGATGAATGCTCTGTGATGATAATAGTCTTGTATTAAAATTATTTTGATAATCGGGTTTCAACTTGAGCTCTAATTGGAATGCTTACTCTAGATCTAAGAGCAATATCAAAATGTTAAATCTTAGTTTTATATTGATTCCATTTGTTCACATGATGTTTGTGTTGAGCATATTATTCCCTTTTGACTTGGAGGATTTACATGTTTATATGTCAATTATGTCATTGTATTGGTCCTAATTTCTTCCCTACATATCCCAATTATTTATTAATTGGTGTGTATGCCCATACACATAGAGATCGAATCTTATGATAATATGTTCATATGTGTCAGAACTTCTATTTCTTGCGAAGATGTCTTCTGCTCATTCTTCGTCATCGTCGCATCATGTGTCTGATGCGCCGTCCCCTAGAATATCCAAGCGCGGTAGAGGAATATCGAAAAGGCCTAGAGGCCGATTTACCATCACGGAGGTCGATGAGTCTGGGACCCCTATCAATCCTCGCCGAACAGCGTCTGCATTTCGGAGAACGGTTGGAATAGTTGCAGAGGAACGGGTCAACATCACCTACGATTCGTGGGAGTTAACCGAAGCTCAGAAAGGTGAGCTGCTGACAGATATTTTCCAATCGTTCGAGATCCCGAAACAACATCAAGACTCCATACGCCGACGCGCGTTGCTACAAGCGTGCAAAGTGTGGAAGAACTTCAAGAGCACACTTGATAAGAACTACGTGGAGAAGGATCTGAGGTCATTCCACAAGTATCCGTTCTTGGAAGAATACTGGAAAGACTTTGTGGCGAAGAAGACAACATATGATTTTAGGAGTGAAAGTACGGCGCATAGGGCCCTCCAGGCAAAAAATATGCACCCCCACAGACTCGGCACCACCGGGTATGCATCTAAAATCTCGCAATGGAGGGGTCAAGACCAGCAGGCAAACCATTCGAATGCCTCCCCACCATTTGTCGGGATCACTGATGAGCGCGCCTGAAACTGGCTACGAGCGAGGTTATCTACGTTGTCTTTGGGGGCCATCTCCTTTCCAAACCACATAGATGAGGGAGTATCCCAGCGCCTGGTAAGATATTGAACTATCCATAGTTTGCACTTACTCCATAACTTCATAGGAAGTGAAATGACATGTCGGGCTATTGCAGGAAACACTGAGTGCACAATCTTCCCAAGGCTCATTCCAGGCAGTTAGGGAGAGAGATATACTCTCTGTGGTCCTGGAAAACAATGAGGACCCGAGTCGCACGAGGGGCCTTGGTCTTTATGTTCCATAGAAACATAGATTCCCAGAGGACTCCGAATCGTACCGGAGTAGGAAGAGAGCCAAAGCCAAGCGCGATGCAAAGCTACGAGAGGAGATTCATGAATCCCTCAGAGTTGAGATCACTGAATCCATCAGAGATGAGATCAATGATCGCGTTAGAGATGAGACGCGACGGTAGATGGAGAGCCTTGAAGAAAGGCTTAGTGAAAATCAGTTGCAAGCCCCTGCCCCTACTGTGCTAGCTAGCCCCCCAAACTTTCGAGTAGCTGCGTGTCCAACCCTAACCTTACCCCAAAAGATGACGATAGATTTCTTATCGATGACATCCTGGTAATAATTATTATCTCTGGAATGCTTGATCTATTGATAGGCCTGTTGAAGTAGCTAATTTTGTATTGTTATGTAGGTGGCTATGAAGTGCAAGCTCCAAGTGAGATATGCCTCCGTTGCCCTAGATGTTGTTTGGGACCAGGTGTATCCATCCAGTGTCAGGACTTTGGTGCGCGGTGTAAATCCATGTCGGGTTTCGCAAAAGTCAATGTGGACGGTGTTTATGCCAATTTCACGATTGTCCCAACTGCAAATTCCCCCAGATGATGAGGTCATGACTCTAGGGCAAGCCATTGGAACATTCATCCAGTGGCCCAAGAGGGACATCTGGCTGGAGCTATCTGCTCCGTTGTCAACTTCACTGGAATGTCCTAGAACGGTGTCAAGTCCATGTGAGCTACCTACACCGAAGCATTAAGAGACTGGTGCATCAGATGCATCTACATCTTGTGCTCGGTCGACTCTCATGAAGTCGACCTCCAAAAAGCGAGGTAGCAAGGGAAAATCGAAGACGGTCGACTCTTGTTCTGATATCCCCTTCTTACTGTTGGCCTAGAAATTCATGCTAGGCCAGCCGTTGGTCGAGACGGTAGAGTCCGACCATACCTTAGGATTCTCTTGCATGAGATTGCATACATGGTATGGACAACGATGCTCAGGTGTCAATGTCAAGTTCAAGAAGGATCATCTTAACCATGTGGTTCAAGACTGTGTCTTCACGGTGACCTTCGAGAACTTGTTCTTTCTCTTCAACCTCGACGCCCTCGACGCCTCACTCATGCGATGCTGGACACTGTAAGTTAGTACAATCACGGTCAACGGTTGTGTAAAACTGATAAATGTTATATACAACTCCTTGCTTTTGAATATATATATATAGATACATGATTTCTGAAGCCGAATTAAGGAATTCACCGGTAGGTTTCCTCAACCCACACATGGTCTCCTTGAAAACCATCAAGGAGAATGCAAAATTCATCGAGGATTACATGACCGAGTCATTGCTGTTTCACTGTGACAAGGAATTCATACTTTTGCTCAACAACCAGCAGTAAGTGCTGCACTGGTGGCTATACTTGCTGATTTGTACTTTATAAGCAACACGAACTTAGGTTTAATGACCACAGCGACATACTTATGTAGGTTCTACTAGATTCTAATTCTAATTATACCAAAATAGAACAGGGTAATATACCTAGATTCCCTAAAGAGGGCCACACACGACTTCACAATTGTCTGACAATTAATCGACAGGTAAACATATTTCCTAAGTAGAAAACTTTATTGTAGTCTTTCCTTCCTTTGCAATGGCTAAGGCTAACTTCTTGGAATCACGTAGGTCGTTCGCCGTGTACTTTGCTAAGGGAGGGAATTGCAAGGGAAGGATTCTACGAGACGATCAAAATTTTCCGGTATTCACTACTACACATTAATCCTATAGAACACTTCGTAGTAACGCCTCTCAAACTAACCAATTCTATTTTGGCAGTGCCACTAGCAGCCACCGGCCTACAACATCTGTGGATATTATGTTTGCCACAACATGGAACTACTCGTCAGTTTCGCGATGACCAATGATCCTCATATTTGTCAATATTGCAATAATTATTTCATACTTATCAATTTACATATGCACGAATTTAATCTTCCTAGTGATAGGTTATGATCATCGATACAACTGCATTGGAACAGAGCTAGCTCATAAACATTCGAGGACAGTTTGCGACATTCTTGAACCGTGAGGTCATAAATCCAGATGGGAAGTTCCACAACGTAGATTGAACTTGATTGGGATAAGATTGAACTTAATGGTACATGTGTGTAAATGTACATGAATGGTTAATTTTAGTTAATTGATTTGTGAATTGGATGTGTTTGTTTCTGAAATGAATGTGAATTGGATGTATACATGTACTTATTGTGTTTCAGCTTGTTTCAGAGGGTATGGCTAGCATTTCCTGAGACTAACCAATAAACAGAAATAAATTTAGCAATACAAAAGAATATCACAGGTGGTTCCTTACATACCGTCTGTGATATATCAGCTATCACAGATGGTTTAATCTATAAACCGCCTGTGATAGTGAACTATCACAGACAGTTTCATCTACAAATCATCTATGATAGTTTACTATCACAGACGGTTTTGAGTTAATAACCGTGCAGTGATAGTGCACATCCTGAGCGGTTGAAAATAAATGCGTGATGACCACATGTCATTACTAAACCATAAACTCAGACGGCTCACGAAACTGTCTGTGATGACGTTTTTGAACCGTCTATGATGACCTTTTCTGTAGTAGTTTGTGCTATTCCCTCTCATCTATACTGCTTTATCTTACCTACCAAAACCTGTGGAGAATCGTTGCAAATGGTTGACACTCGCAACACATCAAGCTATACTTAGTCAGATGATGCCAATGCTAATGTTAATGCCAATGGCCAATCACCAACCCCTAGAGCCACAGATCCAAACATGGCACAACTTCTAGCATCTCAGACTCAATTCATGAGTGCAATGATGCAAAATATGAACAATGTGATGACTCAATGGAATCAGACCGCTACGGCGATAGTCAACTTTTTGAATCAGAATAATCAAGCAGCACTTGTTCTGCCACCAGCTCATCAACATTCCAAGTTATCAGAGTATATGAGGACTCGTCCGCCCACGTTTTCTCATTCGTCAGAACCTTTGGACGCAGAATATTGACTTCGCTCTATTGAGAAAAAGCTCGCCATTGCCCAATGCAATGATCGTGAGAAAATTCATTATGCTTCACATCAGTTAGAAGGTACAGCCACAGAATGGTGGGAGAACTACACCGCAGCTCATGAGAATTCGCAAGCTATTACTTGGGAGGAATTTTCAATAGCATTTCGTCAAGCGCATGTTCCAGATGGTATTGTGGAAATGAAGAAGAATGAGTTTCGTGAGCTACA
This sequence comes from Phyllostachys edulis, assembly GCA_036346405.1. Taxonomy (NCBI): domain Eukaryota; kingdom Viridiplantae; phylum Streptophyta; class Magnoliopsida; order Poales; family Poaceae; genus Phyllostachys; species Phyllostachys edulis. The sequence goes on along the minus strand of CM070568.1, from coordinate 28,520,109 downwards.
ACAAGGAAACTTGTCTTTGGGTGAATATCTCAACAAGTTCACTCAATTTTCCCGCTATGCTCCAGAAGATGTTGCTACAGATAATGCACATCAGAAACAATTCAAGCGTGGACTTAACCCCAGTCAGAAAGTGCAAGTTGTTGGAAATGATTTTATGGATTTTCAGCATATGGTAGATAAAGCCATACTCATAGAAGATTCTCGTCATAAGTTGGATGAATCTCGTAAAAGGAAGATGAAACAACATGGAGTTCATCAAAATCAACTACAGAGAGCCAGAACCAATGCTCATTAGCCTTTTCGATACAATAATTCATCTGCCGGATTCAGAACCCTTGCACCAGTATCTCATGCAGGAAACTCAAGAATTTCCAATGTCAACAACAACAACAATCATCAGCCTCAAAGGACCAACAATCCAGTTGTAGGAGTTACTTGTTTCAATTGCCATGAGACAGGTCATTATGCTAACAAGTGTCCACAGAAGTAAGGGCCGACACCAATTCCTTTCAATTTAGGAGCTACGTACACCAGCTAGCACTTCTTTACCGGGAGTAGGAAGAGGCAAGCCTCATACTCCAAGTCAAGCTACCAGAACTCCATCAACGGCAACAAGAGGACGAATGTATCACATTGCCATAGAAGAAATTCAACTAGCTCAGAACGTCGCTTCTGGTAAGTCTTTAAGTTAGACCTGTGTTAGTTACAACTTTGTTTCACTCATAAGAGAAATCTAGTGGACGAGTGGGCAAGGTTGGTTTGAACCTATTCTTTAGTCAGCCCGAATCTCGGGGATGAAATTCCTTTTATGGGGGGTAGATTTGTAACATCTCAATCTTCTTAAGTTTAAAAATCTTTTGAGTAGCTTAGCTCTGTAGAAAAATTCACCAAAGTTTTATTGGAATTAAAATAAAGCTTAATATGGACTTTCAAAAGAAAAACAAATTAATATGATTAATTTCAACAAAAGAAAAACAAATTAATATGATTAATTTCAACATCAATTATTATAAAAATTATTTGATTTGGCTTCTATGTGCTTGGTTATATTTTCTAGAATTTTCTAGAATTTTTTCAAGTTTTTTTGCTATTTTCCAAGTGCTATTTGCATTTTTTTATTTTTCTAAAAAAGAAAATCTACCTAAAAATCTCAGAAAATCTTCGGGCCAAATCTTCTTGGCCCAGTTCCCATTTTCCTACTCGTGGCCCAAATTTCCACGCTTGCATAGTATCTATCCGTGCCATCCTGCTGCTTGGCCTTCGCCTCTGCTCCCTCTGCCAGGTGGGCCCCCGTCGTCGTCTTCAACCTCGCCTTGTCTTCTCCGCTCGTGTGTCGCGTTCGCACGCCATGGCCGAAGCTCAAAGCTTCATCCGATAAAATCCAAACTCCAACTAAACTTCCCTGGGTTTTCACGCTGGATCTTATCTATTTCTCTCCCGCGTACGAATCTGTTAAAATCTTATGCCGTATCGTGATCAAACTCGGAATTTGTATGAGTCTGAAAATGACCCGATTTGGGGATTCCTTATCTGGGTACACCCTTAGGGTATAAATAGCACCATGAGGTTCACATATTCGTCCCGTCCTGAATCCCACTCCATTTGTCTCTTAAAGCCCTAGAGACGGTGCAATCGAGAAATTAGGGTTTTGGAGCCGCAAGACAAAAACTCAAATTCTGCCGCTGCTGATCTTGCTCCGTCCCTATGGTCTACGTCGTCGTCATCCCCATCGTCAGGATCACCCGGCGCACCCCTGCATTGCCCCGGAGCGCCTTTGGTATTCATCCCCGACAAAAGCCCGTACTCCTTTCTCCGCTCCGACACCAATTCCAGCCAACACCGTCGCCCTCTCGCGTCAACAAGGGTATCACTAGGTTCGCAATAGCAAGCTCTGCCCATTGCCTGTATTCACCACCGGGGCCGTGCCGCCGTTCGCCATTGCCAGTCAAAACCAAAATTGCCACCATCGATCTGACGTCATCAGTCGACGTGGCCTTCCACATCAGCGGTCTAGTCAAAGTCCCCGTCAGCTCCTTGCCCATGTGTCGCCTACGTGGCAGCCCAGTCGTTGCCACATCAGCAGCCTATGTGGCACAACTAAACCCCAACCTAGATCCAAAACCCTAGTGGACTTAGTCTATGTGAGCCATCTCAATGACATGTGGGTCCCACATGTCAGGTGAATTTATAATTTCCTTTTTCTTTTTCTTTTTGGCTAAAAATCCCTTACTGACGTTAGCTTGCATCATATTCCAGATTTTTCAATAGAAAAATAATTTGGAATATTCCAGAAATATCAAATTTTGCCTTGTTCTTTAGATCAGATCTTCCAGAAGCCATATCTTCTTCATCCAAACTCCGATGGAGCCTATTCAAATTTCTAAATTCATCTAAATTCAAGCTCTATTTTCGTATGATTTGAATTTAATTTTTGGAGTTTTTTATCTCTGTTTTATATTTATCTGGTTTATTTGCTGTCTTTGCGAGTAGACGTTGATACTTTGGGGAATTTTGAGCAAGGAAGAGTTCACCTAGATAAAGATCAATCCCAAGATTTATTCCAAGGCAAGTCATGGATCTTTGATCCTATTGAACCTATGATTTCAAAAGTATATTGTTTCATACAACTGCGTGCTATCTTAATATAAATTGTTTTTGGGTTAGCTATTACTTGTTGTCGTTATGCCTCCAATGAATATTTGAATACCTTGAATCCTTTGTCGCCCTACCATGGATAATTTTAGTTGGATACATTCGTATCACCAACATGCATATCGTACAGATGCTTAGTCATGCTTAGTTATCATGGGTTCATTATCACATGTGTCATAATGATTAATCTTGACTTAATAAAATATGGAATTATGGTGGTTAGCCACTGTTGATAAAGTTTGTGCACTATGATAGGGTATGTCATTGGTCTTAGTTAAACGAAAATGATTTCTGCTCGGACGAGCGATCGTGCAGTAGAGGGGGTATAATGAGCACATTTATGATGTGGTAGACTCGCCTGAGTAACTGGTCAAGGACTTAATCTTGTGCCCCGTTGAACTAGGCCTTAACCGTACAACCACATGTTCAGTATAGGACGAACCTGGCTAACTAATTAACAATATTTTAATTTCGGTTCTGTCTTGAAAGCGTGAGTTTCGGGGCACGTATACTCACAAGGGCGCAAGAGGGGGGCCCTGTCTGGTCGAAAAGACATTCAGTGTTGAAACCTTAGAGGGCATAATTGGGTTAAGAAGGAGCTTTGTAAAAGCCTTGTGATGATCACTTAAGCCGCACAACTAAGGAAGTGTGGTCAGACTCTTTGAGTGATTTATCTCTGTGGGAAAAGCAGTACAACCTTTGCAGAGTGTTAAAAACTATTCGAATAGCCATGTCTGTGGTTATGGACATGCTCGGTGATTTCACACGAGAGGTAGAGTTTCATTATAAAATGTGTCAGAGTATGAATGGAAAGTTTACTTGATGAATATAATGTTCATTTGGTGAATGGGTAATTCACTTGGTGGTTTGTCATGGGAAGTTCACTGGTTGTTTCGAAGGAATTGTTTATTTATTCATTATTCTTTTCATGTACACATTTCAATCTATTTATTGTATTTATCGTCAATGTTACTTTCTGCAAAAGAACCATACAACTAACTTTGTTCTAGCCTAGGATGAATACAATTTGCATACATTTCCCCACAACTTGCTGTGTGCTTTATGTAATCACGGCTTAACGCTATTGTTACTCAGTTGAAGAATATCAAGCTGCTCAGGAGTTTTTCACCCAGGAATACCATGAAGGTTTTGCGGATTAGGATACATTCTCCACTCGATTGCTTGTGGGCATGTTGATTGGTCTTTCCAAGTTTTTTTGTTCCGCTGCAAGAGTTTATTCCTTTCTTTAGCCCTGCATGGTAAGTTAAGTAAACATTGTCCAAAAGGTCCAGTTATTATTACTATTTGTTATTTTGAGATCTTTTTAGTTAAATCAAATAAATAGATGGTATTTCATCACTGTACCTTGTGTGAGCTAGCTTCTGATCTGGGACTAGTTCAGAGTACACAGAGGGTTCCTGAATCGTATTTTTGGGTCTCGACAATGCACTACGGCCGTCATGGACCCAGCTAGTTCGTGCCCATCAACTCCCTGATCTTCCTTTCGTTGTGTTGCAATGGCCTGCTTGCTTGGACCATCAGGCGTACTCCCTTGCTCGGTTGTTCCTGTACGATCTGCATCAAAAGAGAATTCCACGCACTGCACCCCCACTCGCATTGCCGCCATCCTTGGCACATGCGTAGGCCCGTGCGCCGCTTGGTTCGACACGTGCACAGGTGCTGGTCCATGCATGCACAACTCATGCGCAACAATAAGCAGTTAACCTCGATGCACAGCATGCTCTAGGATTTCTTGGGCCGCATCACTTCGCGCTGCACCCAGAAAACCCTAGTCGCGCCGCCTACCTCAAGTTAGGCCGACACCACCATTGGAGACGAGGAGCAAGCTCGTCGCGCCGCTGTTGCGAAGCCTTCCCGTTGGATTTGATAGCGTCAGCCAGAGCGTCTTGACGTCGCCAAGCCTCAGGAAGAGTCAATTGGAGCAAGAAGCTGCCATCACTGAGATTTCAAACTTCTCCCCTTCTCTGCTGTCGCCGTTCAATTGTCGATTGCCCCACCGTCGATGAGTTCCAAGCATCACCGTCCACCATCCTAGCTTCACCTTTCCGTGTTCTAACATGCGCCCCTTCGTCTTCACCAGAGGATCTCTCTAGTGCTCTTCCATCGTAGAAGCCGCCATGGCCGCCTCCTTCTTCATCGCTGCCAGCAAGTTCCGTCGAACCTTTGTGAGAGCCACCGAGCGATTTAATTTGTAATGCATAACCCTCCAATTGGTTCTAGCATCACAAATTAAATTTCTCCGCACTCGGTGTATTGTGCACCTCCTAGGAATGGTACACATACACCCTCACAAACATCAATATCAATCCATACACAAGTGGTCCCAATGATACGGGTGATGTGGTGATCCCAACGATGGCCTCCAACGATGACGAGGGTAGCTGGAACGAAGACGATGGCTATGAGGTCCTTCGGCTAGAGTTAAAGATGAAGACGATGGCGACAGCGCTACGCGGCGAAGTGACAGCAGCAGCTAGGGTTCTCGGGGCGGCGCGTCACAGGGTGCCCCTCCTGAGGGTCCTCGGGCGTTTAAATAGCCCTAGGAGGCGTGTCCACATAGAAAGGCGACGGAGCTACAGTCCTAGGCGAACACGGCTGAGCGACGGTGAGGACAATGACAAGCGGGCCTGGGCACTAGGGTTCGGCGTGGACACGAGGCTGATAGGGCGGACCCACAGGGCAACGAGAGGAGGCGGCGAGGTGGGTTGGCCTTCATGAGAATTGGGCAGGAGGTCGACCCACGTCTTGAGAAGAAATTTGGGCGAAAGAGATTGACCTAAAAGCTTAATCTGAGGTTTAGTTTAGATTTTCTATTTTATAAATAGTAGAAAATCCAAATGGCGATTAGAAAATAGCAAATGAACTCGGAAAAATTCTATAAAAATCTAGAAAATATATCCAAGCACATAGAATCCAAATAAAATAGTTTTGACAATTGTTGATGTTGAGTTTAATCATATTAAATTGTTTTGATACTGATAGCCTATGATTAAGCTTTTAAATAATTTCAAACAAAACTCAAGGGTGAATTTTCAACTACTAACTAATCAAAAGATTTTTAAGACTCGAAAAATTGGGATGTTACAAGCCGTCAGCGCGCCAACACCCCGTCGCCTATGCGCGGCTCTTTCGTGCAACCTTTGCCTTCTTCCCTATTTAAACTCCCCTAGAGCTTCCCCTTCTCTCTTTTACCTCCCCGAGCTACTCCCCTAACTCTTTTCTTTCTTCCACCAAGAGAAATAGCAAAGAACTCGAGCTCCCAAATTCCGGCCGCCACACCTCATCGCCGTTCCAGCCAACTAGTGGTTCTTTTGCATTTGTCTTCACGTCATATTGTGTTCCAGGATCCTAGATGCATTTCCCTTAACTTAATTTCTCTCTTCATCTTTGGGAGTTGTCAGAATTTTCGTTTTCCTCATCTCCGGCCGAAATCCTCCCTTTCATCCCCGTCTCCGGTAAGAAGGTTCATTTCTCAATTGCTCGCTCAAGTACCATCTTAGGATATCACTTAAGCCCTTCTGACCTTCCTTGTTCATTCTCTTTCCTCACGTTGTCATCTCCACGTAAGGGTCACCGCCACCGCCTCGGACATTCGCCGTCGACTCGACTCCGTTCATCTCCGACCCCTCTCTCAGCTCCAGTATGCTCATAGTCACCCCTAGTAGCTAGTGTGCTCACTCTTTGGTGGAAAGTGTTGCCGAAACGCGTTTGCCATTTTGACTGTAAATTCTCCTTTACTCCTCCTTATCGCTTCGCCACTACCGGGCATTCCGGCCATCGCCACTGGCACCTTCGGGTGTGCAATAGTGAGGAGGTCCCATTTTGGCCCTTGGCCGGCGCCGCCGTGGACTAGCTCGCCGGCGGCACAAAGGTGAGCTCGCGACCGAGAGCATCTCCATTATCGGATTTGGACCGCACTGTAGCTCACAATTAAAATGAAATCTTGGTCATTAGGTTCATCCCATACTGGATATGTGGTTGTATGATATGGCCTAGTTCAACGTCTCACAAGATTAAGTCCTTGACAATTACTCAGGTAAGTCTGCCACAACCCAACAATGTGCTAATCGCACCCCGTTCACAGCACGATCGCTCACCTGAGTGGCAATCATTTTGTTCAACCCAGACCAATGACATACCCTATCATGGCACACAGATTTTAACATCAGTGGCTAGCTACCATAATTCCATATTTCATTAAGTCAAATTTAACATTATTGAACATGTGACATGATCCCATCGTACAACTAAGCATAACTAAGAATCTCTATGATACTCATGTTGGTGACACAAATATATTCAACTAAAAATGATCATCCTATGGTGACAAATGATTCATAGTATACAAATAATCAATGGTGACATAATGATAAATAGGTGATTAACTATCACCGAAACAGTTGAAATAAAGATAGCATACAATTTAATATAAAATAATATAATTTTAGAATCATAGGTTCAATATAATCAAAAGACTACGACTTGCCTTGGTTTTGCTCAGTTATCACACTTAGATTTTCAAAACCTTCTTCTTCTCCTGCTCCTCGAAACATATCGTCTAACGAGAGGGAAAACAACAGGAGAAGCACAAATAAATCCAAATAAAATCCAAAAAAATATTAAAACCAACTCTAAAAGAAAGAGCTCGATTTTAGATGAATTTAGGAACTTGAACGGATTGAATCGAAGTTAAGACGAAGGAGAACAGACCGTCGAAAGATTTACCGAAAAAGAAAACGAGAGAGAAAACACTATTCCAGATTTTAGAATTTGCTTTCAAAAGAAAATTCCAGATTACTGCATCACCATGACGTCAGCAAAGAAAAAGGAATTTCGGCCAGAATTAAATTTCTAACGAAAAAGAAATTCAATGACACTGACATGTGGGCCCATGGTCTATAGACCAGGTCCACAGGAGAGGCTCTGGTCTAAAGTGAACCGGGTGCACAAAGCTGACACGCGGGCTACTGACTGGATGACACGGTGATGGAAGAAGCTGGCAGGGTGGCTGAGGTGGCTAACTCAGTGGAAGAGAGAGAAAACAACGGAGGAACAAAGGAGCTAGCGGCGGCGGCGAACAGCGGTGAGACGACTACCAGCAAGTGGTAAAATGGGGTGTCGGCGGCTCGGTGGTGCTGAAGGAGGTGGTGGCGCGGCAAGGGCGGCGGCGACTCAACGGCAACGGCAATATGGCGGAGCGAAGCTCGAGTGCACGGCAGCTTCGGCGGTTCGGCGAAGCCTGGAGAGAAAGAAGGCGAGCACAAGATTAGCGGCGACCCAAGGAACACAAGGAGCGGCTCGGAATGGATAGAGGATGACCGAAGAGATAGCGCGATAGTGACCGGAGTCGAGGAAGAAGAGTGGCGGCGGCGAGGTGGCACGGCGATGGAGCAGCGTTGGGAAGGGACGGGATCGAAAGAGAAGAACGAGAGACACGGGGTGACGCACTTGGGAAGACACGGGGAATCACCGGCGAAGAGATCGAAGGTGGAGGCTGCGGGCGGCTTTGGGGAAGAAAGAGGCGACGGCACGGCGACGAGCTTCCAGAGATGGTGACAAGAGCAACACGTAGAATGCGTCAAGGCGATTTCAACGGTGGCGGAGGCATGACCGAAAGATGATGGACGACGGTAGAACGGGCGATGGGGTTCTTCGACAGCCGACGGGTTCTTCGAGCTTGATTCGGCGAAACGGCGGCGCAACTCTAGAGGAGAAGCTAGGGTTTCGTGAGAGATGAACGAGGCGAAGACTATGACGTGGGCGGTGCGGCTTATAAAGGCACGGGACGGGAGTGTTGAGATGGAGCACAGTGGCGCTACCGTGTCAGACACGGACACAAACGGGCGAAGTCGTGCGCAAGGAGGAAGGAGGAGTCTGGTGCTTGCACGGCAGTCCCATCGAGCAGAGAGAGAAAGAAGGAAGAAGGGCTAGCGTAGGAAGGAAATAAGGAGCGGGCCTGCCCGGCAGGGAAAGAAACTGTGTTAGAGGAAAAGGAATAGGCCCAATAGAAAAATAGAAATTGGGCCCAAAGGAAAAGTCCAGAAAAAAAAAGGATTTCTGGATTTCAGAAATTGAATTAAAACAAACTGAGCTCAAAGAAATAGCAAATAAACTCCAAAAATTCCTAGAAAATTTCAAAAAATACTCTGGAACTCAAGGAACATAAATAAAAACAACTTTGAGTTTAATTGAACTTTAGATTAATCACATTAAATTATTTTGATTTTTGAAATTTTAAATTAAGCTTGAACTTAACCAAGAAAATTCAAATGGTTATTTTTATTTTTAAATGCTTCAAATGAACTCCAAATTTGGGATGTTACATCCCTCAAGACTGACTTCTTTTCAATCCGCCAGTTTTTCTGATTCCAAAAAGACGTGCATGTATCCTAGGTGTAGATCGGGGTTGATGATTCGTGCATGTTGGTGTTTGTACCGTGCAAGTAGGGCATGTTGTCGTTTGTACCGTGCAAGTAGCGGGACAAACAAATGCACTAACCAACCCTCCGTGCCATGTAATTCGCACATACATTACAAAGTCTTACTTTTGTAGTTGAAATCTCATAATTTAAATTTAATTCCCAAATTATTATCTATTTAATATTTCATTCTCTTTTCTGAAATAAATTGACTGCGCAAAATACCACACTCGTAACAACAGCGCGTGTAAGGGATTTAACCACGCAGTCAACAAACTCCAGCTTCTTTAAGCACTACAAGAAATTACCAAATAACTTAGTAAAGTCCTGTAAAATTTGAATATGTATTCTGTCAAAATTTATTTCAATTTTTCCTATAAAAAAAATTAAGGCCATGTCACCATTTGGAATGGCGAAAGGAACGTGTCGCTATTTGGTTTAGCGACTGGAATTTGTCACTAATTCAAATGGCGATTTCGTCTCTATCACCGTTCCAAATGGCTACAGATACATTTAATATTGTTTAGTTGGCGACGGGGATCATGACGCCAATTATCCCCGTTGCCAATTCAAATGACGATAGGAGCATGTCGTCAATTGTAATGGCAACATAAACATATTTTTGTAATTTTATTGAACGAATATTTATTTCTATAATTTTATTTTAAAATGGACTATTTAAGAAAAAAAATCATCAGTGATCACCCAAAGTACTCCACGTGGGCGTACGCGTGTCACGGTCGTCTAGTTCCACGTGGAAGAGCAGCCAGTCCGCGCGCCGAACAGACCTATATAGAAGCTCCTGCTCCGCGGCGGGCGATCGATCGATCGATTCCGGCTCACGTCCGCCCGGTCAGGTCCGATCGCCCGTTGGAGTATTGGAGAGGAGTGGAGAGAGGGGCCTTGCCTTTCCGGGCGAGGACGGTGGGCCCAAAGAGTCAGGCGCTATCACGTGGGCCCGGGAGGCAGCAGCACGTGGGCTCCAGTGCCGCAGCGGCTGCCCGAGGCAGGGGAGCACCTACGCGCCGCGGGGCCCCCGTCTCCAGCCACTGGAACACTTTCTTTTGCCCTTCGGCTTTCTCACGCCCTCTCACTCCCCAGAATCCCAGATTGCATCATCAGATTAGTATTTCTATTTAATTTTTATTTTCTGAAAAATTAGTAAAACAGTGCGTGCCTGTGGCAACGAACATTGCGTCTGATCTACCCATTTGTTGGTCCCAGTCAGACCTGTTCAAAACCCTAGCCGGCCGGGTTTAGGTTGGACCTGAAAAAGTCTAGTCCTAAACGGGCAGCCCAAGACTGGCCTAGCTTGATATGGTTTAGACCCAAAGCCTAGGATTCGCGTTTTTCTCATGAAATATTATTATTTTATTTTTTTGGAATACACATTAATATTTAATTTATTTCGAGAGTAAAACCTAGTATTTTTATTTTATTTTTGCTGTCGGGATTTTTCGGGCTAGGCTTTCAGGCCGAAAAACAAGGCCCGAGCCCGAACAAATCGGGCCGGACTGACCATGAACATGGGATAAGACTTATTCCGTACACAACGTATTTAAGAAATAAGGATTCGAACCGGGTTGACTAGCTCACCCCTGTAGTGCTAACCAACTCAGCACAAAGGCTCTCAAAATACTAGTGAGGAGAGATAAGACTTATTCCCTCCCACAATGTATTTACTAAGGGAGCATTCGAACCGAGTTGGTTAGCTCACCATCATTGGTGCTAGCCAATTGAGCTCAGAAACTATGATTCGCCGCCTGTTTTGTATTGATACAAGACAAGATATTTTCTACCTTTTATACTCAAAATGCACTGCTACATAGTGTACAACTTATGGTTGCGTAGAAAAACGTTATGGCTGCGTAGAAAAACGAAGATGTATTTGTAAAACAACGGCGGTTAATAAGCTTACTCGAAGCGTCTTGGCAAGAGGAAGCGTTAGTTATGGACCACGCATTTCATTGCGATTGAGTTAACCATCTTAGACAAAGAGCCTATGCATGACAAATTTATCTTTCCAAAAAGGCAGAATGGCTTGTAATTTGAACAAAATAAAATCTAGAGCGTCTGATAATACAGATGGACGGAGTAATAATTGTTTTGTGACTCATCCTAATGATTGAATGGTCTGCTACGAAATAAAGCATGCACCTAGAGGGAGGACCGCATAACTGGAGCCAGCAGCAATGGAGACCGGGAACGACCTGCGTCCGGACTTACCACAAGAGTTTTTCTATGTACGTCTCTTTTTATCGCCGGATCTAACTTAAAAGGTTTAATCTCAGTTATCCGATAGAGTGTAACAAAAATAGTGAGATACAACTATTATTTAATAAGCATGCAACAAAATCTAACAAACTCTCAACTCGGTGTAACAAGCATGGATTTCTCTGTGCAACAAATAAACATCCCTACTGTTACAAAAGTTTACTCTTGTCCAACAAATCAAAATAGTTACATTCTTGTGCAACAAAATCATCGCAACAAAACAATTACCCTATTGCAACAAAAAAACTCTTGCGCAATAAACCACCCCAACTGCAAGAAAATTACATTCTGCTACTAGATCTGAGAAAGAGACATTGCAACAAAAAAAATACTTCTTACAACAATGGAGGAAGCGAGCTGCAACAATTAAAAAAATGCATACAACAAAGCCCACCCAGAGAAGCATGCGATTAGTGGTGAAGACCAATCTCGTCGAAGGAGAAAGAGGCCATGATCTTGCTTCCTAGTCTTCAATAGACGTGGATCTGACTGGCCGAGGTCACAGCTCCACCTCGTTGCCAATTCTTGTTCTTGAATCCTTCAACCTTTGTCAAACCCGCACAGCACCCAATGACAGAGTGCTCGGCTCAATTCCGATGGCAGCTGCAGAGACCGCGTTCATGCAGTCCGCATTTGGTCATGTGTGGAGAGAGAGGAGCTCAACAGTGACGCTTGGCTAGAGCATAGCTAGCTTGCTGAAGCAATGAAGAGAGAGACATGTGGGAGAAGTTTAGTGAGTGGAACGTCCGGACGGAACACTTCGCGTGGGACGCCGAACAGTAGCGATTTCCATGGAGACCGTATAGTTCGACCTAAACTCAGCAATAACCTCCGTATAACGATTATGGCCAAGGGTCATAACAAAATAATAGAGTTTTTGGAAGATATTTGGTTAGGGAATTCCCCGCTAAAAGGTCAATACCCTCTCCTCTATAATGTGGTGAGGAGAAAGGATGATACAGTGGCAACTATTTTGAGATCGGCTCCTTTAAATATTTCTTTTCAAAGACCTATTATCGGGCCTAAGCTACATGCTTGGAATGAGTTAATCTTGAAAATTACTAATTTACACTTGAGCTCTCAAAAAGACGTTTTCAGGTGGCATTTGAATAAGTCTGGACTTTTTTCGGTACAGTCTTTTTATGAGGTGCTTATTGGAAGTTGCCGAGAACCCACGAGGGATTCTTTTTTGTTAATTATAATTTCGTTAAAAGTGAAAATATTCTTATAGTGTCTCAAAAGAGTGGCAGTATTAACTAAAGATAATCTGCTCAAAAGAAATTGGAGGGGTAGCAATAAGTGTTGTTTCTGTATTAAAGATGAAACAATTCAGCATCTTTTTATTGATTGTCCCTTTGCACATCGTATATGGTGGGCTGTTCAATGTGCGTTTAATTTATCTCTTCCTACGACTATAACTCACATATTTGGGAACTGGTTAGTTGGTATTCCAAAAAAAATTAAAGACACAACTCTTAGTAGGAGCTGGTACCTTATGTTGATCTATTTGGTTATGTCGGAATGATGTCGTTTTTGACAACAAAAAAAATTATTACTAATCCCTTGCTAGTTATCCTTTTTAGTGGGCACTGGCTGAGAGTTTAGGCAAATCTGCGTAATTCGACCCAAAAGGAGTCCATGTTGGTTGAAAGCACCAGGTTAGGGTTGGTGGTTAAGCAAATTCTCAACATTATGGGTAGCGGTTTAGTCACATAATTTGTAATGATTGGGTTTAAACTTCCAGTCGTCTTTTGGTTATAAGGCTTTAAGCCATATTGTGATATTTTTATTTCTTTAATAAAATAGACTGTATACATCTTAATACAGAGAGATCGAGAGAGCTTTCTCTTGCATTATCTAACCTACATGTCAAGCTACGATTTCAAGTTTTTCTTAAATACGATACACAGCAAGCAAGCAGAGCTTCGTACCGGGATCTGTCGCTCACCGAAGCAAGCAGAGCTTCGTACCGGGATCTGTCGCTCACCGAGGAGCCGGCCCTCTGTGTCACGAGCTCACATCATTCCCCCCTCCTCCAAGGTCGTTTTTTTCGAATCCCAAGGTCGCTTTCCTACTAGAAATGTTAACCTATCTTAAGCCACGTTTTTTCCCGATGGAATCTGCCAAAAAAACTGTTACCAAACAAATAAATGTCCTGTACAGTACATTCATGGTAGAGAGAGAAATGCAAATCCACGTATGTATATAGACGTCCAAGTACTATCCTATTCACCCAAAATGCTCCGAGATGTATACAAAGGCATTAAAATTACTAGGAGATGAGATGTTGGTTTGAATTTTGAAAATTTGCAAATTTGCAAGATCTCGAGGCACATTTGATTATGATAATAGTACATGGATGTCCATATACATGTGGAAAAACCGTTCTCAAGGTCGATATGAAAGGCCAAGGACAAGAGATGCATCTCTTTCTTTAGCTTTTCAGAGTAGGAGGTTATTGTAGCTAAAAAGTCGACAATGTGAAGCAAAAAAAGGACCGCTTAGATGACATGCTAAGGTATAGGATTGTGGTGGGCTTGAACCCATGTGAATATGCTGTTATCTGCTGTCTTTAAAAAATATAAAGAAAATTGTACTGTAACTCACCACATATCGACAAAAATAGATTCTTCGGGTCCGGGAACGCACCTTGCTCGTGTCTTCGCAAGAGCTCCACCGACGCAGCTTGCCGTCACCCTCGTCCTTGCCTCCTCTGAGTCAGCTGTGAGAGAGAGAAGTACATTCCCAGTGCCAAAGTAGGGGCACAGTACTTCTCTCTCTCTCTCTCTCACGGTAATTCGCCAGCTTAGCCTTTCCTGTTAGCAAACGGCCAAATGGAATTCGTGTAGGGTGAGTAGCTTCTGCTCTCGCACTTAGAATGCACTTCTCTCTCTCATGGCCGACTCAGAGGAGGCAAGGACGAGGGCGGGGCAAGCTGCGACAATGGAGCTCCGGTGAAAATGCGGGCATGGTGCATTCCTAGGCCTAAAGAATCTGTTTTTTGTTGGCGTGAGGTGACGGAAACGATGAACCTGGCCGAGCAGGCGGTGGCGAGTCCACGGACTCGAGAGGATGAAATCGCCCGACGCCGCATCCGGCGAACCGCTTCAGCGCAAGCTCGAGGAGCTAACACTACTCTGAAATGCTATCTTTGGGCCTTTGATCACGAGACGGTTCGCCGAAACCGTCATATTAAACACAATCTCGAGCAGTTTTTGTTTACCCACCGTCTGTGTTATTCTGCGCGCTAAAAACCATCTGTGAAGAGATCATATCACAGACGGTTCATGTTTAAAACCGTCTGTGATATTACCCAATATCATAGACGGTTTTTTGTTAGAACCGTCTGTGATACTTCACAGACGGTTTTAAACATGAACCGTATGTGATATGACCTCTTCACATACGGTTTTTGTAGAAAATCGTCCGTAATAATTAACTCATCACAGTCGGTGCAGTGTACATATATAGCTCCCCAACAGAGTCTTCTTGATCTCCATCTCTAGCGCTTCTGATAACGCAGGGAGATCTCAAGCCAGTGAGTTCATCGGCACTCTGTGCCCAGTTTGAGTATCGCCTCACCTCACTGAGCCCGCTCGTGTGGTCCATTTCAGCTATTGTCGCCGAGGAGCTTGTCGCCGTCGCCTCTGTTTACTAATCGACGACCAGCCGCCTTGGACCTTTCCCGACTTCATTAACACCTTCCTCGTGATCGAGGTGAGCTACTGGAGCATAAGCATCCTTTAATTTGAGTAGTTTCAGGCGTTTATGCCGAAATCGCTAAATAAAATCATGAAATAAAAAATGAGTCACTAACAAGTAGGGCCCACATGTAAGTTAATAAAATCTGGAAAAATGAAAAAAAAATAAAAAAAATCCACCTTTAGTTCAGAGAAAAATACACTTTCTTTGTTGGAAAGCGTAATTAAGCCTCAGAAAATATGCCTTCGAAGTCACCCTTTTATTTATTTCCAGGGTTTTCAATACGAACCATGTGATGGACCGAACCTGGATGTACGCTGAGAACCGTGTGAGTGAAGAGTACATTAATGGCGTTTGTGCTTTTACAAGAGCTTCAGGAGGATATGTTGAATAAGTGCGGAATATATGTCTTGTCCATGCATTATTGCGAGAATCGAAGATGTTCAAGAACCGAAGCGGATCGAAGCACACTTGATTGAAGGGGTTTCAAAAGGGTTATACGTTGGACGATCCACGGTGAAGATCATATTATCTGAAATCAACGATATCAATATCTTGCGGATGATGTCGATTGTGGTTCGATTCGGATAAATTTGCGATGATAATCTAGATCGGATGCTTGCGATGCGAAGGAAGCTGTGATGAGAGGAGTATGTTCAATTCAGGGGCTTGATGGAGGACTTGAAGAAACCTTTGTTCGGTGCAAGTCGGAATACACAAGGTTGTCATCCGTGCTTGAGCTGCTGAAATTGAAGGCAAGCAGCGGTTGGTCGACAAAGAGTTTCCGCAGTACATTAGGTCTCTTAGCGGACATGCTTTGGAGGAAGCAGAGTTGCCCAAAACCACCTACAAAGCCAAGATGGTTCTTTGTCCATTGGGAATGGAAGTAGAAAGAATACATGCATGTCCGAACATTTGTATCCTCTCTGTGTGCAGTATACAAACATGCATGTATGTCCGTGTGCAGCGCATCCGATACAAGCGTAAGAATCAATTAGATGACGATGAGGGAATCGAGGTGAAGAAAGGACCTCTGCTAAAGTGGCATGGTATCTTCTGTAATTCCCCATTTGAAGCGGTTTTGCGAACCCAAAGAATGCAAAAGCTGCTTGCATTGGCACTCATAGGGCGTAAGAATGATGGAAAACTAAGACACCTGTGATTCCGCCCGGTGGAGAAACATCGATAGGAGGTTTGCGATTTCGGTCTTGGGCACCGAGGAATATAAGGTTTGGATTGAGTCTGATAGAATGAATCCTTTCGGTAACATGAGCGGCCGACATAGCACTTGGCTCGTGGCGCTCTGTATCTACAACCTTCCTCCTTGGTTGTGTATGAAGCGAAAGTATATTTTCTTTGTCGATACTTATCCAAGGGCGAAGCAACACAGGAATGATATTGATGTGTACCTAGCACCATTGACGGAAGATTTAAAAATCTTGTGGATTGAAGAATGCGGGTATGGGATGCGTACAAACGAGAGAACTTCACTTCGTTCCTTGTTGTTACGCACCATAAATGATTATCTTACCCTTGCTAATCTGTCGAATTGAGTACAAAAGGGGCCAAAGCCTATACTCCTTTGCTTAGATGATCTGAGAGAGTGTGTGGTTTGAATCACTCGCGTAAAACCGTGTACATCGTCATCGTAGGTTCCTTGAGGGCTCACCCATACGCGGGATGAAGAAACAATTGACGAAGAGAAGGAGGGCGAGTTCGACTCTAAGGCATTTAAGCGAAAAAGAGGTCTATGATATGGTTAAGGATTTAGATGTTGTGCTCGGAAAGGGATGTAAATCGAGGACCCGTAAGAAGAACATGTGGAAGAAGAGATCAATATTTTGGGACTTACCTTATTGAGAGCACCTAGAAGTTAGCCACTACATCGGCGCCATGCGTGAGAAGGATGTGCGTGGCGGCTTGATTGGTCTCTTCTTGAACATTCATGATAAAACAAAGGATGGTGTCAGCATGCGGCTTGACTTGGTTGATATGGACATCGGACACGAGTTAGCACCAACAAAAGGCGATAAAGACGAGCGTACCTTCCCCGACTTGTTACACTCTGTCCAAAGTGAAGAACTGAGCTGTGCGGTGCTTGCATGGTGTGAAAGTTCCGTCCGGTTACTCCGCCAACATGAAGAAACTTGTTTCGATAGAAGATTTAAAGTTAATTGGCATGAAGTCTCATGATTGTCATGTGCTGATGACACAAATGCTCCCTATTGCAATTAGAAGTATTTTGCCGATCATGGTGCGAGAGACAATCATGAAATTTGTATTATTTCTTTAACACAATTGCTCATAAGGTCATCGATCGAAGGACTAGATGCTCTGCGGGGCGAGGTGGTGGCGACTCTATGTGATCTTGAGATGTATTTTCCTCCGTCGTTTTTCGATATCATGGTCCATCTCATTATTCACATTGTGAGGAGATAAAGATGTGCGGGCCGTGTTCCTACATAGCATGTACCCGTTCGAGAGGTTCATGGGAATTCTCAAGTCCTATGTCTGAAATCGATCTCGTGGGAGGAGCAACATCGTCGAAGGTTATATAACAAAGAGGTCATTGAGTTCTGCGTCGATTACATGGCTCGGTGTCGCACGATAGGTGTACCTCGATCTCGCCATGAGGGAGGCTCGAGGTATTGGGACCATCGGAAGAAAGCAATCACTCGAGATATGGATCGTATGCTCAAGCCCATTTCACGGTCTTGCAACACATGGTGAAGTGTCCCGTATATCGACCCGGCTGGGGCGTGCTTGACAGCAAATTGAGGCGTCCGAATGTTTGGATCACGAGACAACACAACAGACGGTTCAACCAATGGTTGAAGGACATGGTTGTCAAAAGGGCCAACATTTACTGATTGTGACATGGCGAGGATCTGACATAAATGGGTACACATTCTATCTGTGAGCTCTGGATATAAAGAGCACTAATCGAGCAATGGTGTCGCATAGATGCATTGATGCCGATGGGCTGAGGAGCTCCTACTATGGGCAAATAGAGGAGATATGGGAGCTCGACTACATGCTTTTCAAGATCCCCCTATTTCGGTGCCGTTGGGTCCATCTCCCACAGGTGAAGGTCAACAAGAACGGCGTCACTACAGTGGACCTCGAACGTGTCGAATACAAAGACGAACCATTCGTACTAGCTAACCAAGTTGTTCAAGTTTTTTATGTAACCGACCCGGCAAATAAGAAGCTCCATGTAGTTCTTCATGGAAAAAGGAGGATTATCGGAGTTGAGAATGTAGTGGATGAGGAAGAATACAATCAATTTGACGAGTTGCGCCTTTCGAAAATGGCATAAGGGTCGAGGAAGAAGAACGTGACGAAACTAGCTACATACGCGTCGATCATCATGAAGGACTAATTTTTAAAGATTAATTGAACAATGTGTGTATATGTACGTTCTGATGAATGGTTAATTTTAGTTAATTGATTTGTACTATGAAATGGATGTGATTGTTTCTAAAATGAATGTGAATTGCATGTCTATACATGTACTTGTTGTGTTTTACTGCTTTCGTTTGGAGGGCATGGCTAGCATTTCCTGAGGCTAGCCAATAAGCGAACTAGATTAACCAATACAAAATAATATCACAAACGGTTTGTAGATCAAAAGCGTCGTGACTCTATATCCTGAGCGGTTCCTTGGTGAAGCAAATGCGTGATACAATATATCCTGAGCGGTTGTTGGTGAGAACCGTCATGATACATCACATATCACAGAGCGGTTCTTGGTGACTTGAGATATATGTATCCGAGCAGTTCTACTTGTGTGATGTTCATCTCTATTTATATTAGGACTCTAGGCTTTGCACGCGCCCACTTAAGCGATTAAGTTTCTCAACTCCTCGCTCCCTCCTCCCCCGAGCCCGGCGCGACTCCTCCCCCGAGCCCATCGACGCCGCCTCCTCCTCGAGCCCAGCACGACTCCTCCCCCAAGCCCGTTGACTTCGACCTTGACGCCGCCTCCTCCTCCAACCCAGCACACCTCCTCCCCTGAGCCCGCCGTGCCTCCTCCCCCGAGCCCACCGCCTCCTCCCCTCCCTCGAGCCCGGCGCGCCTCCCCTTCGACACCGCCCTGCTGCCCCGGTACTACTCCCTGCTCGTCCTTCTCCTCGACGCCCAAAGGTAACCAATCTTGGGTTAGTCGACCACAGCCCCTTTCCTCACTCTTTCTATCAATAATCATCATCTTTGTTTTAGGAATTTGTATTTGTTCTAGTCGATTATTCATATGGTATTTGTTTTGATCGATCTTTTCTTTGGAATATATTGCAATGTAGTGTGGTGGGCTTGAGATGAATGCTCTGTGTTGTCATAATAGTCTTATCTTGAAATTTTTTGATAATCGGGTTTGAACTTGAGCTCTAATTGGAATGCTTACTCTATATCGATAGCAATATGAATGTTCAATCTTAGCTTTATGCTGATTTCATTTGTTCACATGATGTTTGTGTTGAGCATATTATTCCTTTTAAATGACTTGGAGGATTAACATGTCTATGTCAATTATCCCAATTATTATTAATTGGTGTGTATACCCATACACATAGATATCGAATCTTATGATAATATGTTTATGCGTGTCAGAACTTCTATTTCTTGTAAGATCACTGAATCCATCAGAGATGAGATCGAGGACCGCGTTAGAGCGTATGCATAGCGGTTTGAGAAAGGATTAGGGAATTACAAATCTCAAATCGATTGCAAGCCCTTGCCCCTCTTGTGCTTGCCCCCCCAAACTTCAGAGTAGGCTGTAGCGTCTAACCCTACCCCAATAGGCAGCAATGATTTCTGTCGATGATATCCGGTAATAATTATTATCTACGGAATGCTCGATCCATTGATAGATCTGTTGGAGTAGCTAATTTTGTATCATTATGTGGCGGCTATGAAGTGCAAGCTCCAAGTGAGATATGCCTCTGTTGCCCTAGATCTTTGCTTGGGGCTAGGTGTATCCATCGATTATCGGGGCTTTGGTGCACGGTGAAAATCTAGCGTCGGGTTTAGCAAAAGTGAATGTGGACGGTGTTTGTGCCAATTTCGGGGCCGTCCCGCTGCATATTCCTCCAAACAACGAGGTCATAACTCTAGAGCAAGCCGTTGGAACATTCATCCAGTGGCCCAAGGGGGACATCTGCCTGAAGCTACCTGCTCCGGTGTCAACTTCACAGGAATGTTCTGCAACGGTATCAAGTCCACGGGAGCTCACTGCACCAAATCTACCTGCACTGACGTGGCAAGGGCCCGGTGCATCAGATGCATTTACACCTCGTGCTTAGTCGACTCTTGTGAAGTCGGCCTATACAAAGCGAGTCAGCAAGGGCAAATTGAAGATGGTCGACTCCTGTTCTGATATCCCCTTCTTGCCGTCATCCCGGAAATTCGTGCTAGGCGAGCCGTTGGTCGAGAGGTTAGATAGCCCTACCCTAGGACTGGCTTGCACGACATTGCATACATGGTACATGAAACATACCAACAAGCCGACTGAACAACGACGCTCGGGTGTCACCGTCAAGTTCAAGGAGGATCATTTTAACCACGTGCATCAAGACTGTTTCTTCACAGTGACCTTCGAGGACTTGTTACGTCTCTTCAACCTCAACGAGCTCGGCGTCTCACTCATACGATCTTTGGAGCCTTTGTAAGTGTGTACAATCACGGTCAATGTTAGGTATATCTGGATAAATGTTATATATAACTCCTTGCTTTTGTATATAGATACATGATGTTTGAAGCCAAAGAAGGAATTCACGGTAGGTTTCCTCGACCCACGTGGTCTCAGAGCAAACCATCAAAGCGAATGCAATATTCATCAAGAATTACGTTATAGAGTTTTTCCTGGCTCGCCGCAACAAGGAATACATACTTTTGCCCTACAACCAGGAGTAAGTGTTGCACTATTAGCTATACTTGTTGATTTGTACTTTATAAGCAACACGAACTTAGGTTTAATGACCATCTTGACATACATGTAGCTTCCTTTGGATTCTAATTGTAATTATACCAAAATGGAAAAGGGTAATATACCTAAATTCCTTAAAAAGTTCCACTCACAACTTCATAGTTATCCGAATTTAATCAGCGAGTTAACACATTTCCTCCATAGAAACTCTATTGTAGTCTTTCCTTCGCTGCGATGGCTAAGGCTAACTTTTTGGAGTCACGTGGGGTGTTCGGCGTGTTATATGCTAGAGGATGGAATTGCAGGGGAAGGTGGCTGCAACACGATCTAACTTTCTCGGTACTCGCTAGCTAGCACACATTAATCCTATATAACACTTCGTAGTAATGCCTCTCGAACTAACCAATTCTATTTTTGCGATGCCACCGGCGTGGCCGCCGCATAGCGTCTGTGGATACTATGTTTGCCACAACATAGAACTACTCATCGGTTCCGTGATCACCAATGATCCTCGGGTTTGTCAATCTTGCAACAATTATTTCATATATACTTACCAATTTATATAAGCACGAATTTAATCTTCCTATCGACAGGTTGCGACCATCGCTGAAACTGCGTTAGAACAGAGTGAGCTCATAAAAGTTCGATCACACCTTGCGTCATTCCTGAACAGTCAGGTCATAAATCCAGATGGGAGTTTCCACAGTGTAGATTGTACTTGATTGGGATAGATTGAAATTAATGGTACATGCGTGTAAATTAATGTACATTAATGGTTAATTTTAGTTAATTGATTTGTGAATTGGATGTGCTTGTTTCTGAAATGATTGCAAATTTGATGTGCTTCTAAAATGAATGCGAATTGGATGTGCTTGTTTTAGAGGGCATGGCTAGCATTTTCTGAGGCTAGCCAATAAACAGAAATAGATTTAGCGATGCAAAAGAATATCATAGACGGTTTGTAGATGAAACCGTCTGTGATGGTCGAAAATTACAAACGGTTTGCAGATGAAACAAATGCGTAATAGTATCACGAGCGGTTTCATCTACAAACCGTCGTGATTTTCGACCATCACGAGCGGTTTCATCTACAAACCGTCTATATTCGATTATCACGAGCGGTTTAATCTACAAACCGTGCGTGATAATCGACTATCCTGACGGTTTTGAGTTAATAACCGTGCGTGATATTATATATTACGAGATGGTTGAAAACAAATGCAGTGATGACCTATGTCATTCTTGACCCATAAACTCGAGCGGTTCACGAAAAATGCGTGATGATATTTTTGAGCTATGCGTGAAGGCTTCGTAGTAGTGTAAGTGGCACAACCTGCAAGTTCGAAATTTGAAAGTAAAATACAAGTTCAGTGAGCTAAGTGTCACAACCTCGCAAGTTTAGGGGGCTGAAAAAGTAAAATACAAGTTCAAAGAGCTAAGTGGCACAACCTCACAAGTTCAAGGACCTACAGTGCAATTTTCTCACAAATATATGTGTTGTTATCTGTAAGCGGGGCTGGAACAAAAGAACACATGAAAGTTTACTTCTTGTGAGAATACGAGAAAGTTCACAGCATGTTCCACACTGGGATTTCATTAGTATGATTTGGAACTTGGTATTCACTGTGGTCTATGGCCGAGAAGAATACATTACTTTGTTAACAAAATATTAGTCACTATGCGCATTTAGCCAAACAAACGTAGCATTAGCGAGGTCACCAACCAGCCTATTTTCATGTATGTTTGATAGATTGAAGGGATACGGATAGACTACACTAGCAGGCAATTCAAAAATTCTATCACGTAAACCAGAACACCATGCAAGCAAGAGAGCATAGATCGTTACCACCAAACGCGCAGTGCAATGGAAGAAGAGTTGGAGCAGCTTGATCCAACGTAGAGCGCGTCGGTGTAGTTGTCATAGTCGGTTGTCCAACGTCGAGCACGTCGATGCAGTGGTCGTAGTAGATCGTCTCCTCCAGCAACCTCTACAGTTCCTAGTGAAGATTGCGGATGGTCCTGAAGCGCAACAGCAGCTGTAGTAGCGCCTCTATAGTATCCACACGTCCAGGGAAAGAACTCCGTACGCCGGTGTGCTAGTACTAAGTCGTACGGTATGGCTCTCTTGAGAAGATGGAGGCTAGGGTTTCGGTGGAGCAACTCATCTTATCTCTTGTCTCTCCCAATAGCCTCAAGCATCTCCTTATATAGTGTCTATGATGGATCCTATCTGAACACGTTTGTTCCAACCCGTTAAGTGTGTGACCTTGTAGGTTCATGTGTAATCAGTTGTGACTTGGAAACCATTTCTAACCACGAGTCATTAGCGGTTCCTAGCAGGACATAACGATTCCCGAATACATACAAATTATATCAAACGAATCTTAATGCAATATGATCTACGACTAGATCCTTATCACTAACGACTAGCTCGTATCTCTAAACGACTAGTTCATACTTGGTCTCAAACAGTTTGTAACTCCTTACGAGCAGGGTTTGATGAACCATGGAGGTCCTGATTTGGCCCGATCTTTCGATAAGAAGATAAATTCGGTAGAATTCGCTCAACTCTCACGATCCTAGCTACGAACTCGCAAGGCTCGAAACCACGCAATCACTGAACTGCTTGACAAGTCATTATCAACCGTGCACGAATACTCGAAAGACCTGATCACGAAGATCAATTCCCCGAAGAAGCACACAAGAACGAGATAAACAGCAATCTGAAATTGTGAATAGGAATTAAGATTGTATTGATAAATGGGGTTCCAAAGGCAACATCGTTGTTGATCTCGCCGAACAAGATGACACAGTATAAAGTAGCAAAGCCAAACTTCAATCAACAAAACCTGAGAAAACTAGAGGACGACGACCACTATGTATAGGAACAAGAGGGAGGGGCGTTGGTACTGTTCACACATGAATAGTAAACCCTAGCTCTATCCCTTGATCTGCCGACTTGTTTTGACGATTCTGATGCGCTCAGAATGAATTTGAAAGTGAGGCTAGATCCATTGGAAAGGAATCGGAATAATCTTTCCAACAAGCCCAAGAACACCCAAATCGGACTCAGTTTGCGAACGTTATGGCCTTTTTACTGTGGGTCTATTGGGCTGTCCCAGTACCAGATTGTTTTGGCGATTCTGACGTGCACAGAAGGAATTTAGAGGTCGGGCTAGATCCGTTGGAAATATAACGAGAGAAGCTTTCCATCAAGTACTCGTGGACCTCAAACGGACTCCGTGTGTGAAGTTATGCACGTTTGAAGTCAATGCTGTCTCCGGAGGCCGAATTGGATTCCAAAATGTATCCAACTTGAACCCTTTAGGTGTTGATGCATTTCTCCTTGTATAGCTGCACAAATATACATTTTTATTATTAGGTAGCTTCATATTTTTATTTAAAACAAATTAAAGCTGAAGGAACAAATTCACCTTTATGGTCGTATGTGTTTGTGGCATGGTCACATCATCCTCCCTTTCTTGAAAACAAAATCGTCCTCGGCTTGTGATAAGCTGAAAATAAAGTAACAAAGAAGCCAAGGTGTATGCATGGTATATGTATATGTCATTCGTTTTAACAGTTCTTTGTTGTTACACAATTAATGTTATAAAACAGCAGCGATCATAAACGTTCATTGTATTATCACTCCAAGAATAATCATATATGTTAATGAGCAAAATAAAATTTCTTACACAACAATTATTGCAACTAGTTTTGCAAATGTAAGTGAAGCATTTATGCAATTCAAATATCTGAAATTGTAAACTTGTAGGCGTAGCACATATGGGCAAATCTACAACTTTTGGAATCAAACAGAGTTCATCCATATAATCAGATTTCAATCGAGCAATAACAAATTCATCTAGCAAGGGTGAAACAATTTGTAAATTCTTCCATACTTCAACATCATTATTCAAATTGTCAATACTAGATGGTGTAATAAGAGACGAACACATAGGGATTGAATGATCACTAAATTTTATTTTTCTCTCATAATGAACAAGATTCAGCACACAAGAATTGTTGTTCAAAACAGCAAGCTTCAATTTATCTATGTGATCACAAGTTATGCATATTCAATATACCATAAATTGATTGTCTACACCATAATCTCCAATTAATTTAAAATAGTAGGTGTAGGTGCTAGATAGAGAATTTAGCGATAAAAGTTCAGAAACTTTCTTCATAGCACATTCTAAACTAACGGGCTCATTAAGCATGATATAACACAACGCATCAGCAGTGGATATTCTATCAAATACTTCCTTATGTGTAATTAATTCGACCTATGCAAAATTATGTGAATTCAGATCAGCACATGATTCGTTCAAGTCAACACAAGGAATATCAAAAGATTGCACTACAGCAGGTATATACTCACATGGCTACTCTATGTCTTGCTGTAGCATCAAATCAGCACATTTGTCATTATCGTCCTCATCACATATTGTAGGTACCTCAAAATTCTTCTCTAATGACATAAGATGCGCCAGATCATCCTTTATCTCTTCAAGCGTCTCGGTGGTATCTGTAGATGGAATAAGAGCCAAAACAATATTAGCATTTTCAGTTACCTTAGGTTGCTCCTCGCTTGTGGCCGCGGGTGGTGGAGGTACAAAACGACGTCGCAATTTCTTCTTCATCTCCTCCCATGTGTACACGTAGTGGTACTTGAGATTCGACCACCAATGTTGAACATCACCGATCAGTGTCGTTCTTGCCATGCTCGTCTTCTCATAAGGATTAAGGTCATGTCTTTCAAAGTCGCTATCCAACATAATAACCCATAGGAAGTAGTCCTACGACGTACTCTCAGCGGTGAGTGGCAAGATGTATGCTGATAATTGTTTTCCTTTGAGTTCAAATCTGCCCGCGATGTCATCGTAATCTACCAACTTCAACCAACCTGACACGGTTAGTAGAAAACGAGGAAACAAATCACAAGTATATGTTCCTATCAACTACTAGGTTCTTATGTTGCAACAGTCGCTCTCTCACAATGCCTTACCAAGTTCTTACACGTTCTTACCAATACAGCAAGGAAGTGGTACAACTGGTGGCTGGTTCGTGATACTTTTACTTGCGATTAGCCCAACGATTGCAAGGAATGGAACCTGCTGAGTTAGTAGGAAGTGGAGCTCGAAAGGCTTCAATATGGTAGCAAGGATCAGCAATAATCAATCAGTTAATGCAATTTCAAAAATTATTCAAAGTATTAGTCAATGTTGCTGATCCTGACCTAATCAAAGCTAGTATATCAAAGCCATACTAAGAGAAGTGTATGTACGCACACACAAAGAACAATGTGACTTGATGTAAGCAAAGAAAAACCTCACAACAAGTGCTAGGAGAGACGCCAACCAACTACTCAAACTTCTTTGTAGGGGCACAAGACTGTTCACGCGAAGTAGAGCACAAAAACGGAATAACGTGCAACATAAACAACCCTCTAGTTTGAGCAGAAACAACAGCTAGTCTCGAGAGATGAAAAAACAAAGTTTTATAAGGCTTATATATGCTTGTTTGAAAGGTTTCTATGATATCTACAACTTTGTAGTTTAGGCTAACCCCAAATTCCGAAGGGAAGACTGAAAGAATCGGCAAAAACAGAAACAAAAAACTTGCGACGTGAATTCGGGGCAGAAGATGGCCGATTTTGGGGCCCCGGGAGAGAGAATAGTGGCTTAGGTGGAAAACATGTACCTCGCCGTTAGCTTTCCAACGAGCATAAGAACATCCAAAACGGACATCGTATGCAAAAGTTATGCCCGTTTTACTGAAGGTGTCTCGGAAACGGAATCGTACTCGGACTCGAGACTGTCTCGGGTGCAAATTGAAACTGCTATATCTTTCAAACCCATTGGCAAAACTTGCTAAATTTTTTTATGGAAGCTTGTGGCTATATGTAGAAGGCCTCCACCAATTTTTTATGTGCTTTTATTTTCCTTTTCCTTTTTCTTTTTTTTCTACCGCGGCTTTTGTTCTTGCATTTGCCCCTTTCTCCTTCTACTATCTGGCCGGCCCTAGGGTTGCCACAAGTTGCAAATAACATCAACTCTCTCAAAAGATCATAGCAATCCTCTTGGTTTTTTTTCATATTAACAAGAGCATGAATTTTCTGTTTTTGGTGCGGATTAGAGGAGTTCTAACCCACGAGTTTTCTGTTTTAGATGCAAAAACTAATAACTCTAAAAGCACGATCAAGCGACGCGAAGGAAAACACGAGAAGCAAACTAGACGACAACTAACTAGACAATAACTAGAACTAAAGATCAACAACTAGACACGACGATCCAACCAAAGATTCAACAATGCAAAAACCAAAAAGAAAAATTGCAAGGGCTCAAAGGGCTCGGTATGGATGACAGATGCAAAAAATTTAGGCAATTTTCTGGACTATAAGTATGAAAAACGAATCTACTACTAGAATACTGGAAATTCTCACCGATGAACTGTAGCTCTGATACCACTTGACAAACCATTGAGGTCCTGATTTGGCCCGATCTTTCAATGAGAAGATAAATTCGGTAGAAGTTGCTCAACTCTCACGATCTTAGCTACGAACTCGCAAGGCTTAAAACCACGCAATCGTTGAACTGCTCGACAAGTCGTTATCAACCGTGTACAAATACCCGAAATACCTGATCACGAAGAACAATTCTTGCATACACCGAAGAAGCATGCAAGAACGAGATAAACAGCAATCTGAAATTGCGAATAGGAATTAAGATTGTATTGATAAGTGGGCTTCCGAAGACAATATCGTTGTTGATCTCACTGAACCAGATGACAAAATATAAAGTAACAAACCTAAATTTCAATCAACAAAACCTAAGAAAACTAGAGGATGGTGGCCACTATGTATAGGAACAAGAGGGAGGGGCGGTGGTAATGTTCATGCATAAATAGTACCATGTGAATAGTAAACCCTAGCTCTATCTCTTGATCTGCCGTCTTGTTTTGACGATTTCGATGCGCTCGGAATAAATTTCAAGGTGAGGATAGATCCATTGGAAAGGTCTCAGAATGAGATTTCCAACAAGCCCAAGAACACCCGAATCAAACTCTGTTTGCTAAAGTTATGACCTTTTTACTATAGGCCTGTTGGGCTGTCCCAATACCGGATTGTTTTGGCGATTCCGATGTGCACAGAAGGAATTTGAAGGTGGGGTTTGATCCGTTGGAAAGATAACGAGAGAAGCTTTCCATCAAGTACTCATGAACCTCCAACAGACCCCTGTATGTGAAAGTTATGCACGTTTGAAATCGGTCTTTGTCTCAGAAAATTTGAATTGGATTCGAGCGTATCAACTTGAACCCTTTAGGTGTTGATGCATTCCTCCTTGTATAGCTGCACAAATATACATTTTTATTATTAGGTAGCTTCATATTCTTATTTAAAACAAATTTAAGCTGAAGCAACAAATTCACCTTTATAGTCGTATGCTTTTGTGGCATGGTCACATCAGGTTTTGACCACTTAGTGATTATGTTCGACCAGCCTACGACTAGCTCGTATCTCTATACGACTAGTCTGTATTTGATCGAACTGAAAGACCTGCTCATCTATCCTCCATTTGCCTTATAATATCTGGTTTGAACTCCAGGTGATATATTTGTCATCCATGGACTGTTCAATACTTTCTCAATCAAGTGTCAGATAACTTCATGTGGTCGAACTCTTCGACTACTAGTGGCATGGCCATGCACTTTCTTTTTCTGACCACATCGAGGGGCCCAAAGATATCTCTCCTGTTATGTTAGGAGGGGCAAATCCCATATCCTATCAGCAACATTCCTCCGCATGTTTTATAGCATACCCGAAAGCTACCTTTATAACTACCCAGTTACGAGTAGCGTTTAGGAACCCCTAAGAGTGCTATTACGCATGTAGGACACCGTGCCGATCTTAGGTCTAGGATTACACATCATCATTGCTTGAGACCAACTGACGACACATTAAATCGTAACAATCTCAACAGTGTCTCAATGTGGGTCAATCCAACCCTATGTTCTCCAACATGCGTTCACATTATTGATTTGATATCCCTATATCTATGGTCGGTGAAACTTGGTCATCAATCAATACATGTGCTGGTCGATAAGTCACTAGTGTTCTGACTAGGGATACTTTTAGAATGACATCATATAAGTTAAAAGAGCTTTACCAACAAGTCACATACTTGTTAATCTTTATAACCAATGATTCATTCAAGTTACAGAATAACATTTATTCAATAACTCATAAACATAGACGTGACACAATCATATCCATGATTGCCTCCAGGGTATATCACCAACAGTCTCCCACTTGCACTAGAGTAAATCATATAGGTATCTTATACTCATTGCTCTTGTGTGCGCCTCATGCTTAGGTTGCGGGAGAGGCTTTGTCAATGAATTAGAAATATTCAAATCCGTGTGCACTTTGTATATCTTCACATCACCTCTCTCAATGATCTCACGAATGATGTGATATCGCCGAATTATGTGTTTGGACTTTTGATGCAATCTAGACTCCTTAGCTTGTGCAATAGCTCCACTATTATCACAATAGAGATCCATTGGACTAGAACCACTAGAGACCACACTCAGTTCATTAATGAACTTTCCAATCTACATGGCCTCTTTTGCAGCTCTATTGTAGAATTGGAACTTTTCCAGCTTACTGCTCATCCATTCAAACAAAACACAAACCCAAACTGCGATCTAAAATCATCCTTATCGGTTTGGAAGCTAGCATCGGTGTAACCATTTACAACCAGCTCTTCCTTACCTCCATAAACAAGGAATGCATGCTTAGTCCTTCTCAAGTACTTAAGAATATTCTTGACTGCTATCTAGTGACCTTCATATGAATCTGACTGATATCTACTCGTAACACTTAGAGCATACGACACATCTGGTCATGTACATAGCATGGCATACATGATAGACCCAATAGCCGAAGCATATGGAATTCTATTCATTTTGTCCCGCTCATCAGTGGTCGTAGGACACTGACTCTTGCTAAGATTAATTCCATGTGCCATGGGCAAAAAACCTTTCTTGGAATCATGCATGTTGAACCACTTCAACACTTCGTCTATGTACATATACTGGCTTAAACCAATTAGCCTTTTAAATCTATCTCTATAGAACCTTATACCAAGAATATATGCTGCATCTCCTAAATCTTTCATTGAGAAACTATTTCTTAATGAAGTTTTAACAGATTCAAGCATTGGAATATAATTTCCGATCAGTAGTATGTCATCCGCATACAATATCAGAAACACAAGTTTGCTCCCATTAACCTTCTTGTAAACACAAGGTTCTTCTTCATTCTTGATGAAGTCAAACCCTTTGACCACTTCATCAAAACGAATGTTCCAACTCCGAGATGCTTGCTTTAGTCCATAGATGGATTTATTAAGCTTGCATACCTTTCTAGCTTCTTTTGGATCGATAAAACCTTCAGGCTATGTCATGTACACATCCTTACTTAGATTTCCATTTAGGAAAGCTGTTTTGACATCCATTTTCCATATCTCATAATCGAAATATGCAGCAATAGTTAGAATGATCCGAATAGACTTAAGCATAGCGATAGGAGAGAAGGTTTCATCATAATCAACACCGTGAATTTGTTTGAAACCCTTCGCGACCAGTCGTGCCTTATGAATGTGAATATTTCCATCCATATCTATCTTTTTCTTAAAAATCAATTTGCACTCAATGGTTTTAACACCATTAGATGCATCAACCAAGTTCCAAACTTGATTATCATGCATGGACTTTATTTTGGATCTTATGGCTTCATGCCATGACTTAGAGCCTAGGTCCACCATCATTTCCGCATAAGTTTTAGGCTCATCATTATTCAATAATAAAACGTCATGGCCATACCTTATAGGCAATTGATATGGCTTTTTTGATCTACGTGGGGTTGATGCCTCATCTACAGGTTCAACAACATTTTGTTTATCCTGTAGAAGTTCAGTAGGAGTCGAAACATTTTCATATGGTTCCCGGATTTCTTCAAGTTGCATCTTGCCCCAACTGACTCATTTGGAAAGAAACTCTTTCTCCAAGAAGACACCATTACGGGCAACAAACACTTCGTTATCAAACCGATTATAAAAATAACATTATTTAGTTTCCTTAGGATACCCCACAAAGAAGTACTTATCGGACTTGGGTGTGGGTTTATCAGACGTCAAACGTTTAACATATACCTCACAGCCCTATACACTAAGAAAAGACAATCCAGAACTCTTTCTGGTGCATATCTCATATGGTGTCTTCTCTACAGTTTTTGATGCAACCCTATTTAAAGTGAAAGCCACTGTTTCTAGAGCGTATCCCCAGAATTGCAATGGAAGATTAGATTGACTCATCATTGACCGAACCATATCCAACAATGTTCAGTTCCATTGTTCAGACATCCCATTCTATTGAGGCGTTCCCGGCAGAGTAAGTTGTGGAACAATTCCACATCTCTTTAGATGATCACCGAACTCATGGCTCAAATATTCACCTCCACGATCAGATCATAGACATTTGATTGTCTTGTCAAGTTGATTCTGCACTTTATTCTGAAATACTTTGAACTTTTCAAAGGATTTCAACTTATGTCTCATCAGATAGACATAGCCATATTTACTAAAGTCATCAGTAAAAGTTATGAAGTACTGAAAACCACCTCTGGTCGGAGTGCTCGTTGGTCCACATACATCCGAATGTATTACGACCAGTAGATCACTCACCCTCTCACCTCTGGTCGTGAAGGGCGCCTTTGTTATCTTGCCAAGTAAACAAGATTCACATGTTTTAAATGATTCAAAATCAAATAAATTTAGAAGACTATCTTTATGGAGCTTCATCATGTGCTTCTCATTTATATGACCTAAACGACAATGCCAAATAAAAGTGAGATTTATATCATTAGGTCGAAGTCTCTTAGTATTTATGTTATAGACAGGTATATCCTCAAGATTCAAAACATACAATCCATTCACCAATAGAGCATGGCTATAAAGCATATCTTCAAAATAAATTGAACAACAATTGTTCTTTATTCTGAAGTCATAGCCTTCTGCTCCTAAACAAGAAGCAACAATAATGTTTTTGCTTAAGCCTGGAACATAATAACAATTATTTAGCTCTATAACTAATCTTGAGGGTAAAGCTAATTGTAAAGTGTCAATAGCTAATGCAGCAACTATTGCTCTATTGCCCACACGAAGATCAACATCTCCTCTTGCCAAGCTTCTACTCTTTATCAGTCCCTACATCGAATTGCAAATATGAGTAGCCTATCCAGTATTAAATACCCAAGAACTAGTCGGAGAAGTGGCAAGATTAATTTCGATAGCATTTATACCTGAACTGCAGTTTCTCTTCCAATGCCTAGTCTCATGACAATGGTAACATTCTGTGTCAGGCTTAGGACCCAGCTTAAGCTTCTCAAGCTTAGCCTTGAGACTCCCGATCTCATCTTGAGTCTTTCCTTTGCCTTTTTCCTTTCCCAACTTACCCTTCTTCTTGAAGCTGGTAGTCTTTTGAACCATCATCAAATGATTGGAACTTTTCTTGATGCTCTCCTCAACACCTTTCAGCATGCCATACAACTCGGTCATTGACGTCTCCATGCCATTCATATGAAAATTCAATATGATAGGCTCAAAACTCGCAGGGAGCGATTGGAGAATCACATGAGTACCCAACTCTTGGCTAAGGGGAAAACAAAGCTTTTCTAAGCTCTCAATGTGACCAATCATCTTGATCACACGAGGACTGACCAGGTTGCCCTCCGACAGCCCACAAGAAAACAATGCCTTGGAGATATTGAACCTCTTTGCCCATGCTTGATCCTGAAACATACCTTTCGGACCCACAATCATATTGTAAGCGTTTATGGTCCCATATTGCTTCTGAAGCTCAGAGTTCATGGTTGCAAGCATAAGGTATTGCACATCGACTGCATCATTGCAATGCTTCTCATAAGCACTCTTTTCAGCTCGAGTTGCATCTGCATTCAGTTCCTCGGGATAGGGACCCTCTAGAATGTATTTCTTCTTTTCTTGTTTGAGAATAATTCTCAGATTATGAAACCAGTCAATAAAATTGGTTCCATTCAGCTTTTCTTTCTCAAGAATAGATCGCAAATTAAAGGTAGGTGCAGGAGAAGTAGTAGGTGCCATGATCTACAACAGAAATATATGCAAAAATTCAGCACTATGTTTATGTAAGATCTTCTATCAAACACACATGTTGGTGGTTATGTTCGACCAATCTACAACTAACTCATATCACCATACGACTAGTCTGAACCTGGTCGTATCTAATCATCAACAGTCAACAAAAGATACTCCCAGTATATGTTCTAAACCATGTTTCCCTCTAACATCATATAGTGAGTTCAAGATCCAAATATCATTAGGTCCTAGTGAGCTTTGGAATCACTGCTAGAAACCTAGTAATTTAGGTAGGCAACCTCTTGCCAATCATATCTCATATGACTCTTGTTTGTTGGGCGGCATCTCTATGCCCCGGCGACCAACATTATGCCCCAAGGCCCCAAACTGTTTTGATAGCCTTGTCAAGCTAAACCAACACTATGCATGTGGGTGTCCGACACTCACCCTATCTTATTAAGATAGTTAATGGCACTCTACTTTGGTAGACCTACCTATTAACGATCAAAATCGTGACAGGCGCAGCAATTGAAAAGGCATCAAATTAACTTAATTTTTCTTGAGGGATACTATTCTACCATGTTAAAACATCTAATGATAAAACATGATTAATAGCATGACAGGAATAAACATTCACAGATAATCATATTAAACCATGAAATAGTATGGCTCTTAATATGACGATCTCCGTCACCATGCTTCCTGTCCTCCGACCATCATGCTTGAAATTTTCGACCGCAATCATCTACTAAGAAATTACTCATAAAAGCTAGTAACGAATTACATAGGATAATATCAAGCATCACATGTCGGTACGCAGACCATTATACAATAATATGTACCTCAATGGGTATCTCACAGCATGACACGCAAGCCATGAAAATCCATTCATGGATCACACACACAATGGGCCATAGTATTCACATTAATTCCTGCATAAACGAGTTATGCATAGAATCCAATTCTATCGGGTGACATGAACACATACTACTATATAATCCTAAAAAAATTTTGGGACATGAATCTTATTCAAGTAACCGAGCCTCGGAAATCATCGGATTAATCATATTAACCCTATTTAGAACCAATCTGATCACTGCCTTGATACGATCATGCACTGCGGCATACTCCGATGGCGGAATTCGACCGGTAGGAGTATCATGCAATGTGATCGTAAATAAGCG
The DNA here is from genome assembly GCA_036346405.1 of Phyllostachys edulis. NCBI lineage: Eukaryota > Viridiplantae > Streptophyta > Magnoliopsida > Poales > Poaceae > Phyllostachys > Phyllostachys edulis. The sequence goes on along the minus strand of CM070568.1, from coordinate 28,485,752 downwards.
CAATTAACCATCTGGTCCTTTTAACTCATACCTCCTCGTAACCCATCTACTACCGCTGAAAACCCGATCAATCTTATCGACCAATGTCTAGATCATTCCATCCATATGAACCGATCTAGGTTATCAGACCCGACCAGTAATAGATCTAATCTACTATTGCCACATATCAAGTATATGTGACCGATCTAGATCAAAAACTACGCAAGATGGCTCTAACACCACTAAAGGGATGCGGGTAGGATACACTAGCAGGCAGTTCAAAAATTCCACCACGTAAACCAGGACGCCATGCAAGTAAGAGATCATAGATCGTTACCACCAGACGCGTAGTACAGTGGAAGAAGAGTTGGAGCAATCTAATCCAACCTAGAGTGCGTCGGTGTAGTTGTCGTAGTCGATTGTTCAACGTCGAGCACGTCGATACAATGGTCGTAGTCGATCGTCTCCTCTAGCAACCTCTGTAGTTCCTTGTGAAGACCACAGATCACCATAAAGCGCAACAGCAATTGCAGTAGCGCCTCTATGGTATCCACACATCCAGGGAAGGAACTCCATATGCTGATGTGCTAGCACCAAGTTGCACGGTATGGCTCTCTTGAGAAGATGGTGTCTATGGTTTCGGTAGAGCAACTCACGTTATCTCTCATCTCTCCCAATAGCCTCAAGCATCTCCTTATATAGTACCCATGATAAATCATATCCAAACACATTTGTTCCAACCCGTTAAGTGTGTGACCCTATAGGTTCATGTGTAATCGGTTGTGACTCGGAAACCCTTTTTGATCACAAGTCATTAGCAGCTCCTAGTAGGACATAACGGTTCCCGAATACACATAAATTATATTGGACGAACCTTAATGCAATATGATCTACGAACATGTCTTTATCACTAACGACTAGCTCATATCTCTATACGACTAGTTCATACTTGGTCTCGACCAATTCGTAACTCCTTACGCGCAGGTTTCGACCAATTAGTGATTATGTTCGACTAGCCTATGACCAGCTCATATCTCCATACGACTAGTCCGTATCTGATCGAACTGAAAGACTTGCTCATGTATTCTCCCTTTGCCTCACGATATCTAGTTTGAACTCCAGGTGAGATATTTGTCATCCATGGACTGTTCAATACTTTCTCAATCAAGTGTTAGATAACTTCTTATGGTCGAACTCTTCGACCACCAGTGGCATGGATATCTCTCCTATTATATTAGGAGGGGCAAATCCTATATTCGACCAGCCACATTCCTCCGTATGTTTCATAGCATACCCGAAAGCTACCTTTATAACTACCCAGTTACGAGTAGTGTTTAGCAACCCCTAAGAGTGTTATTACGCATGTAGGAAACCATGTTGATCTCAGGTCTAGGATTATACATCATCATTGCTTGAGACCAACTGATGACACATAAAATCATAACAATCTCAACAATGTCTCAAGGTGGATCAATCCAACCCCATGTTCTCAACCATGTGTTCACATTGTTGATTCGATGTCCCTATATCTATGACCGGTGAAACTTGGTGATCAATCAATACATGTGCTGGTCGATAAGTCACTAGTGCTCCGACTAGTGACATCCGACCAGGGATACTTTTAGAATGACATCATATAAGTTAAAAGAGCTCCACCAACAAGTCACATACTTGTTAATCTTATGATTCATTCAAGGAACAGAATAATATTTATTCAATAACTCATAAACATAGACGTGATACAATCATCTCCATGATTGCCTCTAGGGCATATCACCAAAATAGATGTGGCGATATGTTCATGCGCATACCATTGCTATGAACTAGCTTTAGGCACGCATTTTTTGAAAAGAAAAATAATCTTGTATGCCCTCCTGCTAGGCTAACAACTCTTGTGCAACGAGAGCATTGAAAATGCTCTTATCTGTAGCTTGCTCGTCGCTTACTTCCTTTCCACCGCATTAGCGGGGTCCATCCTATCTTCTTTCATGTATGATACGTGGCGGTGTAGCATAACTTTTAACTTTAGACACATGGTTCCAAAAAAGAAAAATAAGCATGTATTAAATTTGCTTGGCTAACGACTCTCTCGTGTAACGACGGCTTTCGAACATTTCTCATACATCGCGAACTCACTACTCACTTCCTTTCCGCCGCATTCATGAGGTCTACCTAACAACCTCTCTTCTAGCATGTCTCGTACGTGGTGATGCCTTCATACGCATAGCTTCATGATGTCTACATGTCAGCCTCTCTTCCTACATGTTTGGTACGTTGTGGTGTCTTTATACGCATATCACCACTGTAAATTTTTGACACACCTTTTCAAAAAGAAAAATAAGTGTGTATGTCAATTTGCTTGGCTAGCGACTATCTCGTGCAACAAGAGTTTTCTGACGTTTCTCATCCGCCGTTTGCTCACCACTTTCTTCCTTTCCACCGTATTCATGGGTCCACCTACCAGCCCCTCTTCCAACATGTCTCAAGCGGGGTGGCACCTTCATGCGTATATCATTCATATGGTATACTTGTCATCTTCTCCTCGCACAAGTTTGATATTTGGCGAAGTTTTCATGAGCACAGCATCTTCGTTAATTTTGGACACACCTTTTCAAAAAGAAAAAAATATATGTGTGTGTGTCAACTTTCTTGGCTGGTGATTCTCTCTTGCAACGAGGGCATTATGATATTTCTCATTTGTCGCTTACCACTTGATTTCTTTCCAGTGCATTTATGGGGTCCACCTATTAGCCTCTCTTCCAACATGTCTCAAACATGACGGCACCTTCATGCGTAAAACATTCATGGGTTCTACTTTCTATCCTCTCTTCCTACATGTTTGGTATGTGACGACATCTTCATCCACCTAGCATCACTGTTAATTTTGGACACCCTTTACCAAAAAGAAAAAAAGGCGTATATGCCAACTTACTTGGCTGACAACTCTCTCGTATAATGAGGGCTCTCCGTTGGTTCTCATTTGTCGCTTACTATACTTCCTTTTTCCACTGTATTCATGAGGTTTACCTGCCAACCTCGCTTCCAACCTATCTCATACTTGGCGGCGCCTTCATAAGCAAAGCATTCATGAGGTCCAACCGCCATCCTCCCTTTCTACATGTTTGATATGTGACATCGTCTCTATATGCAAAGCATCACACTTTAGACACACATTTCTAAAAAAATGTGTATGTCAACTTGCTTGGCTGTCACTCTCTCGTGCAATGAGGGCTTTTTGAAGTTTCCATCTGTCGCTTACTTGCCACTTGCGTGTTGCCCAACCTTTCTTCCAACATGTCTCATACATGCGGAGCCTTCGGGTGCGCACGTATATTACTTTTAACTTTAGACACATCGTTCCAAAAAGAAAAACAAGCGTGTATGTCAACTTGCTTGGCTGACGACTCTCTCATGCAACGAGGGCTTTCCAACATTTCTCACTTGTCGCGTACTCACTACTTGCTTCCTTTCCACCGCATTCATGAGGTCCACCTGACAACCTCTCTTCTAGCATCTCTCGTACGTGGCGACGCCTTCATGCGCATAGAATTCATGAGGTCTACCTGTCAGCCTCTCTTCCTACATGTTTGATAAATGGCAGTGTATTTATGCACATAGCATCACTGTAAAATTTAGACACACCTTTTCAAAAACAAAAATAAGTGTGCATGTCAACTTGCTTGCCTACCGGCTATCTCATGCAATAAGGGCTTTCTGATGTTTCTCATCTATCGTTTGCTCACCACTTGTTTCCTTTCTACCGCATTCCATGGATCCACCTACCAGACCCTCTTCCAACATGTCTCAAACACCTTCATGCATGTGGCATTCATATGGTCTACTTGCTATCTTCTCCTCCTACAAGTTTGATACATGGAGACATCTTCATGAGCATAGCATCACTGTTAATTTTGGACACACTTTTTCAAAAAGAAAAATGTGTGTGTGTGTTAACTTGCTTGGTTGATGATTCTCTCATGCAATGAGGGCTTTCTAACATTTTTCATATGTCGCTTACTCACCACTTACTTCTTTTCCACCGTATTTATGGGTCCACCTACCAGCCTCCAATGTGTCTCAAACAACACCTTGATTGGTATAGCATTCATGAGTTCTACTTGCTATCCTCTTTTCTGATATGTTTGATACGCGACAACATCTTCATGCGCTTAGCATCGTTGTTAATTTTGGACACCCTTTACCAAAAAGAAAAAAGATGTATATGCCAACTTACTTAGATAACGACTCTCTCGTGCAACAAGGGCTCTCCGTTGGTTCTCATTTATCGCTTACTATACTTCCTTTTTCCATCGTATTCATAAGGTTCATCTGCCAACCTCGCTTCCAAACTATCTCATACTTGGCAGCGCCTTCATACGCAGAGCATTCATGAGGTCCACGTGCCATCTCCCTTTCTCCATGTTTGATATGTGGCATCATCTCTATACACAAAGCATCACACTTTAGATATACATTTCTAAAAAAAAGAATGCATGTATGTCAACTTGGTTGGTCGTCACTCTCGCGAGGGCTTTCTGACGTTTCCATTTGTCGCTTACTTGCCATCTGCCAGCCGGCCAACCTCTCTGCTATGCCTTCAGAAAGAAAGGGGAAAATAAAAGGAAAACTTCGAAATGCTAAGTGTTTCACCGGAGTAGTCATTCTATATAGTATTTTGCTGATCAAGAAATAAAAAACTTTTTCCATACCCCGTTGCAGAAACCTACGCACACATCCCGAAAGCCCAAAGAGCGGAACACTCCAACGAGGAAAGTAGGGGCGCTCCGGTCCATTTCGCGAGGCAACCCTTGCAATGTACATCCAACCACCGACAGATTGGCCCCAGATAGCATGAACCCGCATGTCAGCTTGGTAAAGCGAACGCGCACACGTCGAACACGCAACTCTCTGCGGAGGTAAAGCGAGGGGAGAGAGTGGGTGGCGGGCACACGCCACACCCGACTCAGCGCGGCAAGACCACGTGCCCCTGCGGCACACCGCCCTTACTGCCACTGACACCTCGGGCCCATGGAGTCACGTGCCGCGCGCCCGGAGGCGGGTTCCTGATCCGCCGCTCCCGTTTGAGACACCAGACACCAGATCCCACCGCCCCAGGCGCTTCTGGTGGTCCCATGCTGTCAGAAGGCAGTTCCCCTTCGGGTGGCACGTGGTTTCCGCAGGGGCGGGCGGTGGCTGGCCGCGACCGAGCAGCGGATCCCGTGGGCCCGGCTCTGGCCGACACGCGGTCCCACCCATCCATCCGAGGCCGGGCGTTTTTGATTCGCTAATCGCGGATTAGTGTTACTGCGGCAGCGAGTTTAATAACGAACGCACTGTGTTGACGTCGTCGATTGTGGCGTGGGCCCCGCGGGGCAGTGCACGGCGGCGTGAGCCTCCGGTGCGGTCACCGGCTCACCGCCTCCTCCTAGTAGGGGCCACGGGCGGTTTACAAGGGGAGCGCAACACTCGACCATGAAAACTGGCTAACCTCACAGATAATAAGTACTGCTTAGATGGTTAACTCTCTTGTTGTGTTCCACGTATGTTTTTCCCCTCTCCACCTTGATCCAGGACGCTGTTTTTTTGGCTTGCGGGAAGCTAAATGCCGGCTTTACGTCAACATTTCCAAAATCTGTATCGTTGATGTTTTGCGGAGGCATGGCATGCCCAGGTTACCAAACTGGACAAACATGCTCTACATGTAGGGGTGATAATGGGTTGGGTTCAAACGGGTTAAACGGGTTGGGTTTTTTTGATTGGGTTGGCTTTGGATAGGTGACAACGGGTTAGAATATCTAATGAGTTGGGTTTCTTCATAAAAAGGGTTGGATTAGGGTGGGTTGGGTTCAGAAATCTGGGTTAAGAACAGGTTGAACCCGTGGGTTAAGAACGGGTTCAACTCGTGGGTGTTGCATGGGGCTCTGTAGAGGTGCTGCTAGATAGCCTCCCCTCGCAGATGCAGACTATCAAGATCATGGCCACGCTCGACATCCTCTCCTCGTACTCCCGACGAGGAGTACATGGGTAATCGTCGAGCCGTGTGGTAGCCAAGCCCATGGTCAAGCTGACCTCAGAAGTTCACGGCGAGCTCGAGGAGATCGAAAGCGATGTGGGGAGGAAGATGCGACGACGGAGGGAGTTAGGGTCAATGTGGAGGTCCTTGTAGGCGACGATCATACCATGAGAAAGGTGGGTGGTGGCAGCTGCCTCATCGAGCGGCAGAGATCGAACAGCGGCAGCGTCGCCGCCCGCCCCACTTGTGATGGCGGTCATGAGCGACTAGAGGCGGTGGCGGAGGAGGAGCTTGAAGAAGACATCTTGAGATCTTCACGCCGACGCCTTGCGGCATGCCTCGCCACCCCCGCCCTCACCTGGATCCGTGCATCTCACGACTGAATCCTTCCGACGCGTCTGCCACTTCCACTTGGATCTGGAAATCGGTGACCATGACCTCCTTCCCTCAATCCTGTGGATTTTGATGCAGTTTGGGGATAAGATTGGAACCCCAGCGGCGGTGAAGGGTTGAGAGAGAGAGAGAGAGAGAGAGAGAGAAGAGAAGAGGAAGAGAAAGTGGGAGCTGTCAGCTGTGTGCGTGTTTAGCGGAATGGGGATGAAGCCACTGGCTTCACTCGCCCGGGAAAGGAGGAAGAAATGGGTTAGAAATGGGTTAGGGGGAGGAGGAGGGGTAACTTGGGCTGGATGGATTATAGATGGGATGGGTTGAAAATGGGTTAGAAATGGGTTGAACCCATATTAAGAAAATTGGGTTGGGTTGAAGTTGCATATGGGTTGGGTTGGGTTGGGTTTTAGAGGTGGAGTAGTGGGTTGGTCTGGGTTGGGTTGATGTGTTGCATTGAAGTGGGTTGGGGTGGGTTTCAACCCATTAACAGGCTTATCTGCATGTTAAGAAACCGGGTCCAGGACTTGCAGGTCTGGCCCATGATAGGTTTTTCATCTATTCAGTAGCCTATATAAAGGAGGACTCCAATCATTCTACACAGTTTTACAGAAGAACAATAAAGAGAAGCCAGAAGTCCCCTCACATCTCTGTGTTCAATCTACTATTCTGTTCTTGTGTTTTTTGCATCGTTCTTACGATTCTGAGTTTGTCTATGAGGTAATCGCTCGGACTGGACTCGCCAGCGACGGTTCCTCGATATGTTATCAGCACGATCGACTCTCCTCGGATCGAAAGGTAACCGTCGTAGCACGACGCTCGTAGATCGAATCGTTTTTCTATATCGTTTTCAATTCCGTAATTATTGCTTTCTAAATTGTTTTATCCTACGGTGCAAATCCGCTCTAATCTACCACGAGCCGACTTGAAGTCGCTGGCACAATACCGATCAGTAGATTGCATAAAAGAGTAGATGATGATTACACTGTAGATTGCAAATCTGTTCTAACCTACCGCGAGCTGATTTGAAGTCATCGGCCAAGCCGATCAGTGGTTGCATGAACAATAATAGAATGAACAGCATGAAAAAGAGAAAAAAAGGGACGACGGCGCAACCTCGTACGTCCGCGCCACCACCGGTTAAATAGCACGCCACAACACCCTCGCCACCTGCGGTAGCCTAGCTTAATCACCGCCACCCGAACCCTAGAATCTGTGCGCTGGATGGGAGAAAGCCGCCGACCTCAGCGCCCGAAGTCGCGCGTCGTCACCGGACGCACATGCTTCCCGCGCGCATGCTCGCAACCACAAACACCCGAAGTCGCGCCGCCATCGATCACCGAAGATGGCGTCGCCCCCCAAGAGCTCCCTCGCGACGGCGCCCAAAAGCAGCGTTGCCGTCGGCCATAGCCGTCACCACCGAATAATTGCGCCACCTCCGGCCGCTTCGCCGCCGCTTATCACGTCGGAAGCGCCGCCAACCCACGCATGGACCACCCACGCGCCACCTCGGCCTGACGCGGCGTCGCCGGCCTCGCCCGCCTCCGTGGCCCCACCCTGCACGACACGCTGCTTCTTGCCTCGAAACCACGCCCGTCTTGTACGCTTCGATCGCGCCCACCGGGCGCTCGATCCGCATCGCGCATGGCGGCTCGCTTGCGCCCGTGGCGTCTGCCGCCCAGACGGCCCTCCTGCACAGCTCAACCTCGCCGGCCCGACCAGCGTCGCTCTGCGCCGCCCTGCCGCGAACCCATCGTGTGTAGCCGCGCCTCCTCCTTGCAGGGGTGAGGATCCCAAGCCCTCGCTTGCCCCTTTTTGCATCGGTCGTAATGGGCCAAGAAGGCCGCCCCAAGTTTTTTTTCGAAAAGAAAAAGAAACAAAAAAAGGAGATTTTGCAAAAAGGGCCTTCGGGATTCTGAAAATCACAGGGATACTTGCGTGGTAAGGGAATTTTGCGAGAAGGTCCTCGGACTCTTTGAAAAATTACGCGATTTTTTTTCTTAGAACTGAAATTTCGCGATTTAACTCATGGAAATTGTAGAATTCGCCGAAAATTCATATTCCAGTAGAAAAGAGACTCAGGAATTCAAATTTTTGCATCAATTTTAGCATTTGTAGCATGTCTAACTTTGTTATTATTATTTCTGTATAATTTATTTATTGTATTTACTATTTTGATTATCTGTGATTGTTTATATTGCTTTTAATCACTCCAAATAGCAGTAAATCATAAAAATGTATAGAAAAATACTGAAACATTATGATAGTTTTTGCAACCATTTTATGCAAATTACCATCAGTAATCTTATGAACTCTTTGCATGAATATATAGATAACTGGCATTACGAACCGGGAGTTCGAAGAGCTGGCCTAGCATAGCCAGAATTACTTGACTTTGGCATTAGATATCGAGATCGTACTAGAACCAAGAAGCTCTGTGCTGCTATTGGGCTTGGCACCTCGAAGGATGCCACTCCAGCTGCTGAGGAAAATGATCAAGCACTTCATTTCCTCAGACACCATCTCTGCCTAACGCTCAAGAATGAGTATATGGCGGAGAAGAACACACTAGCTTTATGGACCGCACTAAAAAAGCGGTTCGAGAAGCTGAATACACCATCCTCCTCGTGCGAGCGGGAATAAAAGCCGACTACGTTTTGTTGACTACAAGACCGTGGGGAGTACAATTACGCTTTGCCGAGAATGTGTACCGATCTTGATTACGTGGTAAGGTAATCACAGATGAGGAGAAGACTGAGAAAACTCTCTTTACCTTTTACCTGAATGTGGTGCAATCCGCACGCAACTATCGTTAAGACGGCTACAAGTAGTATGCCAAACTAATTGACATAATGCAAGTTGCAGAAGCTCAAGATGAGGTTCTAATGAATAACTACATCTCACAACCGCCTAGTAGCAAAGTTGGCCATGAAATCAATGCTAGCAGCTACAAGGTGAGGAAGCCCTACTCAAAGGAAAGAGGAAAGAAGGGTAAAGTCCAGGGTCGCAAGACCAAGCAAAATGCTCAAACCAAAAAGGGCGGAGAAAATAAGCGTGATGTGAAGCCCTATGGCCAGTAGGACCAAAGTTGCTATAAATATGGCACATGGGGACATTGGTCACATGTTTGCCGTGAGCCGCAGCACATGATTGATACCTTCAAGTCTAAGAAGAATGGCAACGGACTGTATGAGGCACACCTCGCTATTGTAGGTACAGAGTATCCACAGTCATTGGTTGCACCCACGGATGTGGACAGCCCAACAGCAGCCCTCATCACACCTTCTTTGGACATCGCAGCGGCACCAGTTGTAGTTGTCGAAGAAGAGAAGATGGACATGGAGCAGATTCAGGCAGAAGTTTCTTTATACTTCGCTGATTCGATCTAGTGCATGCATTGCACTTAGATTTTTATAGTCATTTGCAGTTTATGGTTGTGATAGAACATTGAATTATTGAATAATGGTTATAAGCTCTAGAAGAGCAAATCATTAAATTCTTATGATGAGTCCTGCAAGAATTTTTCTCGTATTAATAATACCAAGTTATGTTCTGTTTTGGAGTATTTTATTTATGTGTGGACTGCTTCCTACCCCATATTAATAAATACTCTATATATCAGAACACGTGTGACGCCCTATGGAGGAAGTGTACTTAGCGGATAGCGACACAACGAATACCATCTTGAGAGAGACAAAAAATTTCCAGTCGATTAGCAAGAATGCTGGTAGTCTTATGACAATCGCAGGTAGCTATACTTGTATAATAGGCTCAGGAAGAGCCACAATTATACTCCCGATGGGCACAACATTAGTCATTGAAGAAGCCTTGTTGTACCCAGAATCGACTAGAACTCTCTTAAGCATTAAAGATATTCGCGCTAACGGTCTCCACGTAGAGACTAAAGAAGAGTATGGTAAGGAATACCTGCTCATTACAAAGCGTGAATAAAATAGAAAAAAAGGGTAACGACTTCTTTCATATGAATCTGGGCTATACTACACTAATATTAAGGCACCTGCAGCCCATACTATCCTGAAAATCACTTTTAGAAGCTCTAAACTTTTCTGTCTCTAGCATGATAGATTAGACCACCTCGGTCTTAGGATGATGAGAAATATAATTAACAATTCATAGAGACATATTGTCAATGTAAAGAATTTTTCGAATCAAGAAGATTTTGTGTGCCCCGCATGTGCCACTGAGAAATTAATTACTAGATCTTCTGCTCTGAAAGTGAAGAATGAAATCCCTGCATTCCTGGACTTCATCCAGGGAGGCATTTGCGGTCCTATACAGCCCCTGTCAAGGCCACTTAGGTACTTTATGGTGCTCATCGATGCTTCCTCGAAATGGTCGCATGTATGCTTGTTGTCTACGAGAAACCATTCTTTTGCAAAGCTGATCTCGCAGATAATTAAAATTAAGAATAATTTCCCTGATCATCATGTGAAGTCCATCAGAATGGACAACGCCGGAGAATTTACTTTAAAGGCATTTGATGATTATTGCATGGCAATGTGAATTACCGTTGATCATTCCGTACCACATGTCCACACCCAAAATAGACTAGCAGATGCATTAATTAAAAGAATTAAATTTATTGCTCGACCACTTTTGCATAATTGTAATTTACCAACTACATGTTGGGGACACGCAGTCCTGCACGCGGCAACTCTCATCAATTTTAGACCATCGGCATATAATATCCATTCACCTATGCAACTAGCGCAAGGGTCAGCACCGAAAATTTCTCATCTTCGCAGGTTTGGTTGCAAAGTTTATGTACCTATAGCACCACCGCATCGAATTGCAATGGGCTCTCTCCGAAAGTCTGGGATATACGTTGGCTATGAGACAGCAACCATAATCAGGTATCTGGACCCTATGACTGAAGATTTGCATACAGCCCGCTTCGCTGATAGCATATTTGATGAGGATAGTTTCCCGTCATTAGGGGGGAATCAACCCCTTGACAAAAATATCGAGAAATAATATGGCAAGCCACGGGAATCCATGCACATGACCCACGCACTAGTGAAGTAAATAGAGAAGTCCAGAAGATAATTGATTTGCAAGCATTAGCGAATCAACTGCCTGACCACTTTAGTGATTTGAATAATGTGACCAAGTCACATGTGTTTGCACGCAATGCACCGGAAAGAGTTGAAATACCGAAGAAAATTGAAGGTATCCCTAATGTTGTCCAAAGGCTTCAGAATAAAAGGATGAGAACTCCAACCCCTCGAATCCTAAGTAACCGGGGACGTCTAGCGAAAAAGGATAAGAAGGACTTAACACAGCCGATCACTGAAGTTCCTTAGAACTAGAAGGGGAGCCAATTGTGACCTGGCACTAGTATGAAACCTTCAGTAAAAGGCATACCGGATTTGAACATTCCCACGGAGTGAGACATCAGCATGGATGTGTGCGCATACATCGAAGCTGAAAAACTAAAGGGACTTGCACCCGCAATTGAAAGTAGCGGTGAGCGAGTAGAAGCATTAGAAGAATCGCCCCCCATGAAGAAATAGCTATAAATTACGTGACTACGGGAGAATCTATGAATAGAATAATAGTCAATGTCGACATTTATTTTGCAAAGAAAATTGACACAATCATCGATCTTGATCTAGAGTCTGCATCGCTCGCTGAATGTAAGAAAAGATAAGATTGGGAAGATTGGAAGAAGGCAATAGAAGTAGAATTATTATCTCTGAATAAAAGAGAGGTGTTTGGGCCGATAAACTGCACGCCTCCCCATGTGCACCCCATAGGGTATAAGTGGGTATTTGTTCGAAAGAAAAATGAAAACAATAAAGTTGTAAGATATAAAGTAAGGCTTGTTGCACAAGGTTTCATTCAGCGACCAGGAGTTGATTATGAAGAAACCTATTCCCCGGTCATGGGCGGAACTACCTTTAGATATTTAATCTCAATGGCAGTAAACCTGAATTTAGAAATAAATTGATGGATGTGGTAACTGCATACCTTTATGGAAACTTGGATTCAGATATTTATATGAAGGTATCGGAAGGTATATCTGTCCTGAACCAAGACAGAGCAGATAGAAACATGTGCAGTGTGCAACTCAGAAAGTCACTGTATGGACTTAAGTAATCAGGTAGAATGTGGTATAATCGCTTAAGCGACTTTCTCTACAAAAAAGGCTACACGAACAATGAGGATTATCCATGTGTATTTATACGACGATCTCATGATGGATTTTGTATAATCTAGTATATGTAGATGATCTGAATATCATCGAGACCCTAGAAGATATTAAGAAAGCAAGCTCTTACCTAGAGTCAGAGTTTGAAATGAAAGATTTGGGTAAAACCAAATATTGTCTAGGCTTGCAGCTTGAGCAAACCCTTGAAGGGATTTTAGTACATCAGTCAACCTACACTCAAAAGGTGTTAGAAAGGTTCGGCTTGGAAAAGGCATATCCTTTGAAAGTGCCGATGGTCGGGAGATCCTTGCAGCAAGACAAGGACCCGTATAGACCTAAAGAAGAGGGGGAGGAAGTCCTGAGACCGGAATTCCCGTACTTGAGCGTAGTAGGAGCACTCATGTATTTAGCAAACTGTACTAGACCGGACATTGCATTTGTCGTGAACCTATTACCAAGGTATAGTGCAGAACCTACGAAAAGGCATTGGCAGGGAATAAAGGACATCTTCCGATACCTCCAAGGAATCAAAGATCTTGGTCTGTTCTACAAGAAGTACCAAGACCTAACTATGACTAGCTATGTAGATGTCGGGTACCTGTCAGATCCGCATACAACTAAGTCGTAAACAGGCTATGTATTCCTGTGTGGTGGAACTGTAATTTCATGAAAATCGTCTAAGAAAAGTCTTGTATCAACGTCGGCGAACCATTCGGAAATCATAGCGTTGTACAAGGCCTCGCGAGAATGTTCTTGGCTTCGACAGATGATTCACCACATCCAGCAGTTGTGTGGATTGAATACCGCGCAAACCCCCACTATTATCTATGAAGATAATGCAGCTTGTGTTATGTGAAGAGTCAACTCACAACGCATATCAACCCCAAGTTCTTCTATGCTCATGAATTACAAAAGATGGACGAAATTAAAGTATTGCATACTAAGTCATGTGAAAATCTTGCAGATTTATTCAGTAAGTCACTTTCAGCGTCTAGCTTTGAAAGATGCATACGTGGAATTGGAATGATGAGACTTAGAGAAGTGCAGAATTCAGAGGGAAAACCTTCACGAACTCTTTATTAAAGCTTGATCACGAAGATCGAGTACCCAAAGAATAAATGTTGGAGATTAAATGAAATTGGGTGGATTGTACTCTTTTTCCCTTGATAAGTTTTCCTGAAGTTTATCGACTAAGGTTTTTAATGAGGCAATTCATGCAGCACAGTAGAACATGTTTTATGTACTCTTTCTCCAAATTTTTTCCACTGGGTTTTTTTGTGGAGTTTTGATGAGACATGAACATGACGGATGAGTGCCTAAGGGAGAGTGTTAAGAAACTGGGCCCAGGACTCGCAGGTCTGGCCCACGATGGACTTCTCATCCATCGAGTAGCCTATATAAACGCGGGGGGGGGACCCCAAACATTGTCCACAGTTTTACAGAAGAGCAATAAAGAGAAGCCAGAAGTCCCCTCATATCTCTGTGTTTAATATACTATTTTGTTCTTGTGTTCTTGCATTGTTCTTATGATTCTGAGTTTGTCTACGAGGTAATTGCTCGGACTGGACTCGCCAGCGACGGTTCCTCAACACTTTAGACCCACTGGGGTTCAACATGGGCTGGGGCCTAATACCCGTAGTCACACAATGAGTACCCCCTTAGTCCTTTCTTCCATTCGTGGACGTCATGGTTGCTAGTTTTGTTGTGAATCGGAGGAAGAAGATGTTGAAAATATGCGTAATATTTTTGTTCAAGATTTTATTATGAGGCAAAGATCACAGATAAATAGAGAAGCATAAAACTATGCTAACATTAGGTAGCACATTGTACTTTTAATCATGCGCAAAGATAGGATTATCGCTTGGTCGTATAAACAACTTACAGTCGAGCTTGATGAATAACAGAAAGCAGTGCAGGCTTGGTGTAGTGCATAACGTAGATGAAGCAGTGCAGCGAGTGGTCATGCAGATGCACTATCCAGAAACTTTATTGACGCCCCCATGCAGGTAAACTATTTGACTATGGTTCGAAGATACCCGCTCACCCTCCTTCCCGGTGCACACCGAGGAGAAGGGACGGCTCAGTTCTACAGCACAACGCACCAACACAATTGAACAGAGAGAAAGCATAAGAATGTGAGAAAATCGATTGTTCTCAGGTCTAGACATCTCCAGATATTTTTAAGGTCGAGACAATTACTCTATAGTAAATAGGGGTGGAAAAAAAGCGTGAAACTCGCGAGCTAGTTAGGCTCGTTAAGAACTCAGCTCGAACTCGGGACATAAATGAGTCAAGCCGAGTTGGCATTTTTGCTCGTTAAGTTAATGAGCCGAGTTCGAGCCAGCTCGCAAGTAGCTCGTTTAATTTTTAGCCCAACATAACAAGCTCAGAAGGCAGAAGCCCACACTCACACAAGCGCCAGCCACCAATAGGCCCAGCCGGCCAGCCCCAGGCACAACGCTGCACAAGCGCAAGTGTGCAACCCTATCCACCGCAATAGGCCACAATCCCTCAGCCTCAAGCAATGCAAGTAATCCTGGCTGCTGCCCTGCATGACACACCACACAGCCGCCGTCGCTGCCCCCTTGTTCGCCTGGCGCCCTGGCCGGTCCAGCCTCCCGCCTCCCCCACCTCCCGCTCCCACTCCAGATGCGGCCTCCCAGCCTCCGGCCTCGCCCTCACGCCCTCGGCATCTCGCCCGCGGCCTCCCACCCTAGGCATCCCACCTCCAGATCTAGCCTCCCGCATCGGCTTCGGCCTTCGGCCCTCTAGATCCGAGCTGGCCTCCCGAGCTCTGGTCTCCCATGTCTGCCTCCTGAGCTCTGGCCTCAAGCGTCTGCCTCCCGAGCTTGGGCCTCTCTTGTCGACTATTGAATCTTGAACTCTTTGTGTTTGTGGTGAAATAGAGATGCATGTTGCTACCAAAATTCAAGCATATTTTACAAGTTATGTTTTATAGTTTGGATGCAATTGAATTTAGATACAAATTATGTGTTCCTTTTCATGTTGTACAATGTACATATTAACACAGTTGAATTGTTATTTACAAGCCTAATGAGCCGAGTCGAGCTGTTTGACTGAGTCGAACTGAGCTGGCTATTTTGCTCGTTTGCTTAACAAGCCGAGCCGAGCTGAGCTCAGTTCCTTAATGAGCTCGACCGAGCAGAGTCAAGACGAGCCAAGTTGAGACAGCTCGTTATCCACCCCTACTAGTAACTATCTAATAAAGCACATAATGAACCACTGGTAACTACTAATTCAAAACCAATTAATGGAAATTAAGCAGTGTTTATCAGCTTCTGACTACACCCTGGTCTAAGGTTCTGACTAATGTTTTTCAACCACACTAGTCTATAGCTCCGACCAGTGTATCAGTGTATTTCAACCACACTGGTATATGGCTTCGACCACTTCATTCCGACCACACTGGTCTTCAGCTTCGACCACTGGTCTTCCGACCACACTGGTCATCAGTTTCGACCACTGTGTTCCAACCACACTAGTCATCGACCCGACGATCAGTATTCAACTGTCTTGACCGAGAGAGAGAGAGAGAGAGAGAGAGAGTAGAGAGAGAGAGAGATTAGTAAAAGAAAGTGGACTCGGTTCACGACGTGATTGCACCATGACGTCGCGAGTCACAAGTCACGTGATTACCACGGGAATAAGCGCGCGTGTGCATACGTGCGTGTGTGTGACTTTAGCTATTGCCCTCTTTATGTCTCACATGTTTCAAGAGGTGGTAAGGACTATATTTTGTAAATTGTTTTATCACCAATTGGGTAGGCAATATGAGACTAAACCATACATGCTTTGTAATATTAGGAATGAATGAGCCTTAACACTCATGGACCCAATTCTAACAAAAGATGATTGCCCAAGAGATTTGGACTACGCTAGGTGTTTTTTAACATTGTTAGGCTGATCGACCGAGCCCAACTAACCCATTACCCCCCTGGCCCTACCTCATTTAGCTCTCTCCCCACCAATCAATTCCGCAAGGCCCAATTTAATAGGCACCACACCAACATCGAGCGACTCAGGGCTCAGCCGATAGCGAACCCTAGCGGTGGTGCAAGGTGAGCGGACTATGGGCGTGCGGTGCGGCAATTGGCTTACGGACTTCAGAGCGGTGGTCGCGATCATGCTGTAGAATGACATGATAGGAAGGCTGGCAGCGCTGGCAAGGGCGCAAGGCAAGTAGGGACCACAGGTGCTAGGAGACAATCAAGTTAGTAGCAGCGGGCAGCAAGCAAACAGAGTCACTCAGGCATGGGCGTCACCGAGTTAGAAAGTATGTAAAAGAAAAGCAAATGCAATTTTGAGTTGTGCAATTTTGATTTGTGATTTAGATTCATCGATTGTCATTTGTCGATCACTAGATTGGCAAGAAATGGAGAAAGGAACATTTTCACCGAGGTTCTTTCATTGCATTTCGCGTTATCACTTTGTTCCCCTTCAATTTATGTATGATTTTGAATGGTAAAAGATTGTTCATTTTTTGTTTGGTGAGACAGCTTAAGCCCCTAAATTTTAGTTCAGTCCGCCTTTGCTCCTATATACCGTTTGCCATCATTGAATGGTTCACCTGTGGATAGGCCTAGTAATGGGTCAAGACCCAACCCGAACCCTACCCTGGCCCTATATATTTGGCGTCAGCCCCAACCCTTTTCCAACCAATCAAAAGGTAATAAAACCCCATCCAGCCCAATCCATTAAGCAAAACACCCTAATTCTATCTTGGCCCGTTATGAACCCACGGGCCAACCCATTTAAACTCCTGGGTCTTGCTCAGGCCTTCTCCTTCCTTCTCTGCTCTCTGCCTTTTCTTATGGGAGCCCCTTGTCTCATCAGACGTCCTCATGCTGCCGCCGTCATCTCTGCTGGAGGCCGCCGTGCAGCGCAAAGGTGCGAGGCCTCCCTCAAGGCCAAGGCCGTCCTTTGGTGGTCGACAGATCCTCGCCTCCATGCCGCCGCCAAGAACCAGCACGGAGGAGGAGGTAAGGCTCCGTCCCAGCCAGCGTGCGTGTGGCTCCGTTCCCGATCCGCCACCACCACGCCGCCAAGAAGCCAACGGAGGAGGAGGTGAGGGCCCCGTCCCAAACGTCAACTCATGGCTCGCCCCTCGATCCGCTACCGCCTCCTCAACCAAGAAGCCGGCAAAGAGGTCGAGGAGGTGCCTGCACTGCGACGTGGTGGAGACGCTGCAGTGGAGATCGGGGCCGATGGGGATGGTATGGAGATCAGGGCCGATGGAGATCAGAGACGCCGCAGTGGAGATCGGGGCCGATGGGGATGGTGTGGAGATCGGGGCCGATGGAGATCGGAGACGCCGTAGTGGAGATCGGGGCCGATGGGGATGGTGTGGAGATCGGGGCCGATGGAGATCGGAGACGCCGCACACTTCTAATTTGATACTCTTCCACAACGCATTTTATCAGCCCATATATGATCCCGACCCAACCCATTTTGAGCAAAACCCAGCCCAGCCCGACCCTTTTTAACCACAGCCCATCTCAAAGCGTCCCGATGCCAGCCCATTCAATAGCCCAACCCTTTCGGCCCGGACGAGTTCGGACCATTACTAGGCAAGTCCAAGGCGGCCACCATAGCAAAGGAGAGGAGGCGACATTGAGCTGGAAATCATCGAGGAAGAGATCGAAATCGAAGGTGGCGGTGGTGAAATGCGGCCAGAATTGACCCATGACCACCAAATCAATACATCACAACGCACAAGCCTCTCCGCTTGCCAAAGAATCCATCCATTAACTCTTTAGTTGTTCCAGTTGTATTACCCTCTAGACATGAAAATCAATGCATGTTAGTATAAGATGGCAATAGATAGGCCTGTTCATGGGTGGCCCGCATGAGCCTAGCTCGAATTTTCGACCTGAAGGCTCAGAAAAGAACGACAAAGGTAAGAAAAATAATATAAAACTAATTTTTATTTACAAAATAGATTAAATATTAATTTTTATCCAAAAATCAAAAATAATATTATTTTATTAGAAACACACAATTTTCGGGCCGACCTGCCCATTCAAGGCTGGACTTTTCCAAACCCGGCTCGAAGCCCGATCTAGCCCGACCCAGGTTTTGAACATGTCTAGCAATAGACAAGTACTACTAGTACTCGAGATTGGAGAGAGAGAGAGAGAGAGAGAGAGAGGAGAGAGAGAGAGAGAGAGAGTTTGAATTGGGAACTGGTGACGATTCACAGGCGACATCGGGGAACCAGCTGCGACGCCCGACAACGCCGGTGAGGAGTTGCTCGGTGTTGCCCTAGGCCGGCTTGTGCACAGGGAAAGAGAATGGGGGGGGGATTGTGAGGAAGAAGATGAGAGTAGATAGGAACATGGATGATTTGCGGGGACATAAAAAAGGACCATCGGCTGATAATGAATGGCGGATAAGAGGGGAAAGTCACGCCGTCATAGATTCGCATCCGCAAAACCTTGTTGTCCCATAGTAAAAAAAAGGGACCAGACCGACGGTCCGACCAGAAAAAACAGGAACTTGAGCTTGGTCCGTTTTGCTCTTTGGATCGTTTGCCAAACAACCGTGTAAAAATTATCTTTTAATAATCATTACGCTGCTAGGATTCAAACTGACAACATCTTGCTTCCTCACGATGAGTGAGCTACCTAGACTACATTCATTGTTAGTCTAAATGGGCATATACATCTTTATTAGGTTATATTGTTTGGTAGATGACATTAACCCATTGATTTTCCGTTGATTCTGTCAGCAAATATTAAAATAATATTACTATTGAACCGTGGTCTGATCGAAAAAAAACCAACGGTTAGATCGATGAATTGTAAATCGATAAAAAAACGGTTCGCTTGTCGGTCCGGTTTTCGTACTATGCATCGTACATAGGAGCAGTACGTAGTACTCAAATGCAAGCCGTCAATTCTGCCCCTCGGAACAATTCCATCACAAATTTCGTCGCACAGCATGGAAATCTCAGCCCCCAGCACGCACCAAATACAACCGTCCAAGCCCCATCGATCCACACCACGCCCAGCTCACTCCTCCCGCAATATCTTGCTACGCCCCTGCAGGCTGCGCTGCAACAAAGCGCAGCAACCTCCTCTGACCAAACCAGCACTACTGAACATAAAAAAAAAACTCTTACACTGCCCCTTGCCTGCCGGGCAGAGACAGGCCCAGCCCAGGTCCAAGACCAAGCCCAATACATCAATGCAACGAGAAGCAGTAACCTCACCGCCCCCTTCCCCCTCGCGCTTCCCACGACGACCGCCCCGAGGCGAACAAAACTGACACACACACAACTCACGCATGTACACAGAGAGGAGAGGGGAGGAGAGGAGAGGAGAGGAGAGGAGAGAGTCGAAACACAAACTGACGTCGCCTTCGCCCCTGTTGCTCCCTACATAAATCCGCCCTCTCCTCCCATCCCCCAGATTACCCAGCAGTGTCCCACTCACCGGAGGCGTTGGGGGGAGGAGGGAGCAGCGAAATTCGTGAGGAGGAGGCGGAGCTCGGGCGCGGGCTTCGTGGGATTCGGGCGCGCGCTGCCGTGGCGGGGCAGTGGATGTGAGAGATTCGATGGCGGCGGCGGGTCCGGCCGGCGGCGGCGAGGGGGGAGGTGAGTGTGTTCCTCCTCTCTAGCTCTCTGAGGGTGTGTCGGTGTGTGTGAGGGTTGTGCTGTTGCTGACGAGGGTTGTGTGTGTGTGTGTGTGCAGTTATCGGAGGGGGAGTGGACGGGTTGTTCGTGGAGCTGTGGAAGGCTTGCGCTGGGCCGCTGGCGGCGGTGCCGGCGGTTGGGGAGAGGGTCTTCTACTTCCCGCAGGGGCACATCGAGCAGGTAAGGACGACGGCGGCGGCGGCGAGGCCGATGCCGGGCTGGGGGTTGATTCCGCCTTTTGATGCTTCTGTTGTTTTATTTTTCCACGATTTTTGTGTCTGCATGGTTGGAAATTCTCGCGGAATTTAAGGGGTTTTTGCATGTTGGTGTATGGCCGGTGCGAATTGCCGGCGGTTTCGGGGTATTGGCGCGGGGTTACGCGATTTGGGGGCGATTTGGCCGGTGTCCTTCCCCTCTATTTGGGAAATCTCGAGCTTGCAGCCGCGGGGTGTGTTTCGATTTGGAATTTGCGTCCTCCATGGCGATTCGGGCCGGTTTCTTGGGTTTTAGTTTGGGAAAGCTCCCGCCTTTGCGCCAAATTGTTGATTTCGACGGGAACTATTGATTTTCTCGTCTTCCAAAGTTTTTTTTGGGGGGGCTTCTTTGCTTGGTCTGTGCAAGGCCGCATTCCGAGCTGCGATTGATTTCGCTTCTGATGCGGAGAGTCTTGCAGAATCCGCTGCTTTCCAGCTTTCGGCACTGCATTCCGAGCTGCGATTGATTTCGCTTCTGATGCGGAGTCTTGCAGAATCCGCTTCTTTCCAGCTTTCGGCGATAAATCCGGGGTTTCTTGTGTGTTTCTTTTGGGATTTTTTGTTGGAGCTAGCAGTCCGTTACTTTTATTACCGGTTGCGGCTGTGAGCTCAGCTGAGGTCGTCCGTTACTCTGGAGAGATTCGGTCTTTCTTTACTGCCTCGAATGGTAATAGTATCATTGCCTTTATGTTTTTTTAATCGTCGCCCAAAGTTTTGGGGCTTCTTTTTTTAACTGCCATGGGAGATGTGCAATGATGTCTTGGGCAATGTTCTTGCTCTGCCTTCTTGTTTGGAGGGCTGATTCTGTGGCTTCTGCTTGTTTCTTCAGGTCGAGGCGTCGACGAACCAGGTCGCCGAGCAGCAGGGGACGCCGCTCTACAATCTGCCATGGAAGATCCTGTGCAAGGTCATGAACGTCGAGTTGAAGGTAGGCTAGTAGTACAGTAGCTTCTTTGCTGTTCATTGCAGTAGCAAATATGGGTATGAGTATGTGATCCTTGTTTCCTGTTGCTAGGCTGAGCAAGATACTGATGAGGTGTATGCCCAGCTCACCCTGCTTCCTGAAAAGGTGAGTCAGTTCCACTTGTGCTTCGTGTAGATTCGGGTTTTGGTCTTTTGGACGCTGATTAACAGTATGTTTGAGATTTACAGAAGCAAGATGAGAATGTCTCTAAAGAGGAGGAGGTGGTGCCTGATGCACCACCAGCTGTGGCTGAGCGGACCCGTGTCCATTCCTTCTGTAAGACGCTGACCGCCTCGGACACGAGCACACATGGTGGATTCTCGGTACTGCGCCGGCATGCCGATGAGTGCCTCCCACCGCTGGTTAGGCCCTTGGAACATTTGAGTTGACGTTGCTTACGTTGCTGTCTTTGTTGTTGGTCTAGCACTGCCTTTTGTTGGGTTAATGATAGTGATGCTTTTGATGTTGCTCCTTGATCAGGATATGAGTCAGCATCCCCCGACTCAGGAGCTGGTGGCAAAGGATCTGCATGGGGTCGAGTGGCCCTTCCGTCACATCTTCCGAGGTGATCTCTCATCCTTCTACTTGTAATGGATTTATTCCAAAAGAATGTGTCGTGCTCTTTCATGTTTGTTCACTCAGCATCCATGACAGGAATGCCAGCCTTTACTTGTTTGCACAATGCAATATTGGCTATTTGTATCTGTGTGTTGATGACCCATTTATTTTTGTCTTAATTGCAAGGTTTGATACAGTACATATACTAATCACTTCTGTTCTATGGTAGGGACCATCTTATCTGCAGCTATTTGTGTATTTAGGTTTCTTTGCGTGGGCCTGCATTTGATAATGTGTGGATAATGACAGCTGTTTTGTTGGGCAATTCTTTATTTACACACTTAGTTTCTTTGGACAAGGATTCCCTGCTCCGTTGTCTGTAGTCTGATTGCAGCTTGGCTAGATTTAGTTTGTTGATTATTTTTGAAACTTACAAGTATGTGTTTGCTTGATACAGGTCAGCCACGAAGACACCTTCTCCAGAGCGGCTGGAGTGTTTTTGTTAGTGCCAAACACCTTGTTGCTGGGGATGCCTTCATATTTCTCAGGTGTGGTACTTTGTCACGCTAAACAATTCGTGTTACTTGCTCTCAACTCTTCTCTTTGACACTACTTAACCAATGCTCCTTTCCTTGTATGCTATGCTCAGAGGTGAGAATGGGGAATTGCGCGTCGGAGTTCGACGTGCAATGAGACAACAAGCTAATATTCCATCTTCGGTCATATCAAGTCACAGTATGCATCTTGGTGTTCTTGCAACAGCATGGCATGCGGCGAACACTGGGACTATGTTCACTGTCTACTACAAGCCAAGGTTTGTGGTAAACCAGGCTTGGCACATTATTTCTGTGTTCAGTTTAGGAGTAGTGCTGTTCCATTTGTTGCTTAATTGTTGTATGAATTTCCAGATTATTCCTTTACATGATAGAAGAAAGTTTTTGGAATCATTGGTCCATTGCTAACCTGTGTTTTTGCAACCATTGGTCCATTGCTAACCTGTTGCATGTTTCAACTGAGTTATTTGCACTGATCTTGCAGGACTAGTCCAGCTGAATTTGTGGTCCCGCGTGATCGGTTTGACGAATCTCTGAAACGAAATCATTCAATAGGGATGAGATTTAAGATGAGATTTGAAGGCGAAGAGGCTGGAGAGCAAAGGTAAAGAGCTGTCCATTGCAACCTTTAATGGATATGTGGTACATTTACTAACGACAGATAGATTCCTCTTTGGAGACGTCCTAAAAACTTTAATTCTCATGTGTCAGATTCACTGGCACAATTGTTGGAATAGGTGATTCTGATCCATCTGGCTGGGTTGACTCAAAATGGCGTTCCCTTAAGGTATTGAAGTTATGTCTGTTGAAATCAAATCGAGTTATATCAAGTTTTACTGAGTTGTTCTTGTGAATTAGGTCCGATGGGATGAAGCTTCTTCTGTTCCTCGTCCTGAAAGAGTCTCTCCTTGGCAAATAGAACCTGCTGTTAGCCCTCCTCCTGTCAACCCCCTTCCAGCACCCAGAATCAAGAGGCCTCGTCCAAATGTTATAGCTTCCTTGCCCAACTTGTCTGCTGTACACAAAGAAGGTTTGAGCTTGACCTTTTTATCGATCTGGAACTTGTGCAATTCTTGTTGCTGCCATTACTAATACATGTGTTGTCTCCTCATCTAGTTGCTTCGAAAGTCGTCACAAACTCGCAGCAAAATGGTCTTCCAAGGGCCTTCCATAGCCAAGAAAGTACAACTTTGAAAAGTCGTTTTGGCGATAACAATGATTTAAAGATTTCCCAGAAGCTCACCATGTGGTCTTCAGGAATTGATCAAGAGAAAAATAATATTGCTGCCCAGAGGAAGCTAAGTTCGGAGGGTTGCATGCAGATGCGAAGGCCTGAAGGGTACAATAAGATGTTATCAGCATTTCAACCACTGAAAGATGTACAGAACCCACTGTGTTCTTTTCCTAGTCAGATATCTGGGAACCGTTCAAACACCTGGAACACAATCAATGTTCATTATCCGGACCAAGAAGTCAACCACAATATCTTCCCTGGCACATGGTCTTTTATGCCACCTAACACTGGTTTTGGGATGAATCAACATAATTACCGAATGATGCCTGACATTGCACTCCCTCAAAGGGCTGAAAAAGCAAAGTTTATTGGGAATGGAGCATTCACTTCACTTCAGGCCCATGGCATTGATCAGCGCTCCTCAGGTTGGCTTGGCCATATTGAGCCAAGTTCTCACATAGATGATGCCTCATCGAGTCTTATCAAGCCCCAACCTTTGGTTATTGGTCATGATATTCAGAAAACTAAAGGCTCTTCATGCATGCTTTTCGGGATTCATCTCAACAGCCCAGCAAAATCTGAACCTCTGATATCCCCACCAAGTGTTGCATACGATGGGAAGCCTCAAATACCTCGGTCAGCGAAAGGGCCTGAACTGGAGGTAATTGAAGTGGATAAAAGTTCTGAAGTGGATAAAAGTTCTGATCCTTCTAAGATTGTGAAGCCACTTGATGGAACTCGGTCAGATTCTGTTACAGAGAAACACCAGTCTTGTCCAGAAGCCACCAGAAACATTCAGAGCAAACTGCAAAATGGTTCCACTCGAAGCTGCAAGAAGGTTCACTACTCTTGCTACTGTTGCACCTTTTTTCTTATCAGTCATCTCTCAACTCAAATGCTCATTGAGCCCAAATCTCTAGTGAATAGTTTCCAAAGTATGCTCCAATCAAGTTATCATGTGCTGCTGCTTGCTGGCTTGATTTTTCCAATAGGGTTGCTTCCGCAACATTGTTGCATGTATCGAGAAGTTAAGTTTGTCACAGGCAAGGATCAAAGAACCGTTACGGGGCAAAATCCCGTTCGGAGCCCGGTAACGGTTACCGGCTGGTAACCGGAAATCCCGGTGAAAAACCGGAGAAAATTTGCAAATTGAATTTTGAACCCCGGTTTTTGGAAACCGGTAACCGGAAAAGCTGGTTGAAAAAACCGGATGCACAAATAAACATTGATGAATTGATCGTTCTATATTAATTCAAGCATATTTAGCTTATGCAATACGTAAAAAAGGCCTAAACCAACCTAGGAATGACATTATGTAGTAAAAAATTCAAATTCACGTTTGAAAGTTTTCGGCCGGTATTTTTTCTCCCGGGACTTGCCGGTAAATCTGGTTAGTAACTGGCCGTTTTTTCCCCTGGTCACAGGTTCCACAGACCTAAAAAGCCCGCTAGTTATTTAATCATTCCTGCTACTAAATAGTTAAGCTACTTTGTCATGCCTATGGAGATTTCATGTTCGGAACAGCTTGACGTAAATACTATTGCTCTGCCACAAAAACTTTTGACCTTGGGAGCATGCGGCCAATTTTTTTTTTATCTTTAACCAATATTTATGAATATGTAATTTGGCTTCACAAAAATGATGAGATCATACCGTTAGGAATATATGAAGATTAATGATTTATTGATATTGTAGGCCAAAGGGCCAACATATGGAGTACATGGAAATGAGACTAAAATAAACCAATAAGCTACTAGTCCTACTTTCATACCGCCGTTCTTTTTGCAACTTCTACAAAAAATATCACAATAACAACTAATGGTCATAGTAGCATCTCGGAGACCATGAAAAGTTCATAATTGCCAAGAATTTATGTCCAAGTTACTTAGTTCGAACAGCATGAAATGTTTTTCTCAATTACTTTCTTTTGGAAGTATATGCTTTTGTCTTTTGTTTGTTGAATACGATGAGACTACCCATTTCAGGTCCACAAGCAAGGAATTGCACTTGGCAGGTCGGTGGATCTTACAAGGTTCACTTGCTACGATGAGTTGATTACTGAATTGGATCAGATGTTTGACTTTAATGGTGAGCTGAACCGTTCTTGCAAGAATTGGATGGTTGTGTACACTGATAACGAAGGTGACATGATGCTGGTTGGTGATGATCCTTGGAAGTGAGTTCCGCCACTGCTGGAATGTGTCCTCTGATGTTGTCTTGTTTCAGTTTATTGATACGCGTAACTAATACTGACTTCACTCGAATCCCTCTGTTGATACAGTGAATTCTGCAACATAGTTCATAAGATCTTCATCTACACAAGGGAGAAGGTCCAGAAGATGAATCCAGGTGCCCTAGTCTCAAGGCCAGAAGATAGTCTGTCCTTGGAAAGAGGGTTGGCTGACAAAGATCTCCGAGGCGGTCTGCCTGCATCGTCCCTGAATTCTGAGGACTGCTAAGCTGTTCAGTCAGTAAGGTGCGCTTTTAGCTGCAATACCTGCTCCTGGTTATAATCGCATAACAAACGATCGAAGCCGGACTAATCTCTCGCGTGTTCTTCACTTCCTGCAGGTCCCTTGTAGTACCGAGCAAGACAAAAGGCGACATGTCCGTGGTAGGAGAGAAACTTTTCGTGGTGTAGTTGGTGCTTTGTATATGTATTGGGTAAGCCCCGCCGTACCCTGTTTGTAGATGGTGCTTGTCCCGGTGTCAGTTGCCCGTTCTTCGTCTGCTACAAGTTTTCGGTGTGCTTTTGTTAAGTTATTGTATAATGTGTCCGTGGTAGCGAGAGCAAGCGAAGCAAGCGCAGCCTTGTACATAGCTTTGCTTCTGCTTCAGTCTAATATGTTGCCAACAACCGTAATCGATATACCTCAAGAAGGCTATTTGACCCCTAAAATGCTGCTGTCTGTTGTGTGTGCTTGTTTGGTTTTTGATCCATCCGTACCAATTACCATAGGCATGCATCTGTGCGCGTCAGTGGATCTGTCAAGCTTGTGAGATCAGTGTGGTGGCAGTTGATGCAAGCGATGAACTCACCAACCTTTCAAGATTCGTGCGCAGGGCATTTACTGTTTAAGATTCGTGCGCAGGGCATTTACTGTACTTATTTTCTAGGTGGAAATGTCAACCTTTTCCACCCCTGGAATTGCTTGATTACGTTATGGCGATCGTGCCGCCATCCTGGTACAGTAGCACAAATGCACCACGGCGTTGACAACTTTCGTATCTCCGCAGGGGCGGAGTTAGGAATTTTTTTTTGATTTGACCCCTTAGCGTCATGCAAATGCAAAAATAGTCTCCTCACCACCGTTTTTGCGAAACTAACCCCCAAACGAGCGCGGAATCACAGTTCCGCGGTCGCCCAGCGTGATTCCGCGCTCGCCGAGCGCGGCAAGTGTGGCGTGCGGGACCGGAGCCAGTGGCGCGTGGCGGAGCGCGGAAGGTGGCGGAAGGGCCATCTTCCGCGGTGGGGGAGCGCGGAAGGGCCTCTTCCCGCGGTCACCAAGCGCAAGCGGCGGCTGCACGCGCTCTGCGGTGCCGCCAATGCCGCTGAAGAAAAATGCAGATCGCCATCGCTCTTCCTTCGTCACCGAAGCGGAAGGGCCACGTGTCAGCTCCACGATGATTCCGCGCTCGTTTGGGGGCTAGTTTCGCAAAAACGATGGCAAAGAGGTTATTTTTGCATTTGCATGGCGCTAGAGGGCCAAATCAAAAAAAGATTCCGGAGCTAGCCTCGGACGCCCTAGATGCTTTGGGCCTAGAATCGTAGTTTACTGGTTTTTTTTAAGGATTTTTATATAGGCTTTGATCATGATTCTCAGGCTATTGTCTTAAAGGCCTCGGCTTTGATCCTGATCTTCAGGCTATTGTCTCAGAGGCTTGAGGCCCAGCTATGCCCCTGCATCCTGGGCCTTTGGGAAGAGAAGAAGCAAGGCGTGGTGTGTTACAACTTATACAATTTACATTACCTATGGTCGGGAGCGAATCTAGGGCCGGTGTTGTAGCACCGGTCCAACCCACCCTAGGTAGTGGGCACGCCATGCGGGACCGACCCGGCGAGCCTCCGCCACCTGTCACCCTCTCTCACTCCACCTCCAGCTACAGCCTTCGAGCTCCGGCCGCCGCTCGACAACAGCCAGCGCCTAGTCCTCCCGGTACTCATCACTTCCACTTCTAGTACCTCTGTTGATCAATTTCTGGGTCCGCCATAGCCTATGGTAATCGTAGCCGTAAGATCATCTGTTCCAAAGTAAAGCATCAGAGTTTCCAAGAGCTCCTACGTGCATCTCTGATACTACTAGTACCCAGCCGTGCTAGGAATTTTTCGCCGTATTAGCAACTTTTCGCACCGTATTTATAGGAATAGCCATCTCTGGGATTTTTTTTGGCAAAAATAGCCACACGCCGCACAGCCACCGTGCGGTAGCCCTCCCTGGCCGCCACCTGCCCCTTGCCGCATGGCCGTCGTGCGGTAACGCCCCACGGCCCGCCACATGTCCCGCTTTAGGGTTAAGCCAAAATTAGGGTTTAGGTTAAGGTTTAAGCAGGTTTCAACGCTGTTTGTAGGGATTTTAAAATATAGCAAATGAGTTAAAAAATTATAAAATTTTACGTGGAGCCTCCTGACACAGTGTACTTACTTGTGTAAATTTACCATAAATTTATTCGTTCAGAAATTTTCTCGCTATTTCATATAACTGTATTGTTTTGGCAAAAACAAAAAAATCAACAGAAACTGTGCCATCTGTTGTGCAACAAACATCCAAATGAGGCACTCCCTCCATCTACCTTTCTTTTCCACCGAAAGCAAGCAATCTTGTCATCCTATCACCTCCATCTATTCGTTGTTTCCTGCGTTTAATCCTTGTCCGCCGCATGCAAATTAAAACCGATCGCGCGCGAGGAAGGATTCCCTCCCGGCTATAAATTAGCGAGCGAACGAGAGTGATTTCATTTTGTAGTTGTTCGCTCGCTCGCTCACTCTCTTGCTCTCTCAATTATATTTTTGGGGACATTTCTGCGTCATTGACTGCCGTCATTCGCAGGTAATTTGTATCTCTGTCGTTTAATTCTTGAGGCCTCATTAATTAGTCATAATTTTATGGTGGATGCGTACTTAAGTAGTTATAATTTTGCAGGCATTTACTTAGTTTAACGTTGTTAGTCCCATATAATTAGCATTCTGAGATTTTCACAGGAAAATATTTTTGACTTTAGGAGTCCCATGTAATTCTCAGTACATATGCTATCAATGTAATTAGCGTTCAGAGATTTTCATACATTGTATAGGTCGTAATTTTTAATTTGCTGTATTTTATGGCCATTAGCAACCTTCTCACTAATATTCCCTCTATTCCATGTGTTGCAAGTCATGTCTCTACCGGCGCTTCTGGAACACTTCTACGATGAGGACCACCGGTGCAAGTTGTGGATCGTCGATGACGCCAATGGCCCTTCGCCCCAGCTGCTTTGGGTGGGGAGAGATTCCTGGGAGTTGGACGCTTGCTACGTCCCGATCCTCCGGGACACGGGCTTGTTGCCCCTTGCGAGGCTGGTGTCCCTCGGACGTTGGTTCATCCTAGACTCCAGTTTGCTGTCAGCACTTGTCGACAAGTAGAGGCTCAAGACGCACACCTTCCACTTTCGGAATCTTCTTCTTCATCCTCTACCTCATCACTTGATTCCGCCTTTGTCTTGAAAGCGGCAATCTTCTTCTTTGAGGAAGATGACTCCAAAAACTCTTCTGTGTCCTTCTTGTATAATTCATTTGTAATGAGATTGCCCAAGAGACCGGTTGGCGTCATTCTTGGCAATTCGGATGAATTGAGAAATAGAGTCACTAAGGTCTCATAATTCTCCAGCAAGGCCCTAAGCATTTTTCTCATAATATCAATATCGGTTAGTGACATGCCTAGGCTTTTGAGTTCATTTAAAATGTTGTTGAGGAGAGAGTACATTTCATTTATATCCTCATGAGGCAACATTATAAATGTCTCATACTTAATCCGAGACCTATGCAATTTGGCCTCTTTGACCGTGGATGTTTCCTCATGGATTTTCGAGAGGGTAGTCCAAATATCATGAACGGTTTTCAAATTACTCACTCTATTGAACTCATCCGCGTTCAAAGCACCAAGAGAGCATTCATTACTTGAGTATCTAAATGAGCATTACGCCCTTCTAGTTCCGTGGGATGTAGTGGATCAAGAGGTATAACATAACCCTCATTTACGATTTTTCATATGCTCGGACTCATGGCCTTTAAATAAATAGACATTCTAATTTTTCAATAAACATAATTTGAGCCATCAAATAAAGGAGTCTTTCCTATAGCAATTCCCTCACTAGCCATCATTTTCTCTCTTAGACAGTTAAGTCTAAATCAATGAGAGATCAAGCTCTGATACCACTTGTAGGATCAAGGATAAACGACTAGAGTGTAACACCCTGGCTATGCAAAAGCCAAAATGTTACCTAAAACACTAACACAAATCAACAATACAATTTAATTTCAACATTCTACCAACTACTGACAGTTAAAGTCCAACACACAAGAGGACGAATATAACATTTGTTTTAAATTTCAGCAACATAACAAAACTCTAATTGTACGATCATAATAATCTATTCAAGAGCATTACTATCAAGAATACATCTAATGAACATAAAGCATTAACTAGATCATCCAAAACATAACGACAGACAATAGCAACCATTAGGACACCAATTATTACAATCCCAAAATTCTCAACTGAATGATAATAGCAGGTTCATTAACTAAAAGTGAAATATGTGAAATGAGTGAAGTTATCCATGTGACTACTCCCTCCCAAAGCATGCCGTCTTCATTGTTTACCTAAAACAAACAAAACACTAGCAAGAGTGATGTAATATCCCGATTATGCAAGTGAATGCAATAAAGTTTGGAGAAGAAATTAAAAGGAAATTCAGAATTTCTTAGAAATCTTGAACCTTGGGCTCTCGGCCCAAGGCACATAGGCCCAAGTGGGCCGGCCATGAATGGGCAAAAGGGGGGGGGGGCGCCACACCCCAAAACCCTAGCCGCCCCTCATCTTTTCCCCCCTTGTTGGCCGAACCTCCCCTCTCCCCATCTAGCCGCCACTCCCTCTCCTCCCTTGCGCCTCTTCCCTGTCCAAAGCACCTCCCATTGTTTGGCTGTCTCATCCATCTCCATCCATTGGTGGTCTCCCCTCCATTGATGCTTGCCAAAGGAAGGAGGAAGAAGACCTATGTCTTCTAGGCCATGGTAGAAGAGAAGGGGGAGAGGAAGAGAGGAAGAGGAAGAGGTAGAGGAGGGGAAGTCTTCGCGAAGGTTTCAGCAGCATCCAGCATCGTTCTTGTGGGTAATTTCACATTCCCCATTAGTTTTGATAGATCGTTCTTATGCGAAATGTCTCCAATATAGCCAGATTGTAGCTGTTGTATAGATCGGTTGATTTTGCTAATCTGTTGACGCGTGATTTTGAGTTAAATCCAGGTGGATCCAGAGTTTAGTGTCTCCTAGACTTATGTGGGGGTTTCGTGTGGGCTTTCCAGAAAGTATTAACTCGTAATTGTTGGTTGAATGATGAATTAGTTATGAATTTTGCAAGACTGGGTGCTTAATCAGTCTCAGGATTCAGGCAGCGAATGTAGTTCTGTGAATTAGAGTTTGGAGATGGCCAAATTTGGTCAGATGATCTGCATGATTTATGTAGATAACTTTATGATGATTCCATAAAGATAAAGTTCATAAATTTTGGACAGTTAGAACGAAAGTTATGAAGTTTTGAAGTTAATGTTGTAGTCTGTCTTTCTATTGTGGGCAGTAGCGAAAGACGTGGCTGTTTGCAACCTTTGCTGCACAGTGGGGGTAATTGTGATAAATTTATTGAGAAATATAGTTTTCTGTAGTTTTTAGAGAGTCTTAGAACAATGAGTTTGGATGTACCAAATAAAAGCTACGAAATTCCCAAGTTAGTAATACCGAAGATGACAGAACGGTCTTCGGGGTTAAAAACAAAGGCTTAAATGGGATAATTTGATCTTTTGGTCACCTGAGAAGTTGTAGCTATGCTTGTGTAGACTCCAAGAAAATTAGATTCATGACTTCTGGAGTTTTGACTCAAATTTTATGGATTTTCCTTTGATAGCTGTCAGTTTGGACAGATTGGGATTTGGGAGTGTATCGGTTAATTTTCGGGTTTCGATTAGGAACTATTGATTTCGTTTTGTTCCATTTCTTTGCTGTGCACTTTTGATTGGTATACTTAGTATAATTTACAGTTTTCAGGTGGTGGTGAGCACCAGAGCTAGAGCCTTCCTGTCATCGTCTTCCGTCTTGCGGTTGAGACAAGTACATTATGGATTGTATTGACTGTTATTTGTTCATAGTGCTTGATGTTATGCTATGATTAAATTCTATGGACTGCGAGTAAATTCTAATAATTTCTTGTTTCTTTCCATGGATGTTAATCCATACTTCTTGAGATGATGTCTTCCATATTAATGTATTCATTCATTCGTTCATGATTTACCCACGGGAGTGGGAAGTAAAGTCTCATCATTCCAATATGAGCAAGTAAGACCCATCATTCCAATATGGGCAATTTGGATCCCCATTTTGAATATTTCTTCAAACAGGCCTTGGATCCCCGTATTTTGGATAATGCAGGCATGAGTGAACACCGACGGGTGTTCATTGGCTATACCGGTATAAGCAGAAGAGAAGAGCATGTATTTTATTCTTGCATAAGATTTCTGCTATTCTACATAGGTATTCGAATATTGTAAATGTTATGTTCTTGTTCCAATATTTTCTATATTATTCTTGGTGTGTTGTTCTTTCTAGGTACCTCTCGAGGCAGCGACATGCATGGGAAGGGGTAGTCTTGATGCACATCACACTTACACCATCCATGGCAAATAAATTAGTTTATTTAACTAAACTTCAAGTTCATGATAATTCTTTTAGTTCGGACTGTGTCCATCCTTTGTGGTGGTTGATTCATTTGTGCTCATGGTTGAATTGTTTAAGCTTCTAAACCTCAGTTTTGGTTCAATTGATTCTATTGGATTGAATAACTGGATTGATTGGATTAGACTTACATCCTCATAATTCTGATGGTTCATAATGCTTTAGGTTTAATTATTAAATATTTGCTTCCATTGTGTAGCTTAGTCTGTTGATTTGGACTTGGATGATAATGGGAAAGATCTATACTTAGATTAATTATCTTTGATAGATGTCATTCTTTTTATTGGTTATTTGTTTTTGATGCTGGATCATAGTGTTTAGTATTGTGTTCTTTGGTTGAATGTTTTGCTGAAAGTTGTTAAGAAGTTGGAATAAAATGGTTCAATAGAGTAGTTTAGTAGCATCCTAGGCTCTATGTTGGGCTATGGTGTTATAAGTGAGTCCACGACTCAGCAAGTACAACAGAATAATATAGAAAATATTGGAACACGAATATGTCATTCACAATATTCGAATACATAAGTAACACGGTAGAAATCTTATGCAAGATTAAAAATGCATGCTCTTCTCTTCTGCTTATACTGGTATAGCTAGTTGTCGGTGTTTTAGAACCAATCTTACGTAAAGATTGTTTGATTCGGGGGGTCTCCTAGAATGGAATCATGCAGAGAGATTGACACGTGTATTTTTATACAGGTTCAGATCTTCTCCGGAGAGAATAACAACCTTACTCCTGTGTGTGTATGGTATTGAGTGTGTTTCGTACAATCGGGAGAAAAGACTAAGGCTATTACAGAAGATAGTGTCTAGCTGTCTTCCTGATTGCTTGTTGTCTCCTCTGATCGCCCCCTTTCCCCCTTTGACTGCTGCCTTTATATAGTCGTGAAGGAATAGCCGTTTTCTCCTGATGAAGAGGCGCCTTATCAAATCCAGTAACGGGCGCATGTTTGCAGTAATCATCGGAGTGGTAACTACTTCACGCCGCCTGGCAGTTACTTATCAGAGATAATAGGGTATTACGTGCTATTACTTCGTATAATAACAGCGTATGTTGACTGCTTGGATTCCTTAATCAATTGGACCCACTCGTCTGTAGGTTTTATTGATCATAAGGTAGTCGTGGCTGACCTGGTCGTAGAAGAGTTTACGACTATGAGGTAGTCGTAAAATAACTTACGACTGGATAGTGATCGTAGAAGAACTTACGACCATAGGGTAGTCGTAGCAAGACTTACGACTATGGGGGTGATCGTAGAAGAAATTACGACCACCTGGTAGGCTTCTCCCTTGTAAGTATAAGGGGTATACCTAGGGACCACATGACATCATATTTACCCATAATAAGAATTATAGATAAAAGATAAAATGAGGATTACTAGATCCTCGTCATCTAGCCCCCCAGCTTCAAGTGAAAATAACTTACTTGGTCAAGGAGTCGTAGATGGTCCTATGACCACAAGAAGGTTGTGAAAATATGGTTGAAGGAAAAACTCTTCGAGATTTGTACATTACTTTGACCAGAAATATACTTGGTCAATAAGATTGCTTACGACTACCGGATAGTCGTGAAAACTTTTTTCGACCATGAAGTAGTCGTAGTATGGTGATCGGAGTAAAACCTTTCCGATTGATATTTCATTTGGCGTAAAGACTTGGCCAAGAAAGTAATTTTGCTTGAGGTGTAAAACGAACTGATTTTCTTGGGCGCATAAACTTAGAGAATCGCAACCGTCTCTTACATGTCTGTTTGTTGGAGCGGTTCTCGAAACGGTGGCAACCCTTGGATTTCCACCCTTTCAGCCCAAGCATACGGTTATAAATACTTACCGGGGGGTGAAACTTGGGTTTCTACTTTTCCCCAAATCGCTCCTGCTGTTCATCGAGTTCTTGCCTTCTCCGCCGTCAACCCAATTGTGTCTTCTCCTAAGACCTTCCTTAATCCAAAATCACCCTTTTCTGAGAGAGATGGCCGGGACAGCTTCTGAGTGGGCTGAGTCGGAGATGGACGCGGTGAAGATTCAAGCCTTGGTCGACTCCGGGAAGATTCCAGAGAAGGTTCTTGTGAAATAGATTACAGCGGTTGGACAACATTGGCCGTCAGGGGAGATTAGGCAAATCCCCGTCTTCCAGGCATATTGTGAGTGTGGCCTTCGATTGCCTGCTCACCCCTTTCTCACACTCGTACACGAGCACTTTGGGGTGGAATTAGTGAACCTCGGTCCTAATTCCATCACTATGCTAAGTGTATTTGTGTATCTGTGTGAGGCATATTTGGGAATTCCAGCGGACCTCGAGCTCTTTCAATATTTCTATGGAATGGCTCGACAATCTGGGATTGCTGGGAGTTGTGGTCTGAAGCTCCATGACAGAAAGTCGAAGGAGTATATTCAGATGTTTACTCGGTCTTCGTGGTCGGGATGGAGGAAGAGGTGGTTTTACTGGAAAATCACCCAAAATGACAGTCTTACTTTCGCGGGGAAGGCTGCCGAAAAGAATTCTTCCTGGGATTCGACTCCCAGGGATATCGGTCGGATTGCTCCCTATATTCAAGCCATCAAGGATTTGAAAGAGGAGGGATTGACCGGATGGCATGTGGTGAAGGATTTCATCACACGTCGAATTAGCCCTTTGAAGAAACGAGTGCCTCCTATGTGGAGGTATACGGGGCCAAAAGACCCGACCAGGGACTACGAGGCGGGTAAGTGAATCTTCGACTTAGCCCTCGGTTTGGTTTTTCTTTAAAGTGGTCTAATGAATGTCATATCTGTTTGCACAGATCTTTCATAGGCAGAGATTGACGTTCGAATCAAACTTGTTTGTGAGAAATCTCCGCCACCTAGAGTGGCAGTTCCTCAAATCCTTGCGGTTTTATCCGCAGAAGAGAAGATGGAGCGCCTAAAGGTAGTCAAGGGTTGATTTTATCCTTAGGACTTTAGAGTCGTAGAAAAACTTACGACTGGTTATTTGTCGTAGAAAAACTTACGACTAGGTAGTGATCATAGAAAACCTTACGATCAAGAAAATATCGTAGAAAAACTTACAACTTAATACTGGTCGTAGAAAATCTTACGACTGGTCAGTAATACCTTTCTGTTTTTTCTTACAAAAAGTAGGCATGGAAAACCGTCAGGACAACCAAGAGGTCGAACTGATAACCATCGGCGCAGGGATGACAGCGGAAAAAAGTCCAGCTCCTCCATCTAAGAAACGTCGACTCGTGAAAGTCGCCGACAAGGGAGGAGCAGGCTCAAGTTCTTTATTTCGACGGATCTTCGCAAAATCTGCTGCAGAATCTTGCCGCAATCGAAGCCGAGGAGGTCGAAGCTGCTGAAGCTGAAGTGATCGAAGCGGCCGAACCTCTTAAGCGTAAAGCCCGCAAGGCCAAGGTACCCTTCTATTATGACAAGGAAACTTTCGCAGTTTCTGCCTCTCCTAGTTTTGTTAAGCAACTAGAAAAGGAGAATTGGAAGGACTTTATGTCTTTTGTGAAGGATAATCTTGATCGATGAGAGCCTACTGATCGAGGGTAGCGGCCGCTCTTGGAGTGGTCGAGACTAATCTCGGCCATCCGGAAAGTCAGGAGACCACAGAGATGGCTCCTGTTCAAAATCCACGACCAGATGTGGCCGTGGCCAAGCCCATTCTTCAACTTGAACTCCGACCAGACGTGGTCGTAGAAAAGAAATCGAAGAAATCTTCCGTTAGGAAGATGACTCCTAAGTTCCTGGTTAGGTCCAGAGTGCAGAGGTATGTGAAAAAGACTAAAATGTAAGAATAGCATTTACCTTTTGCTTTTCACAATTTAACGTGCTTTCCTTTTGTTGCTCTTAGCCCGACTCCTTCAGCCCTCGAGGATGCTTCTATTGAGAAGCCCATTGCCGCTTCTCCAGCAGAAGGAGAGACGACAATAGGAGTAGTCGAAGGATCATCTAGAACCTGTGTGGCGGAGGAAATCGTGGCTTCTGAAGTGGTTGCTACAACCATCGAGATAGTTCTCTGACCGTGAGGTGGTCGTGGAGACAACGAGGCGCGTAGAAACCTCTGGCCAAGGTGATGATGTACTGCCACCGTCTTTGGGAAGGAAGTCGTTCAGACGCACCTCCGGTCCTCAAAGAGAAAGCTGCGATCCGCGAATTAGAAGGCGAGGAGTACTTCAACTTCGTCTTTGATTTCTTTGGGCCTGCTTCCATCATGGGGTCTTCTACTTTTAGATCTCGCGATCGAGTCCCTCATCCCAAAGATATTCCAAGCGAGAGAAACTTTTGACAACGGCGTCTTGAAAAGGTTTGGTGGGATCAAGTCGCGAAGATAGACAAGTTGAAGAGTCCAGAGATGGTTTTCTCGATGTTTGCTCGGACGACCATGAATGTAAGTATTTAAGGATACTTATATGTGTGGCCTTCCCTTGCTTCTTACTGTCTTTCTTTTTGCAGAAAGCTCTGGAACAAATTGCCACTGTTGGTGAATATCACCGACAACTTATAGAGCTACGACAGGAAAAAGCGGAACTCTGCGAACAGGCAGAGAGGTGGTAAGTCACTATTATTCGTAGTTGTTTTAGGGTTTGGCTACTTATACAGTGCTTATGAAGTTTGTCGTGGAAAAACTCACGACTAGGTTCTAGTCGTAGAAAAACTTACGACTAGTTAGATAGTGCTCATGTCTACTTTTAACCTTTACAGGTTAAATAGTGACGAAAAGACCCTGGCCGACTCGCTCGATTATGAAAAAGAGGAGTCGAGAAAGCTAAGGGAAGAAAAAGAAGACCTCTTAAAGAAGCTTCAGGAGGGTAACTCTGCAACTCAAAAATTGCAGGGAGAGATAAATAGTAAGTGCTGAACTTAAGACTGCTTATGTCGTTAATCTTTACCTTTTTAACTCTTACTTCTTTTCAGAAAAAGAGGACAAAATAAGAAGGCTCCAAACCGAAGTTAAAGATAAAACTTTGGTTGTTCACAAGATTTCTCGTATCGCCAAAGATAAAGATCAAGAGGTTGAAAGGCTGAGATCTTGGCGAGCAGGTAAGCAATTCTTTACCTGCAGTCCTTCACGAGTTCTTTTCTTATTCTGGTTCTTATTTCTTTTTAGAAATTGAACTCGAACTAGGAAAGCTCGAAACTAAGGATCAGGAAAAAAACCATGATTCTTAACGAGACTATCCGCATTGCCAAGGAAAACGCAAAGGACATCAAATTATGGGAGGAGCGACATGCTAAGACAATTGCTTCCCATAATAAGGAAATCGAGAAGTTAGATTCTGAACTAGCAGGTAAGGAATTCTTTACCTGAGAACTAGTTCTTTCCTCTTCTAGGAATTATTTTTGCTTGACTAGTCTTACCCCTTTCAGAGCAAGTAGTCGAGAATAAACAACTCTACGAGGCTTCGACTCGTAACCAACAGGAGATGAAGTTGATGAAGATTAATCTTCAAGGCAGCATCACGCTCCTGAACAATATACTTGGTGAGTTGCGTGGTGAGGGAAAAACTCCTCCAGAAGACACGATAGCTGCTTGGGAACAAGTCGGGACTTTGCAAGAACCGGTGACCACTCTAAAGGCCAACCAAGCTGACTCGATAAAGGAGGCGGTCGAAGGTGTAGTAAGTTATGTATTGGCAAAACTTAAAGCTCATGACCCTAGCCTTAATATGCAACCAATCGACGCCGACTTCGACTGTCCCGAGGCAGAAGCAAGTCGGTTGATTGAAGAAATGCAACCAGTCGGCAGGAAGGTCTCGGATGAGATGCAACTGGGATCTCCCTCTTCAGAATAGTTTGTAATAAAAACCTGTGAAAACAAGCTTTTGCTGATGTAATATATAATCCATCTTGTTTCCTGCAAATTATCTTGTCGAGTAGTTAGTAACTCAGAAGATAATTGACGAACGAAAGACTAAGAATTGAAGTCAAATTAATAACTTTATCCTAGCCCCCGACTATTTACTTAGTTTATTTAAACAAACTAGATAAATAGTGTTAAAAGGGTTTATGAAAACAGAGAGGTTTGATTAACTCATAGTTTTTGATCACAATTGTCATGCACTGGTCAAAAGAGTAGTAATGAATCGACTCTAGGAAGTTCTTTCTAGTGGGCAGGACCACGTGTAGAGAGGAAAGGCTTCGACTAGGTGATATTACCATCTCCGATCAGATTAATCAAATCGAGAACGGCAACTTGAGTTAGGCAAACGTCTAGAGGACTTTAAAAAATTCGTCCGTCCTTCCTTGGTGGACTCGATAAGTCTGTCCTGGTAGCAAAAGTAGGAAACTGAACTATGCTAGGAAGTTCCTTCTAGTGGGCAGGACCACATGCAGAGAGGAAAGACTTCGACCAGATGTGTTTCTTCCTCCGACCAGTTGAGACGGAACGAGTACACCAAAGGTGATTGAATAAATCTAAGAAAGTGCACTTTGCTTAGAGTATTTTTTGAAATAACTAAAGAAATAAACTAAGGTGAAAATAGCTGGCTTTAAGAATATTTCGACCAAATAGAACCCGAGCTCTTTGTATTGGTAGCAAAAGTGAGTAACGAGTCGACACTAGGAAGCTCCTTCTAGTGGGCAGGATCACGTGCAGAGAGGAGAGGCTTCGACTAGGTGATGTTACCTACCTTTTGACCAGTGTAAAGAAAACTGGGTGTTTGGAATGTAGTCGAAAGATTATGAAAGCACTACTCAAAAATAAGACAATAGAGGTAGAGAGAACACGAGGCTTTATTATGCAATGGTTTGTTACACATAAAACTTGCGTGGCGGTTAATGTTCCAAGAATCGAGAGAACACGGCCGTCTTCCATTGCCAATCGTCTTGACCTGGCCGGGTAACCCGACCAACGTGTAAGGACCTTCCCACTTGGGAGAAAGTTTATTCCAATTAGACTTGGATTGGCGAGCCTCAATACCAAGTCACCTCTGATGAAGGTGCGAGGTTGGACCTTCGATCGTAGTATCTGCTTGCAGGCTTGTTGGTAGGCTATTTGAGCGGATTAAGGCTGGTTTCTCCTTTCTTGAGTTGGTTAATGTCATCTGCTCGAAGTTGTTCTGGTTGGAGTCATTGAAAGTTTCACTGTGTTGACCGTGTCTTTAGTTCCGGAGGAAGCATGGCTTCGGCTCCGAAGACCAGAAAAAAGGGTGTTTCACCTGTAGCCCGACTAGTAGTTGTACGAACTGCCCATAATATGGAGGGTAATTCTTGTACCCAAGCCCCCGAGCGCTTGACGAGCTGGTCGAAGAGTTGAGAGTCTCCCCTCACGAGTAGTCGGCGAATCGAGAGCGCTTTCGCAGCTCGTATGCCAGCTAGCAAACCTTCATATTCTGCCATGTTGTTAGTGGCCTGAAAGTTTAATTGTATGGCATACTTTAAGGTCTCTCCGGTAGGAGATACCAGGACCACCTGTAAGAACCCGGGGTATTTAACTTGTAATACTTAACCATTAAGATGATTCAAGCATTAGAAATCAAATATCACGACTCTCGGCGTATATGTACTTCCCAGAAGTGCAGTACACATACCCCATACAAAAATTATGCATCAATTCCATTCAACACATATAATCAAAGTACAACTAAGCGATTCAAAGGACATACAATATATAGTTATTACAAAAGGGGTCGACCAGCCAAATGACAACTAAAGAGTCTTAAATAACAGCAGAAGCAAGGTGCCATAAGATGGGGATAAACAAAAGCCAATTAGTGTGCCTTAACCCACAAGGCAACCAACCGGGCCACCAACCTAGTCCTCAAAACCACCGCACATCTCGCAAAAGTATAACCCTTGGGGTTCAACTTCCTCGTCTGCAACAATTTATTAAGCAAAGCAAATGAGTACAAAAATGTATTCGCAAGACTGACGTGTAGAGTAACATGCCTATATATTTAGCTACATGCAAGCTTATTTAAGTGGAGCAGGCTCTAGACTCATTTTCAGCATAAAGCAAGTTTTCATTTGCAATAATGTAATAGATTTAAAGCAGTTTTGCAATATGTTTTTATTTGATAAAACAGCGATATACAAGTAACAAATAGTAACAAGACATCCTGGAAGTGGCTAACCCAATAGCCACCACAACAATAGCATGAATTCCCCATTCATACCACCCACATCAAGTTTTAATTAAATGTTATAGTCTAACTCTTGCAAAACCTAACCAAGCGTGTCCATAACCTAGGGCGAGGCTATTGAATAGTTTGAACCTGCGAGGGTGTACAACTTACCCACATATCGAATCCTTTTAGCCACATGATTAAGCACACTTCCTTTGGTATGCCGCACGGCTAAATCCTACGAGACATTTCCAATATTGTGCATTAACTACGAGTCGCCCATATGGGAGGAAGCCCCATACGTTGATGCGGAGTCATCAAAGATGCTCACCTCCTTATAAAGGACGATGCTCCTTGCAGTGGATAACCTCCACCACTACTCACCCAAACACACACAAGTTTCTTTTTCAACACAACGCACACATCCACCATGCGACCCGGAGCTAACACACGCCAAAGTACTAAGTCAAGAGAGGTCCCATATCCCTCTCATGTGGCTGCATGCAAAAATGTGTGGATAGTGTGACACAAGATGTTCGGTCCTTGTTGACTTAGGCATACCACCACATACCCGATAATCACACCATCAACCATATGCCCAAGTCTAAAACATTTCATTTTCATTTTCATTTTGTTTTTGACTTTACAAAGTAACAAAGCACAAAGTGCTGAGCATAATTATAATAATAATTTTGTGTGATCAAGGTGATAACCACCCGATTCTACCGGTAGCTAAGCATTTCTAAGCATGACAACGCAAAGACAATGAATGAGCATAATTAAATCACCGGGCTCTAATTCACCAGCGATATTAATAACTTATGTTTTGCGACAGGGGATAACAATTTAAGGGCAACCATGCAATAGGAATAGCTACCTCTAATCGAGAAAATTACTTTGACACAAAAGCATGCATACGTACAATTTGTAAACAAAGTATTAGACTTGAAAGTAATAGGACATTTATGATCAAACTGCTTGCCTTGCTGAGGATGATTATCTTGCTGCAGAGGGTCACTCGCGCACTCAATAATTTCGTTAGAACCTAGTGAAAGAAGTCGAAAGCACAATAAGAACGAATAACACCAAAAAGATCCAAAAATTCAACTTCAGACAAAAATTATGAAAAATTCACAGAAGGTAGAGCATGATTTTAGATGAATTAAGCAACAATAATCAATTCATTTGGATGTTCTATGCAAAAGTTATAATAGTTTGAATGCCAGTTTTCTGGAAAATCCCAATTAATTGGTACCGGTTACTGTTCATCCTAATTAATTATTTTGGTGAAAATTTCCAGAACAGTGGTGCACTTGAAATTTTTATGGTAGGAAGAGCACCACATGAGATGAACAATGGTATTTGATTCACCTCATTTGGAGCTAAGATGAATTTTCTATGATTTTTCAAAGTTATGAAAGTAGTACACAAATTACATGCAAAATATAATTTTCAGTAACAAAATCATGCTCACAACCTATTTTACAATAAATTACACTAACAGAGGATTCTAACAAATTTGAGTTCACTCTTTTTGGAGTTACAGAGAAATACTTATGCATTATTGAAGTTAAAGCAATTTTTAGTGCAACAATATTACTATACCTAAAGTAATTTTGCCAAATATGATTTATGGAACAGTAACATGATTCAAATAATTTTTATAATAAAGTATATTTAAAAATAAAACTAACAAAATTTGAATCATTAATTTTGGAGCTAATATGAATTACTTATGCAATTTTGAAGTTTAACCAATTTTTCAGTTCACAAATAAAGCATTTTCGGAAATTATATAAGCATACAATACTTTTTATACCCAGCCTACTCTAGCCCAAGTGACTGACCAGTGGGGTCACTAGAACAGTGCCATTTTCAATTTTCCAATTGAATTTCCGAATCGGCCTGACATGTGGGGTCCACATGTCATACACCCGGTCCACAGCATAGTGCATGGACCGAGGGTCTATGGCCGGTCCATGGTCTCACCACTGTGCACTTAAGTTCCCGGGCCCCCTTGTCAATCCCAAAACTAAACCGGTATTTACACCACGCTTAACTGTGCTCGGCCCCACTTGTAAGCGAGATATAACGATGGCTAAGACATCCTTAACACTAATCATCAGCATTAAAGGCTAATGGCGGCGCTACAGTGGCGGTCGGAACGCACCACGCTCTCGGGCACGCGACCGCGAGCTTCCCCGGCGAACCAGGGCATGGCGGCGTGAGTGGGTGCTCAAAACAGAATGCCAGCGACCTTGCGCGCTGACGGTACAATGGCGAGGCGGAGGTGGCTGACGCGGCGGCAGTGTGGCGATGGCGGAGGCGGCGCTTCTGGCTCAATGCATATTGCAACCCGAGGGCTAAAAGATCTAGCTAAGCGTCGCATAAGCAATAGAGGGCTCGAGGACTCACCACGATGACCGGAGGTGGAGAGGTCGCTTGGTCGGCCGGCGACAAAGAACAGCGGCGGTGGAGAGGCTTCATCGAGGAGAGCTTGCCTTGAGCAAAGAAAGAGAACAAAAGATGTTGGAATCGCTCAAGTGACCCTAGCAGATGGTGTAAAAGAAGGCAATCGACAAGAGGCTCACCTCACCGGAGATGGGGAAGAAATGAAGCTTTGCGGCCAAAAATGGAAAAAGCTTCAATTCCCGGGCTCCTGTGAATCGATGGCCAAATTGCATGAGGGGAAATATTAACCAAGCCGAGGCATG
This sequence comes from Phyllostachys edulis, assembly GCA_036346405.1. Lineage (NCBI taxonomy): Eukaryota > Viridiplantae > Streptophyta > Magnoliopsida > Poales > Poaceae > Phyllostachys > Phyllostachys edulis. Next base: position 28,442,248 of record CM070568.1, on the reverse strand, counting down.
CATGGTGACGCACTTGAGCAAGGCTAATACTTACCGGGGCGCGGAGTTGGCACAACGACGGCTTCGGGAGCGTGCTCTGGACCAGCAGGGAGCGCGCCTCACCACCACGAGCTACACAAGAAGACAGGGCTCAAATTTGCGCCCAAAGGAGCGGTGATGAAAGAGGAAGGAAGGGGAACCACGCGGAGGAAACTCACCCGAGAGTGCAGCTCGGACAAGCGCCTGCCTCCTCAGCCACCGAGAGGAGGAATGGCCTCCAACGGGCGAGAGAGGGGGTATTATTCCCAGGCGATGACGGAAAAGGGAGCGGCATCACCTGGCGAAGCTAAGGGTTGGCCGAGAGGGGGCAGTGGACTCACGGCGTTGCTGTGCATTGACGGAGGCGGCAGAGCGGTGCGGCGACGTGGCGCGAGGCTTCTGCGCGAGCGCCAGTGCGAGGTTGACGACGCGCCTGACAGCCCGAGCCCACGACGCAGAGACACAGCATGAGCAAGCGATCGAGCGGAAGGGAATCGGGGCGGGCCGTTGGATCGAGATCCAACGGTCGACGTTGCGCGAGAAGAGTTATAACTGGCCGAAGCGGTACGCGATCGTGAGCGTTGATGTTTCATCGAATGGCTGCATGCGATGCGCGAGTGAGATGGTTGGGCCGAGCCAAGTCGGCTCGGGTCGGAGCCCGAGTCGGAGTCTGGTCCGAGCCTGATGAACAGTGATTTCAGGTTTTGTTTTAAAAAGGCTGAGAAGATAGGGAATTTTTGGAGGTAGCTCCGTAGCTCCAAAAATTCTGAAATTTTTATGAAAGCTTGGTGGATCAGAGAACAAGCTTGTGTAATTTTTCCAGAAATTTTTATGCAGTGCATTGCTCTCCAGAACATTCACAAGCTGCTAGGCTAGGGGTTTGACCAGAATTTAAACTGGTTTGACTAGCTCTTTTGAAATAGCAAAAAAAATCTAAAAATTATGAGATTTTTCAGAGAGGTTACTAGGGTGATCTAGAAGATAGGAAAAATATTTCCAGAGGATTATCACAAGATTGGATCATGGAGTTTTTAAGGACAACAATTTCCATCAATAGAAACATTGATATTTGAAAATAGGAATTACAAGGGGGAAATTTCTAGAAAATTTCAAATGACATCATGAGGCATCAAAAGTTTTAATTTATCCTCATTTTATTACATTCGAAACACAGACCATTGTTTGGGATGTTACACCACCCCAGCCCCCGAGCCACTTAAAGTAAGCGACCCGTCAAAGTACATCGTCCACTGGTCGTGGGAATCGTACTAGGGATCCTGAACAAGTTCAGGATTTATCCATTCGGCGATAAAGTTTGCCAAGATCTGGGATTTAACGGCCGTTCGGAACACGAAATGGAGGTCGAACTCCCCAAGTTCGACTGGCCATTTTGCCATGCGTCCCACTGTTTCCCTATTCTGGAGGATCGCTCCCAAGGGAAACTCAGACGGTACAGCTATTTTGTGCGCCTAGTTGAGATGAAAAAGTCGATTGCATCAAGCGTTGAAAAGAAGCGCCGGCATTTTTTTTAGACCAAATGGCATTTTGACATAGCAAAATATACCAAATGGTGTAATGAATGCAGTCTTTTCTTCATCATCTAGACACATATTGATCTGGTGGTATCCAGAATATGCATCTAAAAAACTTAACATTTCACAACCTGCAGTAGAATCAACCAACTAATCGATATGAGGTAAAGAAAAATAATCTTTTGGACAAGCTTTATTAAGATCAGTGAAGTCTACGCATATACGCCATTTGCCGTTTGACTTTCTAACTATTACAGGGTTAGCCAACCACTCTGGGTGGTCGACTTCTCTTATAAAGCCTGCTTTAAGTAGCTTATCCAATTCTGATTTAATAGCATCTCGTCGATCAGGGGCAAATCTCCGTAATTTTTGTTTTATGGGTACTTTGTCAGGCCGTAAAGCTAGCCTGTGCTCGATCACCTCCCTGGGGACTCCGGGCATGTCGGATGCTTGCCACGTGAAGACATCTGCGTTAGCTCGGAGAAAGGTGATGAGGACGTCTTCCTACTTGGGGTCAGAAGTATCCCCGATGCGAACAGTCTTCGAGGGCTCCCCTGCGTCCAGAGGAACCTCTTTGACCTGGTCGTTCAGCTTTGGTGCAGCTTTAGGCTTCGACTTGTTGGTCGAAGGCTGACTTTCTTCTCGAGTTGGTATTTGACCAACCATCTCGAGGGATCAACGGTCGCAGGTATGCGCCATCTTCTTGTCACAATGAATTGTGATTACTCCTTTGGGACCTGGTATCTTAATACATTGATACCCGTAATGAGTAGCCATTAAGAATTTTGCCAAAGTTGGTCGTCCGAGTATGGCGTTATGTGCCGTATCGAAATCGATCACATCAAAGGAGATTTTCTCTGTTCTGAAATTACTTGGTGAACCAAATGTTAAAGGAAGAAAACTTGGCCAATAGGTTTGGTGAAGACCCCGATGCGATCCATGAAAAGTGTATCGTACCGGTCTTACCTTAGTCTTGGGTACTTGCATCTCATCCAGGGCACTCATAAACAAGATGTTTAACGAGCTACCACCATCAACTAAAACTCGATTGACCCGACAATTGTTGATGGTGGGTTCGACCACAATCGGATATTGACCTGGTCGACTCGAAGGAATCGGGTAGTCACCCTTCTCGAAGGAGATGGTGACTTCTGACCACTTCGGTAATTTATTGACGAGAGGAGGATCTATGGAGTTTACCTCACGTTAAGCGACTTTAAGTCGTCGCTTTGATTCGTATGCCGATGATCCCCATAGATGTGCTCGGCGGTATGTTGCGGATCCTAGAACGACATCTCCTCATCGTCGTCGGCGACTTATGACCACTCGTTTGTCCTACACGCTTTCGAGAGTGGGAAGTGGTCCTTGTCGTTGTAGTAGTCCTCGAGCTTTCGTTGGAAGACCGGCGATTCTGAAGGTCATGTCCTTCCTTTTATGGAAAGGACACCACCTAGGCTTATCGTTCTTCCGATCGGGGTGTTTACCTTTGCCTCGATCGGAGTGCGGCTTGCAGGTTCATGGCTCTTTATCGTTTAGAGCCAAGACCTCCTTGGAACCACTGGCTTGGAGTTTTTGACCCTTCGCCTTGTTCTTGGACTTCTTTGCTTTCTTACCCTTCTTCTTACCAACTTCGCCTGGCTCTCGAGAAGTATTATCTTCTCGATCGATTGTATTGTTCCACTCGACCGTCTCAGAAGCAGTCGCGTATCGATCGACCATCTCAAAGAGCTCGGCGACAGTAGTGGGAGGATTCAAAGCGATATCTTCTGTTATTCTTCTACTGCAGACTCCTTGCTTGAAAGCCCTGATGACAGATGAATCAAAAACTTCCGAAATTGAATTACGAACCTGACTAAAACGCTTGATGAATTGGCGCAAAGTCTCGTGGTCATTCTGCCTCATTTGGTGCAAGTCGTCCTCCTTCCCAAGGCGATTGTAGGTGCCTTAGAAGTTCGCCATGAAAGGTCGTAGAGGTGTTGCCAAGAATAGATTGACTCGAGTGGTTGGTTTCGTAACCACGATTGAGCAGATCCTTCGAGCACAGTTGGAAGGTAATTCGCCATTACATGCTCTCCTCCTCCTACTGCTCGGACATCTATTGTATAAATTTGAAGGAACTCGATGGGATTTTGGGATCCATCGAACTTCTCCATGTTCACTGGTCGAAAACGAGGTGGCGGTGAACGGCTCGGAGGTCAGGCGAAAATGCCCGACATCCGGTAATAACTTAGCGTCTCCTTTGCGAGGAAAGAAGGGTTGATATAACCAGTGATCGTATTCGACGATACCTAGTAACAAGTTGACCCGACACATAGTAGGTCTCGGTCCTCGAGGAAATACTCCTCGTATTCCATCTGCTTCTTCTGCTGATTTCCATATCGAATGGTGGCGATCACCTCTTGAGGAGCTTATTGACCATCGATCGTTCGAAAGACATTTCTTGAGTAGGAGATCAATGCGACTCGCCGTTCGCCGATTTCTCCGCGGTGATATGTTTGATCGTCTGGTAGTTGAAGAAGTCGTATTACTCGACTTCTGAATGATGTCGGCGAGGTGCTTCGATCTTGCCATCATGGTCAAAGCCTTTGTGCGATCTCTTGACGAAGAGGTCGTAACTTTGCCTTCAGGCGAGCTCTTAGTAGGGTTCTCGAGCAAGTCGTTGATGTCTTTGGAGCTCTTGAGCTTCCTCTAATTGATATTGGATCTTGGGTAGATTTTTACGGGCGCAATCTTCTTCCGTCGAATAGCCTCAAGATCTTCCATATCGGATCCTTGTGGTGTCTCAATGGAGTCTTGAGTATGTCGAGGATTTCCTCGCGCTCATCAAAGTGTTGGTTCATGCATCACCGGTGGTGCCCTTGCCATTGCCACGAGGGGCGCAGTGTGATCTTCGGAGTGTCCCTAGCTCGGTCTCTATAAGGGTGACCTTGATCCGAGGAAGGGCGAAGACCTCCGTTGATGATTCTCACTTGCGCTCGAGGCCTCCTCACTTGAGAAGTAGTCGAGAGACACCATCTGGCGACTTGGAGTAGTCCCCTCCAGGAAGGGGGAACTCTGGGTTATAACCGTCTCCATCCGTAAGTGTGATCTGCGGAGAGATGGTCGAATTCTGAGAAAAACATGCTTGATCCGCTCTCTCTAGAGTTATTAGGAGAGAGGACCACCAGATCTTGGTGAAGTCACAGGTGTGGCTTCCAAAACTTGTCTCACGGAGTCGACCGCGTTAGGGGACTTGAACACTTGGAGGAAAAACTCTCGTTGTGTTGTGAGTCCGCCTGGGTGTAGTTCTAATTGTGGTCGGATTGACCCTTGTCCTTTGAAGGAATTGATTCCTCTGTTGGACATACTGTTGTGGGGATAAGAATCCCTCCTCAACTCTATTAGTGGCATAGTCTCCTGGATCTACGGAAAGATCTCTGGAGGCAGCAACACCATCGGATGAGTCGATACTCAGTTCGTAATCGAAACCAGCATCCATGTTGACATCTGTGTAATCTGCTAAGTCAAACCAGTTCTCCTCATTTCATTCTCCTGCCATGAGTGCATGAGATTTGGGAAAAAGAGAGTATGTTGACAAGAGATTACCGGAAGATCCCCACGGTCGGCGCCAACTGTTGGTGTTTTAGAACCGATCTTCGTAAAGATTGTTTGATTAGGGGTCTCCTAGAATGGAATCCGCGAGAGAGATTGACACGGGTATTTTTATCTGAGTTCAGCCTTCTCTGGAGAGAATAACAACTCTACTCCTATTTGTGTATGGTATTGAGTGTGTTTCGTACAATCGGGAGAAAAGACTAAGGCTATTACAAAAGATAGTGTCTAGCTGTCTTCCTGATTGCTTGTTGTCTCCTTCGATCACCCCCTTTTCCCTCTCTGACTGTTGCCTTTATATAGTCGTGAAGGAATAGCCATTTTCTCCTGATGAAGAGGCGCCTTATCAAATCTAGTAACGGGCGCATGTTTGCAGTAATCATCGGAGTGGTAACTACTTCACGCCACCTGACAGTTACTTGTCAGAGATAATGGGGTATTGCGTGCTATTACTTCGTATAATAACAGGGTATGCTGACTGCTTGGATTCCTTAATCAATTGGACCCACTCGTCTGTAGGTTTTATTGATCATAAGGTAGTCGTGGCTGACCTGGTCGTAGAAGAGCTTACGACTATGAGGTAGTCGTAAAATAACTTACGACTGGATAGTGATCGTAGAAGAAGTTACGACCATAGGGTAGTCGTAGCAAGACTTACGACTATGGGGGTGGTCGTAGAAGAACTTACGACCACCTGGTAGGCTTCTCCCTTGTAAGTATAAGGGGTATACCTAGGGACCACGTGACATCATATTTACCCATTATAAGAATTATAGATAAAAGATAAAATGAGGATTACTAGATCCTCGTCACTAGTGAACACCCGTCGGTGTTCACCCAGGCCCGCATTATCCAAAATACGGGGATCCAAGGCCCGTATGAAGAATCTTTCAAACGGGGATCCAATTTACCCGTATTGGAATGACGGGTCTTCACTATCCACTCCCGTGGGTGAAACATGAATGAATGAATGCATACGTTGAATTGAAAACATACTCTCAACGAAGCTTGGAATATCAACCACGAAAGGATTCATATAATACTAGAATTATTCGAAATTCATAGAATTTTAGCCATATCATAAGCAACAATCACTTTGAACGGTTAAACAATCAAGACAATTCAGATTGTATTTGCCTTTCGCGTTGCGATACGTTAGGAGGTAAGGAAGATGCCACTAATCTCGAAGCCTCTCCTTCTACACAATTAAGTTATTCAAAATATGAGCAGCGTGGTAACATGGCCTTCTCACAGCTCTACTACGCCTTCCCAAACCTAATGTTTAACTATTTGATCAACTCAAATCAGACTACAAACTAACGGGACCCATACTGGACAGAGGTTTTATAAATTACGTAACTTTCGTTCTGTAAGTCATAAAAATGCATTATCAGATTCTATGAAAAGATAACAAAATTATCTACAATAACCTAGTTGGCGACATCCTCTAATTCTGCCAACATCTGAGTCTAATATTCAGTTGAAAATCTAAAGTTATAATCTGACAGACAGAATATTCAACAGTGCAAGAAAATTCATATCTTTCAAATGGCTGAACCAAAATTCATGATCTTTAACAATCTGGAAAGCTAAGGAGACCTCCCTGAATCAGCCATTAACAAGACCCTATTTATTAAACAAACCGATCAGCAGTAATTAAATGAGACTTTACGGACGACGGTAAAAGATCCTAACGTATCTCCCAATCTACAATTCGAATTGAGTGATATTTGAACCTCTGAGAAGATGAAGACAATACTCACAAATCTCTAGGAAACCCTAACCTTCAATTAGGTCTTGAACTACAGCCCGGCGAGTAAGCAGTGAACAAATTCGATTCTATTGGCAAGCTGCTCACGATTCTCTAATCTATGGCAATTCTGAATCTAACTTGATCCAAACAGCGGGAGGCGATTGTTACCCTTGAAGACACTAATGGAACCGCTGGAGATCCCCGACGAAGAGCTCCTTCCCGTCCCCTTCCTTTCACCTTGGCGGCACACCCACAATCTTCTTCCTTCTTCCGCAGTCTTGGATAGCAGCGAGGAGGCACCACCAATGGAGGGGAGGCACTGGAAGCTACTGGAGAGGAGGAGGGGTGGCGGCCTTAAGGGGAGATGAGGGGTTGCGGCACAAGGGAGGAGGGGTGGCGGCACAAAGGGGGGAGGAGGATGGCGCACAAGGAGGGGAGGCTAGGGTTTTGGGGGGAAGAGGAGGCGCCCCCCCACTTGGCCGGCCACAAGATGGGCCTCCTGGGCCAAGGCCCAAGGCCTAGGTTGGTGAAAATTCACAGAAAAACCCTTTTTAACTCTTTATTCTCTCTTTTGCTTGCTTTCTTCCTTAGAAATATTCGGAGTATTACATAGAGGGGGCTGCATAGGAGGTTCTAAAAATATTCTTCCTTTCTAAAATTAATTCCTACAATTTTAGAGCTAAGCAAGATTTATATTGCAATTCAAGAACTACTCAATTTTAGTAAATCTAAGGCACCACAAAACAAGATTCTACAAATATATCTCTAGCACAACTAAATAAGACAATTTCAATTTGCTAGAAATATAAATCACGAGAAAGTAGAGGCAAAGAAATAACCAAATGATGACTCGCTATGTTTTGCCGTGGTATCAAAGACTTGCCGGTCTTCACTTGTTCATGTTGAGAAAATCCCAAGCAACTTGGACCGGCTCCACAAATTAAGCCTTACTCCTCGATTTCACTAGTGGTTGTTCTTCCTCCATTCCAGAGATGGCGAACACCGAACCACTCACCATTTGGCGCCAGGCCTCTTCACAATCTCCTTGAAGAGATCACTCGTGAACTCCGCCAAGCCGTCTAGGTGTTGGCAAACACCAAGAGTAAAGAACCACAATCTTAAGCTAACAACGATCAAGTGCTAAGGATCAATCTAGAATGAGTGCACTCAATTTTTCTCAACAACCTCACAATGAATGCAACAAGTGTATATGAGGTGTAGAGATAATGCTCTTAGCTCAAGGATGTTAAATGAGGTCTCTCTTTTGTGTCCTTGAGCTGGTGGAGGGGTAATTATACCCCCCACAAACAAATTCGACCATTGGAGGCAAAACCCTAAGGTTTTTCAAAGACGAGCGTAATATCTGCCGTTCATCGACCGGTACTACCACACTTCCTCCAACTACTGCTTGTAATGGCTAGCCTGAGACATAATTAATGTCTCGATCTGGTTTTGAAAATGTGTGCAGTACTACCACCGATTGATCATCGGTAGTTCACTCTCCGGTCATTCCGTTCACATAGGGTGAATACGACCGCTTCCTTTGAGGTCCATAATAGGCCCTGTCTGAAAATAACGTACCGCCTGCTAGTTTTTGGAAAGACCGGGTTGTGATAGTTCTGCTCAGCATTTGCGGTCATACCGCAACGCGGTAGTTCCGCCAAAAGAACTCGGGTACTACCGCCTTCTAGGGGAGCAAACATACTCCAAAAGGTTCACTCTGTGAAAAACGAACCGCCAACTAGTTTTTGGTCCAACCGGGTTGCGGTAGTACCGCACCACTATCCTGGTCATACCACTGTGCGGTAGTACCGCCAAGTAAATGTCGGTACTACCGACTTTTCTGAGAAAAGCTTAGTTGGATTTTTAAACAAACTCTAAGTGCATGCATGATCCTAGATTGATCCAAATGACACAAGAACATGCTATCAAGCTACTAGTCATGATCCCTCTTAATAGTATGGCATTTAACCTAAAATCTGGTCTTCCATCCTTTTCTACAAAGATCGGTAAATACAAAAGGATCCTAGACTACTTGTACCTTGTCTTTGAACCATATTGATCTTCATGTTGACCTTTAGCATGCATGTCCAGGTTGTTATATCATCACCAGGACTAAACCTTTAAAACACTCAATAAACATGTTAGTCCCATATTCACATATTGTCATTAATTACCCAAAGAAATTTTAGGGCCTAGATGCTTTCAATCTCCCCTTTTTTGGTAATTTATGATAACACAATCAATATGTGAGAAAGATATAGTTTTGAATATACCGTATGTAGTAAAATGAGTTGTATATTCTTGTTGTGACTTAACAAAATAATTCTTGCAATGAGCTTAAATGAGTTTTGAGAATTATTTGCTTTTTAAAGTCATTTCAAAGAAAGCTCCCCCTAAACATGTGCATATAAATGAGAAGAAGCTTTTGCAAGCACATGTAGAGATTTTTGAAAAAAATTGGCGTAGTTTCTTTTGCTTGTTGAAACTTGAGGAATTGACAATACTATAAATAACCATAAGATAGAGATTGCAATTCACGAGAATAACAACCATATTACCAAGTACCAATACCAAGTTCAACAATATTACCATGAAGTCATAGGAACATAATACCATAACAAGGTTCACAAGTCCATTACATCATAAAGAAAGTAAATAATAACTTGCTATACTTCTAGACTTCCTTCTTCTTTGCTTCTCCCCATTCACCTTCCTTTCCTTTTCTTCTCCCCCTTTGGCATCAAAATACCAAAAAGTCATTCAGCTGGATCTTGAGGAAGTGGTGGAGCTTGAAAGGTTGAAGCTTGAAGTGGATCTTGAGGAGGTGTGTTGAGGCGATGACGTCCATAACGAGCTGGAATAGACAAGGCTTGCTCAAGAGCACTCACACTTTCTGTCAATGCAGCTAGCCTATTGCTGGTTTCAGATTGAAATTCTTGTTGAGAATTTTGAATCTCCAGAACAGCTGAATATATTTGAGAAAGGGAAACTTGTTCTTCTTCTTGAGTATCTTCCCTTTGTTGATCCTGAGGATGAGTAGTTGCAAGAATAGGAGGACCCTCACGTGGCTTGTATGGTTTGTGGACAGATCCCACGATATCCGATCATTCTCAGAAGAAGCAATCTCTCGAAGGATAACATCAACCACATCAAATTTCCTGTCGTGCATGATATAATCTATCAAATTCCAAGCATGACCTCTAATGGCATCAAAATTCCCACTCTTCGGGAGAATGGTATGGTTAATTATCCTGTTGACCAAGCTGGGAATTGGCAGGAGACCGCCTATCTTTCCTAGAGTATATCTGACATTTTTCATCATAGTACTCCGTCTAGGCTAGAACCAAAAGGGCAGGTCTATCATAAACTTTCTCAAATCTGTTTGACTCTGTCCTTAAGGCTAGCTCAAACTCGTGCCTCTGGCAATCCAAGTAAGCGGTCCTTGTCATCCATGCCATCTGATTGAAATCAGGAGATATATATAATGTAGCATAGAATTGCCTAATTATCTCCTCATCGTAGTCACATTTTAGCGCTACTAGGTCATGGATACTGGCCCTTTGAAATAGCCGATATGTTACATCATACTTGTCCAGGGAGTTTAGATTTACCTAATCCACAAATTTATGATTAGCAAACTGCTTGTGGGGGCCATACATCTGTTCATAAACCAACTCCTAAAAACTAGTGCATGCATGATCCTAGATTGATCCAAATGACACAAGAATATGCTATCAAGCCACTAGTCATGATCCCTCTTAACAGTATGGTATTTAACCTAAAATCCGGTCTTCCATCCTTTTCTCCTAAGACCGGTAAATACAAAAAGGATCCTAGACTACTTGTACCTTGTCTTTGAACCATATTGATCTTCATGTTGACCTTTAGCATGCATCTCTAGGTTGTTATATTCATCATGGGACTAAACCTTTAAAACACTCAATAAACATGTTAGTCTCATATTCACATATTGTCATTAATTACCAAAACAATTTTTAGGGGTCTAGATGCTTTCAGCAGGCACATGCGACTTGGTCATGCTCTTCAGATCACTAAAGTGTTCAGGAAGTTGATTCGCTAATGCTTGCAAATCAATAATCTTCTAGACTTCTCTATTTGCTTCACTAGTGCATGGGTCATGTGCATGGATTCCCGTGGCTTGCCATGTAATTTCTTGATATTTTTCATCAAGGGGTTGATTCCCCCTAATGACGGGAAACTATCCTCATCAAATATACTATCAGCGAATCGGGCAGTATGCAAATCTCCCGTCATAGGGTCCAAATACCTTATTATGGATGATGTCTCATACCCACCGTATATCCCAGATTTTCGGATAGGGCCCATTGCAGTTCGTTGTGGTGGTGGTATAGGTACATAAACCTTGTAACCAAATCTGCGAAGATGAGAAATTTTCGGTGTTGACCCCTGCGCTAGTTGCATTGGTGAATGGATGTTATATGCCGATGGTCTAAAGTTGATGAGAGTTGCTGCGTGCAGGGCTGCGTGTCCCCAACATGTAGTTGATAAATTACAATTATGCAAAAGCGGTCGGACAATAAATTTAATTATTTTAATTAATACCTCTACTAGTCCATTTTAGGTATGGACATGCGGTATAGAATGCTCAACTTTAATTCCCATTGCCATGCAATAATCATCAAATGCCTTCAAAGTAAATTCTTCGGCGTTGTCCATTCTGATGGACTTCACATGATGATCAGAGAAATTATTTTTAATTTGAATTATCTGCAAGATTAGCTTTGCAAAAGCATAGTTTCTCGTATATAATAAACATACGTGCGACCATTTCGAGGAAGCATCGATGAGCACCATAAAATATCTAAATAGCCCTGATAGGGACTGTATAGGACCGCAAATATCTCATTGGATACTTTCTAGGAATGCAGGGACTTCATCCTTAACTTTCAGAGCAGAAGGTCTAGTAATTAATTTCCCGGTGCCACGTACGGGGCACACAAAATCTTTCTGATTTGGAAAATTCTTTACATCGATATTATGTCCCTATGAATTGTTAATTATATTTCTCATCATCCTAAGATCTGGGTGGTCTAATCTATCATGTCCGAGACAGAAAAGTTTAGAGCTTCTAAATATGGTTTTCAGGGCAGTATAAGCTGCGGGTGCCTTAATCTTAGTGTAGTATAGCCGAGTCTCAAATGAAGGAAGTTGTTCTAATGCCCTTTTTTCTCGCTTTGTAATGAGTATGTATTCCTTACCATACTCTTCTTGATTTCTCGTGGAAGCTGTTAGTGTGAATATCCTTAAAACTTAGGAGAGTTCTAGTCGATTTTGAGTACAATAAGACTTCTTTAATGACCAAATTTGTGTCCATCGGGAGTATAATGGTGGCCCTTCCTGAGCCTATTATACAAGCATCGCTGCCCACGATTGTCGTAAGACTACCAATATTCTTGCTGATCGACTGAAAGAATTTCGTCTCTCTTAAGATGGTATTCGTTGTGCCGCTATCATCTAAGCATACTTCCTCCATAGGACGCCACAGCGTTCTAATATAAAATACTTTATTAATATGTAGTAGGAAGCAACCAACACCTAAATAAAATACTTCAAACATCGAGCGTATCATGCTATTATTAGTGAATAAATGAATGAATAAAATAATATCGTCCAACCATCACGGAATAATTTTTTAAGGCTCTACACATCCATACCAAAGTATGACTTATTCCATCCACATACAAATAAATGACATTTAAAGTCTAAGTACATTACATGCACTAAATGAATCCACCAAGAAGTTAGAGACTTCTCTCAGGGGTGACATGCTCTTCCTGGGAAATCATGGCGGCATCTGTTGCAATATCAAGGGGGTTGGGGGGGTGCAGCTGCAAGAGTGGAGTCCACCTCCTTGGTCTGACGACTCTGCGAGTTCTCGCCCTCAGCGAAGACAAAGTGGGTTTCATGCTGCCCTTTGTCTCTCTTCATCTTCTTGGCCTTAAAAGTGTCGACGACGTGTTGCGGTTCTTCACAGATCCGCGACCAATGCCCCCACTTGCCACATTTATAGCAGGTTTGGTCTTGTTGACCATAAGGCTTGTCGTTCCGCTTTAGCTTGCTGGTCTTCTTTTCCCGTGGAGCATTTCGTTTGCCTTTTTGGACTACGGCCTTGCCCTTTCTTCCTATTTTCTTCATTATAGGTTTCGCACCTTGATACAAACTCTTGCTACAAAATACGTACTCTACCAAATATAAATCATTTTATCCTTCTCAACTTTTTTCTAATTATAAGTCATCCTACAACTTCGACATGCATTTATCGTTTCTTCCTATTATGCCATCATTGAACTTCAATGCTCGTATTCTCATGAATAAAATAATGTCTATCTCTAATTTTTTTCTCTCCTTCGGAACATTCTTAAAAGAAACTATTAAAGTACATGAATAAATGAAGGGCATCAATGCCATTTCTCTTATTCCTTAATTCGTATGCCCAAAGCTAAAATAACTTATATTTGGTGTCGGAGACGGTGGACATGAAAAAACAGAGACAAAATAAACTAATAAATAAAGCGATTTTCTGTAAGGGTACTAACAACCCAAAAAACAACAGAGTTCGGCCCTTGATAAGGTTGTGGCTCTTTAATGCAAAAAAAAAAAAAAAAAGCGAGAAGGAAACATAACAGGAACAGAAGCTTGCTAGACAATCATAATGTACAATGCCTTATCATTTGCCGAGATGAAATAAGCCAAGGAAATGTCTTATCCAAAACCCTGGCACGCCGAGCATGAACAGTCCATGACATTGTACAGCTAGCAGCAGAAGCTATCATCAAGCTAGCACATGAAGTCTGAACTCTGAAGAGCCTTTTTCTTTCTCACCCTGTAATCGACTTCTGCTGCACCTGTTGCTTTCTATTAGACCTGTTCATAGACGCCTGCCCGAGTTTTCTGGCCTGGGCCTTATTTTTTATCAGAAGCTCAGAAAAGCCCAACGATAACATTAAAAATAATAAAAATATATTTTATTCTCAAAATAAATTAAATATTTTTATTAAATTTTTAAAATAATATTATTTTATTTGAAACACGCACTCCGAGCCGGGCCAAGCTCGAGCCTCCCGTTCAAGGTCGGACTTTTCAGACCTTCTTTAACATGTCTAACGAGGATTCTAACCTGTGAAAGTATTCTTTGCCATCTGTTAAACTTGCTTTCACGCTTGCTTCTATGCCGGAAAAAGTAGACAGAAGCTCTAATTGTTTGGACATACAACAACTCCAGCTTCCTAGTTTATTAGTACCAGAGCTTAAGCTTTTGTCTTGGCTTGAAAGAAGGTAACTGATTTTTCGCCCCAAAAAATCAAGTAAATAAGGCCTATTCGTCCTAACGTGTTCGCGACTCGAAAAAAAAATAGTAACAAAAAACTCCAAGAACTCCGAAAGCACAAACAAGTGCAGGATAAAATTATGCATATAGGCTGACCTAATGGTGTGTTAGTTATATGTCCAAAGAGGTAATCATGGATATGATTGTATCACATCTATGTTTATGAGTTATAAAATAAATCTTGTTACATTCCTTAGATGAATTATCATTTATAAAGATTAGCAAATATTTGACTTGTTGGTGTAACTCTTTAATAGTTGTATGATGTTATTCTAAAAAGGTCTCTGGTTGGGATACTAGTGACTCATAGACTATCACATATATTGATTGATGATTATGTTTCACGGTCATACATATGAGAATATCGAATCAATAATGTGAGCACATGTTAGGGAACATAGTGTTGGACCCACATTGAGATGCTATTGAGATTGTTATGATTATATGTGTCATCAGTTAGACTCAAGCAATGATGATGTATTGTTATGATTATATGTGTCATCAGTTAGACTCAAGCAATGATGATGTATAATTCTTAGACATGATATCAGCATGGTTTTCTACATGTGTAACAGTATACTTAGGGGTTACCAAATGCTACTCCGTAACTAGGTAGTTATAAAGATAGCTTTCGGGTATACTATGAAACATGCAGAGGATATGACTAGTCGGATATGTGATTTGCCCTCCTAGTATAACAGAGAAATATCTCAGTAGGCCTCTCGATGTGGTCGGATAAAGGAAGTGTATGATTGTGCCACAAGTGGTGAAGAGTCGACTACACAAACTTATTAAATCACTAGATCGAGAAAAGGTTGAACAGTCCATGCATGACATATATCTCACATAGAGTTCGACCATATATCACGAGACAAAAGGGAATCTGTGAAAAGGTCATTTAGTCTTATTAGATATGAACTGGTCGTATGGGGATCTGATTGGTCGTGAGTTAGTCATACAAGATCACAAACTGGGGGAACTGGTCATAAGGTGTTCTGAACTGGTTGTGACCACACTACTACAAAACAAGCTATAGAAGACGTCTCATCACAGACGGTTGGAACCGTCTGTGATCGTCTAAATTGTTCTTAACAAGAACCGCTGCATGATTATCTCGGTCATCATAGGCGGTTATTATTAAGAACCGTCTGTAACGTATCACTGACGGTTCTATTTACAAACCGTCTGTGATGTCTCTGTATATCATAGACGGTTTATATTAAAAACCGTCTGTGACTTGGATTTTACTATGGCTTCAAATTTTTCTTAGTTTTTGATGTTACCATGGTTTGGAAACTTTCTTACTCTTCGATTTTACCATGGCTTGGTAAAATCGAAGAGAAAATTTTCAAGCTATGGTAAAATCAGCGAGTAAGAAAAATTCCAAACCATGGTAAAATCAGAGAGTAAGAAAAATTTCAAGCCATGGTAAAATCGAAGAGTAAGAAAAATTTCAAGCCATGGTAAAATCAGAGAGTAAGAAAAATTCCAAGACATGGTAAAATCGAAGAGTAAGAAAAATTTTAAGCCATGGTAAAATCCAAGTCATAGACAGTTTTTAATACAAACCATCTGTGATGAGATACTTATCACAGACAGTTCGTATTAAGAACCGTATGTGATGAGATACTTATCACAGACGGTTCGTCATACGAGCCGTCTGTGATATATCATCACAGACGGTTTTTGGTACGAACCGTTTGTGATTCACAGCGCGGGAGTTTGAAAATTTTTGAATGCGTGCGTGGGAGGCAAAATATTTTGGCGTTCTCCTTAAATATCCCAATGGCGGGAGGCCACCGTAGCCTTGTCTTCCATGGGGAGGGTGAGTGGTACTTCTTCAGCCCCGGGGCCGCAAGTATCCCAACGGCGTCTGCCCCAACCGCGCCACCGGCTCCGGCTACTGGAAGGCCTCCGGCTATTGGCTTGGTCCCTCCTCATGGCTTCGTTCCCCCTCCCCTTGTTGGTTATATTGGTTTGTACGTGCAATCTTGATTTATTCATTTTGATTTGTGATGCTAGTTATGCATGCATGGTGAGGCATTGGAGGTGGACTATCATGGCTTACTGAGGTACAATACTACTCCCCTCTATCTATTCTCTCTACCCTTTGCTCTGCGATGTGGGAATGGATGATGATATGGGCTATTGTTAGTGTTCTGATGGAATGGGTTGGTTCACCTAGTTGGTTCGACTGAGGCCAAAATAATAGTGGGAGGGGAAAGATGGTAAGCACCTTGCTTGGTCAGATTTGGATGGTGATGATGGTGCTGTGGTGATCGGGGTGTTCTCTGGTGTACTCACTGCATCTGCATATATACGATCTTCTTCCCTCTTTTTTTCAACTGTGTGCGCGCGTGCAATTGGATAAGTAACAAGGAAGCTGCTTAGTTCTCATGCAGGTTTGAGCAGTAGCAAGCAATCCGATTTTTTTTTGCAATACAAAAAACTATCACAGACGGTTCTGAATAAGAACCGTCTGTGAAAATAGACTATCACATAGAACCGTCTATGATAGCTATTTTCACAGACGGTTTTAAAACTGTCTGTGATGACCGTCTGTTATCACAGACACATAATCTGAGCGGTTCACAAAACCGTCTGTGATGACGGTTTAGAACCGCTGCGTGATGATGTTTTGTGTAGTAGTGCGAGATGTGAACTAGTCGTAAGGAATTACGAACTGGTCGTGAGTGATAAGGATGTGGTCGCGGATCATATTGCATAAGGTTCATTCGGTATAATTTTTATGTGTATTCGAGAGTCACTATGTCCTACTAGGAACTGCTATCGACTTGTGATCAGAAATGAGTTTTCATGTCACAACCGATTACGTATGAACCTACAAGGTTACGCACTAAACGGATTAGAACAAACTAGTTCAGATTAGATCCCTTATGTGTTATTTATAAAGGGAGGCATGAGACATATGTGATTATGAGTTATACCACCCAATCAAACCCTAATTTGTCACCTCCTCGAAAGACTTGCCGTATGTGTTGGTACTAGCACATCGGACTACGGTGTTCCACCTCTAAACGTGTGAATATCGTCGGTATTGCTTTGCATTGCAACAGACCGATCCAGACGATCCGTGACCTATGTAGGGAACGCGAGAGGTCTTGTAGGAGACGATCGGTGACCAAGGATGTTAAACAATCGACTACGATCACTCGGTGGCGACCAGAATTTTAGAATGGGTGTTCGGACTTTGGAGCTAGGTTCTCCAGATTTGCCGATCCGTGAGATGTCATCCAAAAAACAACGTCTGACGATACGCGCATATATATAATAAAATACAAAAAATATAGAAATTAATGATTTCATATGAGAAAATGGGCGATACAAGACAAGCATAATGGCATGAATTAAATAGCAAATTATAGATATCAATGACAGTTGAGGAGGCGGAAACTAGGAATAGAGCTATTTTTGTTCTAGGCTTCTTATTTTGCGAGTTATATTATTATTGTAGAGTCTGACCAAGACTTGTGCTTGGTGCTTGACCGTTGTTGTTTTCTCTATTTTTCTATTCTAGCACATGTGACTATACCGCTAAATCTTTTTTTTCCTCTAATAGTGATCGGTAGAGCTCATGTCTTCTTTTTTTTTTTAAAAAAAAACTTGTGCCTGATCTTGGTCGTTGTTGTTTTATCACTTTTTTGTTCGAGGTTATAGCATGCGGTTGCTAAAACTTATTTTCTTCCTCTAATAGTGATCGGTAGAGCTCCTACCTTCTTTTTCAATTTTTTTTCTGAGATGCATACCTTGCTAATCCAAATCTTTTTTGCTTTTTTCCTATCAGCAAGAATCCCATCTAAAAATGTTCATTCCATAGCACAAAAATTAGCATGTAAACATATTTAACAAGGACTCAACTATCTGTTCATTGCCCAAAGCAAAGATTGTATTTTTGTATAACACCCATTGGAAAGAACCAAGAAAGTAGAGGAAGAGGCTAGACTCCGGAAAAAACCAGAGCTAGAGCGAAGCAGATCCAGGGAGAAGAAGTGGAGTACACGGAACACACGTAGATCTCGAGAGAGGACGATGACGGTGAAATGGATATCTTTGCTCCTTTCATTGCCATGCTCCTCTCGCCACCATGTTGCTCCCTTGGTGCCGCTCTCTCCCTTCCTCCCTGTTTGTCGCGCTACCACCCACTTGCTCGCATCACATCTCTATTCGTCCATGCAGGTGCGCTGTCGCACGCTCGCCCTACACCGCCTCATGACTGCTTGTTGTCACGTCGTAGCGCCGTGTCCATCAACCGTCGCTCGCCTTCGTAGCCCGCGCCTCTACTCGTTCGCCACTTGGAGGCTAGAGCCCCCCTACCCCGGCCCACACACACAAAAACAACCACAGGATGAGCGAGAGAATAGAGGTTAGGGTTTGGTGGGCTGAAGTAGGAAGGAAAATGAATATAATGTGTTACATGGACCACGCGCGAGGTGTGGGAAGTGCGAACTGAATTTATTTGCAGATATAAATATATAATTTTAGCCTAATTAATAACATATACATCTAATATCACCTATTATATATCGATATTTTGGAAAAAAAATGGGTGTTAATTTGAACACCCATGACCCTGAGGGTCCGCCCATGCGATCACTACATCAACGCGTTCGATGTTAGACCAGGCTACTCCACTCTTTTTCTGCTGCACTGTGCGTCTAGTGGTAACGACTTATAAATTATGATACCTGATTTACACGGTATAATTTTGAATTATGCATTAGTGTCACGGTGTTCAACGTGGCACACAAGAAGTGACTGGAAGCAGCGTCTGATAGTGTTCAAGTAGCAGGCCAGCGTTATGGAAAGGGAGTGCAACAAAGGGACAGTAGGAGGTCAGCATCATGGAAAAGGAGGTGCAAACTATTACTAACAAGTCAAGGTACCAGAGAGGCGTGCAGGCATAATCAAACAGAGAACAGAGTATCTGCAACAGCGACGCGTTCCGAAAGGAAATGCGGAATTGAATTGAGCATGTAGAGCAAGAAGATCTGAAAGCGAGATGAAGAGATGATACACTCGGAGGTGCCTTTAAGTGCATTCAACCACCACTAAAACATGAACAAAATCGGTACTTAGGCCGCCATCAAGTTACAATTGCACCGTGGGACGTCGCACCGACAGCGTTAATTTATGGCAGAAAACATTCTGATTCCGCAACGTAGAATGCCAGGCGCAGCTAAGCAAACAGGGATTACAAATCACTCACCTTAAATACAAGAAAGAACTCCAATGCTTGCGAGGTGGAATTAGCCACTAAGATGCAAGGAAAAGGCCGTGTACCTGATAGGACGATCATGTTTAATGCTGCTATTAATTGAGATTTAAGCTGGCAGCGCCAGCAATGTTTACGAGAGGTATCAGTCTATCAGATACCCATGCAAGTGCATCAAGAATGTGATAAGAACAAAGAATGATAAACGAAAGCAATCTGCGGCGGAGTTTGAAGCATAGGGCAGGATAGAGCATTATATAGTTCAGTTAGCAACAGCATGTGCTTACCACCACAGGCAATGCAACCTAGATGATAAACAGTGCAAAATTAGCTCATGGTAATTGCAATATTACTTTCACAGCATCTAGAAATTTGATAGCTAAACAAATTACAAGTCATGACATTGAGATCCCACTTAAAATCATGAGAAACGATAAAAAATGGCTAAGCTAGTTCTGAAACAACTGATAATCGGCATAACTCACTCAAAGTTGCTGCCACGTATTTTTCTAACTAGAAATAAAGAGCTCCACAAGGATGGTAAAAAAAAGCTCAGAAATAAATATAGGTAAACTAAACCCAACCAGCTACCATATGAAAATCAAATTGCATTTCATACTTATCATCTCCATCTATTTTTTTATAATTAAGAGACGTAGACAAACCATAATATTGGCAACTATTTGCAAGTTGGCAACAAGATGGTGTAACAGGATTCAAAATGCATGTAACAGAAATGGCTACATGGACAGGCCCTTCAAGGTGACCTACATTGTTAGGATTTAGGAACATAAGAAATCATTCCATTCTGCTGAAGGGAATGCATAAGCCTTCCCATTGTTTCGTTCCTTACTTTTCTTAAAGATTCTTTGTTTATTTTCTGGCATATAAACCTGTACCTGTTACACTGTTCATAATTAATGAACAATAGTTCCAGTTTCTTTCTAAAGAAAGGTAATTCCAGCCTTTTGTATTTTCATTTAAGGGGCTATGTTGTTGAGAGAAATATTCTCTGATGGATACCGGCTTGAACAATTTTGGATTGCCTATCTGAGAAAACGAAATGTTTGAAGGTTGTCACTGAAAGAGTTTGGTACATTGGTGGCACCTAACAAAACTTAGTGCTCGAAGTATTACATTGTATGATTCCCAATCCAGACAAAACCCGAAAGAAAAAGACTGGACACAATAAAATATGCGAAGGGCTACCAATAGTATCAAATAGACATCCAAAAAGCACCGTCTGCGGGCAACGAGTATCTATCATCCACTGAATACATCAAAAGGGATCTGTGAATTCCATGCCAGGTAACCGGCCATATAATGATTTACTCTACTCCAGGAGCCAATATGTAATCCATGAAATACATTTTCTGCCTCAAAGGGGCAGAGAACCTGAAGAACTGTACAGCGTACGAAAGTATTGCAATGACTGACTAACTAAAACTATTAGCGAAGTCTGAAAAGGCAGAACACAAAAGTCATAAAGCAGCAGTCACATAAGCCTGATTGTCAATGAAATGAGAAAAAAAGCAATTTTTTCAGAATTTAAAATGTTTTAGAGCATGTGCTGGTAAACAAACAAATAAGACATAGAAAATAAAAAAAAAGTTAGAAAAGCCAAAACAACATTGACATCACCAAAAGTGACTCTGAAAGAACAACCCAAGAACCGAATGACCTACAATCTTGGAACAACGAAAAAAGAGCCAACCCTGAGACTTTGACCTAAATGGTCAGAAACACACAACTGCTTCAACTAGATAATGAATTAGTTTTATTTACTAACGTCATTATCAATCAGCATTCAAGAAGGAACATAAAATCCATCTAAAAAAACTGAGGATAGTGTAGAACAATGAGAATCCATAATGCAAAAACTAAATGGCAGTGCACCTGAATTACTTGAATCAGTAATAATCGTATAAAGATTAATACAAGTGCAACGAGGTTTCTGTCATAATTATCCATGATTTCTATGCTTTAGCATGCTAAACCTAATTTTTGAACAGAAATTGGACTTCCCTCGTTTGGAGTTTCAGATTAGCACAATGACAAAATAAAATAAAATATACAGATAAGTCTTTTTTTTAGAATCAATGATACAGATAAGTATTAACCTTATAAACCTACAAACACACAAATTATTCCACTACAAACTCTACCTCAAAAGCAAATTAGAAAGCATCGAGTGTTCCTGAATTAGCTGGTATCAACTGTGCTGCAGCAGAAGCTTGCAAAATTCAGCTCTTGAGAACAAAACTGGCCGGCAATAGCCTATCTGTATAGCCTAGTGGACTCCCCCATGGCATGCACCAGTAATGGTTGACTATCCCCGTCCTGTTTTGTTGTTTGCACTTATACTTCAATGCTGATTGACATCAGGGACAATGCGGGCTCAGATGTCGGGACCTAAAAATACAATTTTGGACTATATGTGTATAATGTATTAGTCTAGGATCACGCTAGTGCACACAGAGTTAACATAGATGAATATCATTCTACACAAGACGAATATAACAATAAACAATTAATTTGAATAACAAATAATGGTTGTGACCTTATGGTTGAGTTTACACTTATTAAGCCACGCAGGGCTGGCAGTAAAATAAATAAGCAACAGCGGAACAAAAGAAACTCCAGCGAAAACCCATCGACTCATCACAGACAACCGACTGGGGTCAAGACCTAACGATCAGCAACCTCATAGAACTCCTCCTCGAAGGTAGGTGACGATTCCTCCACTTCAGCTGAATGATTACAGTAAGAATGAGTACTCCGAATACTCAACAAGTTGTACCACAGAATGCAATTATAGATTATAGCTTATTACAAAGAAAATGGATTATGTGGCTATATTGCAATAAAGCAGCATTTGCAATTGAACACAAATAATAGATTTAAAGCGTAATTCAAAACAAATAAAGAATAATAATTTAACAATTGTTTTCACAAAGGCACATAGCCTAATCATTTCCTTTCACATAGCTATATGAATTAAATCACACAGTTGTCCCTTCCCAAAGTATTTTATGAAAATCTACCCCTTGTGTGAAATCCCCGAGCATGTCTATGACCGCGGATGCGGCTATTCGAATAGATTGTTTAACACTCTGCAGAGGTTGTACACTTTACCCACATGATATAACCGGTGTTGCTAGCACTAATCATAATAAAACATTTCCGAAACTTCATCTCAACAATTGACACTCCCGATGTGTTTTACCGTTGTACCAACCCCAACACAGCGCTTTGATACGACGCACACCGTTGGACCTGGAAGCGGTGAACCATCCATCGATGTGACTTTCAGAGTAGTCCGCACCTGCACCCATCACTGAGCACATAATCTACTACCTAAGTAATGAATGTCGAGATTCCATAACTTACTAAGTTAGGCCCATCCCATACTAGCCATGTGGTTGTACAGTTGTGGCTCAGTTCAATGACACACAAAGTTAAGTCCTTAATTGACCAAGGTGAGATTGCCAATTTCTAACCACATTACCATGATCATATTTCCCATCACACTGCCACCATATCACACAGTATCATCCACTCGCCTCAGTCTAAATATTTTCCCAACCTGCTAGTTTAAGTGTAACACATGCCATTAACGAGTAATAGCACATAATACACAGTTTTACACAAAGTTCCATAATCACTTAGTCAAAATTTATATTTGCAACTCAAATGATATGAATGACTCGTTGAATGGCAAAGCAAACTATTCGTATCTAACCAACCAACGTTGGTCCTATGTTATTACCAACTAATAATTAACCAAGTTAGGGTGACAAAAGATCATGATAATACAATAGACAAAGTGGATGGAAACAATTTGGTATATAACTAATCCCAAAGCATTTAAATAAATACTTAAAGTAGGATGCAGTAATTTGGATCAAAGTAATTTTAGAAAAACTGGGTTCAACATGGTCAAAGGTACAACTTATCTTGGAACAAGTCTTGGTACTGATCTTGGGCTTGATCAATTCCTCCTTCCTCGAAAACTCCTAAAGGTATCAACGTCTACTTGCAAACGAAAGCAAATACACAAAATAAATGCAAAACAGAGAGATAACAAACACCAAAAGTTAAATAAAAATCTCAGGATGGTATAGCTTGAATTTAGAAATTTGAATAGGCTCAAACGAAGTTCATATGAGGAAGAACGGGCTTTTGGAAGATCTAAACTCTAAAGAAATAACAAATCTGGATTTTCCCAGATTATTTTACTGAAGAAAAACCTTTTATGGCGTCAGCTTGGATTTTCTTTTCCATTCGAATTATTTTCTTTCAGGAAACTCTTTTATTTCACTGACATGTGGGAACGAGGTCTATAGACCTGGTCTACGAGAGGACAAGGGTGTATGGAGGACGTGGTTCACGGAACAGTGCACAGATCTATGCACATGCTGACGCATAAGCCACGTGGGCGCTGACTGGACCGAGAGAGGCGATGTGGTGCTGACATGGCCGCTATGTGGTTGCCACGTTAGCACCAAGCGAAGGCGGTGCTCGGAACCCTAGTGTTCCAGAGAACAGCGGCGCTTGGCCGGCCGACGAGGGTACTAGTGTGTAGAGGTGCTACGGTGAACTCGGTGCACACCTATGCGGCAAGAGGGCGTGAAGGATTGGCCGGTGGCGAGGTGGTTCGGGTGCTTGTCGGCGACGAGCACCGGTGATGCTTCGGTGGCGTTGAGGTGAGCCCTAGCTAGAACTCGTGACGGCAGTTCTGATGGTGTGGTCGACGACGGTGAGGCTTCAACGACTGCGCGACAATCGGTGAAAGAAAAGCTTTAGGCAGAAAACCTAAAACTCAAATTCCGACGATCTAAGGCGGATTCGGGTGGGGTGAGTTGTGGCTTTAGGATGAGGAGATAAAGGAGATCCCAGGGGTGCCTTTTATAGGGCAAGGGCATGACCGAATCGGCGAGATACCGTTAGAGCCCGTTTCGACTACGTGATGATTTCGGAGTCTGGCGGCACTATAGGATAAGATACGAGTTGGTTTGGATGCGGAAAGATAAGGGGATTAGAACAGCGGGGTCAGCGTGGGAATATCGAGTTATTTCGCCCATTGTCGGACGAAGCTCCAAAAGGTCAACAATGGTGGTAGTGAGAGAGGCTCACGCGAGGAGGAAGAAAACCGGGAAGAAGGAGGCCTGATAGGTGGGGTTCACCAGTAAGAGAGAGAAGGAGAGAAGGTTGGTGAAGTCGGGTAGGCCGTTGGTGAATAGGGGCTAGGCCGTCTTTGAAGAAGAAATGGGTTGAGCAAAGGAATTCAGCCCATTCGATTATCTGAGATTTTAAATAGATTTTGTAATTTAGAAATAGCAGTAAATCCAAATGGCAAATGGAAAATAGCAAATGAACTCGGAAAAATTACAAAAAATATTGGAAAGTATTTCTAAACACAAAGAACTCAAATAAAATAGTTTTGGAATTAATTGATGTTCAGATTAGTCACATTAAAATGTTTTGCTAATTAAAGTCCATATTAAGCTTAATTAAAATTCAAATAAAACTTGGGTGAATGTTCCAAGGGACTAAACTACTCACAAGCATTTTTAAATTTCAGAAAATTAGGATGTTACAAACCTCCCCCCTAAAGGAATCTCTACCCGAGATTCAAAGCTAGCTAGGAAAAGGCTAGGAAACTTCGGCTTTTAGCTCTTTTCACGCTCCCACATCGCTTCACTTTCGAGTGGTTACTCTCTTGAACTTTGTAAAATGAATGGTCTTACTTCGGTCCGATGCTCTGGCACATCCAAAATCTTGACTGGCTGGTCTTTGTAGGTGAGATCCTCTTTCAACTCAATTGAATCCAAGGGAGTCATTACTTCGCTGGCACACGAAGACACTTCTTCAACTACGAGACATGGAAGACATCATGTACTCCTGCTAACGACTGTGGCAGTTCAAGCTGATAAGTAATCTCTCCTCGACGATTCACAATCCTGAAAGGACCGATATACCTAGGGCAAGCTTCCCTTTGGTATGAAACCTTTTGACACCTTTCAGTGAAGTAACCCGAAGATACACAAAATCCTCTGGTTCAAAGCTGAGATTCTAACTACGATTATCAGTATAACTCTTCTGTCTAGATTGAGCTATCTTTAATCTTTCTCTGATCATAGACACTTGGTCTTCTACTTCCTGAATAATATTTGGTTCGAATACCAAACATTCGGCTGTTTCTGACCAATTCAGAGGGGTTCTACATGCACGACCTGATCTCTTCCCATTTCCACTATGGGATCTTTAGGGGTTGCAATAGGCCTGCTGGTCTCTGATGTTCTACTTTTACTTTCTAACATATGTCACACAAGGCAACAAACTCTGCGACTTCTCACTTTAGATTTGGCCACCAAAATTTATTCTTAACATCTTGATACATCTTAGTGCTTCCAGGGTGAATAGAATACTTCGAGTCATGAGCTTCCTTTAAGATTAGCTGTCTCAAACCATCAACATCTGGCACACAGATACGTCTATTGATCCAAAGTGTATCTTGATCATCCTTGGTGAAATCCTTGAATTTTCCTTCTCCCATCTTGAGCTTAATGTCCTTAATCTTAGGATCATTTGGTTGGGCAGCACAAATCTATTTTTCCAAAGTTGGCTGTACTTCCAAACTAGCTACGAATCATTCGGTTACAACTTCTAGCTTTAAATTATGAAATTCCTCATGAAGTTCTACACAATTCTCTTTTAATTCCAAAGCATTATAGTAGCTCTTACGACTTAAAGCATCTGCAACAACATTGGCTTTACTGAGATGGTAGTGAATTATGAGATTATACTCCTTTATTAACTCCAACCATCTTCTCTACCTCATGTTCTAGTGAGACTGAGTGAAAATGTACTTTAAGCTCTTGTGATTTGTGTATATCTCACTACGGTTACCAATAAGATAATGACACCAAATTTTCAAAGTATGCACCACGGCAGCTAATTCCAGATCATGGGTAGGGTAATTCTCCTCACGGGGTCTCAGTTGTCTTGATGCATAGGCAACAACTCTTCCTTCTTGTATCAGAACACAACCTAATCCTTAACGTGATGCATCACAATAGATATCAAAATCCTTTCGAATATCTGGCAGAATTATCACTAGGGCTAATGTCAAATGTTTCCTTAATTCTTGAAAACTTTCCTTGCAAGTTGGAGTCCAAGCAAACCTTTTCTCTTTCTTCAACAATTGCATAAGAGGCTTAGCGATCGTCGAAAATCCTTCAATAAAACGACGATAATATCCTGCTATTCCCAAGAAACTACGAATCTGAGTCACTGTCTTGGGCGGCTCCTAGTATAACACAGCTTTAACCTTACTAGGGTCAACTGCTACTCCTTGAGCTGTCATCACATGACCAAGGAAATCAACTTCTTGTTTCCAAAAATCACACTTGCTGAACTTAGCATACAACTGATGCTCTCAAGTTTCTCCAGTATTATTCTCAAGTGTTCGGCATGTTCTTCTTCTGTCTTGGAATAGACCAATATATCATCAATGAACACTACCACAAACTTGTCCAAATATTCCATAAATACTTTGTTCATCATGCTTATGAAATATACAGAGGCATTAGTCAGACCAAAAGACATGACTAAGAACTCATAATGTCTATACCGTGTAGAAAAAGTAGTCTTCGGTATATCCTTTGGACAAATTTCAACTGATGGTAACCTGATCGCAGATCGATCTTCGAGGACACTCCGACTCCTTTCATCTGATCAAACAAATCATCAATTCGGAGAAGTGGATACTTGTTCTTAATAGTAACCTCGTTAAGGGCATGATAATCAATACACATCCTTATACTTTCATCTTTCTTTCTGACAAACAAGACTGGCGCTCCCCATGGCGACGAACTAGATCTCACAAAACCTTTCTCAAGAAGTTCTCCAATCTGTTTCTTCATTTCTACTAACTCATCGGCTGGCATCCGATAGGGTCTCTTGGAAATCGGTGCTGTCCCTGGTACTAGATCAATAATGAACTCAATGTCTCGATCTGGTGGTATTCTAGGCGAATCTTCTGGAAAAACATCTGGATAATCTCTAACAATTGGCACATCCTCTAAAGAAACGGTCTTCAGAATATTGATTACTAGATGTCCATTACGCACTATGGTGGCTAGAAACTCTACTTTCTTTCCATTGGTACCTTTGATTATTACAGCTCTTCGGCTATAATCCAATACAACTTTGTACTTTGATAACCAATCCATACCAAGTATGACATCTAAATTTTGGGTGTCCAAGACAATGAGGTTGGCTAGAAACTCAGCTCTAGTAAGGAGTAACTTAGCTCCTAAACAGTCCACTCTAGAGCTCAACTCTGCTCCAAGCGATTGGACTAACAGAGTATGCTAAAGATGTATAACTTCTAAATTATTCTTGGTTGCAAAAACTCGAGAAACAAATGAATGCGAAGCTCCAGAATCAAACAAAACTGATACAGATACTGAGTTAACCAGAAACTTACCCAGTACGGCGTCCGGTGCTTCTTGAGCTCCTTCCAAGGTGACGTGGTTGACACGGCCTCTGACCACGGACTGCGGTGCTCCTCTGGCTTGACCGGTAACATAAGGTACTCCTCAATTGTTGCTTGGCACTGGCGTCTTGGCTGGTGTAGCTCCAAGGTTGAAACGGACTAGAGTCATTGTTCCCTTCTAAGGGTAGTTGTTAGCAAAATGTCTTGGCTCCTAGTAGGTATAGCAAACTCTCGGGGTGTTCTGCTGATGACCTCCTGGATTAGGGTTGACTGTAGCAGGATTACAAAAATTCTAAGCGATTGGATGAGGTGCTGAAGCCAGTGTAGGTGTCCTAAACGAGTTCTGCAACAGAAAGCGAGTGAACTGCTGAGGAACTATCCTTGCTCTCTGCTGAGACTGATGACTTCCTTGCTAAGCCATTCTACTTTTGCGGTTGTCATCCAACTCTCTGTGTTTGTCTTACAGGATCAACGCCTTATTGACCAACTCTTGAAAGTCTGGAAAAGTATGAGCAATTAGACTGACTTGCAGTCTGGTATTCAATCCTTTCATGAAACGACTCTGATGAGCCTTGTTAGTAGAGACATCTTCTGCAGCATAGCGTGCAAGCTGAGAGAACTTGTTGAGATAATCAGTCACTATCATGCCTCCTTACTTAAGTGCACGGAACTCATCCTTTTTCAGATCTATGATTCCCTCTGGCACATGGTACTAGCGAAAAGCTATAGAGAAGTATTCCCAAGTAATGTTCTGTGGTGTCTCATGTGCAGCACAGAAATTCTCCCACCATTTAGTGGAAATTCCTTCCAACTTAGCATAAAGAACCTTCTCGTCATCGTTGCATTGTGTGATCAACAACTTCCTTTCAATCACACGAAGCCAATCATCAGCTTTCACTTGTGAAACATTCCCAAAAAAAGTTGGTGGGTGAGTCCTCATAAACTATGCTAGCTTAGACGGTCCATGATGACCATGAGCAGCTGGTGCTACGTTGTCGTTGTTGTTGGCTTGGTTGTTGTTCATGTTCGCATTTGGTTCATCATTGTATACATCATCCGAGTCCAGGCGCCATGAATGCTCAAAAGTTCTATAGATCAATTGTGGGTGCTTGAGGTGGAACTACTCCTGCAAGTGGATGTTCATTTCCTTTTGACCCATTGGTTCTCGATCCATTGGTAGCAATGTTATGTAGTCTAAACCATCCGCGAAAGTTTGAAGGTTTAGATAAGGTAGCAAGCATAAGATAAGTTAAGAAATAGGCGGGGGTAGGTTAAACCCAATAAACACATTACAAGAACTCAACTAAAATAATTATTTATTAATAAAGGTCCTAACATGACTGCAACAAATGCCTAAGGGCTTTTGCAGCTCATACTACACACAATAAAACAAGAGCGAACTTAACAGACAAATCTACCGTCTAAAGGACGATACTCCTAATCTTAAGCCGACACGTCTCTCACACACTGAGCCCCAACTGGCTAAGCCTAAACTCAGGTGACTCAATCGCGAGGTAATCTCCACAACCATGGCGGTGTTCTACTGTTGTAGACTTGGAAACATGCAGCATCATCCTCAAGAATCGATCCCGATGTCCCGAACTAGCGCAACAGAACAAGTGGCTTGGGCTCCTCTCGATCGTTAGGCTCTTGTAATGTAAGCTCGTGTACGACCGACATCACGAAGCAAGAGTGTCCTCTTTAATGAAGGTGTAGGGTGTGGGCTGACAATAAACTTTCGTAACTCATAGATCTACCCTTCTTGCAGTAGAGGTTTGAACCGGCTAACATGATCAAGGCCGATCTCAGCGTACATATGGTTGGACTGCAAGAAGAGAGTATGAGGCGAGACAATATTTAGATAAATACATGGCGAAGTCGATAATGATCGAGATAAGTATGCGAGAATGAAGTGCTGGAGTCTAGATCAGTACTTGTTCATCGAGAAGCACCAAGTCGGTGTGATCGATAAGGCCGGTATCACTTCCTCGGCGGTAGTGCCATAGTGGAGAAATCCTAACACATATAACCCAATGTTGGTTGCCTGGATTAATCTGGGGAAGAAGCACATATTCCATCTGTATTCCTGTCCAATGGCATAAAAAAAAATTAAACATGAGTTAGTTGTCTGCTATGTTGGTAAAACAAAGGAATACCATGGATTATGGTGCAGTCTACATAAAGGTTACATACATAGCAATGTAGCACTGAACAACTACATAGCAGGAAGCATAATTTTGAGGACAACTCCGATAGTGTTTCTCAAGGAAAAAAACTTTATAGTCTTTAGAACAATTCCGATAGTGCTTGTTAGTGCAAAACTTGAAGCATTTTAATGCACGGTGTGTATTATTTCGTGGAAAGTATGCATCCAAAGTGTCGGAGTAAGAAAGGTAGAAGGTGTCTGTTGTACCGTATGGTTCTGTAGTTTTTAAGGGTGCATCACACACAGATATTGTGCTATAGGTAAAAAGGAGTGTCTATAGATAGCAACATATAGTTGAGTTGTTGTTTTTAAGGAAGAGACCTTAAAATATCCGAAACACGATATTCCTAGTTTGTGAACCACATGCATCATCATCGCTTTTTGATAAGAATCTTAAGAGCAATTCTAGACGTGACACGCTAAACAAAGAACATATAATTGGTCAGGTACAAACTGGTTTCTTTAAGTACAAACCAACAAACGATAGAGTTTGACCTTGACTTTTATTTATGGTCATTGCATACGAAAGCCAAATCAGGAACTGTCGGCGCTGTAGCACAAATGGTAACTTAGAATATCGGTTTGTCGAAACTATCCTAGGAATATACACAACGCCTCCAATATGTGAACTGGTCATAATGATAGCCTCAATGATATGCTGTCCAAGGTTTGTTTGACTTTGATTTCGAAGAAGCATAATAGGAGAGCCTTGTTTGAGGATCAATTTATGCTGGGGGAAATTGTTTATACATATCGTATTAAGGAATTCAATTGGGTGGAACATGGATGGCTCGCTATCTGTATCTGTTGAAGTAGATATAGAATCACAACTAAGATACTCAAAGCTAGATCCTTCCGCCATAGAAATAACAAAAGAATTTATCTCGTCTGCCATCTCATTTGTAGGCATTAGGATAGCGTGCTTGTGTAGATACCCAGGATCATGATAAGATGCTTGGAAATTCCTGTAGACAAACGCAACAATTACAACTATTTTGTCACCATCAGTGTGGATGAGAAGGTCATTTGGAACCTCAATCCATGTAGTTTCAGGCTCACCTTCGTGTGTAGTGGCCGGGAGATTGCCATTTCCAAGATCTAGGATCCATTTACTAAATAATGGTATGGCACCATGTTGATCTATTTGTCCGAGCTCAACAGAAAGGCACATAATTATCATTAGTTTTAAAACCGTGACAAAATGCCAAAGAGGCGAATTCACTATCATCGTGATCAACAATTTGCGAATCGCGCCCTCCTTCGATAACCGGCAATATATGTCTAAGATCACCACCTAGCACAATAACTTTACCACCGAATGGTAAACTGGCAACGAAAGGATCATTAATTCATAAAAGGTCACGAAAAGTTCTATCAAGAGCTTCAAAACACCTCCCATGTGTCATTAGTGCCTTGTTCCATATAACCAAAGAAGTTTTTTTAATGAGATCAGCAAGCGATGAGCCTGTTTTGTTGTCGCAAACAGTGTTTTCATTTAGCTCTAGAGGTATTTTGAAATGTGAGTGAGTAGTTCTCCCTCCCGGTAACAGGAGAGATGCAACACCAGAAGACGCCATAGTAAGGACAATCTTGGTTTGCACTCGTAAGAAGGCTACAATTGTGTTCCAAAGAAACGTTTTGCCCATCCCACCAAATCCCGATATGAAAAAGAATCCTGGCGAAGCAATAAGAACACAATCAGTAATAGATGTATAGGTGGCTGTCTGATCTATGTTAAGTTTAGCAAACAAAGAAGACGCTTCATGTGCAAGTTCAACGCTATTATAAGACAGCTCTTCATGTATGAGCCTATTTCCATCTACATTTTATGTGGGGGAAGTTTGCTTTGGCAAATTATAATCAATTATTCTTTATAATCAATTATTCTTTCTCCTTCTTTTATGAAGATTGTTTCTAGCTCTCTGAGAAGCATATTCTTAAGGATCGGAGAAGGATAACATAATCGTGGTTGTGTAGAGTGACTTTAGTACGGTATTTGAAATCATCAACAAGCTCACCCAAGACCTTTCAATTTTCATCTCTAACATTACAGAAGATAAGCATAGTAACAAAAAGTTGTCTAAGTTGTGGGCAAGTAGCTGAACATAAAGCTTTGTCAAATTTGTAATACCACTCATTGTCGTCGCCATGTAATCCTCGTGCAGCACATGTTTCTTTGAAGGTACTAAAAATCGTTCCTTTGAGTGTGCTAACATCGGCATAGCATGTGACACCTTTAACGATCATTATAAGCATTCTTAGGTAATATAGTTCACCGCTCGAAGGATGGACATGACACAGGCGGCTTATCTTCTGACCTTTTTTTGCGAATGTCCCATGATCTAGAGCCAGTGTCCCACGACCATTCAGTCAGGAACTCACAATAGGTTAATAAGCGAGCTGTTGGATTTATTTGGTTTGTTACAAACCACTCAGTAAGCATTGTTCGTTTAAGGAAGGTGCTAGATACGATGCTTGCTAAATTTGAATTTGAGCAAAACTAGATGAATTTCATGTTTGGCATATGAATTGGGAAGAGCTCTACTGCTGGGATCTTACTATGGATGTCATAATCATATATCCTCCAAAGCGTGTCCTACTCACATATGTATCGACATTCTAGATACTCCTTAATCTCATCTATAAAAGAAGCAGCACCATTGTCTGTAGTGTCAACGGATGAATGAATTTTGTTGAAGAACATTTTTGCTCGATTAGGGTCTTTAGTTACGTATTTGAATAAGTATTTTAGGACTTTTGTCTTATTACACCATTCTACGTTAATGTGAGCATGGTACTTCTTAAGGAGAGACATGTTATGAGGCACAATCCATCTATTATCAAGATGACATCCATTCTTTATGATGTAACAATTATTTTCGTAACGCTTATAGATGGGAAGACCATTGCTATCGATGGTGGTTTCATTCGGAATGATTTAGGTAATGTTTAGAACACGCCTTTTTTTTCATACGCATATATCTTTCATTGAGATTTCCACACGGCCATGTACCATAAACTCGCTAACTAAAGTATAGCCTAAAGGATCATTAACAGATCTAGTATCTCAATGCTTATAAAAGAATCAATAAGAGCAGGGTCGACTCTCCAGTACAATCCGACAACCAGGCAAGGATATGAGCGTGAGCTAAGCCTCTTTTTTGAAACTCCATGGTGTGTAGGACTGGAAACATGAAGATAGGGAAAACACGAAGGATATATCATAGCAAAAATAAGTGGATGAAACATGCAAAGAAAGGATGAAGGTAAGAGAAACAGGGCAATAGGTTGTTCACATGCTTTTACAGGGCCAAAGGCACGTCCGTCGGTTATTTTAACCAAGGTACTAGTTTAGTTTCATGTTATATAGCCTAACTGCTATGTCGGGTCTATCAGCTGATGTCTATCTAGGTTCAAACAGTAGTGCTTCATCCATTTCAGGCCACCTAGGATTGCATGTAAAAGTTGTAAAAGGCCAAAGGACCACGACTTGGCAAATTGCCACCGTGATCCTAATAATTTTCTTCCATGTAACGACGACCACCAAGAAAGCTCAAGGTAAGATATTTTTTCCTATAGTATTGCCGCCTAAGCAACTCGAGCTTACGGCATCCGTGATACCTTGGAAATGCTCGGCTCTAAATTGGTCTTGGGACAACATAATGAACGCTAATCTGCACTCATCAATCGGCATCAACCTTAATCTGAAAGGCATAACATGCCACAACATAAATATGGGTTATATTCGTGTTTTCTATAATGGCGTATAACAATAGTAGTCCCAAGATAGTCATCTTTTTCCCGTGTTGACCATTTTAGATCAATGCCGCTTATAAGGAACATTTATGTAACATCCCAAACAATGGTTTGTGTTTCAAATGTATAAAAATGAGGAGAAATTATAACTTTTGATGCCTCATGATGTCATTTGAAATTTTCTCGAAATTTTTCCCAAGGGATACCTAATTTCAAAGACCAATGTTTCAATTAATGGAAGCATAGTCCTTGAAAACTCCTTAAGAAAATATTGGGATCATCCTCTGGAAATATTTTTCCCAGCTTCTAGATCATCCAAGTGACTCCTCTGAAAAATTTCAAAATTTTTAGATTTATTTTGCTATTTTTCAGAGTTCAGTCAAACCAATTAGATCTTTAGTCAAACCCTAGGGCAGAACCTTGAGAAATTTATAGAAAAAATTTTATTGCATAAAAACCTTTGGAAATTTTATACAAGTTTAATCTTGGAGTTAGGAACCTCCAGTAAAAATTTTGGAATTTTTGGTGTTGTGCAACTCTATCTAAAAATTCCTCAAAGGCTCAGCCTTTTGTTTTCAAAACCTAGTTGCTACTATTTGGGCTTAGGTCGGACCCAAGCCACTTGGTTGAACCCAACCAACTTAGCACGCTCGGGCCAGTCCGAACTAGCGCAGGGCTTTTGGGACTGTTAGATTCCATATCAACCGCCCGGATTGATGGGAATGTTCGGATCGCTTGAACGTCCATTTCAATCAGGACCGTCCAATCTCAATCGGACCGTCCGCATCGCTGGGAACGCTCGCACCACCCAACGCTGCAGTAATCCGAATCGCCCATTTTCAATCGGACTGTCAAGATTTTCTGACTAGACCATTTGACCCAACCCACTCCTTCAAACTGACCTGAGCCACTTTCGCTTGAGCCGTTGCCATGGTGGGACCTACTTGTCAGTTTCATCTCTTACCTCCCGTGGCGCTCGCACAGAAGCTCAACGCCACGCACCCTTTGCATGCTGTGCTGCCCCATCAGCACCGTGAGCCACCGCCCATTGCGACCACTCCTGGAGCTTTATTGCTTAACGCCGCCTCCATTGCTGTCATCTTTCCCGGTTAAAACCCCTCCAAATCCTAGTTTCTCCTCACTTCTACTCTTTTCGGCCGAGGAGAAGGAGGCTCCCTTTGAGTCATCTTTTTGGTAAAATCCTCATCTCCATGTCCCTTAGTTTCCTTCTTGCATGTCATTTCCATTTTGGCTAATATGAGCTCTTGATTTCTTGTGTAGTGCTCTAACACCTCCGCGCCATTTTCGCCTAGAGAGCGCCCAAGGCCACCTTTGTGCCAAATTTGTCTTCGGTGAGTTTTATCCTCAATCTTGCGTGTCATATCGTGTCTTTAGGTGTGACATTGAAAACCCCTCAACTAATTTGGGCAATGTGTT
This sequence comes from Phyllostachys edulis, assembly GCA_036346405.1. NCBI lineage: Eukaryota > Viridiplantae > Streptophyta > Magnoliopsida > Poales > Poaceae > Phyllostachys > Phyllostachys edulis. The sequence continues at coordinate 28,406,847 of CM070568.1, read as the reverse complement.
GTAGGAACTCGTGGATTTTGAGTTTCCTCCATTTGCGCCGACAAGATCCATTTTCATCTCCTTGTCGATCCAGTAAGGCATTTCCCAATTCCACACTCTCCCACCATATACTGAACCTACTTAAGATATCTTGATGCTTCATGGATCTTTTCCTTGCTCAGTCGTTCTCTCCACAGAGAGCCGAGGCCAAGGTTATTAACGACGCCACGCCACCTCGAGCTTCTTTGGACCTCTCCATCCTTTGGTAAGGTCCTTAGTAACCTTTAGATATGCATGCATGCGATTTTAGGCTCAAAACACACTCGAGTTGCAACATGAAAGTTTGCCCGAACCTTAACACCACTCCTCTCCGGCTAGTCGCCGGTATAGGGCATCTCAACCACCACCACCACCTCCAGTAGGTGCGTAACGCTATTAGGAACCCATTCATGCCCTTAGCTCACGCCGGCGTGGACCACATCGCCGGTGGTGAGCTCAGCATTGAACTCGGGTTTTTGTCGTACCCCGACAACCACTGTAGCATAATCTTTAGCTTTTAATCACTGTCCTAACCATTCTTATCTGTGTAGATCCTGTAGTTTTGAGTTAATGTAATTCTTACATGTGGGTCCAGCCGTTAAAGTGCCTGGTAGCCCCTCACTTTGAACCATCGATTTTGAGATCAACGTTCCGGATCGATTGAGCCGTTCGGACCATCCGCACATTCCCTTCACATGCACCGTACGATTTGATCTCAATGGTCTAGATCGTTTTGGCCGCTCGGACTGCCCGAACATCCCATCTCATTTGGACCGTTCGATTTCAATTCAACCGCCTAGATCATTTTGGTCATTCGGACCGTCCGAAGTCTCTCTCGTTTGGGCATCCGATTTGAATCAACTACTGGATCATTTGGGCTGCTCAGTCACGAACGAACCATCACATAGGCCGTCCGATTAGATCTCAACGGTCCAAACGTTATCACTCAGGTTTATAAGAAAATCTGTATATCAATTCACTACTACAGATCGACATATAGCAACGCAGTATGTGTTGTCAGTATGTATGAAAAAGTGTTGTCACGATTCTAGCAACACAAATGTTAAGTGTTGTTATAGGTGGTGTTGCTAGGATGAGCCTGTGCAAAACAAATTACATGTTGTTATACATAAGAATAGGTGTTGCTGACATATAGAGCCTGCAACGCATTTCTCTATTTATAACAACACATGTGGCACATATTTTAACAGCACTGCAAACACTTATCAGCAGCACATGTTTGTTATCATCAACACATTTTTATGGCTAGTTGCATATTTGTAACAAATTCAAAATAATAATTAATTTTGCAATTTATGAAAGTACACAAACTATTATCTCAATACTTTTCATTCAATGTTTGAGAATATAAAAATTATACAACTCAATATAAGAACACCGAAAAGTGAGATTGCATTGCACATGGAAATAAATAAAGGTATTGTCATTCACATCATTCCATACATCAACTAGAGTTTGTTGAAAATGCTAAACATGATAACAAGTTTAAATTGAGTCCTAAAAAGCCAAACATAAGTATCGCTAGCTAATCTTCATGAAGTCTCTTCTTGACTTGATGAGTTGGTGAGGAATAGATCCAAATAGAAAATTCAACCATTAACCTTTTTAACCTGCATGAACAACAATAAATTGTAGGGGTATAAGTATGTATGATATAGAGATAACTCATTGAAAGTAAAGCAAGCCAAGACAAACATACAAAAGTTGAAGGCCAAGCTACTGTTTTTCCTTTTGCATCACCGATTGTCTTGTAGTGGTGCCATGGCCTTACCAGCACCTCATTTTCTTCAATTGGAAAAGTAATACGCTGTTTCCAAAATTGATTACTAAGCTTAACAACATCACCTTTACGAATATCCATGTGACACCATCCATTAGCATCTACCTTTAGAGGGGTCAAATGTGTCCATGGAATCGCCTTTAGCTCCCCTGAACAAGAGGATCCATCAGAAGGTTTGAACAATATGTGATCAACTCATAATCATTAAGGAGGATCTTAAGTTTCAGACACCCAACATCTTGCTGGCTTGCTCACTCATTCAACCCCAAAACCCCAAATCACTTATTCAACCAGCAAGCTCTAGTTGCTGCTAGCCATGATGCCGACCAGGGCCTCTACCACGCTCCAGCTTCGGCCACGAGTATGTGCTGCCGCATGCCGACATGTCCTCACCGTGCGCACCTCCGCTGCTCTACGAGACTACATGCGACTACGCCTGCCGACTGCCGCCTCTCGCCTCCCCTCGTGCTTACGTTTAGGCTAAAAATCATACTGACCAAAATTACATTCAGGGAGTAATAAGACAGGATAGAAAATGATTGACAAAATAATACAGCTGAAAGAAGGTAAACATATAAAAGATAATTCCCAATATGCAGTCACCTACAATGATATTGCTCTTCCGAGTTCTAACATGCAATGGTCTGTTCTCGATGCTGTCTTCCAGATGGATAACCGAGACATCAGGCTTCAACAACTCAACCACCATTTCAGCATTTTGTCCTTTTGAAGCCATATGTAGTGTTGTTTGTCCCTTCTTGTTTGTTCTTAAACCAATCCCTGGTGGGAGTTTTTGTCTTTCAGAAAATGATAAAACGACACTTTCTTTCAGAAAAAGAAAAGAAACAAGTTTTTTTTTTCACTTTGTCACTCATGCTAAATTGCCTAGCAAAATACTTTCTTTACGGTTCATAATCCTTGGAAACCTTGTTTACCTGGGTTGACGATATTGAGTAAAACAGTGCACATTTGGCTTCACATTCAGGAGTTGGAGGATCATCCCACAAAACCTCTTGATATAATAAAATAACATAAGGTGCAGAGGAGTAGAGTGCTCATTCATTCAAATAAGACCGTGGCAAACTTTAATAACTCAGATAGATCTCGCCATATCTTTGAGAAGGGCAACTTCAATGAAAATCGTGGGCTCCCTAGTGTTAATGAAGACAGAAGAGCACTCAAACAAAGCTAATTACAAACTCAAAAACATCATTCCATAAATCGTGAATTGTTGTGTTTAACAAACAATTGTACGTAATCGTGACATATACAATTAATTCATCATTTGATCCCTACAAAAATTTCAAACATGCGACTAGATATCAACTCTTTGTATCACATTTTAATTATCGTGGTTAGTTAAACATTGCTAAGATTCAGTTGTAGCATCGCAATATTAGTCCAAGAGTGCAAGAAACCACACCAAAGAACAAAATAGTCGACCAACCCGGTATTGCAGATGGAAGTACCAAACAACGCGCCAACACCCAACCTTCTCTTCAAGTCTATGATATTCTGATTGATGCACAACCTACAAAACGATAATGTAATCATCAACAAACCATCGGAGTGCACATTGAACAATTTGATGGTGAGTTGGCCACAAACTTCATATGCCACAATCTTCTCCAACATAATGAACCAAGGATGGCAATGAGCTCTTGAGATTAACATGGATAAAATTGGTTAAATCATTTACCTGAATTGAACTAAGTTCAAGAAAAAACTGTTAATTACCTCAGCAGGATGAACATCCAAATGAGATTACGGCTGTAAGCCTGCAACAACATTCCATCCATCTGTATTATAGTAAAATAATTAGGTGATTTTATGTAGCCATTTTGCTCTAGCCGCAAGCAAAGATCACTTGAAACACTTGAAATCAAGGAATCGTTGCTTGCATAGTTCCATAACAAATATAACATGCCCAAACACTAAGCATTGACAATTTGATGGAAAACACACAAAGAAAATTTTTGAAATTGAAGCTCACAGTCTTTGCCGAAGTTGCTTTGGTGATGTTCTCCATCTTGCACTGGCCTCGCCGAACCTCTTCCCCATCTTCCCCAGGACGTCCTTCACCGTGTCCATTTTATCTGAAAGAGAGAGAGAGAGAGAGAGAGTCCGAGATAGTAACAAAATTGTGAAGTTTCCCTCGAATCGTCGGCAAGTAGGGCCAGATTTGGGGTGCAGGGCCGAGGTGGGGAGGATACGTGGGGTTGCTTGAGAAGGGCGCGGAGGCGGGCAACGGGCGTGGTAAGGGGGAGGCGGAGGCGGGGCCACATCCTCTAGCGAGAGCCTCGGGTAGCGCACGTATTTCATGGCGGCGGCGGGCGCGGGCACAGGCGCCGCGGCGTGGTCTCCTCCGGTGGAGGTGGCTGCGGCAGGCAAATTCATGTCACCGGCAGGAGTACCTTGCCTCAGCACGCGGAAGTACCTCGCCTCGGCGTCGTACGACTCCACGACGCTGCTGTACACCCCGAAGCCCAGGAACGCCTTCTTCACCACCCTCCCCACCAGCTCCTCCATCCCGTCGTCGTGGAGGCTTCGCGAATTCCTAGGGTTTGGGGGTGGAGGGTCGGGTTGCGCGGATCGGGGAATTGGGGGTTGGGGTGGGATTGGACGGGGCCTTTGGGGATTTTTGGTTTATGTCAGGAAGGAGGATAGGAAGGAAGAGCAGGGACGGGGAGGAGGCGTGGTTCCCCGCGGCGTCGGCGGTGGCGAGGGCTTCAGGCGGCGATAGTTTGAGGAGGAGGCAAGCGAGGTTTCTACGAGATATGGGGAGTTCTCATGTGAGAAGCGGAGAATGTGGGGATAAAACGTGGGGGCTGAACGTCAGGTCTTGACGCGATCCGGGCCCTCCGTAGCTGCCTAATCGGACGGACGGAAATGATAGTGTGAGGACGGATCACGATAAACTTCTTCTTTTAAGTAGTAGAGATATATAGATATAGATATAGATATAGAGATGTGAGCAACACATATTATATGATGCCATGAGACTCTTCAACACACTTTTCCGTAATGAGTGAACTATATGTTGCAAAGAGCCTCAATAACATATAGTATGTGATGCAAAATATCACAGCCTACAACACATAGCCCATGTGTTGCGCATAATGTGTTGTATAAAGTTAGTCCTGTTGTAGTGATTATTTATGTATTGCAAATTGTTTTAAACTTCAAACCGCATAAGTATTTCTCTGAACTCCAAATGGAGTGAAATCAATTTTGTTGGATTCCCTATTAGTGTATTTTATTGTAAAATAGGTTTTGAGTATGTTGTTGTCTCTGAAAATCTTATTTTACTTATGGTTGGTGCACTACTTTCATGACCTTGAAAAATCATAAGAAATTCATCTTAGCTCCAAATGAGATGAATCAAATTCCATTGTTCATATCATGTGGTGCTCTATCCTCCATAAACTTTTCATATTCACCACCTCTTTGGAAATTTTCGCCAAAAATTTAATTTCGGATGAACACTACCCAAGAGGGATTTTTTAGCATTTTATCAAAAAGCTGATTTTGTTTTGGCTATAACTTTTGCATGCAACATCCAAATCAATTGATTTTTATTGCTAAATTCATTTAAAATCATGCTATACCTTCTAAGTAAATTTCATGATTTTTGGATGAATTTGAATTTTGAGTATTTTCTTGTTATTCGCTCTTATTGTTTCTTCTTGAATTTTTTGATAGGTTCTGACGAATTCGTTGAGTACGAGAGTGATCCTCTGCAGCAAGAAAGTTATCTCTAGCAAGACAAGCAGATTTCCTTTAATGCACGTTGATCTTATTATTTGCGCATGTTATTATTTCAAATGTTTCAACTATATGTCTGCATGCTATGTGACAAGTTATTTCTCAGTCATGATAGTTTACCAAATTAGTTAAATGAACTGTAGGTAAGCATCCATCCTTTACTATTGAGCCTAGGATTATCTCCGTTGTGATTTAGAGCTCGATAGATGGGCTCTAGTCACTTTATATTGTAGTATGCGAGTTGTATCGCTTAACAATGCTTAGAACGGTAGAATGGGGATCATCGCTTCGGCGATGGTTATCGTATCATCACTTTAAGTTACTTGGGTCAGGTTACCCATGTATGTATTGTATTTGAGAAACTAAAACTGAAAATAAAATATTTTAGACTTGGGTACATTGGCTGTTGGTGTGGTTATTGGGTGTGTGGATGGTGCCTAAGTCAACAAGGACCGAGTTACTTGTGTCATCGACCCAAGCGTTATTGCGTGCAACAACATGAGGGACATATGGGACCCCTCTTGACTTAGTACCTTGGGAGGTGTTAATTGATGAGTCGCCGGAGGTGGATGTAGGAGAAAAATGTTCAGTTATTCTGTTGTTGTTGGGCATGTGCGGGGTGGGTTCTGGGTTTAAGTTCCCACACCGGGGAGCATCGGCAATATTATAGTTGATTGATGTCTCGACACAACGTATGGGTCCCCGGTCCACAGAGAATTAACGCCTATACGTGCGACTCTTAATTAACTCATTCCCTTGGAAAACGTCTCGTAGGACTTAGCTGTGCCGGCATACCTAAGGAAGTGTGCTTAATAACTTGGGAAAAAGGCAGTCCGATATGTGGGTAAAGTTGTACACCGCTGCAGGGTTTAATCTATTCGAATAGCCTCGTCCTAGGTTATGGACATGCTTGGTTAGGTCATACAAGAACAAGACTACAACTTTTTCGATAAAATTTGAATTTGGGTGGTAGAATGGGTAATTCGTGCTATATTGTGGTGGCCGTTGGGAAGTCATCTCTAGGATGTTATTTATGATTATAAATGTTGTCTCACTATTATTTAAACAAATAAAAATAGATTTGATAAAATTGCCTTCAATCTATTACACTATTGCAAATGAAATATTGCTTTGTGCTGAAAATGAGCCATACAACCTGTCCTTTGTTTCAGCTTGTATGTAGCTATGTATAGGTTTGTTATGCGTAAGTCTCGCGAGTACATTTTTGTACACAGTTGCATTTCTTAATTGTTGCTGTGAGGACTCAGGGTATTTAGCTCGTAATGCTTAACCATCCACTTGGTCCTAGCATCACAAACCAAATATCCCAATTGATCCAAGCGGTTGATTCGAAATCGAACGGTCCAAACGAGAGGGGTGTTCGGATGGTCCGAACGGCCCAACTTATCTAGACCGTTGAATCCAAATCGGACGGTGCATGTGAAGGGAATGCGCGGATGGTTCAAACGGCTCAATCGATCCGGAACGTTGATCTCAAAATGGACGGTTCAAAGTGAGGGGCTACTAGGCAATTTAATGGCTGGACCCACATGTAAGCGATACATTAACTCAAAACTACTAGATTTACCCAGATAAGCATGCTTAGGACAGTGATTAAAAGCTAATGATTGTGCTACAGTGATTGTCGGGGTACGACAAAAACCCAAGTTCAATTCTGAGCTCACCGCCAGCGATGTGGTCCACGCAGAGAGAACAGCCTGAGGAAGGAAAAGATCCATGAAGCATCATGAGAAGATTCTCTAAGAGTAAGGAATTGGAAAAAAAGCCGTACTGGATCGACAAGGAGATGAAAATGGATCTTGTCGGCCGCAAATGGAGGAAACTCAAAATCCACGAGTTCCTGCGACACATTGCCCAAATTAGTTGAGGGGTTTTCAATGTCACACCTAAAGACACAATATGACACGCAAGATTGAGGATAAAACTCACCGAAAACAAAGTCGGCACAAAGGTGGCCTTCGGGCGCGCCTAGGGCGGAAAATGGCACCGAGGTGTTCGGCACTACACAAGAAATCAAGAGCTTGCATTAGCCAAAATAGAAATGGCATACAAGAAGGAAACTAAGGGACTTGGAGGTGAGGATTTTACCAAAAGATGAGTCAGGGAGCCTCCTTCTCCTCGGCCAAAAACAGAGAAGTGAGGAGAAACTAGGATTTGGAGGGTTTTAACCGAGGAAGATGACGGCAATGGAGGCGGCGTTAAGCAACGAAGCTCCAGGAGTGGTCATAATGGGTGGTGGCTCACGATGTTGACGGGGCAGCGAAACATGCAATGTGCGTGTGGCGAAGGTGCTCTGCACGAGCGCCAACGCATTGGAGAAGACGGATCTGACAAGTGGGCCCCGTTACTCAATGACTCAAGAGAAACGGCTGGGTTGGCTTAAACGAACGAGATAGGTTTTGACCGTTAGATCAAGATCAGACGGTCCAAGTGACGGGGAGGTTCGAAAGGCCCGAACGTCCCATTTAATCGAAACCGTTGATCCTCAATCGGACGATTCACAAGATGAGGATGATCAAATGGTCCGAACGGCCCACTCAATCTTGATCATCGATTTTCAAATCGGACGGTTCACAATGCGCAAGGATGGTTGGGTTGAGTTGGGTGAGCCGATGTAGTTAGGTGGTTCAATCAAGACAAGTGGCTTGAGCCGGGGTTGGGTCTAAGCCCGAGGAATAGTGAAAACTGACTTTTGGAAAGATAAGGCTGCGATGGTTAGCGAATTCTTGGAGAGAGTTTCATAGCTTCAAAAATTCTGAAATCTTTAAGGAAGGTTACTGGATCTAAGAGAAACCTTGTGTAATTTTTCCAATTTTTTTTCATGCAATCGCATTTCTTTCTAGAAAAATCATAAGTTGCAGACCCTAGGGGTTTGACTAAGGGTCAAACCTGGTTTGACTAGCCTCTTAGAAATAGCAAATAATTTCTAAAGATTATGAAATTTTTCAGAGGGGTCACCAGGGTGGTTTAGAACCTAGGAAAAATATTTCCAGAGGATGATCACAAGATTTGCTTAAGGAGTTTTCAAGGATTATGCTTTCATCAATTGAAGCATTGGTCTTTGAAATTAGGAAACTCTTGGGGGAAAATCTCCAGAAATTTCAAATGACATCAAGAGGCATCAAAAGTTTTAATTTCCTCTCATTTTTATACATTTTAAACACAAACCATTATTTTATTTAAGTCCAAAATAACTCTAGGAATTTCTGTGAATTTTTCTATAATTTTTGGATTTTATTTGCTATTTTCTAAAGCCTATTTGAATTAGCAGATTTAAATTAATTGCTAAATTTTTTAAAATCACCAAAACTATCGTTGGGCCTAAACTCCCTTGGCCCAATTCCGTTCTCATGCACACACGACCCACACCGCCGCTCCTCCCGCGCATCTTACATTCAACCATTCTCAGCTGTTGGATCAAGGACGGACGGTCCGATCTGGTTGGTGTGTTCGGACGGTCCGAACATTCCAACCATTGTAGACCGTCCGATCTAAGATCTAACGGCCAACGCTCGCCCGCGTGTTTCCAACCCCAATCCATTTCAGCCGATGGATCAATTTTGAACGGCCCGATTTCGTTGGCACTTTCGGACGGTCCGAACGGCTCACTCGCTATGGACCGTTCGATCTGAATCTAACAGCCGACATGCTCGCCCGTTTCTATCCTTCCGTTCCTTTCACTTCCAGGTGGGCCCACGCCCCTTTCTTCTCCCTTTGCTTCTTCCCTGCACGGCCAAGCCTTCGAGCCTGCCATTGTTGTGCGCGTGAGGCTTCGCAACAGCCGCCCCCAACCACCCCCGCTTCTCGCACGCACGTGCGCATGACCCGCGCCCACCTCCGCCCCGACCCCCACCTTCTCCCCCTTTCTCCGCGGCAATTCACATGAAATCGCAATAGCCGCTGCCATGATCTCCACGTCTCCTCGCCGCCCCAGTGCTCCTCGGCCCCTATAAAAGGGAGCACGAGGTAACCCTTTCCTCATTCAATCCAACGCCGCCACTCATTTCCCCCTCTCCTCGTAACCTCGCTGGAATTTGAGTTTTGTTGTCGACGGCCGCGAGCTTCTCTTTTGGCGATTACGCCACCGTCAAGTCTTCCCCTGACCACCTGACCATCATATTTCACGAGCTACGAGCTACCCAGACGCCTCCTCGATGTCGAGCTCGCCAGCCAAGCCGCCGACTGATCGATCGCGCCGCTTTTCACCTCGCCGGCCGGCCAAGGCCTTTAGGTGACCAAAACGTGCACCCTCAACTCCCCGCACTCTCCTCTATCCACTCATGTCCTAGCCCGCCAGTAGCCGTGCCGACGTTTGCGAGATCATAGGTTCCCGTGCACCACCACCCGCCGGCGTGATGTGGCATCGCCACATCATTGCCACACACATGCCACATAGGTGCCACTCGCCCTAGTGCTCATGATGTCGCCGACATGGCAAGGCCAGCGTGTCAAGGTTTTTCCCGATTTTCTTTAACAAAAATAAATCCAATAATTCGGAAAAAAAAACTAATTCATCATTTCATGTGATTTAAAACCTCCAAAGCCCATATCTTTTGCATCCGAACTCCGTTTTAAATGATTCAAATTTATAAATTCATATAAATTCAAGATCTAGCTAACTAAACTAAAATTATTTAATTTGGAGTTCATTTGAATCTTCATTTGAATTTGGCTTATTTCGCGTATAGATTTCGACGAGTTCGGACGACCGGATTTCGACGCCGTTTGAGAACACAGATTAATCAAGCAAGGCAAGTTGTACCTTTGATCATATTTGATCCCATTATTTAAAATTATTTAAATCCTGTTTTAAGTTATTGCATGTTTTTTTACAGTCAAGTTAATTTAAATTCCTGTTTTAACTTTATAGTTATTCCTAAATCATTTGTACTGGCAATTTTGACATTGAAATAAACCTACCTTAACACCTTAGATGAAAAACTAGAACATTTTGTCAAATTATGCTTAGCCATGCTTAGACCTGAAATATTTTGATTTGGGAATTTCAGCAAAAAATCAAATGTTGTTTAAATTGTATCAATGGCATTGGTGTGTCATGGGAGTTTACAAATGCTTTGAAAAATGAAATAAAATTAAATGATGGTTTGGACTTAGGCAAAAATGGATGGTTGGTGGGTGCAGGTTTACGCACGGGCTTAATCTGAGTAGGATTAAAACCCAGGGTTTTTTGGAAGTTACCCAACTCAGTTAAGGACCGGTCTTCGAGCGCATTTTGCTATGGCTCACCGTACCACCACAAGTCTGGTATGGGACAGACTTAGCTAATTAATTTGTAGAATTCCATCATGGTTGTGCCATGTTGATGTGGTGGGTGTCAGAATGACCTACTTTTACGTATTCCCACATGGCGCAAGAGGGGGGTTGAATCCGGCGGGGAGTTAACCCAATGGAAGCGAAACCTTAGCGAGGCGGAACCACGGTGAGATGATGCTTTGTAAAGGCCTCGCCACGTGCTCTAGACTGCTTACCTAAAGTAGTGAGCAGTGGTATCGACGGATGCCAAACAAACTTGAGAAGTCGTGTCTTGTGGGTAAAGCTGTACAACCTCTACAAAGTGTTAAAGAACTATTCGAATAGCCGTGTCCACGGTCATGGACATGCTTAGCAAAGCCACTCAAAGTTAGGCTTTGGTTTTGATTTCAAAATGATTTTGTAAAACAGTTTTGACATAGATGGGTGTCCATGAGAAAGGTTATGGGTTGAAGCCCCGGGTTGGTGCCCATGTTTATGTTGGTGTTAGGTTGGTGCCTACACTAGCTTTATTAATTCAGATAAAACTCAATTTTAGTTATTGAAAAATTAGATCTTTTGAACTTAGTATTGTATTTAAATTGTCAAATATTTTTTTGCACAAATAACCCTATAACCCATCATTTGTTACATCCATACATGCATTAAATCTGTGATTGGGTGTAACTTGCGAGCATGGAAGTTGTGCTCATCCTTGCTTTATGCAAATAAATTACAGAGGAGAAGGACCTTGCTACCGGCGTGGATCTCGATTAACTAGGTCATACCCCCGCCGATTGCTCGTGGCGAATCACCGACTCCACTACTTCGCCTTCCATTGTGTTTGTTTCATCGCTGGCTTGTAAGCCTCTTTTGTAATAAACTCTGTTGATTATTAATATAATTGTGCAATTTATGGATGTTACCATATCTGTTTACTGTGTGAACTAGCTACTGATCATGGAACTAGTTCAGAAATACACAGAGAATTTGGGATGTTAAATCCGGGTTCGACTGAAGTGGTATCAGAGCCATATCGACTGTAGGTCGTGACCTAGTTAGAATGGCCGTTAGTTGAAAAACTTCAAAACTTATTTTATAACAAAAAAAATAAATTGTTCTTTCCTCATCTTGGTCATCTATCTATCTTTAGCTTCCTTATAGCAATTCTTCTCACCTAATTCTCTCTTCACCATGTTATAATGTTAAATGGATCCTCTTTCCCTTGAAAGAATTCTATAGATGGTCAACACGATTATAAACCCTTGCGTTCAAGATCACAAGGCATGGAGTTGTCAAGAGAGCATCGTCATCATCGAAGAATGCGAATCAAAGATCGTGATGTTAGCCAAGCCATATAGTCTAAGTTTGCCAAGACTCATTCTGTGAATTGAGTCGTTTCACTAGATTAAGAGACTCAATAGATAGAACGTTGTATAAAGCTATTAAAGTTTTCTGAAAAACCTTTGAGTTGGTTCTTTTGTTTGGGAGTGTTGTTTTGTTCTATCCCCTTTAGTTCTTCTTCTTTGTCTCTTTCCTAGCCTTTGTCTCCTTCCCTAAACCTCTGGAAGAACCAATAGATGGTGAACACTCGTCACTCGGGAAGGGGAACCAATGCCAACAATGATGGAAGTGCCCCAATCAATGGATCAGAATGGCAGCAGATGATGACCAATCAAAACTGTCCGATCGAATTGCTCTCTCAGTCCATCAACAGCAATCAAACCCGACAAGCTGCAACTTTCCAAGCCCCAACTCAACCACCCTAGAGGACCAGTATGTCAGAATTTATGAGGATGCGTCCACCAACTTTCTCAAGCAGCACAGAGCCCATGGATGCAGATGATTGGCTATGGGAAATTGGTAAGAAGTTGGATATTGCTCAGTGCACCGACCATGAAAGGGTGTTGTTTGCTTTGCACCAGCTCATGGGGCCAGCTTCTGAATGGTGGGACAACTTCAGTATCTCACATGCTATTGCTGAAGCCATCACCTGGAATGAATTTGTGCAAGCTTTCCGCCATGCACATATTCCTTCTGGCATGATGACCCTCAAGAAGAAGGAGTTTCGCTCACTACGCCAAGGCAACCTCTTAGTGAATGAGTACCTCCACAAGTTAAATCAACTAGCACACTATGTACCGGAAGATGTTGCAAAAGATGAAGACAAGCAAGAAAGATTCCTCAAAGGACTCAATGATGATCTCGTCTGCATACCGATTTCCCAAGATTATTATGATTTCCAAAGAGTCGATTAACAAGGCGATTCGTCAAGAAGGCAAGCACCAAGAGATGGAGAACCGCAAGAGAAGAATGGATGCACAGAAGTTCAACTCTAGAGGTTTTCCTAAAGCTAGAGGGACTTCATCACATCAAATCGATTGCAACAAAGAACTTCAATCAAACACTGTAATAAACAACCCAGATAGCTTGGAGGCTTCCAAAACTCCTGAGGATGGCCGGCCACTGAAGGATTCATCCTATGTTGCAGGCATCACGTGCATCAACTGTAATGAGGTTGGACATTTTGCTAGTAAATGTCCAAAGAAGTAGCAGGCAGCGAATCCATCCAACTTTGAAGTTCCAAAAGTCAACACCATGCAAGCAAACAGGAAGCCATAGAATTCTGGAAAAGGTGTCTCAGACAACATCATAGCTCAGCCCCGTCCGACGAGGAGCGAATGCGATGATGACAATTCCAGCTTGAAGATCTTGTATTCCCAACTTTCTTTCTAGCCACTCAATCTCGTGGACGAGATTCCTTTTAAGGGGTAGTTTGTAACATCTCAAAGAGTTGTTACCAAAATAATAATTAAATAAAGTTATTATTTTATTGAATTTTCAGAAATTGAAAGAGTTTTATCGCTTCTCTTGAATTTCTTGAGTTTTAAAAAGTAAAAAATAAAATTTATTGAAGTTTTTGAAGTTTTATTTGGTTTAAATTGAAAAATAAAAATTTAATTGATTTCTAGAATTTTCTAGAATTTTCAAAAGCTTTTTCCTAATTATTTCAAAGCCAAAATAAATTTATGTACGTAAACTATTACCAATTTTATATTGAATTATTTCATTTAAGTCCAAAATAACTCTAGGAATTTTTATGAATTTTTCTAGAATTTTTGGATTTTATTTGCTATTTTCTAAAGTCTATTTGAATTAGCAGATTTAAACCAATTGCTAAATCTTTGAAAATCGCCAAAACAGTCGTTGGGCCCAAACTCCCTCGGCCCAACTCCTTTCTCACGCACACACGGCCCACACTGCCGCTCCTCCCGCACATCTTACCTTCAACCATTCTCAGCTGTTGGATCAAGGACGGACGGTCTGATCTGGTTGGTGTGTTTGGATAGTCTGAACATTCCAACCATTGTAGACCGTCCAATCTAAGATCTAAGGGCCAACGCTCGCCCGCGAGTTTCCAACCCCAATCCATTTCAGCTGATGGATCAATTTTGAACGGCCCGATTTTGCTGGCACTTTCGGACGGTCCGAACGACCCACTCGCTATGGACCGCTCGATTGAATCTAAGGGCGACACGCCGCCTTCTTTTCCTTCCGCCTTTCACTTCTAGGTGGGCCCGCCCCTTTCTTCTCCTTTGCTTCTTCCTCGACGGCCAAGCCTTCAAGCCCGCCATTGTTGCGCACGCTGCTTCGCAATACCGCCTCTAACCACCTCCCCGCTTCTACAGCGACGCAAGATGACTCGCGCCCACCTCCGTCCCCGACCGACCTTCTCCCTTTCTCCGTGGTGGTTCACACGAATCGCAACCACCGCCGCCACGATCTCCACGCCTCCTCGCCGCCGGTGCCCTCAAATTTATAAAGGGAGCACGAGGTAACCCTTTCCTCATTCAATCCAACGCCGCCACTCATTTCTCTCTCAGAATCTCGCCGAATTTGAGTTTTGCCATCACCAACAAGCGAGCTTCTTTTGGCAATTGCGCCACTATGAAGCCTTCCTCGCCACCCCGACCTCACCGCTATTTCACCATGCTACGAAGCTACCCGCAGACGCCTCCTCGACGCTAGAGCTCGCCAGAACGCCGTGTCACCTTCGACCCGATCCTTGCCGCCGCTTTTCACGCCGCCACCGCCAAGATCTTCAGTGACCAAACGTGCCCTCAACTCCCCGCAATCTCCTCTATCCACTCATGTCCTTGCCATCGGCAGTCGTGCCGACGTTCGTGAGATCATAGGTTCCTGTGCACCACCACCAGCCGGCGTGACATGGCATTGCCACGTCATTGCCACGCACACGCCACCTCTGCCCTAGTGCCCACGTGTCAAGGTTTTTCCTGATTTTATTTAACAAAAATAAATCCAATAATTCGGAAAAAACCCTAATTCATCATTTCATGTGATTTTGAAACCTCCAAAGCACATATCTTTTGCATCCGAACTCCGTTTTTATCGATTCAAATTTCTAAATTTATATAAATTCAAGATCTCGCTAACTAAACTAAAATTATTTAATTTGGAGTTCATTTGAATCTTTATTTGAATTTTGTTTGAATTTGGCTTATTTCGCGTATAGATTTCGACGACTTTGGCCTACCGGATTTCGACGCCGTTTGAGAACAAAGATTAATCAAGCATGGCAAGTTATACCTTTGATCATATTTGATCCCATTATTTAAATTCTATTTTAAATTATTGCATGCTTATTTATACTCAAGTTAATTTAAATTCCTGTTTTAACTTTATAGTTATTCCTAAATCATTTGTACTGCTAATTTTGACATTGAAATAAACCTACCTTGACACCTTAGATGAAAATATAGTTTATGCAGTAGTATGAACTAAAATATTTTGTCAAATTATGCTTAGCCATGCTTAGACCTGAAATATTTGATTTGGGAATTTCACCAAAAATCAAATGTTGTTTAAATTGTATCCATGGCATTGGTGTGTCATGGGAGTTTACAAATGCTTTGAAAAATGAAATAAAATTAAATGATGGTTTTGACTTGGGCAAAAATGGATGGTTGGTGGTTGCAGTTTATGCACGCTTAACTGGGTAGGATTAAGACCCGTGGTTTTGTGGAAGTTGTCCAAGTCGAGTTAAGGACCGGTCTTCAAGCACATTTTTCACGGCTCATCAGACCACCACAAGTCCGGTATGGGATGCACTTGGCTAATTAATTTGCGAATTCAATCGTGGTTGTGCCATGTTGATGTGTGGTGTCGAATGACCTACTTTTACATATTCTCGCATGGCGCAAGAAGGGGCTTGAATCCGCGGTGGTTAACCCAATGGAAGCGAAACCTTAGCGAGACAGACCACGATGGGATGATGCTTTGTAAAGGCCTCGTCAGTGCTCTAGACTGCTTACCTAAGGTAGTGAGCAGTGGTATCGACGGATGCCAAATAAACTAGAGAAGTCATGTCTTGTGAGTAAAACTGTACAACCTCTGCAGGGTGTTAAAGAACTATTCGAATAGCCATGTCCATGGTCATGGACATGCTTAGCAACGCCACTCAAAGTTAGACTTTGGTTTTGATTTCAAAATGATTTTGTAAAACAGTTTTGACATGGATGGGTGGCCATGAGAAAAGTTATGGGTTGAAGCCCTGGGTTGGTGCCCGTGTTTATGTTGGTGTTAGGTTGGTGCCTACACTAGCTTTATTAATTTAGATAAAACTCAATTTTAGTTATTGAAAAATTGGAGCTTTTGAACTTAGTATTGTATTTAAATTGTCAAATATTACTTTTGCAGAAATAACCCTATAAGCCATCCTTTGTTACATCCATACATGCATTAAATCATTATTGGTGTAACTTATGCAGCACGTGGTTGTGCTCATCCTTCCTTTATGCAAATAAATTACAGAGGAGAAGGACTTTGCTACCGGTGTGGATCTTGATGACTAGGCCGCTACCCCAGTCGATTGCCTATGGCGCATCAACCGACTCCACTACTTCTTCGCCTTCCGTTGCTTGTTTACATCGCTGGCTTGTAAGCCTCTATTGTAATAAACTCTGTTGATTATTAATATAATTGTACGATTTATGGATGTTACCATATTCACATCGGTGAACTAGCTACCGATCATGGAACTTGTTCAAAAATAACTCTATATTGTGTATGTCCTTTGTGTTGTAATTTGAAGACTTGGTATTGTAATGACTTGTGTATGGAATGGATACTATGTTTTGTGATGGAGTATGTTTATCGCTCTTGGGAGGTACATACTACTCCGAGGCGTGGTATATTTGGTTTGTGATGCTAGAGTCAAGTGGATGGCTACATTACAAGCTAAATACCCCTGTTCTCACAAAAGTTGGTATCGAGCCATAATCGACCGTGAGAAACCCCTAGCTTGGTCATCTTTAGGATGTTTTGAAAAACTTAGTTTCAAAATATCAAATGGTTTATGAAAACTTAAGTTAGTTCTTATATTTTACTCCTTACCTATCTTAGATTGCTCATCTTACCTTGTTCTTGTTTGAGCTTTGAAAAGTTGTTTCCTCTCATCTTCTTTCAAAGATAGTTGAGTATCGCTTAAATTCGATTTTGGGAATCAATGAGAGTTGTAAATATGAAGTGTTGGATGTCCTTTGGTGAAGATTAGAAGCATTTGGAGTTGGAAAACTCAGCTCGGAGTGCGATTACAAAACTGACACACTACACCATGGCACAATATTAAGGGCAATGCAACCGCTGAAAACGGCTTTTCGACGAATTTATCTCGCGGAATGTGTATTCCTAGCTATTGCTCGCCCAGAAAGTGTCACGAAAGACATTTCCGGCAGATATGTGTATTCTCGGCGCTAAAGTGCCCTAGATAAGTTGGTTTTCCCTGCAGCTAGAGTTTCCCGTAGCTAGATTTTTCCTGCTAGCTGGAGTTTTCCAGCGATTATATGTATTGCCGCAGCTAACATGCCCTCGATTGTATGTTTTGCCGACGCTAGCATGCCCTAGATAAGTTTGTTTTGCCCGGCAGCTAGATTTATTCCCAGCAGCTTAATCGCCCTAGATTGTGTATTGTCCCCGCCGTAATAGACACCTATATACATATAAAATACCAATATAATTTAATTACGCCAAGATATTTTCTCAATAGTTTGCACCATTCAACCGTAATTTAGAAAACATACAATTTTCTCGATCTTACCACTTAGAAAATATCACATCAACAATCAAATACAAATTGCAACACAAAGATGAAATTCAGACGATGCAAAATACATAAACTCGAAATATGATAATTTCGATAAGCATAATAAAGACATGTGTAGTACACCATACAAATACAATTTCAGAATCCTCGAGCATTCTAATATAGCCACGATCTCCTTAGCATATAGAAAATATCCATACAAAAAGTCGAGAATACTAGTCTATCATTGGCACATGTAAATTCTCGAGCCCTTCAATCATAATACTAGTCTATCCTTGGTATTTACAAAACATATACGCAAAAAGAAGTCGACAATGAAATCATCATATTATCACCATTTGCAAAATAAGGACGATCACTTTATCATCAAATAATAACTTCAATGACCCTTATGTTTTGTACCGAAAAGAAATTCGAGAAGTCAATAACCACAAACCATATATCTCTTGTTGTATGAGTTTTTCGTTATTTTATTGCCAAAAAATAGCATTGCATTTCCTACAATGGACCGCAAAGGAATGTCAACGATTATTGAAGGGCGTAATACTGATTATGTTAAAAAAGGTTAAACCTCTATTTGTGAGAGATGTTCAATTCATAGTTTGGAGAACACCATGAATGAATGTTTGAAACTTATATATCGCTCTCTGTAACACACGCCCGAGAACACCCACAAGATAATAACTCTTTCAAACACCATTTGGTTACCCGACTAAACCATTCCACTAACATTACACGTGTTCGTGGTTCGTAACAAACAGACAATAATGTAAATGAATGATTCAATGCCGCATTGGCTGCCCATTTCAAGCTAACATGCGATTATCGCATGCAAATATTAGATTATAGGATAAGATGCAACAATACCGCTTTTACGACATTGTTAGTATCTGTTTTTTTGGCACATGTTAGACAATTAATTTGAATAGCAAAGATCATTGCGCATCGATGGC
This sequence comes from Phyllostachys edulis, assembly GCA_036346405.1. Lineage (NCBI taxonomy): Eukaryota > Viridiplantae > Streptophyta > Magnoliopsida > Poales > Poaceae > Phyllostachys > Phyllostachys edulis. The sequence continues at coordinate 28,387,916 of CM070568.1, read as the reverse complement.
ACCGATCGAAAGACGATAAAGAGAACAAAATAGAAAGGAAAACTTGCAAACTACTAAGAGATAAAATAAAAAAGAATCATCGAGGGCTTAATGCGTAATCACTTGAAAGTATTACTCAACCTCCTAACTGCCGATGTGATCGATAGAAAAACACCATTATGCAATCATGGGGTTGATTTGTGATGCTCAAACATTAGAGTAAATGGCTATTATATTCGATTTGAGGAGCTTAATAGTTAACAAGTTCAAGAAGACAAGTCGTAAATGCACACTAACATTATATACATGTAGGAAGTTGTAATACTAGTCAAAAAGAAGCAAAGATGCAACGAGAGATCTTTTCAACGCATAAAGACACTAGTTATGAAAGTTCACTTACATATACTAAATCCAAGAATATATCATTCTCGATCAAACAATGGATGTATCATCCGATCCTAGTATTCTAAGTTCATTCATCTCATCTTAATCCTAACTACTATAGTTACATCACATGATCAATGGAACCACAAACCATATATCTCTTGGTTTGGTTTTACTTGGTTTAACTAAACAATTAGTTTCCCAAAGACATAAACAATGTAAAAACACGTGTTGTTCTATGGTTCACATGTGTGCAAAGTAGCTACAAATGAATGTGTGCAAGGTCAGAGAAACATGTCATACATTGTTAAGCAAGGAGGAAGCACCTACCACAAAGTCATCAATGAAATATGCTAATAAATAATTAGTACCACAATGTTGACTACCTTGCATGATCGTTTATATAGCAACTTATGCTAACCCAATAACTACATGCATGCACTCATATGGAAGATCTCGGTGATGATACCTTTGTCATTAAAATATGCAGCTTGAGACTGAACTAGATAATTTGAATTAAATAAACCAAAGTTCAATAACTAGCAAAAGCTCATGGAACCAAAGACATACTAACACACAAATGACCACACAACTAAAATGAGAACTTAAACTCGCTAACAAATTGGCTCTCGATCTCATGCAAGTTCCAATTGCTAATTCCTAGCACCTCTCATTGATGGATTCCGCCATTTCATTTCCAAAGATGAACAAAGAATCGTGTGAAAGGTCATATGGTCAGATTGTTTCCACTCAATTCTAGTCATATTACAAGTAAAGGCCAAAGCTACATGAAAATATTTGAACTAGAGAAGTCTCATATGATGATTTATAAATGAAAATGGACGATATATTGTTTTGGGGCAACTATGGAAGAGTTCCAATTGCTAATGGTCCACAAAAAAGGCTCTTTGAAACATCTAAATATCTAGTTTAAAAGCAAGATAGGAGAGAACCCATTTTCTTGTCCCGCTAATCGATCATGCGCTTAGCAACAAACTCAACAAATTAGACATCATGTTAAAACATGGCAAAGAATATATCTTACAAAGTCCAATATTTAAACACTAGCACTATTTCATTAAAATACAATACGTAAAGAGTTCATCACACATAATATAACCATAGTAAAATGTATTTAAGTTGCAGACACAAAAGAAAAGTTAAACTCACGAAACTACATAGAACTTTCACTTTTAATCAACAAAATGCAATTTTACATAAGTATGGGAAACAAAAACTTATTACACATGCATAAAATAGTAACTAGCAAATCGAGTCTAAATTAAGGATGGGCAGAGACCATCAATCCGATAGAAACCTAATAGCAAGAATGATCACAACTTCCTCTAGACTTAGTCGCTCTTGAGGTTCCTACCAAAATGCATAAGAGACAGAGTTATCCCCATGTTTTTCGAGCTCTATTTTTTCAATTCCTATAATTGAGGCTCACTAAAATGCAAAATCTAAAAATGTGCAATCAACAGCTTATTTACATTAGATTTTAAGGGATCGACAATGAATGACCTAGCACATGTTGGTTAGACTTAAGCATGACCTCCAACTTTGAGCCACCATTGTTACTCACATTATAAATATGCCCAAGAACAAGAACATCATTATCCGAGTATGGAGCAATAAGGATATCGATTCCTATCCAAATAGCGAAAAACAAGATTATCGGCAATATTGGTCACCGTTACAATGAGATACTTTCGATGCTTTGTGCATGCCCCGTAAAATCGAACAACATTTTCATGATCAACACTCGACACGATCTAACTGTGTTAGAATTATCTCGAATAAAATGATTCAATGTCTTGTTTACGTATGCGAATGATTCAATATGAAAGCTTACCTTAGAATCATTATTTCTTACAAAAACTCCACGCTTGAAGAATCATTAACATGCTCAGCTTTAGGAACTTCATTGCAACATCCACGCCAAGATAAGTTCCTCGATATCTGCAGAAGACAACACAAACGAGACCTCTTGGTTATTGAACTCTCCCGAGTAATTCCTAGAACATTAAAAATATAGGTCAATGCACCCAAGAAGATGTCTCCACAAGTCACAATACGTATAGTTTCTTAACTATGTTTATTGACAAGTGTACCCTCATGAAGCCATTTCCTTGTTCAAAGATGCAAGAAAAGGGCATGCAATCCACACTAGCAGCTTGAGTGGTAGTCCGTCGTTCTAAATAATTAACTTCATGTTTTCCTAGTATTCCTAACTAAGTGTTATAAAGTTCTTACAAGTCTCCGTAAGATCCAGATGCAAGTCTCATAAAAAGGGTATTCAATTTGTAACAAGAATTGTAGATATATAGATATCAAAAGACTCTTTGAAATATGAACTATTATGAGCACCCAGATTTATTAGGCTCATAATACTTAGTCATCCAATTGACCCTAGTATTATCAACCAAATAAACCCGGTCTCGAGAGATGTATACTTCCCAGAATGCAGTATACATACCTCACAACAAAAGAATGTATCAATTCCATACAACACATAGTACATAAGCAACAAACCAGAAGTTAATATTAAAAAGGATAGGTTATTACAAAAGAGGGGCCTTCAGGCCAAATAACAACAAGTCTACAAGAATACACAGCGGAAGCAAAAGTGCCATAAAGATGGCCCAAAATAAGAGCCAACCAGTGTGCCTTAGCCCACAAGGCAATGGACCGACCGCCAAGCTAGTCGCTCTCCCAACCACAAGACAAATCACAAAAGTAAAGCCCTTTGGGCTCTACCTCCTCTGAATAAAGTTGTTAAGCAAAGCAAATGAGTACAAAATGTACTCGCAAGACCGACGTGTGAGATAACAGAACTATAAATAGCTACATGCAAGCTTTATTTAAGTGGATGAGGCTTTGGACTCATTTTAGCATAAAGCAAGTTTCATTTGCAATAACATAATAGATTGAAGGCAATTTGGCAAAGCATTTTAATTGTTGAAATAACAACGAGATAATAACATAGTAACAACAACAAGATCAACTCGGAAGTGACTAACCCAAGTCACCACAACAATAGCATGAACATCCATTCATGCCAAATTTCATCAAGTTTTAATTAAATGGTTGAGACTAGTTCTTGAACGACCTTACCAAGCATGTCCATAACCTAGGACGAGGCTATTCAATAGTTTTAACCCTGCAGGGTGTACCAATGTACCCACACGCCGATCCGCCTTTCCTTAAAGCACACTACCTTTGGTATGCCAAGCATGGCTAAGTCCTACGAGACATTTCCAATGGACAAGCTAATTTTGACCAAGACAACCCACGGGATAAGGACCCAATGGACAGCCTAACCGGTCTGCCACGCTCCATTCCCACACCACACACACACACATTTTATCTTTAAAACACACCAACCGAAGCGACCCCAATTAGCACCGCCCAAAGTACTTAGTCAAGAGAGGTCCCATATCCCCCTCGTGTGGTTAGCACGCAAAAGCGCTTGGCTTAGTGACCCAAGTAACTCGGTCCTTAGGGACCCAGGCATACCACCACATTCCAAAAACCGCACCATCCATCCAATATGTCCAAGTCTAAATCAATCTTTTATTTTCAGTTTTTGATTTTACAAATTAATCAAAGCACAAGTGCTGGACATATAGGAGTAATAATCAGTTTTGAGTGATCAAGACCATCGACTAAGTCGATGATCGCCCATTACTACCGATAACTAAGCATGGCTACAATGTTAACGTAAACTACTAAGTGATAAGAGCTCATCCAACGAGCTCAAACCACAGCAAATAACCTAGGCTCATGGGTAGTAGAGGATAAACAATTCCTACAGATTATGCAACTATAGGATTGCTAGCTTATATTTTAACACAAAGTAGCATGCATACATATAAGTGAAACAAAATATTAAGCTTTAAAGTAATGGGACAATGATGGAAATGATCAAACTGCTTGCCTTGTTGCTGTTGCTCAAGTTGTGGCTGAGGGTCACTCTCGGGATTACCACAAATGTCGAAACCTAACGGAAAAGCGATAAAGAACCGATAAGAACGATGAAAGTAATCAAGGACAGCACAGCAAACGAACTCCAAATACTCTGAACTTTCTACAGCAGCAGGAGGATGATTTTTAGGGAATTTTGCAACAAGAACCAATTGATTTGGATTCTCAATGCAAAAGATATGATGAAATCAATTCTGCTCAGCCTATTTAATTAGAAATATGTTACTATTCATCGCAAAATTTTCTAGAATAGTAGTGAAGCTGAAAATTTTAAGGTAGCATAAGCACCTCATAAGATGAACAGCCTAGATGGATTCATCCCAATTGGAGCTATAATGCACCTTCTATTAATTTTTGAAACAGGAACTTGAACAAAATTATAATGCATGATTATTCTTTCTGAAAATAGTAACATGCTCAAAACTAATTTTCACAGTGAGTTCATTAATAGAGGAAACCAACAAAGTTGGTCTCACTCAAAAATAATCTACAGAGCATTAGTTATGTATTTTACAAGTTAAGCATTAATTTGAGTGTATATTTAAAGTGAGTTTTAAAATCTAATGGCAAAACTGTGCTCTGGAGCTGAACTCAACTTACAATCATTTTTGGATTAAAGTCAAGTTCAAGACAGAGCTAACACAATTTGAATGACCTCATTTGGATTTAGAATGAATTAGTTATGATATTTTGAAGTTCATACCTTTTTCTCGCTTTGCAAATAAAGAGCTCACTGGAATTAAAAAAACATAAAGACATGGGAGGTCATAAGCGGCTCAGATCACGCTGGGAGGTCCTCAATGGTTGAGATCTTCCAAAGGAAGATCTAAACTATCAAGATCTCCCCGAGGAAGATCTACATCGCCGACCTCACGGGGAGGTCCCGGACGGTCCAGATGTTCCAAGGAGGTCCTTGATGGTTCAGATCGCTCGAGGAGGACCTTGACGGTCAAGATCTACCCTGGAGGTCATGAACGGCCGAGATGGCCTAGGGAGGTCCTAAGGGGAGGTCTGACGTCCACGCAGACCTCCGGGGAGGTCTGATGGCCACGATCGCAGGGGAGGTCTTGGGCGCTCCAGATCTCCTTGGAGGAGGTCGTGGGCGCCCTGAGTTCGCGATCACGTGCTTGCGCGCACGCACGCGTTTCGGACAAGAGATTAATGCGCGGCGGGACAACGAGGAGGTCGCCGAGGATTAAATACATTTAAGACACGCCTTGATTACAATGATTTGAGCAATGATGAACGATTAAACTCGGTGGATCTCGCCCTAAAACGACCACGGCGCCCCGCTTTGTCCGACAAAGATCCCGAAGTTTGAAGACGTGGTTATTGCGGCGATATGCACCTCGCCGCACAACCAAAGACATCCGTGTCGCAATAGTGTTGCGCGACACCATGGGCTCACTCGACGGCGACGACGGCTTTAAACGCCGGGCGCAGCCGGAGAGGGGCACGAAGGCACGACACGGCAAAAATCCGAATGCAAAATGAAGCTCACAGTGACATTCAAGCGCAGCTCAAACAAACGCTCATAACAAAGATACATAAGGGTGCAAAGAACTAAGGGACTAACAGAGGAGTACCTGGAGGTCCCGAGGTGCCGAGGAGGTCGAGGAAGGAAGGACCGGTCGGGAGGAAAGGTGCTCCACTACCAAAGCTCCACCTCCAAGCTCCACTTTGTCCACCTCTCGAAAATGCCCAAACCAATCAAGTTAGGACTTGCTCCCGGAGGGAAAGGCACAAAAGAAGCTCAGAGAAAAGGAGGAGAAACTCCAGGACCCTTGTCCACCGAGGAGCTTCAAGCTCCAATGAATGCCAAGGAGAGCTGGTGGTTTAGAGCTCACAAGCACAGGGTGCAAGCAAGGAACAATGGTGTGCAAAGGAAGCCAAAGAAACAGAGGGGAGGTTTTATACCTAGGGCACAGAGGTTGTGAACCACGGGTTAAGCTCATGGTGAGCTTGGCCCATGGGTCGGTCTAGGGCTTGGACAAGATGTAAAGTTGACATGGTGACAAAGCTAGGCGACCGGAGAGGAAAGTCGACCTGCATTTAATGCGGGTCAAGAAAGAGTTGTTATAAGGTACACAATGATGACACGCATTAATTCAAGCCAGAGCACGCATGCGTGACCAAGGAAGGAGAAGAACAGGGAGGTCATTATGACCGTTGGATAAGCCTACGGGAGGTCCTAGCCTCGGATGCGATTTTTGAACCGTTACGCTTTTAAAGGACTGGAGGAGGTCCCACCACATGATTTGGAAAGGGAGGTCGTAGCCTCCGATTTCCAAAACGCAGATCAAAAGGATAAGGGTTAGGAGGTCCTAGCCTTGGATTTACATCCAAGGGCTCGACTGAGGAGGACATAATCAAGGTGACTTAGAGAAAAACGGGGAGGTCATGGCCTTTGGATTTAAATCCAGGGCGCACAACCAAAGGGGAGGTCTTAGCGCTGCCAGCTGCACAAGAGGTTATGGCCATCAGATCAAGATCTAGTGGCGATGAGAGGGCGAGGGAGGTCATGGCCAGTGAGATTCATATCTAACGGCCACGACCTCACGACGGGAGGTTTGGTGCGCTAGATTTTGAGGAGGTCGGGCTTTGGATCTCGATCCAACGGCCACGACCTCAACAAAGTGGGAGGACCTCGCAGAGAAGGTTTGCAGAGGAGGTCGTGGCCTTAGGATTGAATCCAACTGCTCACGACCTCAAGCGAGTACAAAATGGAGGTCAAGGTGGTTTGAGCTCATGGGAGGTCGGGGCCATGGATTTTTGATCCAAATGCCAAGACCCGATGAGGTGGGAGGTCCCAAGTATTGATCATGAGGAGGTCGTGGCGGTTGGATGTTAATCCAACGGCTACGACCTGATCAAGGTGGAGAGGAGGTCTCACGAGGTGCGGACATGGTTGGGCCGGACCAAATTTTGCACAATGGCCAGCCCAAGGAACAAAGTAGGCTTTTAAATTTAGTTTTTAACAAATTAAACTTTGCAGTAATTGTTTGGGGTAGCAATTCAACTCCAAAATTCATGAAATTTTAACAGGAACTTGCTGACAATGAGATTAACCTTACATAAAACTTCCAGAGGTTATTATGCAACGCATTTTTCTCAGAAATTCATTAAGGCTGTTCAATGATTTGTTTTGCCTCCAAAATTATCAACCAAGTTTTACATCTTGTGATATTTTTCAGAGGGTCCCACATCAGCTTTAGGACCAAGGAAAATATTTTCCAATTGTTTACATAGGATAACAAACTGATGGGAGTAGGAGCAATGAAGCTTATTCTTTTTCCGCTTACATCTTCTAAAACAAGTGACCACGTAAAAGAGGAACCAAAATTGAAGCGCTCATAGACAATATGGGGGAGGGGAATGTCTTTGTTGGGATAGTCCCCCCAACAAACATTGCAAATCCTTATAAGTGCATGCACCAAACAAAAATAAACGAACACCTACACAAATGACACATCAAAACCAAATGCCCATTTAACAACATGCACCAAATATATAGTAGAACATTTTTCTACAAAAATATGAGTCCATAATTCCCATAAAATAGCAAATGTATATTCACAAGATAAAGTTAGGCATCGAAAAACAATGACAAAACTTGCAAACAATTGATGTAAGCATAGAGATAATCAGATAATGTTTACTATACATCTGCAAGCCCACCATCCAATGTGACAAGCATCAACTGTTTGACTTGTTGGGCTACACATCACACCCTTGTTCACCTTTAACAAAAAGGAAAGAGAACACTTTATCTTAGAAGAAAGAACAATACATAGAACATTAGATCTTGCTCGCAAGAGCGAAGGTGTTTTGAGGGTTTGTTGCCTTGATTGTAATGCATAATATGAGTTAAGAAAATGTAGCATAGCCAAGTTCTACATTCCATAGATCATAGAACTGCAAAGATCTCAAAAAAATTGTGAAGAAATAATACGCTTGAGATCTTACTTTTAGGCCACCACTAACATCGATCCTCCCAACATTGCCCACCGCTTTCGAGGTAATCGCTTTTTGTTCGCTTCAACCTTCTTGTCTTTCTCACTATTCAATCATCTAAATTTTGGGTATGTAAAATAGTCCTCAAGTCAACTAGTTAAAAGGCACATCACTACCACTAAAAGAAAGTAGCATATAATGTTTGTTTAGTACATGAACTGCACCATCCAAAGGCTTGGTTAGCATTTTGCCATTTTCAATCATTGTGATTCCATGACATGCCTAAGCTTCATGCATTTACTTGACACAACTAGGCTAACTACAACAGATTATTTACCTCTTTGAGTCTGTCATAGAAATTGTTACAGATATCATTTTGCACTAGCGCAAAGAAGATGGGTTGTGATCTCATCCTTCCTAGCATTGTCCTTGTCCTCATAGATTTCCACCTAAATAAGACATAAGTCACATTAGCACAAATCAACGCATATAGAAAACTACCAACCCCCAATCTGCATATTGTTCACCCGTAAAACAAAAAATGGGGGAAATAGTAGCATGGAAAATAAAACCGTGTAAAACCTCTAATTCAACACAAGACGGCATACAACAAATGCATTAACTTGTAAAGAATTTTACAATCGATGAATACTGGGAGTTGATCAATTGCACATGCTAGTTGATATCTTTGGGAACGCATAAACTACCAATACTCGACACTTGATAATTAACTAAAAGAGATATGTATTTACATGTGTGTCATGTATACATGACAAGATCAAACTATAGGCCAATGTCGGCACTTGGTCCTGCAAGCTGAGTGCAAGCCCAACCATTTTCCTGAGAAGCAAAAACACTAAACACGAGAGACAACACCTTAATGCCTTTAGTGGAACAGAAATTAGCCCTTCTTTCCAATTTATTGAGCACATCTCAACAAACCATCCAATGAACACCAATATATCCTTACCCACACCTCATCATCTCCAATGCAAAGGAACTACACTACAATCCGCCTATCTAATTCAAAACACACTACGTAATGAGTAACAATTTACTAATTTGAGTAACAATTTACTAATTTAGCAAGCAATTCAAACCAAGAACCATCTTATATATGTATGTATACTGTTCGCCAAAGCTCGACCTTATTGAAGACGAGCACGAATGGTGTCCTCAGAGACTCGGCTTCGACGAGGAACCCGTGAGCGTGGTAGGCTCAGCCGCTGGCCGTCCAATGAGAAGAGCACGACGAGCTAGTCGACGCTTGCCACGGAGGGTTGGCAACCTCGCCCGGCGCCGAACACGCCCTCGATCATCCTGCGGGCGGTCGGTTCAGCGACGGCCCCGACGAGCACGGGTCATGGATCTTCTTGAGCAGCCGGACCACGCAGAGAAGGTCGGCGCCCAGGTGCTCGAGCCCGAGCCCGGGTGGAGCCCACGATGAGCCGAGCTGTGGCGGAGCAATGTGGAGGCGACGCCATGAGAGGGGCCGAGCCGAGAGAAGCACGGCGTCACAGGCGGGTGGAGGCGCCAGATCCGGGAGGAGGGCGGCGCGCGTCGCGGTAGAGGCGCCAGATCCGGGAGGAGGAGGACGGGCAGGTGCGAGAGAGGGAGGAGGCGGCCAGCCGGGAGGAGGGAGTCAGGAGGAGGCACAGCAAGGGCAGAGGAGAGGAGTCTGGACGTGAGGAGGAGGAGAAGGAGGAGGGCAGCGGCGCGAGGAGGAGGGAAGGAAGCCGAGCGCCATGGGGGGGGCGCAGAGGGAAGGGGAGGGCGGCGCTGGGCGGCTCAGAGGAAGGGAGAAGGACGGGAGGCGGCTGGGGAATGGGGAAAGGAGGAGCGCCGAGAGGAATTGGGAATTTGGTTGAGCGCCTCGGTCCAAAATTTTTTTCGCTGTTCGCCCAAAGGATCGCGATTATTCCCCAGAGATACCTCGACCGATGACCTTTTCTAGGGCGCTTATACCGCTGGTAATATAAAAATATTGCCCGGCAGATAAATTGCTCTAGACAAGAATTATTTCCGCAGATAATAGGACCTTTAATCTCTTGAATATTGCCGCACATGTTTTGCCACTAATCCATTTTTTTTCCTACAGATTATTGCCCTTAATACTATGCCATGGTGTAGTGACAAAGAAGCAAGTTTTGGACAACAAGCACTTAGTTCGTTGTTAGGGCTAAAAATGAGAGGATAATTCAACTAAAACTTATGAGAATTAAAAGGGTAAGATGTGATATTAGTGGCTAAAGCCTAATGCACCCTTAGGTGGCTTTCACCACGATCTTTAGATACGATAAGACTTGAGTTGTGTTCTCAATTTTTTTTCTTCTCAATCGATTGCTCGCTTATTCAATATGAGTTAGTCGCATGAGAAGTCGATCTTATGTCTTATGAGTTTTGCATTGATCTTATGCCTTTTAGAAATATTTGGAGTTCATTTCTTGTTAGTGATATATTTTGCTTTCGGGTTAGGGTAGCTTCTCTACTGCTACCTTTCGCATCTAGCTTTCGGGTTATTGTTGCTAACCCACTTCAACGGAACAGGATGGCTGGAAGTGCTCGAAGTAGACAAGGTCCACCAGCTGGTCGTGATGAGGAGCTCCCGCCTCCTCCGACCATGGCCGAGGTTCTCGCTCAGATTGAGCGAAACCGAATGGATCAGACGCGCATCCTGGAGGTTATTGCGCGAAACACCTCCACTCTTTCTGGTACCTCTGGATCAGGAGGAGGAGGTGGTCATCAACTGCGGGGAGGACTCTCGGAGTTCCTTCGTACACAGCCCCCGACTTTCTCCCAGTTTGAAGACCCACTCAATGCAAACGACTAGTTGCATCTAGTCAAGCAGAAGCTCAACGTTGCTCAGTACCAAGATCATGAGAAGGCACTCTTCGCCTCTCAGTACTTGGGAGGAGTTCTGTACTGCCTTCCGACGGGCTCATGTTCCCGCCGGCTTGATGAAGCTCAAGAAGAAGGAGTTCTTAGCGCTCAAGCAAGGCTGCAAGTCGGCGACTGAATATATTCATGAGTTCAACAACCTTTCTCAGTACGCCCCTGAGGACGTGCCCTCCGATGAAGCCAAGCAGGAGAAGTTCATGGATGGCTTGTTCGAGGAGCTACATGACAAGCTATCTATCGTCGACTTTCCTGACTTGCAAACATTGGTCGACAAGGCCATTGTTGCTGAGCACAAAGGAAGAGCGCAGGGAGAGTCCCGCAAGCGCAAGTGGGAGGCCCAAAAATCAGCTAGGGCCAACCTTTCCCGTACTCGCATCGAGCAAACCTTGGTGCCTCATTCTTAGGCTCCACCACCACTGTGGCCTCCAACGGATGTGCCTCGCCCTCTGCAAGCCGTGTCGCAACCATGTACATATCTGGGGCAGCAAGGTGGCTTTTGCAATCGAGTTGCCGAAGTTACTTAGTTCTATTGCCACAACAAGGGACACTACGCCAACAAATACCCTGTGAGGAAGGAAGCGGCCACCTGCCATAATCAGGGGCAAGCGCAAGGGCAAGGATGTCACATCCCCAAGTTAATAAAAGATAATTCGAATGCATCTCATCAGCATGCATCATGTTTTGGAGCATTTGTATAATTTATTGCACTTGGAAATCTTAAACAAATGTTAAACATACACTTTGTTTTGAACCCCAAAAGAAAATTTGAAACATATGCTACTGAAGTTCCTTTGGAAATAATTTATTCAAATAATATAATAATTAGAGAAAATTAAGTATTTGCCACTGTAATGGAGTGCATTTTAGATTTGTTACTATTGTGTGTGTGACATCCGGGTCCCGACCCACATGTCACACACACAATAGTGGCAATCCTAAATTACCACCGAAAGTACAAGGGCAAATAATTGAACTCCCTAATAATTATCATGAATTAAAATAATTTTTTCTAAATTTTTGGGAAAGGTTTTAACCCATAGAAATTTTCAAACTCAATTCAAAAACCTAATTTAAGTTTGAATTTAAACTATACACAATGTTTAGTGAACAATGAGGTTTAGTAATTTTTGTGGACACTAGGTCATTCTAGGAAACGCTCTGAATTATTTTAGATTTTATAAAATTTTATTTCTATTTCTTAAGCCTTAGTCAAACCTGTTGCTCTTTGGTCAAACTGATTTCCAAACTCGGGCTTAGCATCGTTTTTGACTCAAGTCCGACCCGAGCCAACTGACTTGACTAGACCACCTAGTTGCACCACGCTGGGCTCAATGCCTTTGGATCATTCAATTGAAAATCAACGGTCCTCGATCTCTCACCCGCTCGGACGGTCCGAACGACTCCATTTGATCCGGGCCGCCCATTCATCATCGAATCGATCCACACGCACCGGACCGCTCGGACGGCATTTAACATCCCATCTAATCTCACCGCCCATTCATGATCGCACGACTTTGAAACACCGAGCCTTTTGGTTGCGCCGCACCAGACCCTGGGTCGCCCGTTCCACGCCATTTTTGAGCCACTAACCAGTGGGGCCCGCTGGTCAGATTCTTCTCCCACCTCCCATCAGCAGGTTTCAAGTCTTGTGTGCCACGCTACCGAGAGCCCTAGCGCATGCCGCCAACGCCAGAGCCCCACCGCCTCTCGTGGAACAACCCAGAGCACCTCCTTCACACCGTGACTATTCCTGCCCTCGCATGAGGATAAGACTCTTCGCTTCCATTCTCTCCATCTTTCCTCTCTGGCCGAGGAAAGAGGAGCTTGCTTATGGTCGTTCCTTCGGTAAGGTTCAAGTCATCAAGTCTTTGAGACCCTACTATTCATGCTTTCTCCATTATCGCTCATTTGAGCCCTTGTCTTTGCGTGTAGGATCCAAACCAAGATTGTGCTCTCGACGGCCTCAAAGCACGCCCCGAAGACCACCTGGTGCAAACTTAGTCTCCAGTAAGTTTGACCTCCCTTTTTGCGCGTCGTAGTTCGTCTCTAAGCATGTTTAAAAGAAGCCCTCAATCAATTCTTGCTTTGGCGCGCAGGAGCTCGGGAATTTGAAGCTTGCTCCTTTTTCAAATTTAAAAGACCCCTTTCACTCCATTGCCAATCTAGTAAGTCATTTTCCGATTGGGTGCGATGTCAACATCTTCTAGTCACCCTTAAGTTTTCCCAACTCTTTGTTGCCTTTGGTTTTGCCTAGGGCGACCCCTCCTCGTGAGCCGCACCACCACCGCCACCATTACCGTGGTCAACCACTCATAGAGCATCTCTGGCCACTTCAACCCTCTGGTAAGCTTCTTGGAGTGCGCCAGTAGCTTACTCATGCTTTGCTTTGCTCAATGCACCACTGAAGCATCGCATGCATGTTGAGCCTTAGGTCGCCTCCGCTCGCCGCCGGCTTGCCGCCAGTATAGGTCATCCTAGCCACCATCACCGCCACCATGAGGTGCGCACGGTTCATGGCTTTCTTCGACCCTTAATTGCATGCGCCAAGAAGAACCACCGCTACCGGTGAGTCGCACGCCATCTCACGGCCAAACGCGTGAGCTCGTGGCAGTTTCTGACCAACACTGTAGCACATCAATTAGGGTTAAGATCTCGATGATTAGTAATTAACGATTTAAATCTTGGCCTGAAAACGCGTTTAGTTGTGTGTTTGTTTACCACCCGTATGACATGTGAGCCCAAGCCACTTAAGCCCCCGTGCCCTTTTCACGTAGCCAACCCAAACACACTAGGACCATTTTGGACCGTCTGATTGAAAAGCGACAGTCCAGATTAAGTGGGCCATTTGGACCGTTCGAACGCGCCACGAATATGGACCGTCCGATGCGAAATGAACGATCCGGATCAATTGGGCTATTCGACCGCCTAAACGCGCTACGATTATGAACCATTGATCTTAATCTAACGGCCCACAAACATAGTCCGAACGCTCACTGCGTGCACACACATCTGAAGAGCCACCGACGAGTAGGGCCCACTTGTCAGCGCACTTTCAAATCAGTAAACAAATTAAGGAACGATGCTGTGAAGGACCCCCTCTATCAGTGACTATGGCTAGCGCAGACCTCGGTAAGAAAAGGAACAAATACCTTATAAAATTCGAAATGTATTCATCTCGCATTAATCAAGATTTCAATAACTTCAAAAATACATAACTAATTCTTCTCAACTCCAAAATGGTTGAAACCAGTTTTCATAATTATCATTTTTAATGAACTTTACTAAAAAATTGGTTTCAGACTTGTCTCTGTAACAAAAGTTATTATTTTAGAGAATGATCCATAAAACTATTATTTTTACAATAGAAAAAGGTCGATAACTTTAAAATGTATAACTAATTCTTAAAAACTCCAAATTAGTTAAACCCAAATGTTTTTGACTTATAAAAATATTCCCTATTTATCTATATAATCCTTGTACCTCTACTATTCTACAAATTTTAGCCAAATAATTAAATTACATGAACTAAGGCTTAGTGAAACCTAAAATTCAAATTGTTATAACTTTTACACACTAACTCCAAAAAGAATAATTCTTTCACCTAAATTCATCTTAAATTGTACACTAGCCACTATAGAAAAATCATGTATTTTTGAGCATCTTGATTTTTGAAGTATTTCTATGTTTATCGATATCGTTAATTCTATATATTCCGAGGCTATCTTTTTGTCTCCTTCACTTTTGAGAGTGAACACCTGAACTTCTAGCAAGGAAAGCATCATTTGAACTTTCTTTTACATCATATTTGATCCCAGTTTTGGTTAAGTTAGTGCAATGATAATTGCTTGCATGCTATTTTGATAATGTCGCTATTTTTGTGATGTGTAGAATAGTTATATTCTATTCATTGAGGTTAATCTTGAATTACTCCAGTACCACATGCTTAAGATAGTAATGTGTGAATTATATTGTTCGAATTTTCTTAGTCATGCAAGTCTAGAAACGGTAGTTTGATTGTCGGGACTAACCCGACAATTATGGGAAACACTTGCTTCCTCGATATTCATTTTATTCCAGATCTTCGTATTTGTTTTATGAGATAAATTTTTTCATTTTAAATGAGTTTTGGGATCTGGACAAGTGTTGGCTAGTGATGGTGCCTTCGTGCACGAGACTTGGGTATGTGGTGGTCTTGTCCGGACCATTAAGGAGCGAACTTTGGTAACGTCTGTTGATTCAAGTACATTCGTGCTACTACACGGGGATATGGGTACTGCATGACGGTCAAGTAGGGGAAGGTTTTATTGGGTGAAGTCTCGTGGTGGTGTAAGGACATAGAGACCGTGAAATCCTATGTTTCTTAGGAGCCGATGTAATTTTCTATAGTGTGCAAGAGAGCACCAATTTATCATTTTCCTTACATCGGTATTTCCAATACAACTTGTGAGCCCCCTAGCAAGTGCTATCAGATGCTTGTACTAGGTACGAAAACATCTCACATGGAGGACCTAACTCAATAGAATTTTCTTGCAAAAAACGACTGTATCTCGATTCTCCCCGGCCGACATACCAAAGGAAGTGTGCTATTTTCAGAGGCATCTGGAGGCTTACGGACTAATCGAGTCATGTGGGTAAAGTAGTACACCTCTGCAGATATAAATCTATTCGAATAGCCGTGTCCACGGTTATGGACAACCGCTTGAGTTCGGGAGTTACTATCATTAGACTTTGAATTTTAATTGTGGGTGAACTCAGTATCCGGCATGAATGTGATGTTCATGTATTTTGTTGTATCAAAGTCGACAGCCACTTTGTTGTTTGTTTGCTTCATTTGTTATTCAATTTATCACTTATTCATAAGCTTTACTTCTACTTCAAATCTGTTTATAAAATGGCAAATGAAAACTTGTATGTGTAGGTTGTTAAATTGTTGCGTCTTTTCGCAAAACTAAGCCATTATGAGCCATCCTTTGGAACAACCTTTATGCATAACTAATTTTTGTTTGTGTAAGACTTGTGAGTACAACTTTGTACTCAATCCGGTTGCTACAATTTCAGGTGATGAAGACTTTGAGCCCGATGAGCTCATTAGTGTTGATTTAGGCGATACTGACGAGTAGTGCTATTATTTAACTCCTAGTCGGTTGCCGATGGGTTATGGGGCATACCATGCTGGACTTTGGTTTATTTACCTTGCTTCCACTGTTACGTTATGATTTTAATTGAATTTGGCCAGTCGACCATTTGTAATAGTTGTAGACTTGAACTATTAGGTTTTATGTCTTTTGAACTATGAATGTATGGATGTTGTATGGATATGATCAATGCTATTTGTGAGTTTGGGGCATGTTGGTCACTGATCTTGGGAGCCAACATGATCTCATGCTCGCTGTTCATGGATTCCATTTTAACTCACTAAGTATGGTCTTTGATTGTTTAGAGAACCGATAATCATACAGTACTTGCAGATGAATGGTATGCATGATCACCGGGGCTCTAGTTTCAACAAAGAACTCTCATTTAGATAGAATTAACTTAGAATCCATTAACTTGGAAGCCCAGAGTTATCTCCTTAAGGACGGGCGGGTCTCGGTCTTACAGAAGTAACTTGGGGGCTCCCACAAAGGACGTGGTCATCCCCAAATCGAAGGTGGCCCAAAGAATTCCGAAGATTGCAAGCGGTCGAGTCAACCATATCTCGGTCAAGGAAGCGTAGGAGTCACCTAACATCGTGTTGGGTACACTTCTTGTCAACTCTCAACCTGCTAGTGTCTTGTTCGATTCTGGAGCTTCTCATTCTATTATATCAAAAATTATGACATGGGTCTCCGATATCATCCGGGCAAGGCAAATGTTGTTGTCGACGCGCTCAATCGTAAAGTTTATTGCAATACATTGATGCTCAAGGAGCAATAGCTCTGCCTCGCCCTTCATGAAGAATTTCAGCGGCTCAACTTAGGAGTGGCCGAGTATGGTTTCCTCATCGCCATGGTTGTGCAACCGACCTTGGAAGATCGGATCAAGTCTGCAAGAACAAACGGACAATGGGTGAACCAAATCAAGTAGAACATCAAGAACAGACAGCCAATTGCTTCTCGAAGATGACCATGGTGTGGTATGGTTCGGACAATGTCTTGTTGTTCAAGAACATGGAATTACGAATTTAATCCTCCGTGAAGCCCATGACTCACCCTTGTCCTTTCATCCGGTGCTACAAAGATGTATCAAGATCTCAAGCGAGAGGTTTTGATGGACCCAATGAAAAGAGAGATCGCAAGGTTCGTTGCCGAGTGCGACATATGTCATCGTGTGATGGCCAAGCATCAACGTCCAGCGGGTTTGCTGTGTCGTAACCCAAAAATACAATTTCGACCTCTATGTATATCGTGACTAGTCCAGATCACGCTTAGTGCACACAAAGGCAACATCGGTGAAATATCATTTTCATATACAAAGACGACTAATAAATAGGCAAATAATAATAAAATATCAGAGTAAAGACCTTAAGGTCAAATCTTAAAATTAATGGCTCAGAAGGCAAAAAGCTCTAAGAAGTTGCAGCGGAACGTAGTGGAATAACTTCAAAGAAGCCCATCCATATGCCCACAGCAATCACCGTAGCGACCTAGTTCTCCATGATCCTTGAAGTAGACCTTGTTGACTGACGATTTCTTCACTTCTGCTTGATTTAATAAAGCAAGCATGAGTACACAATCAGATTCTTCAAGTCATACCACGTAAATGCAATTATAGATGCAAGCTTATTCCAAAGGAATGGCTTCGTAGTTCTTTTTGCGTAAATGCAACATCTGCAATTTGAATATGAATAATAGATTGAAAACATAATTCAAAACAAATAGACAATAATAATTTATCATTTGTTTTCATAAAGACACATAGCCTAATCAATTTATTCACACAGCCATATGACTTAGATCATACAGCTCCCTTCCCAAGGTTTTATGCAAATCTACCCCTCGTGTGAAATCCTCGAGCATGTCCATGACCGCGGACATGGCTATTCGAATAGATTGTTTAACACTCTGCAGAGTTTGTACACTTTACCCACAAGATGCAATCAGCTGGAGCAGAGTTGATCACAACAAAACCTTTTAGAAACTTCATCTCAAGCATTGACACTCCCAGTGTGCTTTATGCTATACCAACCCTTCCACAGTGCTTGGCATAACACACACCGTTGGACAGGGACACGGCGAACCGCCCCGTGATGTGCACCAAACCACAGCGGTAATACACCTCCACCCATACAACACAGTCTAACCTACTACCTGAGTAGTCAATGTCAAGAATCCATAACTTACTAAGTTAGGCCCGTCCCATCAGGCATGTGGTTGTACGAGAGGCTCAGTTCAATGGCGCACAAAGTTAAGTCCTTAAGTGACCAAGGTAAGACTTCTAAGTTGCTACAAATCCCTACACACACAGGTTATGAAGCCCATGCACACAGTTCCACCAAAAGTAGCACACAGTATCCACCACTTGCCTTAGTCTAAATCCTTTCCCACCCTGTTGGTTAAGTACAACATATGCCATCAACGAGTAATAGCACAGAGTACACATAATTTTATCACTTGGTTCCATAATCAATTAGTCAGGTATATATTTGCAACTTACATGAGATGATGACTCATGGCATGGCTAAGCAAACTAATCGTATCTAACCAACCCACGTTGGTGCTACGATAATACCAACTAAATAAACCAATCTAGGGTGACAAAAGATTATGACATATCAAATAGACAAGGTGGATGTGACAAATTGGATTATTAACTAAACCCAAAAGCATTTAAATAAATACTTAAAGTAAATGCAATAATTTGAATCAAAGTAATTTTAGAAAACTGGGATTCAACATGATCAAAGGTATAACTTGCCTTGCTATAGCAATGATGATCTTATTTAATCTTTAATCTTTACTTCCTTGATCTTCAACTCCTTCTTGATCAGCACTTCTCGCAGTATCAACGTCTACTCGCAAACAAGCAAATAAACCAAATAAATAAATAACAGAGAGCAAACAAACTCCAAAAATTAAATAATAATCTCAGATAAATAGATCTTGGATTTAGATGAATGTAGGAATTTGAATGGACTCAACCGGAGTTCGGATGCAAAAGATATGAGCTTTGGAAGATTCACATGAAATGATGAAATTGAGAGAGAAAAGAATATTCAGAGAATATTCCTTCGGATTAAATAAAATAAAAAGAATTGAATACTTACAAGTGGGGTCCACTGGTAAGTGAGAGAGAACAAAGGCAGTGAATGACATATGGGACCAATTTCTAGAGAGAGGAAAAGAGATTGATAGGAGGGTCCCACATGGTATAGACTTGGTGCATGATGGACTAGGTTTAGGGACTTTGGTTCGATTGGAGCTTTTGATGTGCCACATGGCTATGACATATCGGCAAAAGGCTTAGGTGGCTGCTGAATTGGTGAAGAGATGGATGCTGACTCGACTCAAAGGAAAACAAGAGCAATAGGAGCAGCAGCCATGGCCGGCGAACAAGAACCACGGCGCTGAGGGTGAACGGAGGTGAGGAAGGAGCAACCGAGTAGCAAAACGGGGTGCTGAGAACTTGGAGATGCTCTTCGGCGGTGGCATTGTATCAACGGCGGCAGCGAAGCTCACGGGTCCGACGGCGATGGCAAATGAGTGGCACCCAAGGACAACCGAGAGGATCACGGTTGTGGCGGCATCACCAGGAGCACAGGGTGATGCTTAGGGTGACCGGAGGTCGATGAGGACAGCGCTGCGATGATGATGACCGGCACTGAAGACAACGAGCGGCGGCGGGACACTCTGATGACAGGAAAGCAATAAGGAGGTAGAGAATCAAACGAGGGAACCTCGAGACACGCCTTGACGCGCAACGATGGGCAGCAGGCTCACTAGACAAGTAGATCAGGAAGATAGATGACGACCGGTTTGTCGGACGAAACTGAAAACGGTGTAGGAAGGATCCTCGGGCGAAGATGAAGGTGTCACGGTGAAGACCACGCTGTTGCGGACCCGATGGCGAAGACGACGAGGGCGGAGAGGCACGGATAGCAGAGCAATCCGATGCTGAAGAAGCTTCGGGCGTCCTCGGTTTCGCGATGATTGCGGTGCAACGGGGACGAGCTAGGGCCGGAGACCTAGGGTTTTGAGGAGAGGAAGTTGATGCGCTCAAACCGACGCAGTTGGATGCGTTTATATAGTACTGGAGAGGAGGAGTCCACATGGGAGCCGGTGGCTATGGCGTGCTGAAGTAGGACTCTAGAGTCCTGGTTCTCCCGGAGAAGAAAGATGCACAGCAGAGGGGCCACCTGGTCGGCAGGTCAACAAAAAAAAAAAGGCGGGGCTTGTCGGGGTGGTCTTTGCCGGTAAGCCAAAGGCCGACTCAGGCTTCACTTGGGCTGCTGGTGCAAAAGGAATGGGAATGTCCGGTCCGGTTGGCTCGGCTTCGCGCGGCGCGAAAAGAAATGGAGGCGGGCTGACTGGCTTCAACGCGCAATGAATAGGAGGCGATCAAGTCTTTGCGCTTTCGTTCTCCTGCCAAGGTAAGATGGAGGCGGGCCGGCTCGGACTAGCGTCTGCACAAGGGAGTTAGGCCAAGGAAGTAGGTGGTGGTGGGCCGAAAGGAAGAAGATGGGCCAAATGAAAAGAGAATTCGGCCCATTTGATTTACTGAGATTTAATATTAGTTTTCTTTTTAGAAAATAGCAGAAAACACAAAGGGCAAATAGAAAATAGCAAATGCACTCAGAAAAATTCTAGAAAAATCTAAAACATATATATTCGAGCACATAGAATCCAAATAAAATAGTTTTGATAATAGTTGATGTTGAGATTAATCATATTAAATTGTTTTTGATTTATGAAAGTCCCAATTAAGCTTTATTAATTCAAATAAAATTGGTGAAATTTTCTAGGGACCTAACTACTCAAAAGTTTTTTTTGAAAAGCCAACTTTTGGGACGTTACATGCTGCAACCTTTACCAGTACCTGAATGGAAGTGGGACTCGATCGGTATGGATTTTATCACCGGTTTGCCCCGAACATCCAAGGGAAATGATGCCATATGGGTTGTCATTGATCGACTAACTAAAGTGGCACACTTCCTACCCGTCAAGGTGGATCTTCGTGTAGGTCTTTTGGCGGATCTCTACATAGTCCGCATCGTGAGTTTGCATGGAGTACCAAAGATGATTGTTTCAGATCGTGGCACACTTTTCACCTCTCGATTTTGGAATAGCTTGTAAGAAGCTATGGGGACTCAACTTTCTTTCAGCACTGCATACCATCCTCAAACAGATGGCCAGACTGAAAGAGTGAATCAAGTCTTGGAAGACATGCTCCGTGCCTGTGTTCTCTCTTATGGGAAGAATTGGGAGAAATGTTTGCCGTTTGTCGAGTTCTCCTACAACAACAGCTTTCAAGCTAGTCTCGGCATGGAACCATTTGAGGCTTTATATGGGAGAAGATGTAGAACCCCATTGAATTGGTCAAAGACCGGAGAAAGACCATTCTTCAGCCCGGACTCAATCAATGAGGCCGAAAGTCAAGTTTGGTTGATTCGAGACCGATTACACACAGCTCAATCAAGGCAAAAGAGCTATGCGGATCGTCGTCGTTGCGAGTTGAGCTTTGAGCCAAATGACTTTGTTTATCTCAAGGTCTCTCCCTTGAAGGGCCATCAACGATTTGGCGTCAAAGGCAAACTAGCTCCTCGATATGTCGGTCCTTACCGCATCATCGAGAAGAAAGGAGCTGTTGCCTACAAGTTAGAATTGCCCGCTGCACTTGAAGGAGTACACGATGTATTCCATGTGTCACAACTGAAGAAATGCCTTCGTGTTCCAACCGAGGAAGCTCCATTGGCAAGTCTCAATGTACAAGAAGATTTGACCTACCGTGAGCATCCCCTTCGCATCCTTGAAGAAGCTGAACGAAGAACAAGGAATCAGTGGACAAATCATACCGAGGATGAAGCAACTTGGGAACGGGAGGATCGCCTTCGTGCCGATTACCCATCTTTCTTTTCCGAGTAAACGGAATCTCGGGACAAGATTCTTGTGGGGGGGTTGTAACATCCCAAACAATGGTTTGTGTTTCAAATGTATAAAAATGAGGAGAAATTAAAACTTTTGTTGCCTCATGATGTCATTTGAAATTTTTTGGAAATTTTTCCCAAGGGTTTCCTAATTTCAAAGACCAATGTTTCAATTAATGGAAGCATAGTCCTTGAAAACTCCTTAAGAAAATCTTGGGATCATCCTCTGAAAATATTTTTCCTAGCTTCTAGATCATCCCAGTGCCTCCTTTGAAAAATTTCAAAATCTTTAGATTTATTTTGCTATTTTTCAGAGTTTAGTCAAACCAATTAGATCCTTAGTCAAACCCTAGGGCAGAACCTTGAGAAATTTCTAGAAAACATTTTATTGCATGAAAACCTCTGGAAATTTTATACAAGGTTAATCTTGGAGTCAGGAGCCTTTTGTTTTCAAAACCTAGTTGATACTGTTTGGGCTTAGGTCGAACCCAAGCTACTTGGTTGAACCCAACCAACTTAGCATGCTCGGGCTAGTCCGAACTGGCGCAGGGCTTTTAGGACCGTTAGATTCCATATCAACCGCTGGATTGATGGGAACGGTTGGACCGCTTGAACGTCCATTTCAATCAGGACCGTCCAATCTCCATCGAACCTTCCGCATCGCTTGGGAACGTTCAGACCATCCGAACGCGCGGGCAATCTGGACCGTCCATTTTCAATCGGACCATCTGCATCACTTGGGAACCGTTCGGACCACCCGAACGTGCGCGCAATCTGGACCATCCATTTTCAATTGGACCATGAAGATTTTCCGAATCGACCATTTGACCCAACCCACTCATTCAAACTGACTTGAGCCACTTTCGCTTGAGCCGCCCCGTCAACGATGTGAGCCACCACCCATTGCGACCACTCCTGGAGCTTCATTGCTTAACGCCGCCTCCATTGTTGTCATATTTCCCAGTTAAAACCCCTCCAAATCCTAGTTTCTCCTCATTTCTCCTCTTTTCGGCCGAGGAGAAGGAGGCTCCCTTTGACTCATATTTTTGGTAAAATCCTCACCTCCAAGTCCCTTAGTTTCCTTCTTGCATGCCATTTCCATTTTGGCTAATGTGAGCTCTTGATTTCTTCTGTAGTGTCTGGAACGCCTCCGTGCCGTTTTCCACCCTAAAGCGCGCCCCAAAGGCCACCTTTGTGCCAACTTGTCATCGGTGAGTTTTATCCTCAATCTTGCACGTCATATCGTGTCTTTAGGTGTGACATTAAAAACCCCTCAACTAATTTGGGCAATGTGTCGCAGGAACTCATGGATTTTGAGTTTCCTCCATTTGCGGCCGACAAGATCCATTTTCATCTCCTTGTCGATCCAGGAAGGCATTTCCCAATTCCACGCTCTCCCACCATCTAGTGAACCTACTTGAGATATCTAGATTCTTCATGGATCTTTTCCTTGCTCAGTTGTTCTCTCACATGGATGTAATGTTTCAAAGTTCTGTTACCAATTTAATATTTATTAAAGTTATCATTTTATTGAATTTTCTGAAATTTGAAAGAGTTTGATAGCTTTATTTGAATTTCTAAAGTTTTAAAAGCCAAAAATAAAATTTAGTAAAGTTTTTAAAGTTTTATTTGAGTTAAAGTTGAAAAATAAAAACTAAAAATAATTTTGAGAATTTTATGAAATTTTAAAAACTTTTTCTTAAATGTTTCAAAGCCAAAATAATTTATTTGCAAAATTAAAAGCCAACTTAAAGTTGGAAATAATTTTATTAAGTCCAAAATAAGACTAGGATTTTCTGTGAATTTTTCTAGAATTTTTGGATATTATTTGCTATTTTCTAAACCCTTTTTGATTTAACCGGATTATTTAAAATACTAAATCATTTAAAATCCTAAAATGCTTTTGGGCCGAAACTGGCTGCCGGCCCATTTCCCTTTTCCATCACCGGGCCATTTCGGCCCGCACCAAGCCAGCCACTCCCTTCTCTCTCCCGACTTCCGATCACCGCTTGGATGGAATCCGACGACCATCAACCCACCACACCGCCCAATCAGTCCCCACCACACGATCCCAATCCACCACCGCCACTTTCTTCTCCCCACCTCTTTCTTCCTCACAGAACCAAGACGCCACCATTGCCGGCCATATGAAGCTCCACCCCGCCTTTTCCCCTCTCTCTCTCGGCCACGCCGACGCGACTTCGACGCACGAACCGCCCACTCCCCCGCTTCTCTCTCCTTGCGCCTGCCTCGCCACGCACAAACCGCCCACCGCCATTAGCGCCGCCCACGATCTCCTCACCCCAACTCGCCCTCGCCCTATAAAGGAGCGCCGGCTCAAGATCTCTCACTCATCCAAACGCCTCACCTCTTAGCCCTCTCGCCCGAGCGCCTGAATTTTGAGTTTGAGCACCGCCGACCGTGTCGCCGTTCTTCATCAATTCCGCGAGGTCAAGGACGCCCGGCGACTTTTGACCGCAAAGAACGCATCGCACCCCGTCGCCCACCCGTCGCAGACGCCCGCCTCGCGGAGCACCTCCCGAGCCGCCATGCCACCACGACCCGCTTTGCGCCGCCAACACCTCGTCGCCGCCACCATCTCACGCCTCTAACGCCGCCAAGGTGAGCATTAGACTCCGCGCCCTTCTTCTCCCTCATCGGTGCCTCGCCGCCGCCAGTGTAGTGGTTCGCGGTTCCTTGAACCCGAGCGCCACCTCGCCGGCCCCACGTGGCACGCCACCGTGGCTGCCACCTTGGTGCCAGTCACGCCACCTCGCCTCACAAGACGTGTCCGCCCGTGCACGCACGCGGCAAGGTCCACCTCCTCGGCCTCAAACACCGTGGACTTAGTCCATATGAGTAGTGAGACCCACATGTGGGCCCCACATGTCGGATTTCATTTTAATCTGAAAATTCACACGACATCACCCATGCGCAATAATTAGAATTTTCTATAGAAAAATAATTCAGAAATCCTTTTAATTTCAGATTTAGGTTTAAATTTGTAAAATTCATAACTTTTACATCTTAGCTCCAATTTAGATGATTCAAATTGCTAAAATCTTAGAAAATTATTGTCTAACTAAATAAAATATAAGTATTCAATTTGGAGTTCAGTTTAGTCTTATTTTAGAATTTAAAATTCATTTAAATTCCAAATTTAGGATTTAAATTTGTAAAATTCATATCTTTTGATTGCTAACTCCAAATTAAGTGTTTCAAATTTCTAAATTCATATAAATTGAAGATCTAGCTAACTCAACCAAAATTATTTAAATTGTTCTTCATTTGAATCTTGTTTGTATTTAGGAATTGATTTAAATTTGATTTAGGTTAAAACTTGTAAAATTCATATATTTTAAATCTCAACTCCAATTTGAGTGTTTCAAATTTCTAAAATTTTATAAAACTATTATCTAAATAAATAAAATAGAATTATTCAGTTTTGAGTTAATTTGAATTGCCTTTTTCATTTGTTATTTGAATTTCGTTTGAATTTGGATCGTTTTCGCGTATAGATTTCGACGACTTCGGAGAGTCAGTTTTCAACGTAGTTGGAGACCATATAAGAGGATTTGGGAGTGTTAATCCCGGGTCTTACAAAGTGGTATCAGAGCCATATCGACTGTAGGTCGTGACCTAGTTAGAATGGCCGATAGTTGAAAATTTCAAAACTTATTTTAAGACAAGAAAAACAAATTGTTCTCTCCTCATCTTGGTCATCTTTCTATTCTCACCCCCTTAATGGTATTCCTTCTTACCTAAATCTCGCTTCACCATTTTATAATGTCAATGGGATCCTCTTCTCCTTGCAACTTTCTATAGTTGGTCAGCACGTTTTACCATTGCGTTGAAGACCCCAAGACTCGAAGCCATCAAGGAAGTATCGTCGTCTCCATCATCCAAGGACAACAAACAAGATGTACTGAAGATCGTGTTGTCAGCCAAACCATATAGCTTAAGTACGCTAAGACTCATTCTGTGTATTGAGTCGCCTTACCAAATTAAGAGCCTTTATCGAGTAGAACGATGTATTGTTCCTTAATTTTGACGGTGTATTTTCTTTTGTTACGTCGTACATAGATCTTTTGATCTTGTGTGCAGCATTTGTTTAAGGGGGGTAGACTTCTCTCCTCATAGCTTTCTCTCACCCTTTGCTATTTTGCTTCTTCTCTAACAATCCATTGGACTTCTAACCTATCGAAGCACCGTGAACTTGAAAGGCTAATTTGTACCTCAAAACATCGAACCACCTGCACCTTAGACATGAAACCAACTTGAGGATAGGCATTTTCTATCTCTCAATTCATATATTCTATACCGCTTTTCTTTCTAGCCACTCCAATCTCGGGGACGAGATTCCTTTTATGGGTAGTTTTGTAATGTTTCAAAGTTCTGCTACTAATTTAATATTTATTAAAGCTATCATTTTATTGAATTTTCTGAAATTTGAAAGAGTTTGATTGCTTTATTTGAATTTCTAAAGTTTTAAAAGCCAAAAATAAAATTTAGTAAAGTTTTTAAAGTTTTATTTGAGTTAAAGTTGAAAAATAAAAACTAAAAATAATTTTGAGAATTTTATGAAATTTTAAAAACTTTTTCTTAAATGTTTCAAAGCCAAAATAATTTATTTGCAAAATTAAAAGCCAACTTAAAGTTGGAAATAATTTTATTAAGTCCAAAATAAGACTAGGATTTTCGTGAATTTTTCTAGAATTTTGGATATTATTTGCTATTTTCTAAACCCTTTTGATTTAACCGGATTATTTAAAATACTAAATCATTTAAAATCCTAAAATGCTTTTGGGTAAACCGTCACGCCCATTTCCTTTTCCATCATCGCCATTTCGCCCGCACTGCCCACCCACTCCTTCTCTCTCCTCTTCGATCATCACCGCTTGATGGGAACTGACTACCATCAACCCACCACACCGCCAAATCCGTCCCAAACCACACGATCCCAATCCACCACCGCCACTTTCTTCTCCCCACCTCTTTCTTCCTCACGAAACCAAGACGCCACCATTGCGGCCATATGAAGCTCCACCCCGCCTTTTCCCGCCTCTCCTCATGCGTACACACAGCGACTGACGACGCATCGAACCGCCCACTCCCCGTTTCGCTTCTCTCTCCTTGCGCCTGCCTCGCCACGCACAAACCGCCCACCACCATTAGCGCCGCCCACGATCTCTCACCCCAACTCGCCCTCGCCCTATAAAGGAGCGCCCGGCTCAAGATCTCCTCACTCATCCAAACGCCTCACCTCTTAGCCCTCTCGCCCAGAAGCGCTGAATTTTGAGTTTGAGCACCGCCACCGTGTCGCCGTTCTTCATCAATTCCGGCGAGGTCAAGGACGGCCCGGCGACTTTTGACCGCAAAGAACGGATCGCACCCCTCGCCGCCCCCTCCGGCGCGCGCGCCTCGCCGAGCACCTCCCGAGCCAAGGCCACCACGACCCGCTTGCGCCGCCGCCAACACCTCGTCGCCGCCACCATCTCACGCCTAACGCCGCCAAGGTGAGCATTAGACTCCGCGCCTTCTCTCCCTCATCGGTGCCTCGCCGCCCTCGCCGCGTAAAGGTTCGCCGGTTCCTTGAACCCGAGCGCCACCTCGCCGGCCCCACGTGGCACGCCACCGTGGCTGCCACCTTGGCGCCAGTCACGCCACTCGCCTCAAGACGTGTCCGCCCACGCAGCACGCCCGTGTGGCAAGGTCCACCTCCCCGCCTCAAACACCGTGGACTTAGTCCATATGAGTTGTGAGACCCACATGTGGCCCCACATGTCGGATTCCATTTTAATCTGAAAATTCATCGCTGACATCACCCATGCGCAATAATTAGAATTTTCTATAGAAAATGATTCAGAAATCCTTTTAATTTCAGATTTAGGTTTAAATTTGTAAAATTCTAACTTTTACATCTTAGCTCCAATTTAGATGATTCAAATTGCTAAAATCTTAGAAAATTATTGTCTAACTAAATAAAATATAAGTATTCAATTTGGAGTTCAGTTTAGTCTTGTTTTAGAATTTAAAATTCATTTAAATTCCAAATTTAGGATTTAAATTTGTAAAATTCATATCTTTTGATTGCTAACTCCAAATTAAGTGTTTCAAATTTCTAAATTCATATAAATTGAAGATCTAGCTAACTCAACCAAAATTATTTAAATTGTTCTTCATTTGAATCTTGTTTGTATTTAGGAATTCATTTAAATTTCAGATTTAGGGTTAAAACTTGTAAAATTCATATATTTTAAATCTCAACTCCAATTTGAGTGTTTCAAATTTCTAAAATTTTATAAAACTATTATCTAAATAAATAAAATAGAATTATTCAGTTTTGAGTTAATTTGAATTGCCTTTTTCATTTGTTATTTGAATTTCGTTTGAATTTGGATCGTTTTCGCGTATAGATTTCGACGACTTCGGAGAGTCAGTTTTCAACGTAGTTGGAGACCATATAAGAGGATTTGGGAGTGTTAATCCCGGGTCTTACAAAGTGGTATCAGATCCATATCGACTGTAGGTCGTGACCTAGTTAGAATGGCCGATAGTTGAAAATTTCAAAACTTATTTTAAGACAAGAAAAACAAATTGTTCTCTCCTCATCTTGGTCATCTTTCTATTCTCACCCCCTTAATGGTATTCCTTCTTACCTAAATCTCGCTTCACCATTTTATAATGTCAATGGGATCCTCTTCTCCTTGCAACTTTCTATAGTTGGTCAGCACGTTTTACCATTGCGTTGAAGACCCCAAGACTCGAAGCCATCAAGGAAGTATCGTCGTCTCCATCATCCAAGGACAACAAACAAGATGTACTGAAGATCGTGTTGTCAGCCAAACCATATAGCTTAAGTACGCTAAGACTCATTCTGTGTATTGAGTCGCCTTACCAAATTAAGAGCCTTTATCGAGTAGAACGATGTATTGTTCCTTAATTTTGACGGTGTATTTTCTTTTGTTACGTCGTACATAGATCTTTTGATCTTGTGTGCAGCATTTGTTTAAGGGGGGTAGACTTCTCTCCTCATAGCTTTCTCTCTCACCCTTTGCTATTTTGCTTCTTCTCTAACAATCCATTGGACTTCTAACCTATCGAAGCACCAGGAACTTGAAAGGCGAATTTGTACCTCAAAACATCGAACCACTCCAGACCTTAGACATGAAACCAACTTGAGGATAGGCATTTTCTATCTCTCAATTCATATATTCTATACCTGTCTTTCTTTCTAGCCACTCCGAATCTCGGGGACGAGATTCCTTTTAAGGGGGGTAGTTTTGTAACAGCCCAAAGTTCTGTTACCAATTTAATATTTATTAAAGCTATCATTTTATTGAATTTTCTGAAATTTGAAAGAGTTTGATTGCTTTATTTGAATTTCTAAAGTTTTAAAAGCCAAAAATAAAATTTAGTAAAGTTTTTAAAGTTTTATTTGAGTTAAAGTTGAAAAATAAAAACTAAAAATAATTTTGAGAATTTTATGAAATTTTAAAACTTTTTCTTAAATGTTTCAAAGCCAAAATAATTTATTTGCAAAATTAAAAGCCAACTTAAAGTTGGAAATAATTTTATTAAGTCCAAAATAAGACTAGGATTTTCTGTGAATTTTTCTAGAATTTTTGGATATTATTTGCTATTTTCTAAACCCTTTTGATTTAACCGATTATTTAAAATACTAAATCATTTAAAATCCTAAAATGCTTTTTAATAAACTGGCTGCCGCCCATTTCCTTTTTCCATCACGGGCCATTTCGCCCGCACTGCCACCACTCTTCTCTCTCCTCTTCCGATCCACCGCTTGGATGGGAATCCGACTACCATCAACCCACCACACCGCCAAATTGGTCCCAAACACACGATCCCAATCCAAACCACCCGCCACTTTCTTCTCCCCACCTCTTTCTTCCTCACAGAAACCGCACGCCACCATTGCCGGCCATATGAAGCTCCACCCCGCCGCCTTTCCCGCCTCTCCTCCTCACGCCCATTGCGACTCGCACGCACGAACCGCCCCACTCCCCACGCTTCTCTCTCTGCGCCTGCCTCGCCACGCACAAAACCGCCCACCACCATTAGCGCCGCCACGATCTCCTCACCCCAACTCGCCGCGCCTATAAAGGAGCGCCGGCTCAAGATCTCTCACTCATCCAAACGCCTCACCTCTTAGCCCTCTCGCCCAGAGCGCTGAATTTTGAGTTTGAGCACCGCCGACCGTGTCGCCGTTCTTCATCAATTCCGGCGAGGTCAAGGACGGCGGCGACTTTGACCGCAAAGAACAGATCGCACTTCGCCGCCACCTCGGCGCACGCCTCGCCGAGCACCTCCCGAGCCGCCACCACCACCCGCTTGGCGCCGCCAACACCTCGTCGCCGCCACCATCTCACGCCTAACGCCGCCAAGGTGAGCATTAGACTCTCGCGCTTCTTCTCTCCCTCATCGGTGCCCTCGCCGCCTCGCCAGCAGTGGTTCGCCGTCCTTGAACCCGAGCGCCACCTCGCCGGTCCTACGTGGCACGCCACCGGGCTGCCACCTTGGCGCCAGTCACGCCACCTCGCCTCCTCAAGACGTGTCCGCCCACGCAGCACGCCCGTGGCAAGGTCCACCTCCTCGCCTCAAACACCGTGGACTTAGTCCATATGAGTTGTGAGACCGACATGTGGGCCCCACATGTCGGATTCCATTTTAATCTGGAAAATTCATCGCTGACATCACCCATGCGCAATAATTAGAATTTTCTATAGAAAAATGATTCAGAAATCCTTTTAATTTCAGATTTAGGTTTAAATTTGTAAAATTCTAACTTTTACATCTTAGCTCCAATTTAGATGATTCAAATTGCTAAAATCTTAGAAAATTATTGTCTAACTAAATAAAATATAAGTATTCAATTTGGAGTTCAGTTTAGTCTTGTTTTAGAATTTAAAATTCATTTAAATTCCAAATTTAGGATTTAAATTTGTAAAATTCATATCTTTTGATTGCTAACTCCAAATTAAGTGTTTCAAATTTCTAAATTCATATAAATTGAAGATCTAGCTAACTCAACCAAAATTATTTAAATTGTTCTTCATTTGAATCTTGTTTGTATTTAGGAATTCATTTAAATTTCAGATTTAGGGTTAAAACTTGTAAAATTCATATATTTTAAATCTCAACTCCAATTTGAGTGTTTCAAATTTCTAAAATTTTATAAAACTATTATCTAAATAAATAAAATAGAATTATTCAGTTTTGAGTTAATTTGAATTGCCTTTTTCATTTGTTATTTGAATTTCGCTTGAATTTGGATCGTTACAGATAGATTTTTTTACGACTTTGAGAGTCGGCCAACGAGTTGGAGACCATATAAGAGGATTTGGGAGTGTTAATCCCGGTCTTACAAAGTGGTATCAGATCCATATCGATCGTAGGTCGTGACCTAGTTAGAATGGCCGATAGTTGAAAATTTCAAAACTTATTTTAAGACAAGAAAACAAATTGTTCTCTCCTCATCTTGGTCATCTTTCTATTCTCACCCCTTAATGGTATTCCTTCTTACCTAAATCTCGCTTCACCATTTTATAATGTCAATGGGATCCTCTTCTCCTTGCAACTTTCTATAGTTGGTCAAGACGCTTTTACCATTGCGTTGAAGACCCCAAGACTCGAAGCCATCAAGGAAGTATCGTCGTCTCCATCATCCAAGGACAACAAACAAGATGTATCAAGATCGTGTTGTCACCAAACCATATAGCTTAAGCACGCTAAGACTCATTCTGTATTGAGTCGCCTTACCAAATTAAGAGCCTTTATCGAGTAGAACGATGTATTGTTCCTTAATTTTGACGGTGTATTTTCTTTTGTTACGCCGCATATAGATCTTTTGATCTTGTGTGCAAGATTTGTTTAAGGGGGTAGACTTCTCTCCTCATAGCTTTCTCTCACCCTTTGCTATTTTGCTTCTTCTCTAACAATCCATTGGACTTCTAACCTATCGAAGCACCGTGAACTTGAAAGGCTAATTTGTACCTCAAAACATCGAACCACCTGCACCTTAGACATGAAACCAACTTGAGGATAGGCATTTTCTATCTCTCAATTCATATATTCTATACTTGCTTTTCTTTCTAGTTACTCCAATCTCGGGACGAGATTCCTTTTATGGGTAGTTTTGTAATGTTTCAAAGTTCTCATACTAATTTAATATTTATTAAAGCTATCATTTTATTGAATTTTCTGAAATTTGAAAGAGTTTGATTGCTTTATTTGAATTTCTAAAGTTTTAAAAGCCAAAAATAAAATTTAGTAAAGTTTTTAAAGTTTTATTTGAGTTAAAGTTGAAAAATAAAAACTAAAAATAATTTTGAGAATTTTATGAAATTTTAAAAACTTTTTCTTAAATGTTTCAAAGCCAAAATAATTTATTTGCAAAATTAAAAGCCAACTTAAAGTTGGAAATAATTTTATTAAGTCCAAAATAAGACTAGGATTTTCTGTGAATTTTTCTAGAATTTTTGGATATTATTTGCTATTTTCTAAACCCTTTTGATTTAACCGATTATTTAAAATACTAAATCATTTAAAATCCTAAAATGCTTTTGGGTAAACTGGCATTTACCCATTTCCTTTTTCCATCATCGCCATTTCTGCCCGCACTGCCACCCACTCCTTCTCTCTCCTCTTCCGATCACCGCTTGGATGGGAATCCGACTACCATCAACCCACCACACCGCCAAATCCGTCCCCACCACACGATCCCAATCCAAACACCGCCACTTTCTTCTCCCCACCTCTTTCTTCCTCACAAACCAGACGCCACCATTGCCGCCATATGAAGCTCCACCCCACCGCCTTTCCCGCTTCTCTCTCAAGCGGCCACGCTGCTGCATGCACACTCGCACGCACGAACCGCCCACTCCCCATCGCTTCTCTCTCTTGCGCCTGCCTCGCCACGCACAAAACCGCCCACCGCCATTAGCGCCGCCCCACGATCTCCTCACCCCAACTCGCCTCGCCCTAAAGGAGCGCCCGGCTCAAGATCTCTCACTCATCCAAACGCCTCACCTCTTAGCCCTCTCGCCCAGAGCGCTGAATTTTGAGTTTGAGCACCGCCGACCGTGTCGCCGTTCTTCATCAATTCCGGCGAGGTCAAGGACGGCCCGGCGATTTTGACCGCAAAGAACGCAGATCGCACTTCGCCGCCACCCTCAGGCGACGACGCCTCGCCGGAGCACCTCCCGAGCCGCCGCGCCACCACGACCTTCGCTTATGCGCGCGCCAACACCTCGCCGCCGCCACCATCTCACGCCCTAACGCCGCCAAGGTGAGCATTAGACTCCCGCGCTTCTCTCTCCCTATCGGTGCCCTCGCTGCCCTCGCCGCCAGTAAAGGTTCACGGCTCCTTGAACCCGAGCGCCACCTCGCCGGCCCCACGTGGCACGCCACCGGTTGCCACCTTGGCGCCAGTCACGCCACTCGCCTCACAAGACGTGTCCGCCCACGCAGCACGCCTGGCAAGGTCCACCTCCTGGCCTCAAACACCGTGGACTTAGTCCATATGAGTTGTGAGACCCACATGTGGGCCCCACATGTCGGATTTCATTTTAATCTGGAAAATTCGCGCTGACATCACCCATGCGCAATAATTAGAATTTTCTATAGAAAAATAATTCAGAAATCCTTTTAATTTCAGATTTAGGTTTAAATTTGTAAAATTCATAACTTTTACATCTTAGCTCCAATTTAGATGATTCAAATTGCTAAAATCTTAGAAAATTATTGTCTAACTAAATAAAATATAAGTATTCAATTTGGAGTTCAGTTTAGTCTTGTTTTAGAATTTAAAATTCATTTAAATTCCAAATTTAGGATTTAAATTTGTAAAATTCATATCTTTTGATTGCTAACTCCAAATTAAGTGTTTCAAATTTCTAAATTCATATAAATTGAAGATCTAGCTAACTCAACCAAAATTATTTAAATTGTTCTTCATTTGAATGTTGTTTGTATTTAGGAATTCATTTAAATTTCAGATTTAGGTTAAAACTTGTAAAATTCATATATTTTAAATCTCAACTCCAATTTGAGTGTTTCAAATTTCTAAAATTTTATAAAACTATTATCTAAATAAATAAAATAGAATTATTCAGTTTTGAGTTAATTTGAATTGCCTTTTTCATTTGTTATTTGAATTTCGCTTGAATTTGGATCGTTACAGATAGATTTTAATTTACTTTGAGAGTCGGCCAACGTAGTTGGAGACCATATAAGAGGATTTGGGAGTGTTAATCCCGGTCTTACAAAGTGGTATCAGAGCCATATCGATCGTAGGTCGTGACCTAGTTAGAATGGCCGATAGTTGAAAATTTCAAAACTTATTTTAAGACAAGAAAAACAAATTGTTCTCTCCTCATCTTGGTCATCTTTCTATTCTCACCCCCTTAATGGTATTCCTTCTTACCTAAATCTCGCTTCACCATTTTATAATGTCAATGGGATCCTCTTCTCCTTGCAACTTTCTATAGTTGGTCAAGACGCTTTTACCATTGCGTTGAAGACCCCAAGACTCAAGCCATCAAGGAAGTATCGTCGCTCCATCATCCAAGGACAACAAACAAGATGTATCAAGATCGTGTTGTCACCAAACCATATAGCTTAAGCACGCTAAGACTCATTCTGTATTGAGTCGCCTTACCAAATTAAGAGCCTTTATCGAGTAGAACGATGTATTGTTCCTTAATTTTGACGGTGTATTTTCTTTTGTTACGTCGCACATAGATCTTTTGATCTTGTGTGCAAGATTTGTTTAAGGGGTAGACTTCTCTCCTCATAGCTTTCTCTCACCCTTTGCTATTTTGCTTCTTCTCTAACAATCCATTGGACTTCTAACCTATCGAAGCACCGTGAACTTGAAAGGCTAATTTGTACCTCAAAACATCGAACCACCTGCACCTTAGACATGAAACCAACTTGAGGATAGGCATTTTCTATCTCTCAATTCATATATTCTATACTTGCCTTTCTTTCTAGTTACCCAATCTCTGGGACGAGATTCCTTTTAAGGGTAGTTTTGTAATGTTCAAAGTTCTCATACCAATTTAATATTTATTAAAGCTATCATTTTATTGAATTTTCTGAAATTTGAAAGAGTTTGATTGCTTTATTTGAATTTCTAAAGTTTTAAAAGCCAAAAATAAAATTTAGTAAAGTTTTTAAAGTTTTATTTGAGTTAAAGTTGAAAAATAAAAACTAAAAATAATTTTGAGAATTTTATGAAATTTTAAAACTTTTTCTTAAATGTTTCAAAGCCAAAATAATTTATTTGCAAAATTAAAAGCCAACTTAAAGTTGGAAATAATTTTATTAAGTCCAAAATAAGACTAGGATTTTCTGTGAATTTTTCTAGAATTTTGGATATTATTTGCTATTTTCTAAACCCTTTTGATTTAACCGATTATTTAAAATACTAAATCATTTAAAATCCTAAAATGCTTTTGGGTAAAACCGGCTGTCACGCCCATTTCCTTTTCCATCATCGCCATTTCGCCCGCACTGCCACCCACTCCTTCTCTCTCCTCTTCCGATCACACCGCTTGGATGGGAACTGACTACCATCAACCCACCACACCGCCCAATCCGTCTCCCAACCACACGATCCCAATCCACCACCGCCACTTTCTTCTCCCCACCTCTTTCTTCCTCACGAAACCAGACGCCACCATTGCCGGCCATATGAAGCTCCACCCGCCGCCTTTCCCCGCCTCTCCTCATGCGGCCACGCCACACGACTCAGACGCGCACGAACCGCCCCACTCCCCATCGCTTCTCTCCTTGCGCCTGCCTCGCCACGCACAAACCGCCCACCACCATTAGCGCCGCCCACGATCTCCTCACCCCAACTCGCCCTCGCCCTATAAAGGAGCGCCTCGGCTCAAGATCTCTCACTCATCCAAACGCCTCACCTCTTAGCCCTCTCGCCTCAGAAGCGCTGAATTTTGAGTTTGAGCACCGCCGACCGTGTCGCCGTTCTTCATCAATTCCGCGAGGTCAAGGACGGCCCGGCGACTTTGACCGCAGAAGAACGATCGCACTTCGCCGCCCACCTCAGGCGACGCTCGCCGGAGCACCTCCCGAGCCGCCACCACCACGACCCGCTTATGCCGCCGCCAACACTCGTCGCGGCCACCATCTCACGCCCTAACGCCGCCAAGGTGAGCATTAGACTCCCGCGCCTTCTCTCCCTCATCGGTGCCCTCGCGGCCTCGCCGTGCAGCTGGTTCGCGGTTCCTTGAACCCGAGCGCCACCTCGCCGGCCCTACGTGGCACGCCACTGTGGCTGCCACCTTGGCGCCAGTCACGCCACTCGCCTCCTCAAGACGTGTCCGCCCACGCAGCACGCCTGCGTGGCAAGGTCCACCTCCCGACCTCAAACACCGTGGACTTAGTCCATATGAGCCGTGAGACCGACATGTGGGCCCCACATGTCGGATTCCATTTTAATCTGGAAAATTCATCGCTGACATCACCCATGCGCAATAATTAGAATTTTCTATAGAAAAATGATTCAGGAAATCCTTTTAATTTCAGATTTAGGTTTAAATTTGTAAAATTCCTAACTTTTACATCTTAGCTCCAATTTAGATGATTCAAATTGCTAAAATCTTAGAAAATTATTGTCTAACTAAATAAAATATAAGTATTCAATTTGGAGTTCAGTTTAGTCTTGTTTTAGAATTTAAAATTCATTTAAATTCCAAATTTAGGATTTAAATTTGTAAAATTCATATCTTTTGATTGCTAACTCCAAATTAAGTGTTTCAAATTTCTAAATTCATATAAATTGAAGATCTAGCTAACTCAACCAAAATTATTTAAATTGTTCTTCATTTGAATCTTGTTTGTATTTAGGAATTCATTTAAATTTCAGATTTAGGGTTAAAACTTGTAAAATTCATATATTTTAAATCTCAACTCCAATTTGAGTGTTTCAAATTTCTAAAATTTTATAAAACTATTATCTAAATAAATAAAATAGAATTATTCAGTTTTGAGTTAATTTGAATTGCCTTTTTCATTTGTTATTTGAATTTCGCTTGAATTTGGATCGTTTTACAGATAGATTTTAACGACTTTGAGAGTCGGGCCAACGTAGTTGGAGACCATATAAGAGGATTTGGGAGTGTTAATCCCGGTCTTACAAAGTGGTATCAGATCCATATCGATTGTAGGTCGTGACCTAGTTAGAATGGCCGATAGTTGAAAATTTCAAAACTTATTTTAAGACAAGAAAACAAATTGTTCTCTCCTCATCTTGGTCATCTTTCTATTCTCACCCCTTAATGGTATTCCTTCTTACCTAAATCTCGCTTCACCATTTTATAATGTCAATGGGATCCTCTTCTCCTTGCAACTTTCTATAGTTGGTCAAGACGCTTTTACCATTGCGTTGAAGACCCCAAGACTCGGCCATCAAGGAAGTATCGTCGTCTCCATCATCCAAGGACAACAAACAAGATGTAATCAAGATCGTGTTGTCACCAAACCATATAGCTTAAGCACGCTAAGACTCATTCTGTATTGAGTCGCCTTACCAAATTAAGAGCCTTTATCGAGTAGAACGATGTATTGTTCCTTAATTTTGACGTTGTATTTTCTTTTGTTACGCCGCATATAGATCTTTTGATCTTGTGTGCAGATTTGTTTAAGGGGGTAGACTTCTCTCCTCATAGCTTTCTCTCACCCTTTGCTATTTTGCTTCTTCTCTAACAATCCATTGGACTTCTAACCTATCGAAGCACCGTGAACTTGAAAGGCTAATTTGTACCTCAAAACATCGAACCACCTGCACCTTAGACATGAAACCAACTTGAGGATAGGCATTTTCTATCTCTCAATTCATATATTCTATACTTGCTTTTCTTTCTAGTTAATTCAATCTCTGGGACGAGATTCCTTTTATGGTAGTTTTGTAATGTTTCAAAGTTCTCATACTAATTTAATATTTATTAAAGCTATCATTTTATTGAATTTTCTGAAATTTGAAAGAGTTTGATTGCTTTATTTGAATTTCTAAAGTTTTAAAAGCCAAAAATAAAATTTAGTAAAGTTTTTAAAGTTTTATTTGAGTTAAAGTTGAAAAATAAAAACTAAAAATAATTTTGAGAATTTTATGAAATTTTAAAAACTTTTTCTTAAATGTTTCAAAGCCAAAATAATTTATTTGCAAAATTAAAAGCCAACTTAAAGTTGGAAATAATTTTATTAAGTCCAAAATAAGACTAGGATTTTCTGTGAATTTTTCTAGAATTTTGGATATTATTTGCTATTTTCTAAACCCTTTTGATTTAACCGATTATTTAAAATACTAAATCATTTAAAATCCTAAAATGCTTTTTGGTAAACCGGCACCCATTTCCCTTTTCCATCACCGGGCCATTTCGGCCCGCACCAAGCCAGCCACTCCTCTCTCCTCTTCCGATCACACCGCTGGATGGGAATCCGACGGCCATCAACCCACCACACCGCCCAGTCCGTCCCAGCCACACGATCCCAATCCAGCCACCCGCCACTTTCTTCTCCCCACCTCTTTCTTCCTCACAGAAACCGCACGCCACCATTGCCGGCCATATGAAGCTCCACCCCGCCGCCTTTCCCGCCCCCTCTCCTCATGCCACACACATGACTCAGACGCACGAACCGCCCC
This sequence comes from Phyllostachys edulis, assembly GCA_036346405.1. Classification (NCBI taxonomy): domain Eukaryota; kingdom Viridiplantae; phylum Streptophyta; class Magnoliopsida; order Poales; family Poaceae; genus Phyllostachys; species Phyllostachys edulis. The sequence continues at coordinate 28,348,965 of CM070568.1, read as the reverse complement.
ACTCCCCATCGCTTCTCTCTCCTTGCGCCCGTCTCGGCCACGCACAAAACCGCCCACCACCATTAGCGCCGCCCCACGATCTCCTCACCCCAACTCGCCCTCGCCCTATAAAGGAGCGCCCCGGCTCCGCATCTCCTCACTCATCCAAACGCCCCTCACCTCTTAGCCCCTCTCGCCCCGTAGCGCCTGAATTTTGAGTTTGAGCACCGCCGACCGTGTCGCCGTTCTTCATCAATTCCGGCGAGGTCAAGGACGGCCCGGCGACTTTGACCGCAAAGAACGGATCGCACTTGCCGCCCACCTCAGGCGCGCACGCCGCCTCGCCGGAGCACCTCCCGAGCCGCCACCACCACGACCCGCTTATGCCGCCGCCAACACCTCGTCGCCGCCACCATCTCACGCCTAACGCCGCCAAGGTGAGCATTAGACTCCCGCCCTTCTTCTCCTCATCGGTGCCCTCGCCGGCCGCCGCAGCAAGGGTTCGCGGTTCTTGAACCCGAGCGCCACCTCGCCGGCCCCACGTGGCACGCCACCGGGCTGCCACCTTGGCGCCAGTCAGCGCCACCTCGCCTCACAAGACGTGTCCGCCACGTGCACGCCTGCTGGCAAGGTCCACCTCCCCGGCCAAACACCGTGGACTTAGTCCATATGAGTTGTGAGACCGACATGTGGGCCCCACATGTCGGATTCCATTTTAATCTGGAAAATTCATCGCTGACATCACCCATGCGCAATAATTAGAATTTTCTATAGAAAAATGATTCAGAAATCCTTTTAATTTCAGATTTAGGTTTAAATTTGTAAAATTCTAACTTTTACATCTTAGCTCCAATTTAGATGATTCAAATTGCTAAAATCTTAGAAAATTATTGTCTAACTAAATAAAATATAAGTATTCAATTTGGAGTTCAGTTTAGTCTTGTTTTAGAATTTAAAATTCATTTAAATTCCAAATTTAGGATTTAAATTTGTAAAATTCATATCTTTTGATTGCTAACTCCAAATTAAGTGTTTCAAATTTCTAAATTCATATAAATTGAAGATCTAGCTAACTCAACCAAAATTATTTAAATTGTTCTTCATTTGAATCTTGTTTGTATTTAGGAATTCATTTAAATTTCAGATTTAGGTTAAAACTTGTAAAATTCATATATTTTAAATCTCAACTCCAATTTGAGTGTTTCAAATTTCTAAAATTTTATAAAACTATTATCTAAATAAATAAAATAGAATTATTCAGTTTTGAGTTAATTTGAATTGCCTTTTTCATTTGTTATTTGAATTTCGCTTTGAATTTGGATCGTTACAGATAGATTTCGACGACTTGAGAGTCGGCCAACGTAGTTGGAGACCATATAAGAGGATTTGGGAGTGTTAATCCCGGTCTTACAAAGTGGTATCAGATCCATATCGATCGAGGTCGTGACCTAGTTAGAATGGCCGATAGTTGAAAATTTCAAAACTTATTTTAAGACAAGAAAACAAATTGTTCTCTCCTCATCTTGGTCATCTTTCTATTCTCACCCCTTAATGGTATTCCTTCTTACCTAAATCTCGCTTCACCATTTTATAATGTCAATGGGATCCTCTTCTCCTTGCAACTTTCTATAGTTGGTCAAGACGCTTTTACCATTATGTTGAAGACCCCAAGACTCGGCCATCAAGGAAGTATCGCTGTCTCCATCATCCAAGGACAACAAACAAGATGTAATCAAGATCGTGTTGTCACCAAACCATATAGCTTAAGCACGCTAAGACTCATTCTGTATTGAGTCGCCTTACCAAATTAAGAGCCTTTATCGAGTAGAACGATGTATTGTTCCTTAATTTTGACTTGTATTTTCTTTTGTTACGCCGCATATAGATCTTTTGATCTTGTGTGCAGATTTGTTTAAGGGGGTAGACTTCTCTCCTCATAGCTTTCTCTCACCCTTTGCTATTTTGCTTCTTCTCTAACAATCCATTGGACTTCTAACCTATCAAGCACCGTGAACTTGAAAGGCTAATTTGTACCTCAAAACATCGAACCACCTGCACCTTAGACATGAAACCAACTTGAGGATAGGCATTTTCTATCTCTCAATTCATATATTCTATAATTGCTTTTCTTTCTAGTTAATTCAATCTCGGGACGAGATTCCTTTTATGGTAGTTTTGTAATGTTTCAAAGTTCTCATACTACCAATTTAATATTTATTAAAGCTATCATTTTATTGAATTTTCTGAAATTTGAAAGAGTTTGATTGCTTTATTTGAATTTCTAAAGTTTTAAAAGCCAAAAATAAAATTTAGTAAAGTTTTTAAAGTTTTATTTGAGTTAAAGTTGAAAAATAAAAACTAAAAATAATTTTGAGAATTTTATGAAATTTTAAAAACTTTTTCTTAAATGTTTCAAAGCCAAAATAATTTATTTGCAAAATTAAAAGCCAACTTAAAGTTGGAAATAATTTTATTAAGTCCAAAATAAGACTAGGATTTTCTCGTGAATTTTTCTAGAATTTTTGGATATTATTTGCTATTTTCTAAACCCTTTTGATTTAACCGGATTATTTAAAATACTAAATCATTTAAAATCCTAAAATGCTTTTGGGTAAACCGGTCATTTCCCATTTCCTTTTCCATCATCGCCATTTCGCCCGCACTAAGCCACCACTCCTTCTCTCTCCTCTTCCGATCACACCGCTTGGATGGGAACCGACTACCATCAACCCACCACACCGCCCATCCGTCCCAAACCACACGATCCCAATCCAAACACCCGCCACTTTCTTCTCCCCACCTCTTTCTTCCTCACAGAAACCAAGACGCCACCATTGCCGCCATATGAAGCTCCACCCCGCCGCCTTTCCCCCCTCTCCTCGTGCGGCACATACACGACTCGACGCATCGAACCGCCCCACTCCCCATCGCTTCTCTCCTTGCGCCTGCCTCGCCACGCACAAAACCGCCCACCGCCATTAGCGCCGCCCACGATCTCCTCACCCCAACTCGCCGCGCCCTATAAAGGAGCGCCGGCTCGCAGATCTCTCACTCATCCAAACGCCTCACCTCTTAGCCCTCTCGCCAGAAGCGCTGAATTTTGAGTTTGAGCACCACCGACCGTGTCGCCGTTCTTCATCAATTCCGGCGAGGTCAAGGACGGCCCGGCGACTTTTGACCGCAAAGAACGGCATCGCACCTCGCCGCCCACCCTCAGCGGCGACGCTCGCCGGAGCACTTCCCGAGCCGCCACCACCACGACCCTTTCGCTTATGCCCGCCAACACCTCGTCGCCGCCACCATCTCACGCCTCTAACGCCGCCAAGGTGAGCATTAGACTCCGCGCCTTTCTTCTCTCCTCGGTGCCCTCGCCGCCCTCGCCGTCAGATGGTTCACGGCCTTGAACCCGAGCGCCACCTCGCCGGCCCTACGTGGCACGCCACCGTGGTCGCCACCTTGGCGCCAGTCACGCCACCTCGCCTCACAAGACGTGTCCGCCCACGCAGCACGCCCCGTGGCAAGGTCCACCTCCCGGCCTCAAACACCGTGGACTTAGTCCATATGAGTTGTGAGACCGACATGTGGGCCCCACATGTCGGATTTCATTTTAATCTGAAAATTCGCGCTGACATCACCCATGCGCAATAATTAGAATTTTCTATAGAAAATAATTCAGAAATCCTTTTAATTTCAGATTTAGGTTTAAATTTGTAAAATTCATAACTTTTACATCTTAGCTCCAATTTAGATGATTCAAATTGCTAAAATCTTAGAAAATTATTGTCTAACTAAATAAAATATAAGTATTCAATTTGGAGTTCAGTTTAGTCTTGTTTTAGAATTTAAAATTCATTTAAATTCCAAATTTAGGATTTAAATTTGTAAAATTCATATCTTTTGATTGCTAACTCCAAATTAAGTGTTTCAAATTTCTAAATTCATATAAATTGAAGATCTAGCTAACTCAACCAAAATTATTTAAATTGTTCTTCATTTGAATGTTGTTTGTATTTAGGAATTCATTTAAATTTCAGATTTAGGGTTAAAACTTGTAAAATTCATATATTTTAAATCTCAACTCCAATTTGAGTGTTTCAAATTTCTAAAATTTTATAAAACTATTATCTAAATAAATAAAATAGAATTATTCAGTTTTGAGTTAATTTGAATTGCCTTTTTCATTTGTTATTTGAATTTCGCTTGAATTTGGATCGTTTTTCGCAGATAGATTTTTTACGACTTTGAGAGTCGGCCAACGAGTTGGAGACCATATAAGAGGATTTGGGAGTGTTAATCCCGGTCTTACAAAGTGGTATCGAGCCATATCGATCGTAGGTCGTGACCTAGTTAGAATGGCCGATAGTTGAAAATTTCAAAACTTATTTTAAGACAAGAAAACAAATTGTTCTCTCCTCATCTTGGTCATCTTTCTATTCTCACCCCTTAATGGTATTCCTTCTTACCTAAATCTCGCTTCACCATTTTATAATGTCAATGGGATCCTCTTCTCCTTGCAACTTTCTATAGTTGGTCAAGACGCTTTACCATTGCGTTGAAGACCCCAAGACTCGAAGCCATCAAGGAAGTATCGTCGTCTCCATCATCCAAGGACAACAAACAAGATGTATCAAGATCGTGTTGTCACCAAACCATATAGCTTAAGCACGCTAAGACTCATTCTGTATTGAGTCGCCTTACCAAATTAAGAGCCTTTATCGAGTAGAACGATGTATTGTTCCTTAATTTTGACGGTGTATTTTCTTTTGTTACGCCGCATATAGATCTTTTGATCTTGTGTGCAGCATTTGTTTAAGGGGGTAGACTTCTCTCTCATAGCTTTCTCTCACCCTTTGCTATTTTGCTTCTTCTCTAACAATCCATTGGACTTCTAACCTATCAAGCACCGTGAACTTGAAAGGCTAATTTGTACCTCAAAACATCGAACCACCTGCACCTTAGACATGAAACCAACTTGAGGATAGGCATTTTCTATCTCTCAATTCATATATTCTATACTGCCTTTCTTTCTAGTTACTCGAATCTCGGGGACGAGATTCCTTTTAGGGTAGTTTTGTAATGTTTCAAAGTTCTCATACCAATTTAATATTTATTAAAGCTATCATTTTATTGAATTTTCTGAAATTTGAAAGAGTTTGATTGCTTTATTTGAATTTCTAAAGTTTTAAAAGCCAAAAATAAAATTTAGTAAAGTTTTTAAAGTTTTATTTGAGTTAAAGTTGAAAAATAAAAACTAAAAATAATTTTGAGAATTTTATGAAATTTTAAAAACTTTTTCTTAAATGTTTCAAAGCCAAAATAATTTATTTGCAAAATTAAAAGCCAACTTAAAGTTGGAAATAATTTTATTAAGTCCAAAATAAGACTAGGATTTTCTGTGAATTTTTCTAGAATTTTTGGATATTATTTGCTATTTTCTAAACCCTTTTGATTTAACCGATTATTTAAAATACTAAATCATTTAAAATCCTAAATGCTTTTGGGCATAAACTGGCTCATTTACCATTTCCTTTTTCCATCATCGGCCATTTCGCCCGCACTAAGCCACTCCCTTCTCTCTCCTCTTCCGATCACACCGCTTGATGGAATCCGACTACCATCAACCCACCACACCGCCAAATTCCGTCCCACCACGATCCCAATCCACCCACCGCCACTTTCTTCTCCCCACCTCTTTCTTCCTCACAGAACCAAGACGCCACCATTGCGGCCATATGAAGCTCCACCCCCGCCTTTCCCCCCTCTCTCCTCATGCGGCCACTTGCGACTTCAGACGCACGAACCGCCCCACTCCCCCATCGCTTCTCTCTCTCCTTGCCTGCCTCGCCACGCACAAACCGCCCACCGCCATTAGCGCCGCCCACGATCTCTCACCCCAACTCGCCTCGCCCTATAAAGGAGCGCCCGGCCCAAGATCTCCTCACTCATCCAAACGCCTCACCTCTTAGCCCTCTCGCCCAGAGCGCCGAATTTTGAGTTTGAGCACCGCCGACCGTGTCGCCGTTCTTCATCAATTCCGTGAGGTCAAGGACGGCCGGCGACTTTGACCGCAAAGAACGGCATCGCACTTCGCCGCCCACCTCGGCAAGACGCCTCGCCGGAGCACCTCCCGAGCCGCGCCACCATGACCCTGCTTATGCCGCCAACACCTCGTCGCCGCCACCATCTCACGCCCTAACGCCGCCAAGGTGAGCATTAGACTCCCGCGCTTCTTTCTCCTCATCGGTGCCTCGCCGTGCGATGGTTCACGGCTCCTTGAACCCGAGCGCCACCTCGCCGGTCCCTACGTGCACGCCACCGTGGTCGCCACCTTGGCGCCAGTCGCGCCACTCGCCTCCTCAAGACGTGTCCGCCCACGTGGCACGCCTGCAGGCAAGGTCCACCTCCCGGCCTCAAACACCGTGGACTTAGTCCATATGAGTAGTGAGACCCACATGTGGGCCCCACATGTCGGATTTCATTTTAATCTAGAAAATTCAGCGCTGACATCACCCATGCGCAATAATTAGAATTTTCTATAGAAAAATAATTCAGAAATCCTTTTAATTTCAGATTTAGGTTTAAATTTGTAAAATTCATAACTTTTACATCTTAGCTCCAATTTAGATGATTCAAATTGCTAAAATCTTATAAAATTATTGTCTAACTAAATAAAATATAAGTATTCAATTTGGAGTTCAGTTTAGTCTTGTTTTAGAATTTAAAATTCATTTAAATTCCAAATTTAGGATTTAAATTTGTAAAATTCATATCTTTTGATTGCTAACTCCAAATTAAGTGTTTCAAATTTCTAAATTCATATAAATTGAAGACCTAGCTAACTCAACCAAAATTATTTAAATTGTTCTTCATTTGAATCTTGTTTGTATTTAGGAATTCATTTAAATTTCAGATTTAGGGTTAAAACTTGTAAAATTCATATATTTTAAATCTCAACTCCAATTTGAGTGTTTCAAATTTCTAAAATTTTATAAAACTATTATCTAAATAAATAAAATAGAATTATTCAGTTTTGAGTTAATTTGAATTGCCTTTTTCATTTGTTATTTGAATTTCGCTTGAATTTGGATCGTTACAGATAGATTTTTAACGACTTTGGAGAGTCGGCCAACGAGTTGGAGACCATATAAGAGGATTTGGGAGTGTTAATCCGGGTCTTACAAAGGAGCTAAGCACCGCCGTTGCCATTAACGATGTCACACCACCTCAAAGCTTCTTTGGACCTCTCCATCCTTTGGTAATGTCCCTAGTAACCTTTAGATATGCATGCATGCGATTTTAGGCTCAGAACACACTCGGGTTGCAACATGCAAGTTTGCCCGAACCTTAACACCGCCCCTCTCTAGCTAGCCGCCGGTATAGGGCATCTCAACCACCGCCACCACCTCCAGTAGGTGCGCAACACTATTAGGAACCCATTCATGCCTTTAGCTCACGCAGGCGTGGACCACATCGCCGACGGTGAGCTCAGCATTGAAATCAGGTTTTTGTCGTACCCCGACAATCACAGTAACACAATCATTAGCTTTTAATCACTATCCTAAGCACGTTTATCTGTGTAGATCCAGTAGTTTTGAGTTAATGTATCGCTTACATGTGGGTCCAACCGTTAAAGTGCCTGGTAGCCCCTCACTTTGAACCGTCCATTTTGAGATCAATGTTCCGGATCGATTGAGCCATTCGGACCATCCACACATTCCCTTCACCTGCACCGTATGATTTGATCTCAATGGTCCAGATCGTTTTGGCCGTTTAGACAGTCCGACGTCTCTCTCGTTTGGGTCGTCCGATTTCGAATCAACCACTTGGATCATTTGGGCTGTTCGGACCGCTGAACGTAATCATCGTGTAGGCCATCCAATTAGATCTCAATGGTCCAAATGTTATTAGCTCAGGGTTTATAAGACAATCTGTATATCAATTATTTACGTACTACAAATTGTTTCAAATTTTGAAACTGCATAAGTATTTCTCTGTAACTCCAAATGGAGTGAAATCAATTTTGTTGGATTCCTCTATTAGTGTACTTCATTTTAAAATAGGTTTTGAGTATGTTGTTGTCTCTTAAAATTTTATTTTACTTATGGTTGGTGCACTACTTTCATGACCTTGAAAAATCATAAGAAATTCATCTTAGCTCCAAATGCGGTGAATCAAATTCCATTGTTCATCTCATGTGGTGATCTGTCCTCCATAAAATTTTCATATACAACACTCTCTAGAAATTTTCACCAAAATTTAATTTCGGATGAACAAGACTGCGAGAGGATTTTTCAAAGATTTGATCAAAAAGCTGATTTTGTTTGGGCTATAACTTTTGCATGCAACATCCAAATCAATTGATTTTTATTGCTAAATTCATCTAAAATAATGCTCTACCATCTGCATAAATTTCATGATTTTTGGATGATTTGAATTTTTGACTATTTTCGGTGTTATTCGTTCTTATTGTTTCTTCTCAAATTTTTCGAAAGGTTCTGACGAATTCGTTGAGTACGAGAGTGATCCTCTGCAACAAGAAAGTTATCTCCAGCAAGGCAAGCAGTTTTCCTTTGATGCACGTTGATCCTATTATTTGCGCATGCTAATATTTCAAATGTTTCAGTTGTATGTATGCATGCTATCTTGACAAGTTATTTATCAGTTCGTGTGTAACATCCCAAACAATGGTGTGTGTTTAAAATGTAATAAAATAAGGATAAATTAAAACTTTTGATGCCTCATGATGTCATTTGAAATTTTGTAGACATTTTCCCTAGCAATTCCTATCTTCAAAGATCAATGTTTCTATTGATGGAAATCGTTATCCTTAAAAACTCCTTGATCCAATCTTGTGATAATCCTCTAAAAATATTTTTTCTATCATCTGGATCATCCTTGTAACCCCTCTGAAAAGTCTCATAATTTTTAGATTTTATTTGCTATTTCAAAAGGGCAACTCAAACCAGTTTGAATTCTGGTCAAACCCCTAGCCCAACGGCTTGTGAATTTTCTGGAGAACAATACATTGTATACAAATTTCTGGAAAAATTATACAAGGTTTTTATCTGATCCAGAAAGCTTTCATAAAAATTTCAGAATTTTTGGAGCTTCGGAGCTACCCCCAAAAATTCCCTATCTACTCAGCCTTTTAAAACAAAACCTGAAATCACTGTTCATCGGGCTCAGACCCGAGCCCGACTCAAACCCAACATCGACCTGGATCAGCCAAACCCACTAAATGCACCATCACATGCAGCCGTCCGATCACAAGATCCACGGTCGCGAGCGCCAGCACTGCTTCGCCTGGGTTAAAATCACAAGACGATGTCGACTGCTGATCTCGATCCAACGGCCTACCTTGGCGCCTTCAACATGTATCAGAGCGCCTTTGATTAGCGTTAATGGCAATGACTAGTATTAAATGATGGATCTTTGTCGGAAATCAATCATTAGCAGGTTCTTTGTCTGGCTTACATGTGGGCCCGTGGCCACTTAAGAGCTCAATAACCTCGCTAGGCCCGTGGACCTGTGAGCCGGCTGTCGATCCTGGTCCATGCACTATTTCGTGAACCTAGAGTATGACGGGTGGACCCCACCTGTCAGTTCATTTTAAATCCATTGGTTTAATAGAAAATCGCACTGTTCTAGGGATGCCACTGGTCGGTGAGTAGAGCTAGGGTTGGTTGGGTATAAAAAGTATTGAATGTTTTTATGATTTTCCAAATGCTTTATTTGTGAACTAAAAATTGGTTAAACTTCAAAATTGCATAAGTAATTCATTTTTGATGATTCAAATTTTGTTAGTTTTATTTTTAAATGTACTTTAATATAAAAATAGGTTGAACCATGTTACTGTTTCAGAAATCACATTTGGCAAAATTACTTTAGGTTTAGTATTATTGTTGCACTAAAAATTGCTCTAACTTCAAAAATGCATAAGTATTTCTCTGTAACTCCAAAAAGAGTAAGCTCAATTTTGTTAGAATTCTCTGTTAGTGTAGTTTATTGTAAAATAGGTTGTAAGTATGATACTGTTACTGAAAATCTTATTTTGCATGTAACTTAAGTCCTACTTTCATAACTTTGAAAAATCATAGAAAATTCATCTTAGCTCCAAATGAGGTGAATCAAATTCCATTGTTCATCTCTTGTGGTGCTCTGCTTAACATAAAAATTTCAAGTGCACCACTGTTCTGGAAATTTTCACCAAAATAATTAATTAGGATGCACAGTAACCGGTGACAATTAAATTGGATTTTCTGGAAAACTGTCATTTAAACTGTTATAACTTTTGCATAGAACATCCAAATGAATTGATTCTTGTTGCTAAATTCATCTAAAATCATGCTCTACCTTCTGTGAATTTCTCATAATTTTTGGATGACTTTGAATTTTTTGAGTCTTTTCGGTTTTATTCGCTTCTTATTGTGCTTTCGATTCTTTCGCTAGGTTCCAACGATATTATTGATTGCGCGAGTGAGCCTCAGCAGCAAGATAATCAACCTCAGCAAGGCAAGCAGTTTGATCATAAATGTCCTATTACTTTCAAGTCTAATACTTTGTTTACAAATTGTATGTATGCATGCTTTTGTGTCAAAGTAATTTTCCCGATTAGAGGTAGCTATTCCTATTGCATGGTTGCCCCTAAATTGTCATCCCCTGCCACAAAACATAAGTTATTAATATCGCTGGTGAATTAGAGCCCGGTGATTTAATTATGCTCTTTTATTGTCTTTATGTGTCATGCTTAGAAATGTTTAGCTACCGTAGAATTGGGCTTATCGACTTAGTCGATAACCTTGATCACACAAAATTATTATTATCATTATGCTCAGCACCTTATGCTTTGTTATCTTCTAAAGTCAAAAACTGAAAATAAAAATGAAATGTTTGAGACTTGGGCGCAATGGTTGATGGTGTGATCTTATGGTGTGATGGAATGGTGCCCAAGTTAATCAAGGACCGAGTTACTTGCGCCACGTCATCGAGCATTTTATGCTAACCACATGAGAGGGATATGGGAGCTCTCTTGACTTAGTACTTTGGCGTGTGTTAGCTCTGGTCCATGGTGGATGTGTGTGTTGTGTTGAAAAAGAAACTTGTGTGTGTTTGGGTGAGTAGTGGTGGAGGTTATCCACTGCAAGGAGCATCGCCTTTATAAGGAGATGAGCATCTTTGATGGCTCCGCATCAACATATGGGGCTTCCTCCCATATGGGCGACTCATAGTTAATGCACAATATTGGAAACGCCTCGAGGACTTAGCTCACGCAAGCATACCAAAGGAAGTGTGCTTTATCGCGTGGCATTAAGGAGCGGTCCGACATGTGGGTACATTGGTACACCCTTGCAGGTTCAAACTATTCAATAGCCTTTTCCTAGGCTATGGACACGTTTGGATACGCCTCGTGAGAACTAGACTATAACATTTAATTAAAACTTGATGTGGGTGGTATGAATGGGGAATTCATGCTATTGTTGTGGTGGCTATTGGGTTAGTCACTTCCAGGATGTCTTTTTATTATTGTAACTTAATTATCGCTGTTTTTATCAAATAAAATCAGATTGTAAAACTACCTTTAATCTATTACATTATTGCAAATGAAAACTTGCTTTATGCTGAAATTGTGTCTAGAGCCTGCTCCACTTAAATAAGCTTGCATGTAGCTCTTTATATAGGCCTATTACTCTACACGTCAGTCTTGCGAGTACATTTTTGTACTCATTTGCTTGGCTTAATAAATTGTTGCAGAGGAGGAAGTTGAACCCCAAGGGTTATACTTCTGCAAGATGTGCGGTGGTTTCGAGGACTAGGTTGGTGGCCCGGTTGGTTGCCTTGTGGGTTAAGGCACACTAATTGGCTTTTGATTATCGCCATCTTATGGCTATTTTCTTCCGCTGTTATCTAACTCTTCAGTTGTTATTTGGCCGGTCGGCCCCTTTTGTAGTAACTTTATATTTGTATGTCTTTTGTATTGCTTAGTCGTGCTTTGGATTCTATTGTGTTGAGTGGAATTGATGCATAATTTTTGTATGGGGTATGTGTACTGCATTCTGGGAAGTACATATGCGCCGAGAGTCGTGATATTTGATTTGTAATGCTTGAATCATCTTAATGGTTAAGTATTACAAGTTAAATACCCCGGGTTCTCACATCGTGATAGTTTGCCTGATTAGTTAATGAACTGTAGGTAAATATCCATCCTTACTACTGAGCCTAGGTTTATATCCGTTGTGATTTAGAGCTCGATGGGTGGGCTCTAGTCACTTTACTTGTAGTATACGAGTTGATGTCGCTTAGCAATGCTTAGAACGGTAGAATAGGGATCATCGCTTCGGCGATGGTTATTATACCATCAGTTTAAGTTACTTGGATCAGGGTACCTATGTATGTATTGTATTTGAGAAAATAAAACTAAAAATAAAATGTTTTAGACTTGGGCACATTGGCTGTTGGTGTGGTTATCGGGTGTGTGGATGGTGCCTAAGTCAACAAGGACCGAAAGTTACTCGTGTCATCGACTCCAAGCATTATTAAGTGCAACCACATGAGGGACATATGGGACCCTCTTGACTTAGTACCTTGGGAGGTGTTAATTGATGAGTTGCCAGAAGTAGATGTAGGAGAAAAATGTTCTGTTATTGTGTTGTTGTTGGGCATGTGCGGGGTGTACTCTAGGTTTAAGTTCCCACACCCGGGGGAGCATCGTGTCACATCCCCAAGTTAATAAAGAGGATTCCTATGTATCTCATGAGCATGCATCATTGTTTTCATGTAATTACATTATATATTGCACTTGGAAAATCTTGTTCAAATGATAAACACACACTTAAAGAAGTAAACTCCAAAAGAAAACTGAAACAAATGCTTCTAAAGTTCTTCTAGAAGTAATTTATTCAAATACTACATTAATTATCATGAATTAATATAATTTTTCTCAAATTTTTCGGATTAGTTTTAACCTCAAGAAATTCTAACACAACCTAACAACCTAATTCAAGTTTGAATTTAAACTGCACAAAATATAACATTAATAGAGGGTTTCAAATTTCATATGGGTATTAGGTCATCCTAGGAACACCTCTAAATTATTTCAGATTTTTTGGAATTTTATTTATATTTTTAGTAACCTAGTCAAAGTAGTAGTTTAGATTTCAAACTCAGTCAACTGAGAATAACTAGGGCTAATATGGACCGTCCGATCTTAATCGAACGGCTCATACGCGTCGTCCGATCTGCACAAGGCCAGCCCAAACACAACTAGGACCATTTTGGACCGTCCTATTGAAAAGCAACCGCCCAGATCAATGGGCCGTTCGGACCATCCGGACTCGCCAGATCCGGGCCCTCGATGCTAAATGAATGATCCAGATCAATTGGGCTGCTCGACCGTCCGAATGCGCGAACGATTATGGACCGTTGGATCTTAATCAGAACGTCGAGACGCGTGGTCCGAACATTTCACTCGCACACGCGCCGTGTTGTTTCGCTGACAAGGCGGACCCACTTGTCAATTCTTTCTCCCTCCTCTCGCTGACACGCCCGTTGAATCGCATAGAGAGTAAACACCACGTCACTGCTGCATGCTCCATCACCGCCGTGAGCCATCGCCCATGGCAACCAATCTTGAGCTCCGCTTAACGCCGCCTCCACTCTGTCACTTTTCCGCGCTTAAGTAACCTCCAAACCCTAATTTTTCCTCACTTTTTCTCTCGATGGATGAGGAAAGGGACGCACTCTTCTGTTCTCTACTCCGGTAAGCTTCCACCGGGTGGTAACTTTCGACTCTATGATCATACCCGTGTCTATTTTTGTTAATGCGAGCTTCTCGTTGCTTGTAGCTCCCGAACCACTGTGGTGCCATTGCAAGCTCCAGAGCACGCCCCGTGGACACCACCGTGTCAATCTTCACTTCCGGAGGTATTATCCTATGCCTTCCACATCATATCGTGTCATTTAGCATGACAATGAAAACCCTCAATCAATTTTGATAATGCACGATGATCCGTGAATTTGAAGCTTGGACCATTTTCGTCAGAAGCAACTTTTGACCTCCCACTGTGATCCCAGAAGGCATTTGTCGATTCATCGCTTCTAGAGCATCCTCATATGATCTTTGAGCTATTCCGAGCATTCACTTTGCTCCATTTTGCTCAGATCGCCTTCTACGCTGAGCCGCATCACCGCCGTTGTCTTCTTTGGCACTGACACTTCTCCAACTGCTCCAAGCTTCCCCGTTGCTTAGGTAGCTCTCTCATAGTCCTTAGAAGCTTTGGCACCTGCTTATCTGGACCGCTGCAGAGCTTTACTTGTTGCATGCATTTCGGTCGTAGCTCTCTCGCTGCTCAACTCCAGCAAGCCATCGGTGAAGGCCACCTCATATGCTCTAATCACTCCCACTAGGTGCACAACACTATTGCACATCTAACCCTACCCTTGGCCGGCTCCGCCGCGGTGCGTAGCGCCGACTAGCTGACGGTGAATCGCGTGGGTCACAAAATCCCGTTGTCGTACGCGGACAACAACTGTAGCAAATGATTAGGCATTAAATGATGATGATTAGTATTTAATCATTGTCTTAACGTCGTAATGTGTCACTTACACATGGGCCTAGCCACTTAAGTGCGTGCGCAGTGCGCATGCATGAGTGGACCTAGTCTAGTGAACTGCGCCACTCACACCAGGCCCCACTTGTTAGTTCGAAAGTTTTAACCACTAGTTAAAAAGGAAAACACACTATTCACAGGACCCCACATGTCATTGGCTGTGGCTAGCACAGCCCTTGGTAAGAAAAGGAATAAATACTGTAAGAAAATCGAAATCTATTAATCTGCACACTAAAAAATATGGATAACTTCTAAAATACATAACTAATTCATCTCAACTCCAAAATGGATGAAACCAATGCTAATAATTTTATTTCTAATGAACTTTATAGTAAAATTGGTTTCAAACTTGTCTCTATAGCAGAGAATATAATTTTGGAGAGTGATCCATAAACCTACTATTTTTACAATAGAAAAAGGCTAATAACTTTGAAAATGCATAACAAATTCATAAAAACTCCAAATGAGAAAAACCCAAATGTTTTGGACTTGTATTAATATTCTCTATTTATCTGTATAATCCTTGTATCCCCTACTACTATACAAATTTTGACCAAATAATTAAATGCGGTGAATAGTAATAGATTGCAATTAAATTGGATTTTTCTGAAAACTGATATTCAAACTGCTATAACTCTCACATAATAACTCCAAATGAAATAAATATTTCACCTAAATTTATCTAAAATCATCATCTAACCACTGTAGATAAATCATGCATTTTTGAGAAATTTGAATTTTTTGGCTTTCCTCGATGTTTATTCGATATCGTTAATTCTATAGATTCCGAGGCTATCGATATTGACTCATACGTGACTGAGAGTGAACAACCGATCTACCAGCAAGGCAAGCATCATTTGAACTTTCGTTTGCATCATATTTGATCCCAGTTTTGGTTAAGTTAGTGCAATAATAATTGCTTGCATGCTATTTTGATAATGTCGCTATTTTTGTGATGTGTAGAATAGTTATATCCTATTCAATGAGGTTAATCTTGAATTACTCTAGTACCACATGCTTAAGACAGGAATGTGTGAATTATATTGTTCGAGTTTGCTTAGCCATGCAATTATGGGAAACACTTACTTTGTTATATTCATTTTATTCCAGATCTTCGTATCTATTCTATGAGATAAATTTTATCATTTTAAATGAGTTTTGGGGTCTGGACAAGTGCTTGCTAGTGATGGTGCCTTCGTGCACGAGATTGGGTATGTGGTTGTCTTGTCTGGACCATTAAGGACCGAGCTTTGGTAACGCTATTGATTCAAGTACACTCGTGCTACCACACGGGATATGGGTACTGTCACGGTTAAGTAGGGAGAATTTTTATTGGGTGAAGTCTCATGGTGGTGTAAGGGCACTTGTGTTGATCATTTGTCCGTAGGAGCCGAAGTAATTTTCTATATTGTGCATGGGAGCACCAATTTTAATATTTACATTTCCTCGGTATTTCTAGTACAACTTGTGAGCCCCCTAGCAAGTGCTATCAAACGCTTGTACTAGGTATGGAAACATCTCACATGGGGGGCCAACTCAATAGAATTTTCTTGCCAAAACCATCAGATCTCGATTCTCCCTGGCCGACACACCAAAGGAAGTGTGTTAATTCCGGTGTCTTACGAGCTAATCGAGTCATGTGGGTAAAGTAGTACACCTCTGAGAGTTAAAACTATTTGAATAGTTGCTTTACTGCCAGGACAACCGCTTGAGTTCGTGGAGTTACTATCGTTAGACTTTGTATTTTAATTGTGGGTAAACTTCAGATTTAGCATGAATGGGATGTTCATGCATTTTTGTTGTATCGAAGTGGGCTGCCACTTTGGTGTTTGTTTGATTCATTTGTTATTCAATTTATCACTTATTCACATGCTTTACTTCTACTTCAAATCTATTTTGAAAATGGCAATTGATAAACTAGTGTGTGTAGGTTGAAAATTGTTGCGCTCTTTCACAAAACTAAACCAATATGAGCCATCCTTTGGACCAACCTCTAGCATAACTAATTTTTATTTGTGTAAGACCTGCAGTACATTTGTACTCAATCCGGATGCTGCAATTTCACGAGGAAGACGTTGAACCCGATGTGCTCATTGGTGTCGATTTAGGCGACACTAACGAGTAGTGTTATTATTTAACTCCCGATCGGTTGCCGCTGGGTTATGGGGCATACCATGCTGGACTTTTGGTTTATTTACTTGCTTCCGCTGTCACTTTATGATTTTACTTGAATTTGGCCGGTCGGCCATTGTAATAGTTGTAGACTTGAACTATTATGTTGTATGTCATTTGAACTATAAATGTATGAATGTTTTATGGATATGATCAATGCTATATGTGAGTTTGGGGCATGTTGGTCACTGATCTTGGGAGTCAACATGATCTCATGCTTGTTGTTTATGAATGCTGATTTAACTCACAAAGTGTAGTGCTTGAACTGTTGGAGAACCGATCATCATGTAGTGCTCGCAGAGGTGCAAGCGCTTGATTGCTCGGGCTCTAGTTTTCGATCTAGCCTCTTGCTTAGATGGAGTTAAGTTAGAATTATTCACACGGAGACCCAAGTGTTATCTCCATAAGGCCGGGAATGCCTTGGTCTTACGAGAATAACTCGGGGTCTCCCCACAAGTGTTGCTATCGAGCCATACCGATCAGAGGTTAGAAATAGCACGTATGCTAAGTTTAGCAAGTCCATTGGTCTAAAAATTATTTTCAAATATCAAACTAATTTGAGAAAACTTAAGTTAGGATCTCTTTTATTCCTTACCCATATTAGTATCATTTCTCACCTTATTCTTGTTTCAATTTGCAAAACTAACTCATCTTGCCCTTCTTGTTCTTAGATGAATCACCAAGATCTTGTCAAAGAAACCCAGCAGAGAATGTAGATGGATACCCAAATACATCGAGAGACATGATGTGGAGAGCTTAACTTCACATATCAGCCAACCTACTCCATCTACCGACGCGACAAAGGACCTGGAATGGAAGACTATCAGGCCGTGATCCACATCATTGCAAAACAAGTTACGGGGAGCATTCCATACCGTTTCAAGGCACGTGGCACTTCCGAGGCCATGGCATTGCAGAAGTGGCTCGATGGCTATGAGTCGCCTTCGTTATGACTTAATGGAGTTTTTCACCACCATATGACCATTTTCCTATGCAAGCACATGGCGCAGATGTGGACACTTTTGCTAGATTCAAGACGGGAAGATCCCCAAGTGAGGCAACCGGTGAGGTTGGTTCGCATCATGAACCAAGTTCACCATTGCACCATACGTGAGCTATGGGAGACTCGACATCGCCTCATAGCAAAGACAAGGGGTCTCATCGCACCTATACAACATGGGGCTCGTTAACCGTCATGTTGTATACGGCGCAAACGAGGTTTCCCAGTGCGCGTCTACACCACCGAGTTTCGACTCTAAAGTGGAAAATCAAGTGATTGATGAGTGGTCACCCTTGCCCCTCACGAATCCGAATGATCCCGATGACACAGGATCACCCAGATACCATCTTCTGGACGAGTTCCCGGTGAATTTTGATCGGGAAAATGGATAGATGTTGACATAGCGAGCTTGCTATTTGGACATGTGTCCAACAAGCTTGTATCTTTGGATTTATGTAATAGGGTAGAAGTTGTTAAACCCTTATTGTTTCCTTTGCGAGAACTTTTGTTTCGACAATCACCTCGCCTACGGGCAATGTGGATGTGATTGTAACCGAAAACTATATATTGCTTCAATGGATTTTTATGGTGGCCTATGTGCCTTTGCGATTTCATCCGTGTTAAGTTTGTGCATTTCCTTGCCATTTTGCATGCTAGATCGAGATCTTCTACTTGCTGTCCAAATTGTCTTCGTGACTCATTCGAGTGTATCTTTCGTCTGCTTTTCTAACCATCCTTGTGACATCAGATGACTCGGCCTAATACTCGCTCACTGCTCGACAAGACGAAGGGTCACCACCTCCACATGCTCGCCACTTTCATGGATGAGCTCTTTACACGGGAGAGGTTGTTGAGCCTCCCATCAAGAAATCAACAAGGTGGTCCGAGGAAGAAGTGCTTCCACCACCGCCTACTATGGCGGAGGTATTGGCTCAAATTGAAAGAAACCGCATGGATCAAACGCGAATTCTAGAAGCCATTTCTGCAATATTCTCCGACACCCGACCATCGGGTCACGAACTCAAGGAGGACTCACGATTTTCAGAAACTCATCCCCGACTTTCTAGCATCAAGACCCTATGGAGGCGGAGGACCTGCCCGCACCATAGAGAAGAAGTGGCGATCGCTCAATGCACCCAAGATTGAGAGGGTTGTCTTTTCTAGCTATTAGTCGAAGGCGCCAAGCGCCAGGGATAACTTCTCCACCATGCAACCCGAGGGACGAGTCCCGACTTGGGGCGTAGTTCCAAGTGGCCTTCCGTGAGGCTCACATCCCTAAGGGTGTGTTGATGATCAAGAAGAAGAATTCCTTGCCCTTAAGCAAGGAAGGAAGAGCGCTACGAGTATCTACACAAGTTCAATTTCTTGGCTCGTTATGCTCCAGATGACGCTTTCTCGATGCCCGCCGTCGAGTCGGTTCATCAACGGCCTAACAGAGGAGATGCAATGGCTCTTGTCAGGCATGACTTCAAGAATTTCCAAAGATATGGTCAACAAGTCCATTGTAGTGGAGCACAAGAGCATAGCCTTGATGAGTCGAGGAAGGGAAGAGAGTCGCCCAAATGGCAAGAAGCGCCGGGCTTCTCACCACAAGACCGACCACCCCAAAGACCTTGTGCCCAATCTTCGTGCCACCAAGGCCTCCCACAATGACTCCACGACCTTCTCCACCAGCGCACAGCAGCGAATGGGGGAAAAAGCTCCCAAACCAGCAGCACATTCAAGTCAAATGTCACTTGTTTCCATTGTAGCCGCCAGCACTATAAGATCAATGCCTTGCGAGGCAACAGGAATGCCCAGACTTATCAAGCTCCTACACTACCACCAGCTCCGAAAGACCTCACCACCTCCAAGGGCGGCATCTACTCCACCTCAAGTCCTCAGACGTGGTCGAGTGAACCATGTGATCGCCGAGGAGGCTTAACGATGCACCGACATCGCTTTTGGGTACTCTCTTTGTCAATTCCATTCCAGCTACTATCTTATTTGATTTGGGAGCATCTCATTCATTCATCAAGAAGTCTTTTGCTGCACATCATCAATTTTAAATGCATACACTTTAGCCACCCTATCAAATTCGGTCACCGGGATCGGTTTTCCAAACCGATCAAGTCTGCCGACGTTAAAGTGGAAATTCAGGGGATTGGCTTTTTAGAAAATCTAATAGTAATAAATTCAATAGGTATTGATGTTATTTTAGGAATGGATTGGCTATCAAAAAACCAGGGGCAAATCAATTGTGCTCAACGGTCTATTTCTGTCACAAGAGAAAATGACAATCAAGTCTTTTTTGCACCTTTAGTGGGGAATTCTCATCTCTATGCCTTGGAAGCTAGTACTTCCTTCAAATTAGAGAAAGTACCAGTGGTATGTGAATATCTAGATGTATTCCCTGAAGAACTCCTAGGCATGCCCCCTGATCGAGAAGTTGAGTTCATCATTGAGATTGTACCTGGTACTACGCCTATTTCAAAATAGCCGTACCGTATGCCTCCCAATGAGTTGGAAGAATTGAAGAAGCAACTCAAGGAACTCTAAGATAAAGGCTTTATTCATCCGAGATCCTCACCCTGGGGATGCCCGGCTATATTCGTCAAGAAGAAAGACAAGAGTTTGCAGATGTATGTTGACTACCGTCCGTTGAACGAAGTCATTATCAAGAACAAATATCCGCTCACGCGGATTGATAATTTGTTCGATCAATTGAATGGAGCTCAAGTATTCTCCAAGATTGACTTACGATTGGGCTATCATCAAATCAAGGTTAGAGCTGAAGACATACCGAAGACTGCATTATCTACTCGTTACGGTTGCTGTACGAGTATACCGTGATGTCCTTTGGCCTAACCAATGCTCCAAATTACTTCATGAACGCTATGAATTTGGTTTTATGGAGTTTTTGGATCAGTTTGTCATTGTATTCATTAATGACATCCTTATCTACTCCAAGTCCGATGAAGAACACGAGCGCACTTATGACTTGTGTAAGAAAAGCTTCATCAACATCAACTCTAGGCCAAATTCGGCAAATGCGAGTTTTGGCTTCATGAAGTTAGTTTCTTGGGTCATGTTCTATCCAAAGGTGGTGTCGCTATTGATCCAAGAAAAGTACAAGATGTCCTTGATTGGAAACAACCCAAGAGTGTCACCAACATTCATAGTTTTCTCGGACTTGCGGGTTATTACCGTAGATTCATCCAGAATTTTTCAAAAATTGCGAGGCCAATGACCCAGCTTCTAAAGAAAGAAAAGAAGTTCGAATGGTCAGAGGAATGCGAGCATAGCTTTTAGATCTTAAAAGAATATCTGACCAAAGCTCTAGTGCTCATCCTGCCTGATATTCACAAGAGCTTCGATATATACTACAATGCATCTCGCCATGGGCTCGGTTGTGTGCTCATGCAAGAGGGGCGAGTTGTGGCGTATGCATCAAGGCAATTGATACCTCACTAAGTTAATTATCCCATGCATGACTTGAAACTTGCAGTCAGAGTTCATGCTTTGAAGATTTGGCGACATTACCTCATCGGTAATCGCTATAAATCTACACCGATCACAAGAGTCTCAAATACATCTTCACCCAAGCCGATCTGAACTTGAGGCAAAGAAGATGGCTCGAGTTGATCAAAGATTATGATTTGGGACTCCATTATCATCCAAGGAAAGACAATGTGGTAGCTGATGCCTTGAGTAGAAAATCACAATGCAACTATTTATCAGTAACTCCCATTTCGGCAAGCTTGTGTGTTGCACTGCAACGTCTGCACTTGGAGATAATTGAAGAAGGGTCTCTTGCTGCCTTTAGTGTGAATTTTACACTTGAGGACTAGATCAAGGAAGCCTAGAAGACTGACATGGAAGTAGCTCAAATTCAGGAGAAACTGAAGCAAGGCGAGGCCAAATGTTTCACCGAAGATGCATAAGGCACCCTATGGTTCAGAAACCATTTGGTGGTGCCATTTGATCGCAACTTGAGAGAGTTAATTCTCAAGGAGGCTCACAACTCTCAATTCTTCATTCACCCCGTATACCAAGATGTATCAAGACCAAAAAGAGGTTATGGTGGAGTCAAATGAAGTGACAGATCGCACAATATGTTGTCGAAAAGCGATGTATGTCGAGAGTCAAGTCTGGCATTTAAGACCAGAGGGTACTCTCCAACCCTTGCCCATTCCAAAATGGAAGTGGAGGAAATCAGTATGGACTTCATCACTGGACTTCCAAGAACTCAATCTGGATTGAATTCCATATGGGTGATTGTCGATCGCTTGACTAAGGTCACCCATTTCATTCCTGTTAAGACCACCTACACCGGGGACAAGCTAGCTGAGCTTTATATCGCGAGGATCGTCCATCTCCATGGTGTGCCAAAGGTAATAGTTTCAGATAGAGGTCCGCAGTTCACATCCCATTTATGGAAATGCTTGCATAAAGCAATGGGGACCAACCTATCTCTTGGCTCCGCTTATCACCCGCAAATGGATGGACAAACCGAGAGAGTGAACCAAGTTTTGGAAGACCATCTCCGAGCTTGTGTGTTGTCCTATAGCAAGAATTGGGAAAAATACTTACCGTTTGCAGAGTTCTCCTACAATAACAGCTTCCAATCAAGTATACAGATGTCACCCTTCGAGGCATTGTATGGAAGACCCTTGAATTGGTCCGAAGCCGGGGAGAGACCATTCTATGGTCCAACCTTGGTGGAGGATGCTGAAGAGCAAGTTCGTATCATCCGTGAGCGACTTCGAACGGCTCAATCTCGTCAGAAGTCATATGTCGACCGTCGTCGTCGCGAGTTGAGCTTTTAGGTAGATGATCATGTTTACCTTAAGGTCTCTCCGATGAAAGGAATGTGTCGTTTCCAAGTTAAAGGCAAGTTGGCACCTCACTACATCAGACCATTCTGAATTATAGCGAAGTTGGGATCGGTTGCCTATCAATTGGAGTTGCCACCATTACTTTCAGATGTGCATGATGTGTTCCATGTTTCACAACTGAAGAAGTGCCTTCGCGTTCCAACTGAAGCAACTAAGTTGGAACAACTCGACTTGCAACCCGATCTCTCTTATCGGGAGCACCCGGTTCGCATTCTTGAAGAAATGGAGCAGAAGACGAGAAATCACAACAACAAGTTCCTCAAAGTTCAGTGGAGTAATCATACTGAAGATGAGGCTACTTGGGAACGTGAAGACCATATGCGAAGTGAATATCCATATCTTTTTCCTTCAACTTGAAGTGCCTTCGAATCAAAAGGCAAGGTTAAACAAAGCAATGGTAAGAAAAATATAATAACCATCTATTGTAACTTTGTAAGATATCTTAGCACTATCTTTAAAGGAAATCAACACAACAGATGTTGTATTCCTTTAAAAACTTCCTATCCAATCTCCGACCTACCCAGATCTCGGGGTCAAGGTCTTTTGTAAGGGGGAGGTTTGTCACATCCCCAAGTTAATAAAGAGGATTACTATGCATCTCATGAGCATGCATCATTGTTTTCATGTTATTACATTATATATTACACTTGGAAAATCTTGTTCAAATGATAAACACACACTTAAAGATGTAAACTCCAAAAGAAAACTGAAAAAAATGCTACTAAAGTTCTTATGGAAGTAATTTATTCAAATACTACATTAATTATCATGAATTAATATAATTTTTAACCCTCAGTAAATTCTAACACAACCTAACAACCTAATTCAAGTTTGAATTTAAACTACACAAAATATAACATGAATAGAGGGCTTTCAAATTTTATATGGGTATTAGGTCTTCCCAGGAACACCTCTGAATTATTTTAGATTTTTAGGAATTTTATTTCTATTTTTAGTGACCTAGTCAAAGTAGCAGTTTAGATTTCAAACTCAGTCAACTAAGAATAACTAGGGCTAATATGGACTGTCCGATCTTAATCGGATGGCTCATACGCGTGGTCCGATCCACACCAGGCCAGCCCAAACACAACTAGGACCATTTTGGACCGTCCGATTGAAAAGCGATCGTCTGATTAGTGGGCCGCTCGACCATCTCGACTTGCCTCACATCCGGCCCTCCGATGCGAAATGAACGATCCAGATCAATTGGGCCGCTCAAACCGTCCGACGCGCAATGATTATGGACCGTTGATCTTAATCGACCATCGAGATGAATGGTTCGAACGCTTCACTCTCAAGACGCCGTGTCGCTTTACCGACGAGGCGCCCACTTGTCGCTTCTTTCTCCTCCTCCGCCGACGCCATTGCCGAGTCGCACAGAGAGTAAATGCCACGCCGCCACAGATGCTCCGCCGCCGAGCCACCGCCCATGGCAACCAATCTTAGAGCTTCCATTTAACGCCGCCTCCACTCCGCCACTTTTCCGCGCTTAAGAAACCTCCAAACCCTAGTTTTTCCTCACTTTTCCTCTCTGGCCGAGGAAAGGGACGCTTCTTCTATTCTCTACTCCTAGAAGCTTCCACCGGTGGTACCTTTCAACTCTATGATCATCCCTCGTGTCCATTTTTGTTAATGCAAGCTTCTCTCATTGCTTGTAGCTCCCGGACCACCGCGGTGCCATTGCACGATCTAGAGCACGCTCCCGTGGACACCACCGTGTCAATCTTCACTTCCGGGAGGTATCATCCTATGCCTTCCGTGTCATATTGTGTCATTTAGCATGATAATGAAAACCCCTCAAGCAAATTTGATAATGCACGACAGGATCGCTGCTCAACTCCAGCTAGCCACCGGTGAAGGCCACCTCAGATGCTCTAATCACTCCCACTAGGTGTGCAACACTATTGGGCATCTAACCTCGTCCATGGTTACCCCGCTGTCGCATACCCGACAACAACCGTAGCAAATGATTAGGCATTAAATGATGATGATTAGTATTTAGTCGTTGTCTTAACGTCGTAATGTGTCACTTACACGTGGGCCTAACCACTTAAGCGCGTGCACAGTGCGCATGCATGAGTGGACCTAGTCTAGTGAGCTGCGCCACTCACACCAGGCCCCACTTGTCGGGCTTTGAAAGTTTTAACCGCTAGTTAAAAAGGAAAACACACTATTCACGGGACCCCACATGTCGTTGGCTGTGGTTAGCGCAGCCCTCGGTAAGAAAAGGAATAAATACTGTAAGAAAATCGAAATCTATTAATCTGCACACTAAAAAATATGGATAACTTCTAAAATACATAACTAATTCATCTCAACTCCAAAATGGATGAAACCAGTGCTAATAATTTTTATTTCTAATGAAATTCATACTAAAATTTGTTTCAAACTTTTCTCTATAGCAGAGAATATAATTCTGGAGAGTGATCCATAAACCTACTATTTTTACAATAGAAAAGGCCGATAACTTTGAAAATGCATAACAAATTCATAAAAACTCCAAATGAGAAGAACCCAAATGTTTTGGACTTGTCTTAATATTCTATATTTATCTATATAATCTTTGTATCCCCTACTGCTTTACAAATTTTGACCAAATAATTAAATGCGGTGAATAGTAACAGATTGCAATTAAATTGGATTTTTTTAAAAACTAAGATTCAAACTGCTATAACACTCACATAATAACTCCAAATGAAATAAATATTTCACCTAAATTCATATAAAATCATAATCTAGCCACTGTAGAAAAATCATACATTTTTGAGCACTTTGAATTTTTCGGCTTTTCTCGATGTTTATTCGATATCGTTAATTCTATAGATTGCGAGGCTATCGATATTGACTCGTACACGGCTGAGAGTGAACAACTGATCTACCAGCAAGGCAAGCATCATTTGAACTTTCTTTTGCATCATATTTGATCCCAGTTTTGGTTAAGTTAGTGCAATGATAATTGCTTGCATGCTATTTTGATAATGTCGCTATTTTTGTGATGTGGAGAATAGTTATATCCTATTGAATGAGGTTAATCTTGAATTACTCTAGTACCAAATGCTTAAGATAGTAATATGTGAATTATATTGTTCAAGTTTGCTTAGCCATGCAAGTCTAGAAACGGTAGTTTGATTGTCGGGAATAGCCCGACAATTATGGGAAACACTTACTTTCTTATATTCATTAGATCTTCGTATCTGTTTTATGAGATAAATTTTATCATTTTAAATGAGTTTTGGAGTATGGACAAGTATAGTGCTTGGACTGTTGGAGAACCGATCATCATGTAGTGCTCGCAGAGATGCAAAGGCGATGATCGCTTCTGGCTCTAGTTTTCGGTCTAGCCTCTCGCTTAGATGGAGTTAAGGGAATTATTCACACGGGACCCAAAGGTTATTCCATAAGGCCAGAATACCTTGGTCTTACGGAATAACCTAGGGTCTCCCCACACATCGGCAATCGTTATAGTCGATCGATGTGTGCGACATTAACGTATGGGTCCTCCGTCCACTTGAGGATTAACCCCATACGCAGGACTCTTAATTAACTCATTCCTTGGAAAACGCCTCAGAAGACTTAGCCGTGCGGCATACCTAAGGAAGTGTGCTTAATAGCTTGGCAAAAAGGCGGTCCGACTTGTGGGTAAAGTTGTACACCGCAGAATTTAATCTATTCAATAGCCTCGCCCTAGGTTATGGACATGCTTGGTTAGGTTGTACAGAACTAGACTACAACTTTTTCGATAAAATTTGAATTTGGGTGGTATGAATGGGTAATTCATGCTATGTTGTGGTGGCTGTTGGGAAGTCACCTCTAGGATGTTATTTATGATTATAAATGTTGTCTCACTATTATTTAAACAAATAAAATAGATTTGATAAAATTGCCTTCAATCTATTACACTATTGCAAATGAAATATTGCTTTGTGTCGAAAATGAACCCTACAACCTCTCCTTTGTTTAGCTTGCATGTAGCTATGTATAGGTTTGTTATGTGAAGTCTTGCAGTACATTTTTGTACTCGCTTGCATTGCTTAATTGATACTGAAGAGGTTGACCTCAAGGGTTAACAAGGTGAGACCGACTTCGCTTTTGACTTTGACGACTAGCTTGGATCGCTTCTCGTCGGGCTTGCCTTGTGGGTAAGGGCAAACCGGTTGGCTTTTGTTTATTTCCATCTTATTGCTTTTGTTTCTGCTATTACTTTGTTTAATTACCTTCTCTTTTGGCCGGTTGGCCCCTTTTGTAATAACTCTATATTGTGTATGTCTTTTGTGTTGTAATTTGAAGACTCGGTATTGTAATGACTTGTGTATGGAATGGATGCTATGTTTTGTGATGGAGTATGTGTACTGCTCCTGAGATGTACATACTACTCCGAGGCGCGGGATATTTGGATTGTGATGCTAGAGTCAAGTGGATGGCTAAGCATTACATGCTAAATACCCTGGGTTCTCACAGTTTAACTGGAACCCACGCTGACCATGTGGGAACAAAACAGTATACTGTAGCGCCATAAAAGTAGAATGCAATGAAGAAATTCGATGTAGGCCACATGCCCTGTCGTGCATGATTAAATCACGCGATGGGGTCTGAATCGAGAAGTCACCTATTAGTAAGCCAACGAGTTGGTCAACTGATGGTAGACTAAATTGAGGGCTATCATCATAAACAGGGGCAAAAATGCAAATAGCTAGCCGTTCATCCTCGTAACCAAGCAATCGATCTCTTGCAATTCTAAACTGGTTGACTAAATGATTATACTGATCAAGCATATCTATAAGTGCAACCACTATATCTGGGTCTAGATCCCCATCAGCGCTATCATCTGGATCTAAAGCACGGATTCTATTAGTGATCTTGTTGTCGGTATCATAGATGTAAAGTTCCGCAAACTTAGGAGAGTCACCTGGATTCGATAATAGAGACCCTATGGATTTGGCCATTAATTTTGAAAATAGGGGGTCCATGACCTATATTAGATGACCAATCTATGGATGCTCCCATGGAGGTGAATGCAAAAAGATAGTTGTATTGGCGGATTCTACGTATGAACGTTTTGGAGCGATAGTCACCATCGAAGTTCAGCAAGTTAGCTAAGAAAGACAACGGTTTTTTAAACGATGGAACATGAACTTTACCACCCTTGCAAAAAATATTATAAACTATGCGTTTGTCTCTCACGAAAGACTGGCCTCTAACACGTTCTTGGAACCAAATGCTAGCTAGCATGACAGTGTGCACACTCATATTCTGGTGAACAATAATATGATCTCCCCAGCTGCGAAGCTACAAAATGGAAATAACTACCGTAAACATAGGGAACTACAAAATGAAACAATTTTCATAAGTAACCTAAAAAGAGCGGTTAGGAGTGGTACATACCTTTAAGATATTGGACATATTAATCTTTGGACATATTAATCTGGGAAGTGCGACAAAGCAACATTCAGACTAAGGTCAGCAGCAGGGTCTAAATGGAGGTGAATAAAAGTACCGGTAGATGAATGATTAGCTATATTAGATAGGAATGAAAGAATAATATCCCAGCAAAGGACGAATAACCCTCAACTAAGCCAGAGGGTTGGTACGCAAACACAGACCTATTAAGTAAATAAATATCAGTAGGCAATGACCTAGACGTCGAAACCGACGATGCGCAAGTATAAGCCGATGTTTCTTATGATTCTGGTTCGCAGTAGGAGGAGCAATGATAGGGAAGTAACCATCGCCTACTAACGCAAACATAAGAGCATATGACAAATATCGTAAAGAAGTGATCAAGTCTATGATAGAGGAGACGAAACGGGACAAAAGTTTTTTAACTGTGATGCATTGTGGGGACCCGGCATCGGATCCGCTTAAAGCCAAGTGATTGCACAACACTTAACATGAAACATAAGCGATTCTAAGTGTCCGGATATGTGTCTCATGTTAGCTCCCAAGGATCAGTGGCTAACATGCACATATCCTAGTACACAACATTGCAATCACATCCATACACAATCATACAAGAGTAAAGGAATTGTAATTACAACATCATCAAATAGAACTTTTAAGTACAAGTTTGTATAGGAGTACCATTCGGCCAAACATAATTATCAAGAATAAATTGCAGCGGAAGACAAACTTAAAATAAGAGGGAATAACCGAGTTGGCATGCCCATAATCCCACAAGCAACCAACTGGAGTTAAAGTCATAGCGCTCAAGTACTTTTACCCAATTCAATGACTTCTCACCGAACAATAGACAATTTTAAGTACAAAATTGTACTCATGAGACTTTTCAAGAAAAATAAGGATGCATGTAAGTATCAAAGGAAGGCTACTACACTAGTCAATTTTCAGCATAAAGCAAGTTTTTCAATTAGATAAACAATATAGATTCAAACTACCATTTCTAAAACATTTAGAAAACATTGTATAACAGTAATTAATGATCAACAACAAGATAATCTCGAATATAATCAACACACTAACATCCCATTCGTGACACAATTCATTCCATAACACATTAACACGCCAACTTCAAGGCTCATGATAACAATTCAGATCTGAAAATACTAACATAACGACATAACAATTCCAACCATAACCCAACTTAATTTCCCATAAGCTAACTGCATGCTTTCCCACAAGTGATGTCCATAACAGGGGACACGGCTATCCGAATAGATTTATTTAACTCTACAGAGGTGTACAGCTTTACCCACATGATATGATTATCTCATAATGTCGATCAATGCACTCTTCCGTAGGAATGTGACTGAGATATCATAACGAGGCCATTACAATGCCATGTCCTAACTATCAAACCACCCGAGGCTAAGAACCATGGTAGGCCATCCATGCTTTTAGGTGGAATGATTTGGTATGGGAAGGTACTGTGCATCAGAATTAAAACTGTTCCTTCATGATTCATTTAGTTTGGGTGTTCTGCTGCATGCACTGATTCTTAAAAGACTACAGAACACATATAATGCTAAATTGAATACTCTCCCTACCAAAGCACCTCCAAGCATGGTTATGTTGTTCAGCTAAACTGAAAAGCAAATAAGTCGAATGCTTTCAAAGGTTTGTCAACAACACATTGTGTAGTTTAACATATAATGGTCACTTTTTTCATAAAAAATGGCAAGGAATTTCCCCTGACAAGATAAATCTGCACGGAGTAGTAATCACTCATCAGCAAATTACTTTAAAATTCCCTCTTTCTTTACAAACTAAAATTCTAATTAAGGGTACTACTTTTCAGTTTTCACTACCGGAAATGTTCATCCGTGACATGAAAATAAAAGGGCACAAGTACTTGCCAGTACGAGCCCTGAAAATTTTGAGAATTGGACTACTAGAACTCTGGGAGTATCTTCTTCAGTTATTACATGCTTCTAAAAGTTAAGAATTCAGTCATCAAGGCCTTGCCCTTTGAATTTGCAGTTGATTTAGGATTACAGAATTAGATACAGCTGCTAGGAGTCACTCCAATTGTTTAAATTTCAAACTTATTATTAGCATGCCATAGTTCCGTACACACTGGCAAAGAAACACAACAAAAGGGCCATATGATGAATAGAATATGTCCATATAATCATTAAAACAATTGGAACAATCAAGAAATGACCTTGTATTGTTGTTTTGAATCACTCCCCATCTATCCTGAACTCTGGCACAAAACCCTTGTAGTACAGAATAGAAATTGAAAATGGCCTTGTGAACTTGGGTTGCTCCTGCTGAACAAGTGATGATTAGAGAAAGACACCGTTGGCAGTAAAACTAGATCCTGCCACGTACTGACCTCCATCGTCTTTCCATCGTTCTCTTCTCTGAAGGATGGATTAGATGATGGCATGATGCACATCAACGGATGAACCTCTCAATCTTTGACTTCCTTGTAGGTTACAAAAAAATCTTGTCAAGTAAATTGGCGTGACATGGAACTCTATGAATTGCGGTAATAATATAAAAAATTGGAAAAACTCTAATCATGCCCAAGCTCATCAATCCCTTGCACAACTGAGCAACAATAACTTGGGTGAGGCCATTGAAGCATTGTATCGAACATGTGTTGGGCAACAAGAACAATAACACATACTCAAATGAAGATGAGGAAGGACCAACAAATCGGACTCTTGATTGCGTTGACATGCCTGGGGTGGTGCTGATGGGGCTGAAGAAGTGGCAATAGGGAGATGTGGTTCTGAGGCAGTGGGAGTGGTGAGCGTGTCCTTGGCAGCAGGGCACACGTTCTGTTAAATGAACAAAAACACCTCACGATGGGCTTCTCGGAGACGATCGCCGAGTGGAGCCCGGCGCGGAGCTTGGCCTGCTCTGAGTCATCGATGTCTCCTCTGCCACCGCCCTCCCCACCATCCTTCCCATGGCTACTCTTCTTGGGCTCCGCCGCCACGGTGGCCACCTCATCTCCATCGCGGCCGGCCTGTCCGTTGAGGAGCGCGCGGATCTCCTCGGCGCGAGCGATGTATCCTGCGTGCCTGGCGCTGATGGCGTCACCATCCCTGGGGTTGCGCTTGTACTTGAGGTGCGCGGCGAAGTAGTCGAGCGTGTGCACATAGAGCGGGAAGGCGTGGTCAGCGATTAGACGGGGCAGCGCACGATGACGGGATGGGGGCGGCCCGGTCGGTGAGGGGTTGGAGGCAGGCAGAAGCCGTAGCAGCAAAAAGAAAGATGGTGGAGAAGGATTCAGGTGGGCATCGAGGACTCTTGCCAGGAAGTCGGGGCGCCGCCGGAAACAACTCTGACCCTAGACAAAGGAAGGGGATCTATTTTAGAGGAAGAGAAGGAAGGAGGTGGGGAATGGGGAACGGGGAACGTTTTCAGGACTCTAAGTGAGGATAAAAAGATTAGATGTGAGGCAGTTTTTTTCTTGGACGTGGGAGATGGTGGGTTGGCCCAACGAGTTTCATGCGCAGTGTATTTATAATGAGTGTCCCGTAACGTTTATGTTTTTCGTTGCGAGATTTATGTTGCTATACGTATGTTTTCGTTGTAGTGAATGTACTCTTCCGTAGGAGTGTGACTGAGATATCATAATGAGGCCGTTACAATGCCATGTCCTAACTATCAAACCACCCGAGGCTAAGAACCATGGCAGGCTATCGTACGCGCTAGAACCACGGTTCACCCCGTTGTGTAAGTAAGTCCCTTGCGCAGTATCCCACAAACGCAAAAGACCCTTAAGGGTAAGAAAAGAAAAATATAACCAGCCCCCACAAGATTGACAAGAGAGTCACTAGACCTAAACAGCAACAATTGCCAATCTAATTGTGTTTTGATAGCTAACACATAACAAATTATTAAGCCAAGCCTTCGCCATTATTCCGGCGTGTGGTTATACGTAAGACTTGGTTCATCATACCACAAACCGGTCCTCAAATACCCAGACGGGGCTACGCGAACCGGACCACCCTTCATCACCCTATCACCCGCCCAAGTCCAACACACAATAACAACCCATCAACAAGTTCATAATAATCGACACGAAGATCCGGACATTTTCCTCAAATTCAACATAATCAAATCCATATAATCCTCAAATTTCATTAAGATTCAATTCGATCCATCTACCGATGGACTAGCTCCATCAACCGTTATCGACTACAACTACTAGCACGACTAAGCATCGCTTCTACAAATTAGCAAACAATCCCATATAACATATAGCCTTAATCATTCAAGGTAAAAGGGTAATCAACATTCAAAGGAGGGCCAATGCAAAGAAGTAGGAATTAACTACTTACCCATGAACATATTTTTCAAAATAGCATGCAATCGAGAGATTAAAAACCACACAAAACATTTTAAAATCAATAGGAACAATATGATCAAGAGGAGGGTGCTCGCACCTTTATTGTACCACTTGTTCAATCTCAGGTTACACGCATGTATACATTCGTATCGTCGAGAAATCTATTGAAAGAACGATATTGCAATCAACACCAAATAAGCCAAAAATTAAAAATGCTCAAAAATGTATGAAATTTATACAGTAGGTAGATTATGATTTTAGATGAATTTAGGTGAAAGATTAATTCCATTTGGATTTAGTATGTGAAAGTTATGGAGATTTAAATCTCAGTTTTCAAGAAAATCCAAAATAAATAGAATCGTTATCGTTCGTACTAATTTAATTATTTGGCCAAAATTTGTAGAAAGGTGGTGGGAAAAAGGATTACATAGCTAAATAGAGAATAATATTATAAGATCAAAATAACTGAGTTTATCTCATTTGGAGTTTTTATGAATTAGTTATACATTTTAAAGTTATCAACTTTTATTTTATAGAAATAATAGAGTTATGGATTATTTTCCCCAAAACTATACTCTCATTACAGAGACAAGTTTGAAACCTATTTTAAAATAAATTTTACTTAAAATAAAAATTACTAAAACTGGTTTTGTTTGTTTTAGAACCGATCTTACGAAAGATTGTTTGATTCGGTGGGTCTCCTAGAATAGAATCACGCAGAGAGATTGACACGGGTCTTTTATATAGGTTCGAGCCTTCTCCTGAGAGAATAACAACCCTACTCCTATGTGTGTATGGTATTGAGTGTATTCTAACAACCAGAGAAAAACTAAGACTATTACGAGATGATAGTGCATGTCTTCCCGATAGCCCTTGATAGCGTGTGTATACGCCGATTGCCCTCTCCTTTTCCTCTCGACCGCTGCCTTTATATAGTCGTGAAGGAATGGCCGTTTTCCCTGCCAAGAGACGCTTCATCAAATCCAAAGAATGGCGCGACGCTTGTAGTAATCATCGGCCGGTAACCCTTCACGCCGCCTCGCGCTTACTTGTCGAGATAATAGGTATTGCGTGTTATTATTTCACATAATAACAACAGATATTGATCGCTTGATTCCTTAATCAATTGGACCCACTTGCCCGTAGGTTTTATTGATCATAAGGTGGTCAGATTGACCGGTCGTAGAGGAACTTACGACCATAAGGTAGTCGAGTAAGACTTACGACTATGAGGTAATCGTAGAATATCTTATGACCGGTAGTGATTGTAGAAGAACTTACGACCATAAGGTAGTCGTAGCAAGACTTACGACTATGGGGGTGGTCGTAGAAGAACTTACGACCACCTAGTAGGCTTCTCCCTTATAAAATTAAGGGGTATACCCAGGGACCATATGACGTCATATTCACTTATAATAAGAATTATAGATAAAAGATAAAATGAGGATTATTAGATCCTCGCCATCTAGCCCCCTCTTCAAGTGAAAGTAACTAACTTGGTGAAGGTGTCATAGATAGTCTTACGGCCACGAGATGATCCTAGAAAGATGGTCGAAGGAAAAACTCTTCGACATTTATGTACTACTTTGACCGTAAATATGCTTGGTCAAGAAGTTTGCTTACGACCATCAAATAGTCAGAGAAAACTCCTACGATCACGAGGTGGTCGTAGTTTAGTGATCGGAAGAAAAACCTTCGATTAATATTTTATTTGGTCAAAAGATCTCGATCAAGGAAGTAATTTCGCTGAGGTGTAAAACGAACTGATTTTCTTGAACGGACAAGTTAGAGAATCGCAAACGACTCCCACAAGTCCGTCTGCTGAGTGGTTCCCGGCGGTGGCAACCTTTGGAATGCCACGCCTTCAAATTTCAAGGCACACAAGTTATAAATACTTACCAGAGGTAAAACCTAGATTTATACTTTTCCCAAATTGCTCTAATCGCTCATCGAAGTTTTGTCTTCTCCGCCACTAACTCAATCAAAATCTCCCTTTCTAAGAGAAATGGCCGAGAGTTTCGAGTGGGCTGAGTCGAGATGGATGCGTGAAGATTCAAGCCCTAGTCGACACCGGGAAGATTCCAGAAAATTTCGTGAAGTGGTTTACGGCGCCCGACAACATTGGCCGTCGGGAGACCGAGCAAATCCCCGCCTTCCGGCATATTGTGAGTGTGGCTTTCGATTGCCTACTCACCCCTTTCACACTTGTACTGAGCATTTTGGGGTGGAATTGGTGAATCTCGGTCCTAATTCCATCACAATGCTAAGTGTATGTGTATATCTGTGTGAGGCATACCGGAATTCCAAATGACCTTGAGTTCTTTCAATATTTCTATGGAATGGCTCGACAAACCGGAATAGCCGGAAGTTGTGGTCTCAAGCTCCATGATGGGAAGTCAAGGAGTATATTCAGATGTTTACTAAATCTTCGTGGTCGGATGGAGGAAGAGGTGGTTTTATCGAAAATCACCCCGTAAGATGTACTTTATTTTCGAGGGAAGGTCATTAAAAGAAATCTTCATGGGATTCGACTCCCAAGGATATCAAATTAATTGTTCTTTACATTCAAGCCATAAAGGACTTGAAATAAGAGGGATTAACCGATGGCATGTGGTGAAGGATTTCATCACACGCCTAATTAGCCCTTTAAAGAAACGAGGACCTCCTATGTGGAGGTACACGGGCCAAAAGACCCACCAGGACTACGAGGAGGGTAAGTAGTTTTTCGACTTAACTCTCGCTTTGGTCTTCTTCAAAATTGTCTAATGAATATTTTTATCTGCTTTACACGATCTTTCACAGCAGAGATTGACGCCGAGTCAAACTCGCTTGAGAAGTCTCCGCCACTGGAGTGGCGCTCAAATCTTTGCGGTTTTATCCGCAGAGGAAAAGATGGAGCGCTCAAGGTAATCAAAAGTTGATTCTATTCTTAGGATTTCATAGTCGAGAAAGAACTTACGACTAGGTAAAGGTCGAGAAAATCTTACGATCAAGGAAATGTCGAGAAAAGCTTACGATCGATACCGGTCGAGAAAATCTTACGACCGGTCCGCTGATTCTTCTTTCGCTTTTTCTTTACGTAAAGTAGGTATGGAAAACAATGACGCATTTAAGAGGCCAAATTGATAACCATCGGCCGCAGGGAAGATAACGACAAGGGCTCGGCTCCTCCGACTAAAAAGCGCCGACTTACAAAGTTGTCGACAAGGAGGAGCAAGCCCAGCCTTTATTTCGACTGTGTCCTCCAGAAAGTATGCATACACACACAGCAATGGTCGAGGTTGAAACAAATTGTCAAGAAGTCAAGAACCTCTTAGGCATAAAGCCCGAAGGCCAAGGATTCGCTATAACAGGTTTGTTGAAGCACAAGTCGAGAAGGTCAAGAACCTCTTATGCGTAAAGCTCGCAAGGCCAAGGTACCTTTTTATTATGACAAGAAAACTTTCACAGTTTCTGCCACTCCTAGTTTTGTCAAGCAACTAGAAAAGGAGAACTGGAAGGACTTTATGTCTTTTGTGAAGGATAACGCTGATCCAGCAGAGCTTACAATTGAGGATAGTGCTGCTCTTGGAGTGGTCGAGACTAATCTCGGCCATCTGGAAAGTCAGGAGACCAGAGAGATGGTTCCTGTTCAAGATCCGCAACCAGACGTGGTCGTGGTTGAGCCTATTCTCCAACTTGAACTCCGACCAGACGTGGTCGTAGAAAAGAAGTCAAAGAAATCTTCCGTCGGGAAGATAACTCCTAAGTTCCTCGGTCGAGTCCAGATGCAGAGGTATGTGAAATGAACTAAAGTGTAAGAACAAGATTTACCTTCTTGCTTTTCACAACCTAACTTGCTCTCTTTTGTTGATTTTAGCCCGACTCCTTCAAATTTCAAGACGCTTCTATCGAGAAGCTCATTGTCGCCTCCAATTTGTTGGAGAGATGACAATGAAGTGGTCGACGGATCATCCACACCGGTAGTGGAGGAAGTCGTGGCTCCTGAAGTGGTTACCACAACCACTGAGGTAGTAGCTATGACTACCGAGGTGGTCGTGGAGACAGCAGAGGCAGTTATAGAAACCTCTGGCCAAGGTGGTGATGTACTTGACCACCGTGCTGGAAAGGAAGTCGTTGAAGACGTTCCTCCGGTACCCAAAGAGAAATCAGAGTTACGTAATCGTAAGACGAAGAATATTTCAACTTCGTGGTGATTTCTTTGGGCCTACTTCCATCGTAGGGTCTTTAGCTTTTAGATCTCGCGATCGAGTCCCTCATCCCAAAGATATTCCCAACAGAGGGGAAACTTTTGACAATGAGTGTCTTGAGAAGGTTTGGTGGGATCAAGTCGCGAAGATTGACAAGCTCAAGAGTCCGCCGTTGGTTTACTCGATGTTTGCTCTACGACTATGAATGTAAGTATTAAGGATACTTATATATATATATATATATATATATATATATATATATATATGGTTTTCCTTGCTTCTTACTATCTTTCTTTTTGCGTAAAGCTCGAACAAATCGCCACTATTGGTGAATATCACCGACAACTCATAGAGCTACGACAGAAAAGCGGAACTCGTGAACAAAGTGAGAGGTGGTAAGTCATTGTTATTCGTAGTTGTTTCGTGGTTTGACTACTTATACAAAGGCTTATGAGGCTTGTCGTGGAAAAACTCACGATTAGGTGCTAGTCGAGAAAGACTTACGACTAGTTAAATAGTGTTCATATCTACTTTTAACCTTTACAAAGCTAAATAGCTTAAAAGATCTCGCCGACTCACCGATTATGAAAAAGAGGAGTCGAGAAAACTAGGGAAAAGGTTGGAGATCTCTTGAAGAAGCTTCAAGAGGCCGACTCTCAAGAATCGTAAAAATGCAGAAGAGCTAAATAGTAAGTGCCAACTTAAGACTCGCTTATGTTGTTGATCTTTACCTAACTCTTGCTTCTTTTCGTAAAAGAAGATGACGGAGAAAGCTTCAAAATGAAGTCAAAGATAAATCTTTGGTTATTCACTAGATTTCTCGTATCGTCAAAGATAAAGATCAAGAAATCGAGAGGTCGAGATCTCGACGAACAATGTAAGCAATACTTCACCGCAGCTTCTTACGAGTTCTTTCCTTTTCTAACTCCCATTTCTTTTTGAAATTGATCTTGAACTAGGAAGGCTCAAACCGGGTTAGGATAAAACTTTGATCTATAATCTAGACTCGTCTGCATTGCTAAGGCAAACGCAGAGGAAATCAAATTATGGAAGGAGCGGCATGCTGAAACTGTTGCTTCCCATAATGAAGAAATCAAGAAGTTAGATTCTCAACTAGTAGGTAAGGAATTCTTTTACCTGTGATTATTTTTGTTTTCTCCTCTAGGAGTTTATTTTTGCTTGACTAGTCTTATTCCTTCCAAAGCAAGTGGTCGAAAATAAACAACTCCGCAAGGCTTCGACTCATAACCAACAGGAGATGAAGTCGATGAAGATTAATCTTCAAGAGAACATCATGCTCCTGAACAATATACTTGGTGAGCTATGTAGTGAGGGAAAAACTCCTCAAGATGATACAATAGTCGCCACATAAGTACTATTGGGGAACAAGTCGGGACTTTGCAAGAATTGATGACCACTCTAAAGGCCAACCAAGCCGAAGTCAATCAAGGAGGCGGTCGAAGGTGCAAGAAGCTATGCATTGGCAAAACTTAAAGCTCGTGACCCCAACCTTAATGTACACCAATTGAAGTTGACTTCGATCGCCTCGAGGCGTAGCAAATCGCCTTATAGAAGAAATGCAAGTGTTAAGGTGAAGGTTTTGAGGAGATGCGATCGAGCTCTCCTCTTCGTGAGTAGCTTGTAAAAACCTCGTGAAAAACAAGCTTTTGTTGATGTATTATGTTATCCATCTTGTTTCCTGCAAACCGTCTTGTCAAGTAGTTAGTAACTCAAAAGATAATTAACAAAAAAAAACTAAGAGTTGAAGTCAGGTTAATAACTTTATCCTAGCCCCCGACTATTTGCCTAGTTTGTTTAGACAAACTAAGTAAATAGTGTTAAAAAGGGTTTCTGAAAACAGAGATGTTGGGTTAACTTGTAGTTTTTGATTACGATTGTCATGTACTGGTCGAAAAAGTGGGAACAAATCGACACTAGGAAGTTCCTTCTAGTGGGCAAGACCACGTGCAGAGAGGAAAGTCTTCGACTAGGTGACGTTACCATCTCCGACTAGAATAATTAAATCGAGAACATCAACTTGAGTTAAACAAACATCCAAAGGACTTCAAAAATTGTTGCCTTCTTCTTTGGTGGACTCGATAAGTCCGTCTCCGTAGCAAAAGTAGGAGATCGAACAATGCTAGGAAGTTCCTTCTAGTGGGCGGTGACCACGCAGCAGAGAGGAGAGACTTCGACTAGATGTGTTTCTTCCTCCGACTTAGTTGAGACGAATCGAATACACCAAAGGTAGTTGAATAAATCTAAAAAAGTGCACTCTGCTTAGAATACTTTTCAAAAGAATTGAAGAAATAATCTAAGGTGAAAAAAAGTTGGCTTTTAAAAATATTTCGATCAGAAAAGAACCCAAGCTCTTTTTATTGATGGCAAAAGTGAGTAACGAGTCGACACTATGAAGTTCCTTCTAGTGGGCGTGACCACGCAAAGAGGAGAGACTTCGACTAGGTGATGTTACCTTCCTTTCACCAAAGGTAAAGAAAAACTGGGTGTTTGGAATGTAGTCGAAAGATTATGAAAGCACTACTCAAAAGTAAGACAATAGAGGTAGAAAGAACCTGAGTCTTTATTGTCTGAATGGTTAGTTACATATAAAACTTGCGTAATTGGTCGATGTTCTAAGAATTCGAGAGAACCTGGCCGTCTTCCATTGCCAATCGTACTGACCCTGGTCGAGTAACTTCGACCACTGTGTAAGGACTTTCCCACTTGGGAGAAATTTTGTTCCGATTAGACTTGGATTGGCGAGAGCCTCAATACTAAGTCACCTACAAAGAAGGTCATGAGGTTGACCTTACGATCGTAGTATCTCGCGCAAGGCTTGTTGGTAGATCACGAACGGATTAAGGCTTGGTTTCTCCTTTCTTCGAGTAGATTAATGTCATCCGCCGGTTGTTCCCCGTTACAAAGGGCGAGATGGATCAGATCGCTAGGCCAGCCGAGTTAGGCGGTGGTGCTTATACGGCCATTTTGCATGCAAGAACACGATGCACTTTTGAGCTAGCCAAAGTGTGCTTAAGCTACTAGAAGGTCCTAGGAAACTCACCCGCGCGTTGGAGAGGCAGGAGGAGCTCGAGGTGGCTCACACCGATAATGGCCACAGCCAAGCACGGCCACTTGGAGGAGACAACTGGCAAGGAAACCAACAAGTGGTGGTGAAGCAAGCTTGAGTAAAGCTAGAAGATGGTTACATTGCAAGGAATTGGCAAAAGACTTACTAGATCGACGATAGGGAAGGAACTAGGGTTGCTGGCCGACAAAAGAGGAACTTCGAAATTCAAGAGCCCCTATGAAACCATATCAAAATTGATTTAGGGGAACCGAATCTTATACCTAAAGGCATAATGTGACGCGCAAAATGGGAGGTCAAACTCACTGGAGACCAAGTTTGCACCAGGGTGGCTTTCGGGGCGCGCTCTAGAGCTTTTGGGAGCACAAGAATGGTCTGGGCACTACAAAAGAATCGAGAGCTCACATAAGCAAAAAATGGAAATAGCAAGTAAAGAGAAAGCTCTAGGATGCCATGGCTTCGAGCTTACCCGAGAGGAACGCTCACATGAGCTTCCTCCTCTTCCTCGGCCAGGAAGAGAAGTGAGCAAGAAAGGAGGGGAAGAGTGGGCTTTAAGCTTGGGCGAAGACAGAGATGGAGGCGGCGTTAAGAGGCGGTGCTCTAGGACTGGTCGAGAAGGGTAGTGGGGCTACGGCGTCGTTGGCACAAACGAGGGAGAGGCAGAGTGCGGCGGCCGCGTGGAGCGTTGCTTCTGCCCGAGGTAGAAGAAGCACAGGCACGGTGGGGCCCGCTGGTCGGAGACACAAGGCGGGGCGAACCGGAGTCAGGTCCAGGCCAGGCGCGGTTAGTGGACTCGACCGAAACACAAGGCTCGGGTTGGATTAGTCTGGACTGCACGATCTAAAATGGGTGGCCAGGATTGCGAGGTCATTCGAACTGGTCCGATCGGCCCAGTCAACACGGGTCATTCGATCTAACCTGGACGACCAGGATTTATTGGGAAGACCGGACTGTCCGAATGGTCCTGAGATTGGGACCGTTGAATTCCGATCAGACGGTCGATCTCAGTTGAGTTCGGCGCAGTGCGATTAGTTGACTCAGCCGAGTCCATTCGCCCTGCCGGACTCGAGCCTGCAACAAAGGTTACCGAAGTTTTGATATCAGTTTGACCAACTAATAGCAGATTTGACCAAGGCTCTAAAAATATAAATAAAATTTCTAAAATTCTGAAATAATTCAGTGGTGTTTCTGGGACATCCTAGTGTTCATAAAAATTATTAAACATTACTGTTCATGATTTATTTGTTTAGTTTAAATTCAAACTTGGAATAGGTTATTGATTTGAGTTTGAATTTTCTTTGGGTCAATTTAAGTTCCAAAAATTTGGGAAAATTTATATTTATTCATGATAAATATTATAGTATTTGAATAAATTGTTTCTAGATGATGATCATAAGTTTTTGTTCCTGTTTTCTTTTGGAGCTTAAATTGAAAGTGTATGTTTAAACTTTGATTAATATTTTTCAAGTGCAAGAATTTATGCAAATATTTCCAAAATGTCATGCATGCCGATAAGATGCATACTAATTATCATTAATTAACTTGGGAATGTTACATGCATGCAAGCACAATCGGTACTTCTACGATGGTGTTAGCTTAAGAAGATGACATCGATGATCATAGATGATAGAAAAAATATTAGGACAAAAACAACAGAAGGCAAAAAAAGCAATCGCTTGCACGAAGAATAATATTATCAAAAATCTTGTTTGCTTTGCTGGGAATGTATGGCACATAGGGAGACAGTGGAAAGAAGAGGAGCAAAATATGTTACCTATAGAGAGGCCTAATGGTGTGGATGAGGAACAGGTCATAGATAAGTTCCCTCGCATGTGATAGACCTGGGAATTGCAAACAATGCAAAGCAGTTGAACTCCTATTAAAGCATACAACAAACGGAACGAGCGCATCAAAACGACCGTGATCCGACAACCAGAACAGAGGAAAAAACATATAAAGAAAACTGTTCTGCAGTGACCTATAATGGCATGCACGACACACGACAAACCGAACACACAGATACATAGTAGCCTACCAAAAAACGCACATGAAGCGAAAGAACATAGATGTGGATGAGAAACAAAGAAGGAAAGGACAAAAACCAGAGTAGCTGTACGTGGAAGCTAATTTAGGTAGGATGGTGTGAGATCAAGGATAAATCAAGACGAAGTTCAAGAAAACAACGTACGGAGCGCGGGAGCGACAAAAACTAAACAATAAGGAATTGATCTATATAAAAGCGAAGCTTTAAAGAAACCAACAAAGGAACTAGGAAGCAAACCTGTCTAGCTTTTTGTTCACAAAGCATGAATAGACAATCTGCAGTAAGAGGGCTGAAAACTGACTGTAAAAAGAGCAGATAGCGACAGCAGGCACGCACGTTAGTAAACACCAATAAACAACGGCATGCAACATAGAATGGAGGGAATCACAGAATCCAACATGGTAAACAACATTATTAGAGATAGTGGGGGGCCAAACCTGAACTAAATCTCCTAGAAAGGCGACTAGCAGACCTAAACTGACATCAACAAAGGGACAAATCGAACCGAAGCTTAAGAAAACAACCTACTGAGCGTGGGAATAAACAAAAACATGCAATAAGAAAGTGATCCATATAAGAGCGCAGCTTTAAAGAAACCAACGAAGGAACCTGGAAGCAAACTTGTTTAATATTTTCTTCACGAAGGCTAGATAGCCGATCTACAGTAAGAGGGCTGAAGCGTGGCTGTAAAAAGAGCAAACAGCGACAACAGTCGCACACTTTAGTAAACAGCAATAAACAACAACATGCAACATAGAACGGAGGGAATCACATAATCCAACATGGTAAGCAACATTATCAGAGATAGCGGCGCAAGCCCTAACTAATCTCTCAGAAAGGCAAACAACAGACCTAAAGCGATATCAACAAAGGGACAAAGAATAAACAACAACGACCATCAGTGGCAGCCAAATGATGGACAGAACAAAAACAAACGATGAATAGATAAAGACTACACGGTGGTTAGCAACCTGGCGAGGCAATACAAGAAGATAGAGGCTGCTGATACGGAGGCAGACAACCCAAAAGCGCTAAAACACGGCAAAAGATCGATGCACGAAGCAACAAGACGCTATGTGCATTTTCTATTAATACCAAAAATAGCACAACACGGCCAGATCTCACCTCAACCAAAACCCGTATATGGATCTTTGGCAACATGTTGAAGGAATTCGCGAAGCGAGACGATGTTGCACGCAAGGACGTGAAACAAAGCAGAAAGTAACCAGCGCAAGATTATAACTAGAAGCAAGCAAAGCGTGTGACAGAAAACGAAGCAGAATCAGTGAGAGCTCGTGAGGTAAAAGTATCTGTAATGGTGGTTACTAATGGTGATATATTCCATCTAGATGAAGCTATCACATCAGAGAGTCAGAAGCCGCACTCTACGAGCTAACTCTGGGCAAACACGGAGGTACGATCAGAGCGCCGCTCGAGAACGAAAAGGGATGGACGGCACCTAAACGGAGGCAAGTCAGTAGCTACAAGTATGCACCTGCAAAAAAACAATCAGGAGGCACATAAGTACAATTACTGTGGTGTTCGAGGAATGTGATGGAAATGTGAGGCGAGGTGACCTCGACCGGGTCGACGACAAAGCAAGCCGATCGAGAGAACGCGCAGAAGCACTCCATCGAGACGGGCCCCAAGAAATGTGTGCCCCATGAGGAGCAATAGAGAGTAAAACAACGAAGGGTGTGGAAACATAGGCGGAGCAGGCAAGGCTAACCAGTAGACGTTCAGGTCCGATTGAAGGAACCACAACCGTTCAAGATCTAATTGAACGGTTCAAAGTGGTTGCAGGAACACACCGAGAGAAATCGGGAAAGGATGGAAGAACTGGAGCACCGTGCGGCAAGAAGATGGTGGTTGAACCCGGAAGAAAATATCGGAGGAAAACAAGAACAAAACAGGTGCAAGGAAGGCAGAAACGCGGAGTATCGATGGGACGGCATGTCTTCAAAAGCAAATCTAGTGAAAATTAGAGGGGTAACAGGTGCAAGGAAGGCAGAAACACAGAGGATAGAGGATGATGCATCTCCAAAGGCAAATCTACTAAAAATTAGAGGTGCACGAAGACACGCATTAATGTACCATGGTGATGCAGTCAATCAGAGGGATCGAGGAGAAGCGACGGAAGAAACAAAGGACGCGTACCTGAGGAGCCCATAGGTAGGCCAACTGTCGTGAAGCAACATGTGTAGGGAACCGCGGGGGAAAACAGCCGAAGGCTAATCGCCGCCAGATCGAAGGAGGCAGGCGAGGCGATTTTGGGAGATGCGCATGGGAAAGAAGAGTCTGAGAAATAGGCTAGAAGCGAGGCGACGCAGAGCAAGGCGGGCAATAGCGCACATGACGAAGGTGAGCACCAAAAGACGGAGATGAGGGCGGCGAAGACGCCGCGCTAAGTGGGGGACCAAGGGCCAAAACGGGCAAGATTGACGCTGTGGACCAAGGCACCAACAAGATCGAACTCTAGAGCGATGTCTTGAAGGGACGGTTCAGGGCAAGTGGATGCTATCGGACATCACACGCCTGGGTGACATGGCTCACGCAAGCGATGTCCCTTCCCAACAAGGCAACAGTCCAATCGGACAATTCAAACCGAAGGGCCACGATCAGACGGACAGCGACCTCAGGGTGACATGTCCTGCGCGAGGAGCGGCCCTTTCCTCCAACCTTTATATATGGTAATATGATGTAACAATATAATATTATGTGTGGATATCATGGGGATATGCTCACGATCTTAGGATGATGAAACAATTGGCAATGATTCTTAAGGTTTGTCGAATCTTGTGTTTTATGCAAAGTCAGTATTATCGGTAGTACCGGCAAGTAAGGTGCGGTATGACCGCAACGCGGTATGACCGCAATGGTAGAGCGGTAGTACCGTAGTGCGGTAGCACCGATTGATGGCGGTATGTATTTTCTAGAGAACGTGTTTTCTTGGATTTTTGGTCTTCTGTGAGAATCAGTATGATCATAGTTATTGAAGCGGTACTACCGTAGTGCGGTAGTACTAGTGGTTACATGGCGATAGTACCGATTGCGTTCTGAATGGCGATTGGCTTGGTGAAATGGTT
Source organism: Phyllostachys edulis (assembly GCA_036346405.1). Taxonomy (NCBI): domain Eukaryota; kingdom Viridiplantae; phylum Streptophyta; class Magnoliopsida; order Poales; family Poaceae; genus Phyllostachys; species Phyllostachys edulis. The sequence continues at coordinate 28,304,163 of CM070568.1, read as the reverse complement.
TTTCGTTAGGTCAAGTTCATGGGTTTCAGTGCATATGTGTTGCATGATGCATGTTTTGACTAACGTGGGTCAAGTTGCGAAGAACTTGTTCTCGAAAATGATTTCTTGGTCTATTGTTGTGCAGGTTGCTTGGAGGTCAACGACGGTCAACAGCGAGGATGATCGGGACTAGGCTTGAGAGCTGAGGTTCAGAACGATCGAGGATGCTAGGTGAAGTCAATGGACTCAAGCATGGCTCAAAATGGACAAGGTAGTGCTATGGTGGTTTCGATGGGAGCCGGATGGGAGAGACTTGCCGACATGAAGAGAGCCGTTGATCAAGCTACACGTGGCGAAGCATGGGATTGCTTCATGAAGATTCGACTCGGTCTTCTGAGAAGGATCGAGAAGGGTATTTTGGTAACTTCACCTAATACCGCCTTGGTGACCTTTTTGCTAACCAGCGGTGCAAGACTACGAAGGAGAAGCGATTTAGGTCAAGTGGAGATGAAGACGGCGCTTTAAAATACGTATGTAAGTGAAACCCGCTTTGTGTGTGGGCTTAATGGGTACCTATTTGGATTATTCTTCTAGAAGCTAGCCTCAACTATAAATAGGAGGGTGTTGGTTTAGCTCCCCCAACCCTCATATCTAAAACCCTTGTTTTTGTTTTAGGGTTAGGAGAGAAGGAGAGGTTAGGGTTCTAGAGAGTTGGATTGATTGTGTGCTCAAGGGTTGAGTCTTTGTCCTTCATGATGGAGTGGATGTAAATCAACTTCAATCTCCAATCAATCAATGCAAAGTTCTTCAAGATGACTATCTATTCTTGTTCTTGCTCTCTTTTGATGAATTTGGGTTTTGATGATCTGCTTTGTTTTCCTTTGAGTTCTTGTGATAATCTTGCTTGCTGTGACATATGGGAGTGCATCTAAGATCATCTATCTTGATCATCCTTTACCCACGAGCAAGTTTTGGATCATACTTTGGTTTTTAACTCGGTTTTGAAGCAACTCCTCTTCAAATAGATAAAAGTCAGAACTTAGGCAATGATCTTCATGATCTTTGGTTGGAATAAGTTCTTGACATCTTAGGGAAGGCTTGTTTCAAGTTTCATGAAGTTTGGAGTTGTGAATCAAAAGTTATGCCAATTTTTTATTTCGTTTTCAGGCCGATTTTCCTATTCATCAGCTGATTTTACTGTTCATGCGGTAGTATCAGCACTGTTCATTCGGTAGTACCGATTTCTGGTACTGTTCACAATTATTGTTCCTAGTTACTGTTCACCGTCGCGTTTTTGGTTGTGTGCTTTGGGGTTTTTGATTGGATTCAATACAAGACATCCGCTGTGCTTGTTTATTGATCTTCATAGTTTTCATAGCTATTGGAGAGAAAATCTTGTTGAATCCGATCAAAGCGAAAAATAGGTTGTGCTCCTATTCACCACCCCCCCTCCCCTCCCTCTAGTCGCCATTTCGGTCCAACAAGTGGTATCAGAGCCCGGTTAGTTCAATCTTGATCTTAACCGGTCACTAAACTTGGCGACAGAGAAGTACTCCACCAAGCCGCATATCTTCGATGGGCTCGACTATGCCTATTGGAAGAATCGCATGCGTGTCTTCCTTCAGAGCGAAGGACCAGCCATATGGGAGGTTGTTCGAGCCCAACTCGTTTTGCCCGAGGTTGCTACACTGGCTTCAGCAGCCCTCTAGGCTAACAACCATTAAACAAAGAATCTCCTATATGCTGGGCTTGGTAGACAAGAGTATGACAGGATTTGCAATCTTGAGACCGCGCACGAGATTTGGCACACCCTCGAAACCTACCATGAGGGTTCGTCCCAAATCAAGCAAGTACGCCAGACGGTCTTTAAGCATGAATACAACAAGTTCAAGATGCGTCCTGAAGAAAGCATCGATGATGTATTCAGTCGCTTTAATAAGGTGATTAATCAGATGAGAGCGGTCGACATCGAGTATTCTCGCCTGAGAATGACACCCACCTCTTGGCTGCAATCAACACCAAGGAGTGGGAGATGAAGGCTACTTCCATTGAGGAAAATATCAACCTCTCTCGATCTTACTTTGAGCTGCTCTATAGCAAGCTCAAGACCCATGAGATCAAGAAAGTTGATCATCTTAAGAAGGAGAACATGGCTTTGGTCACGACCCTCTTAAGAGAACTTCTAATGGCTCTTATGAATCTTCATCGGATTTTCACTTGCATGTTTATCTACAATCCATAGAGGATCTTGAGAGTATCCCCGAGGCGAAGTTAGCCCTCCTAGCCAAGAAATTCACACTGGCCTATAACAATATTAGAAATAAGAAAAGATGCGCCCTATGACATGCTATGAGTGTGGAGAGCTCTACTATATCCGGGCATACTGCCCCAAGCTAAAAGGGAAGGGCAACCACAAGGAGGAGAAGGCAGTTTGGAGGAAGCCTCAAGGGAACAAGTCCAAGTATGATGCTACCAAGCTTATGAAGGCCGCTCACTGGGTTCTTGCCCCTTTTGGAGAGCAATCCATGAGCAATGTGGACTCCAAGAGCGAGGAGGACAAGGAGGAGGAGCTCCCTTAAGACAAGAAGGAAGGGAAGGCAAAGGACTTCACCAGTATGTGCTTCATGGCCGACTCCATCGACGACGATGAGGTACCTCCTTCCTATGAAGTTCTCTCTAGTAGATGTGATACCATCTTTGAGCAACTGCTTAGTCAAGATAAGGCTTTAAGTTCACCATGGCTAGGAATAAGGACTTAGAGTCACAAGTGGATAATCTGACATTAGAACTTGTGAATGCTAAGAGTCTTGATGTCGATGAATGTTCATCCCGCCATGCTTTACACTCTGAACTTGCTAAATTGCAAAGCGCTCATAATGTTGCCTTGCACCAACTAGAAAATGCTAGGATTGAGTTAATTGAAGTTAAATCTGCTCTATGTGAAAAATTCTTATAATCTAGCAAGTTGGTTGTTTCTAATAAAGCAGAGTCTAGCACTTACTCTTTCTGCTTAGAACATGAACATGAAGTAAAAGACATAATAGAAGCAGTTAGAGCTAAGTATGCCAAGCTTAAGGATAGAATAAATTCTGCTACATGTGCTTCATGTAAAGCCCTTAAGCTTGAAGTTGCTATTCATAAGGAGAAGTATGCTAGAGCCATTAAGGCCAAAACTTGTGAATCATGCATTAACCTTAGAAAAGAGAATGTTTATCTTAAAGATACATTAGAAAAATTCTCTAAGGGTGAGAATGTTTTGTCCAACCATCTTTTGAGCCAAAATATGCTTCTCCCAGTGGTACCAAGTACCATTACACCTGTTGCAAGAAGGATAGGCATTTTCTTGAGTTTTGTTGGCGTAGGTTCAAAAATGTTAGGAAAATCTTGCTAGAATTTCATCTCATCAACCTAGAGCTTTTATGAGACATGGTCATTTAGAAAAGAAGAAACCTGGACTAGGATTTATTTCACATGCTCACCATCATCATGTTCTTAGACAGATGCTTCTCATGTTCGTGTAACCATTGCTCATGATAGAACCTCAAGTAGGATCAAGGATAACAATTCTGCTTTGTATACTATTCGTAGATGTATGTCTTAGTACTGGATTCCCAAGTCATGTTTAACTAACCCCATATTGAGAGACATCGATTTTATGTGCCTTGATTTTCGTGGATCACCATGTAAGAGGGAAGAACACGTGGTTTGTCGACCATTGTTCATGCCACATGACCGGAGATTCAAAATGCTTCACCTCCTTCACGCGATCGACGGTGATGACTTCATCACCTTTGGAGATGATACACAAGGACGGATTGAAGGAACGAGATCAATCAGGGTGAATGACAAATTCATCCCGGGACATTGCTCTTGTGGACAAGCTAAGGTATAAGTCGCTTTTTTTTTCAGAGCTTCTTGATGATGGCTATGAGCCTAGATTTAAGAAAAATGCTTGTCGTGTGCTTGATTCAGCTGGTGAGCTTGGTTTTGGGATTTCTAGAGTTGGTAGAATATTTAAAGTTGACATTTCTGAATCTCTTGCTGGATCTCTCAAATGTTTAATTGCATCTTCTTCTGAGTTCTGGCTTTGGCACCGTCGTTCGGGGTATATTGGCTTTGACGCGAGTTAGCAACCTTGATCTCATGAGAGGTTTGCCCAAACTCAAAGCCATCAAGGATGCTATATGTGCGCACAGAGGTATGGCAAGCAAGTTGTCGCCTCACCCCTTCATTGACTATGGTCATGACCGACGGACGGGATAGTTGCTTCACATGGATACCGCTTGGTCCTCGCTAGGGTTAGGTCGATCGGTGGCAAATGGTATATTCTTGTCATAGTCGATGATTTTTCGAGATACTCTTGGGTGTTCTTTCTTTCTTTGAAGGATGAAGGTTTTGATCATTTTCATGATCTTGTTCTTCGCTTGGCTTTTGAACTCCCCGGTGCTTTGAGAGCAATTCGCAGTGGCAATGGCACAAAGTTCAAGAATGTCTCATTTGCCTCTTTCTCAGGCCGAAGCGTGGTATTGAGTATCAGTTCTCTTCTCCACACGTCCCTCAACAAAATAGCGTGGTGGAAAGGAAGAATAGAACCTTAGTCGAGATAGCTAGGATGATGCTAGATGAGTATAGCACTCCGAGAAGGTTTTGGGCCGAAGCTATTGCTACAGCTTGTCATATTGCCAATCGTGTATTCTTGAGACCGTCTTTGGGCAAGATATCATATGAGCTTTGGTTTGGTAGAAAACCCTCTGTTTCTCATTTTCGAGTTTTTGGAGCTAAATGTTTCATTCTCAAGACAGGAAACCTAGATAAATTTGAGTCAAGAACTTCGGATGGTTTATTTCTGGGTTATCCTACACATTCGAGGGGTTTTCGGGTTTTTAATCTTGAGACTAACGTTATCTAGGAGACATGCAATGCCACCTTTGATGAGACTAGCCCTGGAGTTAGATCAAATGTTTTAGGTGATACATAGGCAATGGAGAGCATTTTTGTAGAGGAAGATGATGATGAAGTCGATGATGCTCTTCCACCTGTTGCTGATGCTTCTATCCCAGCTCAAGAACCTGCTTCGACTACTTCACCTTCAGTTGTGCCTCCGGCTGCATCTTCATCATCAGCAGTACCTACGGAGGTCCAAGAGATGCTATCTCCCCTGTGCGCTCCACTTCACATTCAGAGGCGTCACCCTCCGGATCAGATGATTGGTTATCTGCATGAGCGAGTCACTCGCTCCAAGTATCATGATCCGAGTCTCTACTCCTATTCTGCATTTGTTGCTTCTTTCGAACCTCACGATATATCACATGCTTTATCTGATTCTAACTGGGTTAATGCCATGCATGAGGAGTTAGAGAACTTTGAGAGGAACAAGGTCTGGAACCTAGTAGAGCCTCCTAGTGGTCATAATGTGATAGGAACCCGTTGGGTGTTCAAAAACAAACAAAGTGAGGATGGTTTTGTGGTTAGAAACAAGGCTAGATTGGTAGCTTAGGGTTTCAGCCAAGTTGAGAGGTTAGACTTTGATGAGACCTTCGCTCATGTTGCTAGATTAGAAGCCATTCGCATACTGTTTGCATTTGCTGCATCTAAGGGTTTTAGGCTGCATTAGATGGATGTCAAGAGTGCTTTTCTGAATGGTTATATAGAGGAGGAAATGTATGTTAGGCAACCCCCAAGCTTTGAGAATCCCAAGCATCCACATCATGTCTTCAAGCTATCCAAAGCCTTGTATGGTCTTAAGCAAGCCTCTAGAGCTTGGTATGATAGACTTAAGATCTTCTTGCTTAAGAATAATTTTGAGATGGGTAAGGTAGACAAGACTCTATTCATTCTTAGGTAGGGCAATGACTTCTTGCTTGTTCAGATTTATGTAGATGATATTATCTTTGGTGGTTCTTCTCATGCTCTTGTTTCTAGTTTAGACCATGTTAGGGAATTTGAGATGACTATGATGGGAGAGCTCAACTACTTTCTAGGGCTTCAAATCAAGAAATGCAAGGAGGGGATCTTCATCTATCAAACGAAGTACACCAAGGATTTGCTCAAACGTTTCGAGATGGGTGACTGCAAGCCGATCACTACTCCTATAGCAACTTCGATTGTTTGGATCCAGATGAGGAAGGAAAAGCCATGGATCAACGCGATTACCGCAGCATGATCGGCTCCCTTCTTTACCTGACGGCCTCAAGACCGGACATCCACTTCACGGTCTACCTCTGTGTGAGGTTTCAGGAGTCTCCAAGGACTTCTTATTGCCAAGCCGTTAAACGTATTTTCAGGTACCTTCACTCTACCCTCCAGTATGGTATTTGGTATTCATGCTCTTCTTCTTTGTCCATTCGGGGGTTTTCTAATTCTGATTTTGCGGGCTGTCGGCTAGATAGGAAGAGTACCTCAGACACTTGTCACTTCTTAGGCACTTCTCTTGTCTCTTGGTCTTCTAGGAAGTAGTCCTCTGTTGCACAATCCACTACAGAAGCTAAATATGTAGCTGCCGCTAGTTGCTATAGTTAGATTTTGTGGATGGTGTCCACTCTTAAGGATTTTGGGTTAACATTTGCTAGTGTTGCTCTTCTCTGTGATAACACTTCTACCATTAATATTGCTAAGAACCCTGTGCAACACTCTAGGACCAAGTACATTGACATTCACTATCACTTCCTTAGAGACCATGTAGAGAAGGGTGATATTGTGCTACATTTTGTGGAGTCTGAGGCTCAGTTAGCTAATATTCTCACCAAGCCTTTAGACCCAACTAGGTTTGCCACCTTAAGGAGTGAGTTAGGGGTAATTTACCCCTATGGGTTGGTTTGAGGGGGAGTTGGTTCTTTTCTGAGCTTTTCTTGTTCATTTGATCTTGTTGATCTTTTTCTAAACTTGCTGATCTTTTTGATCTTTTTAGGCTTTTTGAGCATTTCTTGTATCTCATTGTATCATATTGCATTCATATGAAAATCACAAAAATATGCATTGTAATATAAGTTTTACTGCTTGTCTTTTAATTGATGAAGCTTTAATATTTCAATTCTTGCTCAATATCATGTCTAGTTCTTTGACTTGCTAGAATTATCATGCTTTCACATGTATAGCTAAGTCTTTGCTAAATAAGCTCTACTTTAAGACAACCTGAACCAAAAAACAGCAATTTGTGGATCTCTTAGCTAGTTGCACAATTAGTGATCATTTTGTAACATTGGCCCTGTCAAAATTGCTTTGTTAGCTCTTGAATCTAGGATTGAACATTTCTTGAGCTTCTTGTTCCTTTATGAATCTAAAACTTCTCTTGTATAAAATGAAAAATCAATTTCAAGATTCTCATGTGGTTAAATTATGCCAAACTACTCTCACGAGACTACGTGTCAAAGACATGAACTTAGAGATAATTTGATGATCCAGACGATCTCATGGGGACTGCTTATCAAAATTGACAAGAACATCAAGATTTGTCGCCCTGGTTGAAGCTTAGGAAGAGTTTGTGGTTGGTTCCTAGTTTTAGGATCTTCTTCACTAAGATAGACCTTTAATCAGCATCAATATTCATTGCAAATGAAATACTGTTGTAAAAATTGGGTGATTAAGGTTCTTTGAGCAAAATGATTCAATTTAGGATTTTTTTTTGTCTTAAGGATGATCGTTGTTTGCTTCTTGATCTTACATTGATATTCTGACATGGCCATTATCATTTTAGGATCCCTGTTGATGTACTTGCTAAATTTGAAGGTTTGCTTAAATTGTTACAATTCATCGCTTTATCTTGAGCCTTCTAGCTTAGCTTTGATATATGTATCTTAACATGATCTTGCTAGCACCTTCAGGCTTGATATGTATTGAGTAATAGTAGAAATACTAGCTTATTCTTTTGGGTAATCTTCAAAGCTTCTTATACTCAAAAATTGAAAAATACAAAAAATGAAGCTACTCTATTGCATTTCATGCATGCTCCTCGCTTATGCTTTTTCCTCATTTATGCATTTGTCATCTCTAGATGAGAGGAAGGCGTGATTCCTTGATGACTCCATTGTCAAAGGGGGAGAAGATGTAACAAAAATGTTAAAAAGGGGGAGCTATTTGGAGAAGAAAGGAGAAAATAGAATTTTCCGAAAAATGATGATCATAGTGAGGGGAGCATTTAATTTGTATTCTTATGGTCTTATTGCCATTTCTGAACTTGAATTGCAATTCTTGGAACCTCACAATGATCAATGGTCAAATTGAACAACTGTTCTTTCATATGGACCTTAAGTGAGATTTTTGACTCTTATCTGGAAATTAAAGCGTTCTTGCTTTCTTTTACTCAATCTCACTTGCCTATGCTAATCTGAAGCCAACTTGGTTATTTCCATTGCTTTCTCTTACATTTGGACCAAGTTGTGCCTTTGCGCGAAAATGTTGAGTATTTTCATTCTCAAACCTCAAACTTACTTTTTAAGGAAATTTCCAATGTGTTCATCAAGGGGAGATTGTGGATATCATAGGGATATGCTCACGATCTTAGGATGATGAAACAATTAGCAATGATTCTTAAGATTTGTCGAATCTTATGTTTTCAGCAAAGTTAGTATTATCGGTAGTACCGGCAAGTAAGGTGTGGTATGACCGCAATGGTAGAGCCGTAGTATCGTAGTGCGGTAACACCAGTTGATGGCGGTATGTATTTTCCAGAGAACGCGTTTTGTTGGATTTTGGTCTTCTGTGAGAATCGGTATGACCACAGTTATTGGAGCGGTACTACCGCCGTGTGGTAATACCGGTGGTTACATGGCGGTAGTACCGATTGCGTTCTGAATGTCGATCGACTTGGTAAAATGGTTTTTCGTTAGGTCAAGTTTATGGGTTTCAGTGCATATGTGTTGCATGATGCATGTTTTGACTAACATAGGTCAAGTTGAGAAGAACTTGTTCCCGGAAACGATTTCTTGGTCTATTGTTGTGCAGGTTGCTTGAAGGTCAACGACGAGGATGATCGGGACTAGGCTTGAGAGCTGAGGTTCAGAATGATTGAGGATGCCGGGTGAAGTCAATGGACTCAAGCATGGCGCAAAATGGACAAGGATGACCGAACGGGCAGTTCGGTGCGACGGGTTGGATCAAGCGGCGCGGGGTCGGTGCAAGTGCCATGGTGGTTTCGGTCAGAGCCGGATGGGAGAGACTTGCCGACATGAAGAGAGCCATTGATCAACCTACATAGGGCAAAGCATGGGATTGCTTCATGAAGATTGGACTCGGTCTTCGGAAAAGGATCGAGAAGGGGTATTTTGGTAACTTCACCTAAATACCGCCTTGGTGACCTTTTGCTAACCCGCGGCGCAAGACGGCGCAAGGAGAAGCGGTTTAGGTCAAGAGGAGATGAAGACGGCGCTTTAAAATGCATGCGTAAGTGAAATCTATTTGTGTGTGGGCTTAACGGGTGCCCATTTGGATTATTCTTCTAGAAGCTAGCCTCCACTATAAATAGGGAAGGGTGCTGGTTTAGCACCCCCCCAACCCTCATATCTAAAACTCTTGTTTTATGTTTTAGGGTTAGGAGAGAAAAGTGGAGAGGTTAGGGTTCTAGAAAGTTGGATTGATTGTGTGCTCAAGGGTTGAGTCTTTGTCCTTTATGATGGAGTGGCTGTAAACCAACTTCAATCTTCAATCAATCAAAACAAAGTTCTTCAAGATGACTCTCTATTCTTGTTCTTGCTTTCTTTTTGATGAATTTGGGTTTTTGATGATCTGTTTGTTTTGCTTTGAGTTCTTGTGGTGATCTTGCTTGCTGTGACATGTAGGAGTGCATCTAAGATCATCTTAATCATCCTTTACCCACGAGCAAGTTTTGGATCATACTTTGGTTTTTAACTCGGTTTTGAAGCAACTCCTCTTCAAATAGAGAAAGGTCGAAACTTAGGCAATAATCTTCATGATCTTTGGTTGGAATAAGTTCCTGACATCCTAGGGAAGGTTTGTTTCAAGTTTTTTGAAGCTTGGAGTTTTGAATCAAAAGTTATGCTAATTTTTTATTTCGTTTTTAAGCTGATTTTCCTATTTATCGGGTAATTTTTCTGTTCATCCGGTAGTACCAGCACTATTCATCCGGTAGTACCGATTTCTGATACTGTTCATAGTTACTGTTCACTATCCCGTTTTTGTTGCGTTTTTTGTTGTGTGCTTTGGGGTTTTTGATTGGATTCAATACAAGACATCCGATATGCTTATTTATTGATCTTCATAGCTTTCATAGCTATTGGAGAGAAAATCTTGTTGAATCCAATCAAAACGAAAAATAGGTTGTGCTCCTATTCAACCTCCCTCCCCCCTCAATTGCCGTTTAGGTCCAACATTATGTGTGCTTTTTTTTGGAAGAAAATATGCGTGGTAAATTTGACCAATAAAACTCATACCAGATCATGTTAGATAGTGGAGAACTGGAGATAAAGAAAGCTTAGTGTAAATCAAGGATCGGCTTGAATAAGACGACTAGCGGAGCTAATTATTTGAGATATTTGATCTGCTTTCAGCACACATTTACTACATAGTGCACACACATGACTACCAACTAAGAAATTAGCAATGTTGAACAAGCATTCCTTTCTCGTGCTATTCTAGAAAGTAGAAATAAAGTCGCATCAATCGAGCGGAAATTCACATCGAGCGTACGTACACCACTATATCAATGCTAACGTGCAACCAACAACACCGGTTTGGGTATCAAAACCGTAAAAAAAATTGCTGCCCAGCATATCCTTCGAAAAACAAACTTGGAAGCTATATTGTGTCAACCAAGATCCAAAATTTGCTTTAGTGTCGTGTTTTTTTGTAGAAGTACCTTTTAGGTCTGAGTGTTTGTTTATACAAGTACGTTTTAGGTTTGAGTGTACGGCAATGATAGGTAAGTAGCCAAGTAGGCAACATCGATATCGAACACACTACATAGTGTCATAGTCAGTAGTGGTGTATTGAAGGGGAAAGCAACTCAGGATGTACGTAATTTACGAACTGGTTAATCTTTAACCTTTACACTCACGGGCCAGAAGTTATACATATGATCGTAGTAATAAAAAAATGTATTACGGTTTCTTATTTATAAGTTTTTTAAACGGTTCTTATATTTATATGTTGTCTGTTTTTGTTCAACTATCCAGGCCAATATTATTAGCCTTTGGATTAACTTTGAGACAATGCTCATGAGATTTTGATTTTGATCCGATGGTTAAAAATTATGGCTTACACTAAAGTCATCTTACGAATAGACAAAATAGTTAGCTCGAGTCTGCAGTCTGGACACACCTGACCATATCTGTACCTTTTCCCGAGAGTGATAAACCATCGACGATTTTCGTCTGGATGTATTTTGTCTGTTTATGGGTGTCGTTTATGTTGGAATAACATATATATGTTGCAACATTTCAGATTAATCTTGGTCTAGAAGCTCTCTCTCTATATGGATGGCCGGCAGGAAAGGTGTGTATATACATTTGGAATTAATGAGCGACAGCAGTTAAGTTCGATCGGCTGCATGTCTAAAGGATTCCAATTTAATTACTTTTTTGTTCAATTCCTACAGTTGGGAAATGACGTCGTAAGGACATGATATCTCATATCTGCACTGCAGCCTCAAGTACGATCGTGCATGTGTGTACTTCTTTTTCTACTGTGGGTTTGTTGGGACCTAAATATACGTAAATCTAGACTCTCTGTGTATAATGTATTAGTCTAAGATCACATTAGTACATACAATATCAATATAGATGAATATCATTCCACACAAGATGAAAATAAGAATAAACAACTAATTTGATTATTAAATAACAGTTGAGAACTTATGGTTGAGCTACGCAGGGCTGGCACTGATTAAAGAGACGGCAGTGGAACAGAAACAACTCCAGCGAAAACACATCGACCTACCACAACAACCGGCTAGGACCAAGACCGAGCGATCACTCTCATCGTAAAACTCCTCCTCAAAAGTAGGCAAAGACTTCTCCACTTCAGCTGAATGATTGCAGTAAGAATGAGTACTCTGAGTACTCAACAAGTTGTACCACGTAATGCAATTATAGTGATGGCTTATTCAAAGGAAATGGCTTTGATGGTTATTTTGCAAAAAGCGACACTTGCAATTGAATATAAATAATAGATTGAAAGCGTAATTTAAAATGAATAAACAATAATAGTTTAACAATTATTTTCACAAAGGACGCGAAGCCTAATCAATTTCTTTCACACAGCCATATAAGGTTAAATCACGCAACTATGTCTTCCCAATAGTTTTTATGAAAATCTACCTCATGTGAAATCCCTCACTACTACAAAAAGACTAGGATTTAATTGATATATGCCATTTGCAAAGGTGATGTTTATAAATATACCCTTTGAAAAGTTTTTCTTCTAAAATGCCACTCCCTAGTGTAAAGTTTTACACTAGGGAGTGGCATTTTTAGAATTAAAAACTTTTCAGTGGCACATTTGGATCCATGAACTCTGCAATGGCATATATCAAATTTCCCAAAAGGCTAATACTAGACGCCTCATCACAGACGGTTTACCAAAACCGTCTGTATTAAATACAATCACAGACGGTTTTGGTTTAGCGACTGTCTGTGTTACTAGCTGCGCTAAAAACCGTTTGTGAAGAAGTAATATCACAGACGGTTCATGTTGAAAACCGTCTGTGAAGTATCACGGTAGGGGCGCGACATAGGGGGAGCGGCATAGGATTGCTTGCCCAAACCCTACCGCGGCAAGGATGGGGTGCCACAGACAGAGCACGCAGATAGATTGCTTACCCAAACCCTACCGCACAAAGGATTGGGTGCCATGGCGGGTGTGGCGGAGGATTGGGCGCCACGACGAGCGCGACAGAGGATTGGCATTTCAAGCCATGGTAAAATCAGAGTGATAATGATTTCAAGCCATGGTAAAATCAGATAGTTAGACATTTCAAGCCATAGTAAAATTAGAGTGATAATGATTTCAAGCCATGGTAAAATCAGATGGTTTTTAATACAAACCGTCTGTGATGAGATACTTATCATAGACGGTTCATGATACGAACCATCTGTGATATGTTGTCAAAGACAGTTTTTGTACGAAACCGTCTGTGATTCACAGTGCGGGATTTTGAAAAAATGTGAACGCGTGCGTGGGAGGCAAAATATTTTGGCGATGTCCTTATATATTATAGCCACCCCAGCTTTGTCTTACATCAGTCTCTCCCTCTCCCCTCCCCACGTTGAGCTCTGGTGACCACCCTCGATTCCCTGTCGCAGTTTGGTGAGGAGACACAGTCGATGATGATGAGGAGGAGGGATGCGGAGGAGCTCCTTGTCTGTCGTAGGAAGTAGACTGCCAGAGGATACATGTATATCCCCAAAACATGCATAATTTGTTGGTTGTTTGTTGTAAAAAAATTACCTTAATTTTGTGTTACCTAAGGTCTGAGCGTCGCCGGAGGTTTTCAGTCGTCTCTCCTTGCCGACAAGCTTGAGATGAACTCAGACGACATGCAAGAATAGCTTGTGATATGCTGGTGAGGTACAGAGAGAAGCAGTGTTGAACCAATCCAAGAAGCCGATGAGTTCTTCAGGAGCTTGGAGGTACAGATGGTTTCTAGCTAGTTCAACTTTGTAACTTTATTCTTTTTTCCCATTCAGAGGGGACGTTGTGAAACCTTTTGGTTTCTATTTCCTATAATGTGTTTGCCATCAGAATTTTAATTGGATTTTAGTTGTCTTGTTAGAGGTTGCATATGGAAACTCTTGTCCGAGAATTGATTGGTTTGGCTCAAAATCCGATTTTTTTTGCAATAGAAAAACTATCACAAAGGTTACGAACAAGAGCCATCTCGTGATAATTACTTATCATCGCAGCAGTTCTTGTTGTAACCGTCTATGAAAATAGACTATCACAGACGGTTCAAAAACCGTATGTGATGACCTCATGTCATTACTGACCCATAAACTCAGACGGCTCACGAAACCGTCTAAGATAACGTTTTAGAACCGTTTGTGAAGACCTTTTCTGTAGTAGTGCCCAAGCATGTCTATGACCACGAACGCGACTATTCGAATAAATTGATTAACACTCTGCAGAGGTTTGTACACTTTACTCACAAGATATAACTAATGTAGATAGCACCAATCATAACAAAACCATTTCGAAACTTTATCTTGACAACTGACCCTCCCGTTGGGCAATACTAACTTCACCAAACCCTCATACAGGTTGTTGGCCCGTCACACACCGTTAGACCTGGACACAGTGAATTACTCATAAATGTGAATCGTCAAATAGACATAATCACACCTCCACCCGGGCGCACAGCTTAACCTATCTTCCTAAGTAATCAATGTTAAGACTTTATAGCTTACTAAGTTAGGCATGTACCATACCAAGCATGTGGCCGTACAGTTATGGCTTAGTTCAATGACGCACAAAGTTAGGTTCTTAATTGACCAAGGTGAAACTGTCAATTACTACCAACTACCACATTCATATTTTCCCAAGCGCACATGTTGAGACCCCGGATAAGCAACTCCAGGACTCTTTGTGTATTCTAAACTAGTCCCATGATCAGTAGCTACTCCACATAGTTACGACATAGATGAAATCATATCCATATAGCAAAACAACTAATGAAGCAGACAAATTAATATTATTTAGTAGCAAAAGGACCTTATGGTCAAGTCTTACAGAGATTTATTCCTGCACAGGGCTTAACAACAAAAGATAAACTTGCAATAGAAACCGAAACATCTCGCGGTAGCCATCCGACATGCCCATAGGTAATCAAGTGGAGGACGCGACCTAGTTCACGTAGTCTTTAAAGTAATCTTCCTCGTAGAACTTGGTGCTACCTTGTTCTTCTTCGACGATCGACAAGAATCAAAAAGCTATGAGTACTTTAAAATACTCGACAAGTCGTGAGGGAAATGTATGCGAATAGTATTCATGAAAGGCTTGAACAAGGACAGCTTTATGGCTATTTTACAGAAAGCAATATCGATAGTAAATATAGTAAGTAGATTGTAAAGCATAATTTAAAAGATTAATACATAAGTAATCAAGTTCTTTGAAACAACTAGTGAATACCCCGTTCACTTCCCAACCAACAACTAGATCGCTTTCCAACCAAACCATTCCAATATTTGTGAGAAAATCTACCCCTCATGTGAAATCACCAGACAATGTCCATAACCAGGGACAGGCCTATTCGAATAGTTTTACACTCTACAGAGGTTGTACAGCTTTACCACATGACACAACTTCTCTATTTTGTTTGGCATCCGTCGATACCACTGCTCACTATCTTAGGTAAGCAGCCTAGAGCACGCGTCAAGGCCTTTACAAAGTTTTGTTTTGACCCGGTTCTTCTCGCTAAGGTTTCGCCATTCTGGACCCCCCTCTTGTGCCAATTCATCCACCAAAACAGAACTAAACCAAAACATTGCTAATTAGTTAGCCAAGTCTATCCGAGTCAAGACATATGGTGGTACGGTAAGGCCCAGATCAATGGTGCACAAAGTTAAGTCCTTAGAGGCTACTCAGGCGAGGAAACCACATTCCAAAATTCTCCCCCTTTACTACACGATCATTCGCCTGAGTATGAAATCATTTTTTGTTCAACCCGACCAAATGGCAACCCTTGCCATGGCACAACAAATTTTAACAACAGTGGCCGCGCCACAATTCCATATATCATTAAGTGAAATTTATCATCATTGACTCATGTGATCGAGAGACCATCGCATAACTAAAGCATGACTAAGCATAATACACACCCATGTTGGTATTACAATAATGTCCAACTAAGATTACCCAACCTATGGTGTCCAAGGGAACATGTCAACATGTCATTCACAATTATTCAAGAAGTCATACTATCAAGTAGGTATTTAACCATTCCCAAAACTATTTTTATACAACTAGCCATGCATGTTTATATCAAACGATATAATTTTATAAATTGGATGCGATATGATCAAATATCTACAACCTGCCTTTTAGTTGAAGGTTTTAGTTGCTTTAGTAAATCGGGTCTAAGAGCTCTTCGAAAACACCAGAGTCTATTCGTGCGAAAAGAACCAAATAAATAAAACAATACTAAATAAAATCCAAAGATTACCAAACTAGAACCAAAAGAAAGGTACTGAATTTAGATGAATTTGGAAACTTGAATCACTCAAATCGAGCTCGAACAAAGGAGAACGTGCTCTCGAAGTTTGAAAATACATGGTCGGAAAGAGGTTCGACTTCAGGTGGTCAGAAGGAGGTTCGACTACCTGGCCGAAAGGAGGTTCGACTATAGGTGGTCGGAAGGAGGTTCGACTGGTCGAAAGGAGCATGGCTACCTGGTCAAAAGAGGTTTGACTAGTCAGAAGGAGCATGACTACTTGGTTGAAAGAGGTTCGACCGGTCGAGGAAGGAGAGGAAAACAATGCTCTGAAAAACAAAACTGAAGTTGAGTGAGGGGATTGCTTCAAGGAGCTTTGGGGCACGAATTGACGCGGGTAGAAGAGGAGGAGGCTGCATTGGCTGCCACGCGGGTGCTGACACAGGTGGACGGGTGAGGAGGTGCGCACCAGATAGGCAACAACCTTGCAATGCCAACAGCGAAGACCACATCGGCGGAGAAGCTTTGACGGCGGCGCAATCGACGGTGGCGCGAGCTCCGGTCTGCAGCGAGAAAACTTGAAGCGTGGAGAAACGAGGATGAGAGAGAGAGAGGCAGGGAGAGTTGAGGGGAAAACAAGAGGGGAACTAGGGGGTCCTGGGGCGCTATTTAACGGGGAATGAGGAGTAGCGGAGAAGCTTCGTGGCATGGGCAGAGCTCCGGATGGCATGGGCTTGGAGCAGAGCAAACGAGAGAGGGGATGGGGGCAGGTGAGGCGAAGAAAAAGGAGGGCAACAGGCACGGCGGAAGTGACGACATTTAATGCACTCATCGCCGAGGGAAAAAGGGCCGGGATTCGCGTCGGGGCAACGGCTTTTCTGATAGTCGTGATGCAGACGCGCTCTCAGTGACATGGGCTAGTGGGGAAGAAGGTGACCAGGGGTGAGGGAGGAGCTAACAGGTGGGGCTGGTCAAAACCTGGTCGGAGGGTCTAGTCGAAACCGAGATGATGGTCGAAACCGAGAGGTGCTCGATACCGAGAGGTGGAGTGGGTTGGCGCATGGGGAAAAGGAACGGCCGACGGAATTGAACAAAGCGAGAAAAAGGGAATTTCAAATACTAGAGAAGTCCAATAAACTCAAAGTAAACCAAATTTTGAATTAGTTGAAGTTTGATTATTTCATATTAAATTGTTTTTGTTTCTAAAATTCCAAGTTAAGCTTTAGCAACTTCAACAAAAACCAAATGGTTATCTTTTTATTTTTGAAAATTTTCAAAAAGCCCTGAAAATTGGGATATTACAAACCTACCCCCTTAAGGGAATCTCAACCCCAAGATTCGGGCTAACTAGAACATAGGTGGGGAAATTCGCTTTGAGTCCTCTTGGCGCTCCCGGTGGCTTCCTTTTAGTGTGGTTGCTCCTTGATCCTTGTAAAGCGGATGATTTTGCTTCTCATCACAGCTCTGCTACTTCCAAAATCTTAATGGGTTGTTCCTTGAAGGTGAGATCTTCCTGCAGATCGATTGCTTCTAGCGGCATTTACTCTTCTAGCACACGCAGACACTTCTTCAACTGAGACACATGGCAGACATCATGCACATTTGACAACTGAGGTGGGAGCTCCAATTTGTAGGCAACTTCTCCTCTTCTGACTAGAACTGGAAAATGTTCGATGTATCTTTGTGCGAGCTTCCCACTTACTCTAAAGCGACGCATTCCCTTGAGAGGTGAGATCTTTAGGTACACATGGTCTCCAGGTGCGAAAGCTAAATCTCGGCAATGATTATCAGCATAACTCTTCTACCTGGACTGAGCAGTCCTCAACTTTTCTCAGATTGATTGAACTTGATCTTTGTCTTCCTTGAGATATCTGGTCCAAGTACTTGTCCTTCGCTGCTTCGGTCTAATACAAGGTGTTCTCGCACTTTCTTATGTAAAGAGCTTCAAGCGGGGACATTTGCGGACTTGATTGATAATTGTTGTTGTATGAAAGTTCTACAAAGGAAAATTTTGATCCCAACTGGTCTTGTTAAGCTAGGCGCATGCTCTCAACACATCTTCTAGAATTTGATTTACTCTTTCTATTTGCCCATCTTTCTGCGGGTGACAAGTTGTCTTGAAATTCAAGTTAGTGCCCGAACGCTATCGACCGCGAGAATCTCGAGGTGAATGGGACCCTCGGTTCGACATGATCTTCTTTGGTACACCATGCGGACACACTATCGTCGACGATCAAATCGCCGATCTTATGAAAATGAAAGAGGAAAATGGCGTGAAATCTCACAGGGATGGAATGGGGGCGCTCTTTATTGATATGAACTGGATTTACAGGACCGACTAGGCACTACCTAAATACTTGAATATGAGGAATGTCTAACTAAGTAATCAGGCTTAGACTCTAAGTCTAAGACTGACTGTCTTGCTTCTAATTCCACCGCTTAGGCTTCTGTGTTTGTCTTCTCTTGTTTCCCTTTTGTCTTTGTTGTTTTTTTTTGTGTCTCTGTCCCTTCGTCTTCTGCGCTCCACCCTTAAATAACTCCTGAAGAGGTGGCAGTTACTTCTGGAGAAGGCGTCCCTAGTGAAACATTACGACTGGTCAGAACGGTAAGGTAGTTAACAATGTGCCAACTTCCTTGCGGTTGTCTGTGAAATGCTTAACCGTAGGGTAGTTAATTGTCAGTGTCTCAGGATTATATCATCGCACGGTTTGGAACATATAACACGTGTTCCATTTATCATACGGTAAGAAATGCCAGTTCATAGCTTTTCCAAGCAGCTATCTGGTCGGAGCCTAGGCACAAAGCCTTGTTCGACCAGGGTACCCATCATGTAACCTCTGGAATCCTCACGACCAGTGAGGTCGTTAGCCTTAGGGGTTACGACCATGAAGACATATGGTCTTTTATGTATTAAATTAATACATAGAGGTTTTAATCCTCGTCAGCTAGCCCCCGAACTTTAAATGAACATGTCGTATGTATACCTTTATCCGATGAAGTCGTATCGGGCAGACCCCCATTTAATATCGTGATATATGAAGTGGTCTGTGTTCACTTTAAAGTTGAGAACTTGCCTTGGGAACCGAAGAGTTTTTCTGTCCGTTTGAACAAAGAAGAAGCTTTTGCCCGTTGGACTTTTGTGGGAAACTTCCGATCGTAATTAAAAGATTAGAAGTTATAAAATCCCCATCGCCAGGCTTTTATAATTTCTACGTTTCCAGATCCCCTTCAGCTTTTTGCCAAGAGAAATTCTTTAGACCCCTTTCTTGTTCTTCCGACCACAAAGCCTTCTACGACCATACTCATCCTTAAGGATTTTCATCATGTCGGATCAAATCACGAAGTGGTTGCCTTCGGAATTGAGCAAGAAAAAACTTGAGGCATTGGAGAGGATCGGGATGCTTCCAAACAAGAACCTGATCAAATGGAGATCGGTGATCGGAGAGCATTTTTCGAGCCGCGAAGATGGGGAAATCCCCGTTTTCCTCGCCTACATCGAATGTGAAATTTGAGGTTGCCGATACCTAAATTCTTCCTCCGCGTTCTTGAGTATTACGGGTGGGCCCAGTAAATTGGCTCGAATTCCATCGCCAATATCGATATTTTCACCTATTTGTGTGAGGCATACAGGAGTGCCACGAATTTGAGGCTCTTGGTATTTCTACCGAATGGTGATGGGGAGATCCTGGCGACTCTGGAGAATGTACATTGCGCCTTCACGGCGGGAAGGCGATGAAATACATCCATATGTACTCGAAATCCTTGTGGTCGTCATGGAAGAAGAACTGGTTCTACATGGCCGATTCTGAGACGATGGCCTCTACTTGGCGGAATTAAAGCAAATGAAAACCCCAAGTAGAGGAAGACCGTGGAGAAGGCAGGGGTGGTTGGAAGACGGGTGGATGCCATCCACGACCTACGAGTCAAGGGCTTGACCTCCTGGCATGTGGTGAGGGATTTCACCAAGCGTCAAATTAGCCCTCTGAAGCTTGGACTCATTCCTGCTTTGGTCCATTGGTGCGTGATGAAGGTATCTCGGGAGGTGGTAAGTCTTTGAGATAAACTCCGACCAGATATTTTTATTTGATTAATGTACTACCTTAAAACTGTCCATGTTTTGTTTTCTCTCCTTTTCTTTTAAAGGTCTTTCCCTGAGAAATTAGAGAGTGGATCGAGTTGATCTGTGCAGAGGGAGCTGGAGAGAAAATTTGGATTCCTTGAAATCTTGGCGATAGCTCTGCTTTGAAGAGACTAGCAAGGCTTAAGGTAGATAATCAAAAATACCTTTTATCATGTATATATATTCTCCGATCAAATTTTTGATCATGCTCTATTTTGTAGTCGGTCGGATTGCGAATCACACAAGCGGTGAGGATCAACATCCTTTGTGGTTTCGATGCCTCGTGCGGATGCCTTTGGAAGAAGATGAATCTCCCGAGGTAATAAAACACTTTAGACAAATATATATGCAGTTTAGATAAAAGATTTCATCACCTAACCAAATTCATTTTTTGATTTAGGTGGAGAAAGTGAAGGCCCGGCTGATGCGTGGCTGCGGTAGTAGATCCCAAACCGATCGTTCACGGCCGGACGATTATTACTAAAACAAGCTGATGCAGGGGTTAGTGAAACCACTCCGTCAAACCAGATGGTCAGGGCGCAATCTTTGACGAACTAATCGAGGGCATCGCTTGACATCTTGTTGGAGGATGCAGCGGATTTGACCAACCTGCGGGTTCGGAACCAAAGCAAAATCGGAAGAAAAGAAAAGGAAGGGTGGCGGCACGAGTTTACTCTTCCGCGCTTCAAAAGTCAAATCTAGGAAGTTAACTAGGTATGTACAAATGAAATTGGTCGTATAAGTGCATACCTTTAATAATTCCTTGATTATTTGGTATTTTGAACTTCCTTCTTCGCTTTGCATAGGTCTTGGTGTTCGGTTGTTTCCGACCGGACTCCTCGAGACCGAGCATTAAATGGAGGTCCTCGACCAAAGTGCTTCCGAGATAGAGCTCTGAGGAAAAAGTGGTCGAAGAAGCCCCTGCGAGATGTCAAGGCCAGCGGTCGAGTTGGATCCATTGGTGGTTCTAACTCCTTCTGCGGAGGTAGATGCCCTAAAGGCTCTCAACAGTTCGACCAATGTTGGTAATCCTTCTCAACGACAAGTTACCTTTTCACCCCGATTTATCGAGGATAAGGAGCTTGACGAGGCATGGGAAAAAATATCGGATCATCAAATCAAAATGCATCTGATTCAATATTTGGCGGTTATAATGATTTGGCTATCCTAAGTATCTCGACCGGTTCCATAGTACTTCTCAAAAGTTTACAAGGAACTTAAGAGAAACATACTATTTGTGCGACATCGGTGAGAACTTTCTTTGTGGTCGGAGGTGACCAATGAATTAAGGACTTGAAGCAAAAACACTCTGAATTGGAAAGTAAGAACTTCCCTTAACTTTTTTCTTTCTTCAAAACTTTACCCTTCTCTAACTATTCTCCTTATCGTATTCGATAGATTTGGAGAAAATGAAAAAGAAAAAAATTGTGGTGAGAAAGCCGGGACAGCTCTGCTTGAAGAAGAAATTAAAGCTAGGGACGATCGATTCTCGAAGCGGCGACCGACAATGAAACACTTAACAAAAGAATTGAAGGTAATATGTAAGTAAACTTGACTTATTATCTTCCTTCAATTATGTTTGTATTTATCAATCGCTTCACTCTTGTAGAGCAAGCATAATATTTGGATTGAGTAGAAGACTCTAAAATTTGAAGCGAGGATAAGGAGGCGGCTCTTGTGCAAAGTATTGATGAAAAGATTCAATTTTTGAACAAGATGATCTTTGATATGGGATCGGGATCAAGTCGCCTACTTTAAGAGATCAATAGAAAATGAACTATTTAGGTCAACTTCTAGAGGATCTTAAAAATCTGCTCAAGACTACTTGGAAGAACTATGCCCAGACCATGAAAGCAGGCGTTGCTACTGGAGTTAGTTTTGCTTTGGCAAAACTAAAGGCTTCCGACCCCTCCATTAATCTCCAAGTTGTTGAAGATGACTTCAACTGCCTACCTGACGAGGCGACCAAATTCATGGAAGAACTCAGGCCACTCGGAGACAAAGTTGTAGAGGAGATGGAGGTCGGATCTCCATCAAGCAGTAATTAGTCTGGAAATATTTCTAGAATAGGCCCCTGCAAATGTAAAAATATTGAATATGTATAAAACTTACCTTTTATGTAGATTAACAATGCTTTTGTTTATCTGTTGACTTTTAAAATTCTCATATATTTTCTAGCCCCATTGCTTTATAGTAGAAGAACTTTACTATACAAGCGGTAGCCAAGCGAATGAAAGTCGAAACCATTTTTTGAAGGTATGTCTTTGGTTGTAAGACAAAAGCGATCGTTGTAATACTAGGAAATCCTTGTAGTCGGAACTAGCGTATGATTTCGACTAGTTATAGATCCTTGCTTGTCATAATCGAAATACCAATCAAAAATTGTATATGGTCGAAAAAAAGACCTTGTTGTATTCGACATAAGAAAAAATGCAAAAATGTATGCAACAAATTATAAGTGAACTTTGCTTATATCTATTATCCCAAAGTCTGGTCGGAAGGAATGCTTAGACTTGAAGTCATATAACATATTTAAGTGAAACATGTTCAAGCTCTTTATCCATTGGCGGCGAGGATCGTAAGAAAAGAACCGTCACTAGGAAGCTCCTTCGATTAGGCGAGAACCACGTCTTGAAAAGGAGAGACTTGACTAGGAGGCTTTCCGTGTCGACTAGTAGCGGATAAAGCGAGGCGGAATATTGAAATAATGAAATATAATCTTCATAATCTTGAGCATATCATTCGGTATATAAAGTTATTTTGTATGATGCTCTTTCACTCATATATTTCTTTAAGAAAAGAATGTTGTCGCAGCGTGGGAATCATTTAGAGAATGCTCACGACTAGGACCAATACAGCGTATGACATAGAAGTCATTGCCATAGAAATGTGAGATCCTTGAAAAAGGATGTTGGAGAGAAGATTGTCTTCTCAGGCCGGTTTAAATTAACAATAATGAGCGACGGTATAGGTATATATATATAAGCAAGGTTACTTTTCTTAATAAATAAATGAATTTATTGAAATTGAAAGAATTGAAAGAATGTAAAATAATTAAACATAGAACTTACGCAATTGATCAATGTTCCAAGAATTTGACAAAATTTGCCCATCGAGACATAGCTAGTCGTCACGGAACTTTGGTCGAGTAACCCGACCACGATGTAAGACCTTCCCACTTGAGAGAAAGTTTATTGCGATTTGCTTGGTTACGAATTTTTCTAGAACGGATCACCTCTGACAAAGTGCGAGGTTGCACCTTACGACTATGGTACCTTCGCATGGCTTGTTGATAGGCTACTGATCGTACAAGGGCTTGGTTCGTTTCTCTTCAAGGAAATTGATGTCGTCGAGTCTTCGTTCATTACGATCGTTTTCGTTAAAACAATCGTTCGAGCAAAGCCAATTTTGAGTTCTGGAGGAAGCATAGCTTCAGCACCATAAACCAAAAAGAATGTTGTTTCACCGGTCGCACGGTAGTCGTGGTTGAGACGACCCATAATGTAATGAGAGTTCTTGAACCCAAGCTCCTGACCGTTTGATTAACTGGTCGAATACTCAGCGTTTGATCCCTTGCATAATGATACCGTTAGCCCGCTCAACTGCTCCGTTGCTCTGTGGATGAGCAACAGAAGCAAAACGAACTTTGAGACCAAGTTCATCGCAGAATTCTTGGAATTGATTGCTAGAAAATCGGGCACCATTATCGTGATTATACAGGCGGGTACACCAAATTGTGTGATCACATTTTCATGAGAATCTCTTAGCGGCTTGATTGTTGTTTTAACAACTAGCTCGACCTCGATCCATTTTGTAAACGTGTCAATCATGGCGAAAAAATTGAAGCCCCGGTGCTCTTGGGAAAGGTCCCGAATGTCGATCCCAGTTGCAAAAGGCCAAGAAAGAGGAATTGTTTGTAAGGCTTGTCTTTGGTGATGTACTTACCGACTATAAATGACATTATCGCGCCGTCACCGGCTCTTTTGCATCATGAAGGCGGTTGGCGATAATATCCTTACTGAAGGCTTCTGAGCCGAGTTACGTAGGAATGATATTCTCCACAGACTCCTTCATGGATTCGGTTAGCAACTTAATGCCATCCGTTTGAGATATGCATCTCATCAACACTCTATGAGATCCTCGTTTATACAAGGTAAATTCGATTAGAGTGTATGATTTGGCTTTTCGTCTTTGTCTGATCGGCCTCTACATCATCTTAGGAATTATGTCATCTGAAGATAATTGTAGATCGATGTCATGTAGTCTCTACCTTGATCGTGACAACGCCAACCGTCAACGACCTGTGGAGCATCCATGTTCCTTTGATCGGTTTGTATGACCTGTAAAGAATCATGTATGTTCTCGGAAGGCTCGACTACCGAGGGTGAATCGAGTTGCTCGAAAAACGCTCCGGGCGGGACGGTCGACCTCGTGGAGGCTATCCGTGCCAACTAGTCTGCCAGAAAGTTTTCCTTTCTAGGAATATGTTAGATATGGAAACGAAGAAGTGCTTTTCGAGTTTACGTACTTCCGCCAGATAAGATGGCATCTTGGTACTCAAGCATTGATACTCTTTCCTACTTGATTAAGCTACTAGTTGAGAATCGCCTTTCACTAGTAATTTGCAAATCCGGCGAGCGAGCTGCTCGAGTCTGCTAGTAAACCTTCATATTACGCCACATTATTAGTGGCGAGAAAAATTAACTGGATGGCGTGCTTGATGTGTTACTTGATGAGGATATCAAGACCACTCGACCCCAATCCTTTTAACATCAAGGAACCGTCAAAGTACATTGTCCACTCTTCGTGGTGTTACATACTCGGGCCCTTAGGTGGGTTCGAGGTTTGTCCATTCGGCAATGAATTACGCTATTGCTTGGGACTTTATTGTTGTTAAGTGAAATAAAATAGAGGTCAAACGCCCTAGCTCAACCGCCCATTTGCTATTAAGTCACGATGATTCCTGTTTCCAAGGACTTGACCAAGGGATATCCGGTCGATCGACCACTTTGTGGACTGAAAATAATGCCTTAGCTTCCTTGAAGACATAAGGAGACCATAGAGCAACTTTTGTACTGTGGGTATCTTTCCTTTGGTCCATGTAAGACTTAAACTACGTAATAAATTGGTCGTTGGATATTATCCTTTCTCGACGATTACACGCTTCTTGTTTGTGGTGTTCTTTGCCACGTAAATTAGCAATGTTTCTACCGATCTCGAAGAGACTAAGACCGGAATACTCGTAAGGTACTTTTAAGTTCTTCAAAGGCATCGTTTGCCTCTTTAGTCCTCGAAACTCCCATGTTTCGAAGAAGTTTAAAGAAAGGTAATCCTTTTCCCTAACCTTGCTATGAACGACTTAGTCTTTGCCATATAGCCGATTAGTTTTGGACTTCTTTCTTGGTGGTGGGCGCATCACAGTCGATGGCCACTATTTTAACGGGTTTGCTTCAATACCTCTAGCAGAGACTAGGAAACCAGCGTTTTCAATGAAACTCGAACACACATTTTTAGGATTCAACTTGAGGTTATGCCTTCTCAAGTTGTTGAAAGTTTCTTGTAAGTCGGAGATGTGATTTCGGCGTTCTTTGGTCTTTACGACTAGATCGTCAGCGTAAGCTTCTATATTCCGACCTATTTGTGGACTAAAGGTTTTTTTTGCATCAACCTTCGAAAAGTTGCACCGGTGTTTTTGAGACCAAATGGCATCTTAACATAACGATAAGTGCCATATGGGGTGATGAAGGAAGTTTTCTCCTCATCTTCTTTACACATATTAATCTAGTGGTACCTGAATCGCATCTAGAAAACTTAGTAACTCACACCCGGTAGAGTCTATGAGTTGGTGAATGCGTGGAAGGAAAATCATCCTTCGGACAAGCTTTATTAAGATGCGTAAAAGTCGATACACATTAGTCATTTCCCATTACTTTTTCTAACCATTACAGGATTGGCAAGCCATTGAGGGTGAGTCGACTTCACGAATAAACCCGGCCTTGAGGTTTGTCAATCTCCAATGGATTGCTTCCTTACGATCGAGTGCAAAAGCGTCGCGACTTACCTTGATCGGTTTTGTCGGTGGAAGCTAGCTTTGCTCGATCACCTCGAGGACTCGAGGCATATCGGACGCTTGCTAGGCGAACCGTCTGATTCGCTCGGAGGATGGAGACAAGCAATTCTTCCTATTTGGGGTCGAGTCTTGCCCAGAGCGAGAATCTTCTTGAATAAATGAGTCGATATTTCTGACCCGGTGGCGACTTATTTGTCGGGAAAGCGCCTTTGTCGAGTGGTACTTTCTTTATGCAGTCGGAGGGCTTGGGTGTCATCTTCGGTCTCGAGTGTTTGGCCTACATGGTAGATGGATTAGCCTCTCTGGTCGGAAGTTCATCGACCAGTTCAAAGGATTTTCGATCACATACGTAAGCCATTTTCCGATCTCCCCGAATAGTGATGACTCCCTTTGGCCCTGGCATTTTCAGACACTGATAACCGTAATATGTGGCTATCAAGAACTTTGCTAATGTCGGTCGACCAAGAATTCCGTTGTATGCGGATTCAAAGTTTACCACATCAAATAGAATTTTTTCTGTTTGAAAGTTATTACGTAACGGTAGAAACTTGTCCTATCGGTTTAGCGGTGGAGCAGGAACTATGCCATGAAAAGCATATTTCACGGTTTCACCTTTGACATGGGGACGCATCTCTTCTAAAGCTCCATAAATAATATATTCAAGAACTACCTCCATCTACTAAAACTCGATTAACCCTACAATTATTAATAGTTGGTTCAACAACAATAGGGAACCTACGAGTGAGTCAAAGGATGGGGCGATTATCTTCTTTGAAGAAATTGCCGTGTCAGAGCCACTTGATTGCTTGATAATGGTGAAGATTCGACTAGGTTGACCTCCGCTCCATGGCCTTGAGATGACCTTTGGACTCGTATGAAGAAGATCCTCCAAAAATCATGTTGGTGTGTGTTGGGGATCTGGTACTCCATCTCTTCGTCGCCATCCTTGTCCTTTTTGGAGCTCGTTTCTCCGGGTTCTGTATTGCGGAAATGGTCCTTTACACATAATAATCCTCCAATTTCTTTTGCGGACTCGGCGAGTGCCTGAGATCATGCCACTTTCTTTGGTGAAGTGGACACCACTTCTTGTTTTTGGAACCCCTCGGTGAAGCTTTCATCTTGCCTCGACCGGTGTACTCCTTCTTACCCTTCATGAGCTTATCAAGAATGGTTAGGACCTCCTAGTCGTCGGGTCTGTGGTTCTTTTTCTTCTTGAGAGACTTCTTATTCTTTTCTCTGGTTTGTCTAGGCGAAATGAGGAATCTTGTCTTCCGATCAATGGCCGCACCACTCGATTGCTTAGCTAAGCGGTGGCATACTTATCGGCCATGTCAAAAAGCTCAATGGTTGTTCTTGGAGGGTTCATTGCTATATCCTCCGTAAATCGCCGATTTCTCGGACTGTTTTAAAAGCACTGAATAACGAGATGAATCTGCGACTTCGGGTATAGAATTGCGAACCTGGTGAACCTCTTGATGTTTTGGCGTAAAGTCTCATCAGAACCCTGCCGGATTCGGTGGAGATCATCCTCCTTCCCAGAGGCGGTCGTCGTGCTCTGGAAGTTTGCAATTAGTAGATCCGAGTTGCTCCCAAGTATAGAATGATCCGGCCGGTAGGTTTAATATCCACGACAAGGCGGACCCTTGAGCACGATGGGTAGATAGTTAGCCATCACATTCTCATCGCTTAACATGACTCGATGGCGGTGGTATATATTGGAGAAATTCAATGGGTTTTGAGTCCCATTGAACTTGTCGAGATTGGCGGTCGGAACCGGTTAGGCCATGCCGGCACAGACCTGCGAAGGCTCGACAACTGTGATTGATTGAGGCGATGTTGGAGATCGTTGAGTCAAGTGGTGGTTCTTCTCGGCGTGATGGGGAGTGGCTACCTAAAATAGACTTCTCCCTCATGACTCCTTTGTCGGAGCGTTGAGGGGTCTTGGTATCAATTGTTCCCTAGCATGACCATGTTGTCCCTGCTTTGAGGGAGGAGCGTTGGGATGAAGTCATAGTTTGACTCCTTGAAACCCTTTGTTCGATGCGGCTTCGTGCGTTGCATGATGCATTGGATAATTTGGGATACTTGACCTCTGGTGTACAAAACACAGGTTTACGCTAAAGTAGGATCGAAATTATTTAACATATCTTGGACCGTCGTAAGTTTTGTCTGATTCTGAGAAGGTCTCGGGAGTTCATCTTGGTGCGTGGGTGTCTGCAGTCTGAACCTTCCCGACCTTCGGTTTGTTACATCCTATCGGTTACTCTAGGTGGGGCAATGCCGGCGAGTTAAGCGATTGGCGTCGATCGACTCTGTTGCCTTGAATTTGGTGCTTGATGGCTCGGATCATCTCTAACAACCGCGTGATGGCGTGGTAGAGAATGTAGGACCGTCGCGGGGCATCTTGATTTTCATCTCCGATCGCATTGACCCGTGCCTCGGCGCCGATCTTCGATGAGCTTCCGCCGTAACTAATGGAAGCTTCTCGGTGCTTACGCGAAGTTTCCTGACGGAGGCGGTCGAAATGAGCACCTCTGAGGTCTTCTTAGCTGATCCGACGAGCGCGATCATATCTTTGAGTGTGATCATCCCGCATGGCCTCTGACGATGGAGGCTTCATCGACACGTTACCGGTGTCGGTTGACTCTGAATTGCGAAGCCGTAGGAGAGTATCTTTCGGCCATGATTTCGCCGGTATCTGATTTTGAGTGGTGGCGCTGAAATTTCTTCACTGTTTTGCGGTTAGAAATCTTGGGCTTGAAGAGTCCTGACATTAGAGCTGATCGGAATGGCTGGTTCCTCTAATTGCGCCACCGGTAGTGGTGGCGCATCCTCGTCCTTCCGGTCGACCTCGCTAACGTTGGAGACGTGCGGCGGCGGAGGAGGAAGAGGATGACATGACATTTTCTTCCATAG
The DNA here is from genome assembly GCA_036346405.1 of Phyllostachys edulis. Classification (NCBI taxonomy): domain Eukaryota; kingdom Viridiplantae; phylum Streptophyta; class Magnoliopsida; order Poales; family Poaceae; genus Phyllostachys; species Phyllostachys edulis. The sequence continues at coordinate 28,274,982 of CM070568.1, read as the reverse complement.
CGCGGATACATCCTTCCAAGTCGAGGTCGGCGTAGTCACCAAGTCAGACCAATTCTCCTCATTCCAAACTCGGGTATAGTCATATGAGCGATTGTAGGAATTTGGGCGAAGGTTTGTATGGCGAAGAGTCTCTTGAAACTTATGTCTTCTTCCCCAGGCGGCACCGGTATCGACGATCAAATCGCCGATCTTATGAAAATGAAAGAAAAAATAGCGTGAAATCTCCTGGGATGGAATGGGGGCCGCTCTTTATTGATATGACTTGGATTTACAAGACCTAACTAGGCACTACCCTAAATACACTGAATATGAGGAATGTCTAACTAAGTAATCAGGCTTAGACTCTAAGTCTAAAATGGTATCTTCTTCTAATTCCACCGCTTAGGCTTCTATGTTTGTCTTCTCTTGTTTCCCTTTTGTCTTTGTTATTTTTTTTTGTGTCTCTGTCCCTTCATCTTCTGCGCTCCACCCTTAAATAACTCCTGAAAAGGTGGCAGTTACTTCTGGAGAAGGCGTCCCTGGTGAAACGTTATGATTGGTCGGAACGGTAAGGCAGTTAACAATGTGCCAACTTCCTTGCGGTTGTTTGTGAAATGCTTAACCGTAGGGTAGTTAATTGTCGATGTCTCGAGTTATATCATCATACGGTTTGGAACATATAACCGTGTTCCATTCATCATCTGATGAAAATGCCGAGTTCATAGCTTTTAAAGCGACTATCTGGTGAGAGCCTAGGCACAAAGCCTTGTCAGGCGAGTACCCATCGTGTAACCTCTGGAATCCTCACGACCGGTGAGTCGTTATATAGGGGTTCTGACCATGAAGCGTATGGTCTTTTATGTATTAAATTAATACATAGAGGTTTTAATCCTCGTCACTATCTTTGCCATATATAATTCTGCAAGTCTGTCTCCTGAGTAAGTAGTTTTGACTGGAATGAAGTGTGCAACTTTTGTCAAGCGATCTACAATTACCTAGATAGAATCATAGCCAGCTCTAGTTCTCGGTAGACCGGTGATAAAGTCCATGCCAATTTCATCCTATTTCCGTTCAAGTACGTTCAATGGTTGCAAGAGTCTAGCAGGTCTCTGATGCTTAGCTCACTAGCAAATGTCACATTGTGATACATACTCAGCAATTTCTCGTTTCATACTAGGCCACCAATAAAATTCCTTGAGATCTTCATACATCTTCGCGCTTCTGGGGTGAATGGAATACAAGGTTTCATGTGCTTCCTTCAGTATCAACTGCTTAAACTCCTTCTGGTCCGGTACATAAATACGTTTATCAAACCAAATGGTGCCTTGCTCATCTTCTGAAAATCTTAGGGATTTACCCTTCTTCATGTTACTATTGATCTCCTTGATATCTGCATCTTCGACCTGAGCTTTCTTGATCTGATTCTGCAAAGTTGGTTGCACTTCTAGAGCAGCTAAGTAACCATGTTCAACCAATTCAAGCTTGAGCCACTGAAATTCTTCATGTAGTGCTGGCTGACTTTCCTTGATTGTTAGAGTAATGTAGTAGACCTTTCTACTTATGGTATCTGCTATGACATTAGATTTTCCTGGATGATAATGGATTCTCATATTGTAATCTTTGATCAATTTCAACCATCCTCTTGTCTCATATTAAGATCAGCTTGAGTAAAAATGTACTTTAACCTCTTGTGGTCAGTGTAAACTTTAAAGCGATTATCGATGAGGTAATAATGCCATATCTTGAAAGCATACACTACGGCAGCCAACTCTAGGTCATGAGTGGGGTAATTTTCTTCATGAGGTCTCAAGCGATGGGAAGCATATGCTACTACCTTCCTTTCTTGCATCGAGGATGCAAGCAAGAGACCATGTTGTGATGCATCACAAAAAATCTTAAAATCCTTTTGAACATCGGGTAAAATCAACACTGGTGTAGTGATCAAACGCTTCTTTAATTCTTGAAAACTCTATTCACAATCTGGCGTCCACGAAAATTTCTTCTCCTTCTTCAGCAACAGAGTGAGGGGTCTTGCTATTCTGGAGAATCCTTCTATAAACCAGTGGTAGTACCCTGCCATTCCAAGGAAACTTCTAATCTGAGGCACTATTTTGGGTGACTCCCAGTTGAGCACATCCTTAACTTTGCTAGGGTTGACAGCGACTCCTTTTGTAGACATGATGTGCCCCAAGAAAATGGCTTCATCCAAAACTCACGCTTGTTGAATTTGGCATAGAGTTGATGATCTCTAAGCTTATTTAGGATCAAGTGGAGGTGCTCTTCGTGTTCTTCCTCACTCTTGGAGTAAATTAGAATATCATCAATAAAGACAATGACAAACTTATCCAGATTACTCCATGAATACTTTATTCATAAAGTTCATAAAGTAAGCAGGTGCATTGGTCAATCCAAAAAACATGACCGTGAACTCGTACAATCTATATCAAGTTGAGAAAGTTATCTTGGGAATATCCTCTTGGTGAATCTTCAACTGATGGTATCCTGACCTCAAATCTATCTTGGAGTACACTCCGGCTCCTTTCAACTGGTTAGACAAATTATCAATTCTGGGCAGAGGGTATTTGTTCTTGATGGTGACTTCATTGAGTGAGCAATAATCCACACACATCCGCTGAGTACCATCCTTCTTTGCAACAAAGATCACTGGAGCTCCCCAAGGTGAAGAACTTGGTCGGGCAAATCCTTTATCTTACATCTCCTCGATCTACTTCTTCATCTCGACTAAATCATTGACAGGCAAATGGTAAGGTCTCTTGAAAATGGGTGAAGTTCCAAGAACTAGGTTGATGACGAACTCTAGGTCTCTGTCTAGTGGTATCCTGGGCAAATCATCAGGAAAGATATCCGGAAACTCTCTGACCACTGGCACATCTTCCAAAGATACTACTAGCACATCTTCCAAAGATACAACATTGACGCTGCAGACTAATGCTCCATCATGCTTTTACGTGGAGGCTTCAAATTTTACTTTGGTTCCATTGGGTGACCAAAGAGACATACGCCACCACAATCCAAGACTACTTGGTGATAAGCAAGCCAATCTATATCCAAAATCACATCTAAGGACTTGGCATCAATGATTATGAGGTTGGCTAGAAATTCTACCCCTTCTATGGTTACTTTAACTTTTGGGCAACCTTGGTTCGTACTCAACTCCGAACCGGGGGATTGAACCAATAAAATATTTTTAAGAGTCAAAACCTTCAGCTGATGCCTTGCAACAAAACTTAGAGAAACAAATGAATGCAAAGCTCCAAAATCAAACAAGACAGTAGCATGTACTGAATTAGCTAGGAACTTACCTAGCACGACGTCCAGGGCTGTCTGGGCTTTCTCCACTATGACATGGTTCACACGGTCTCTCCCAAAAGGCTATGGGGTCTTGGCTACTACAACTGGAGCATGAGGTGCTCTATGTCCTACTCCTGACATGGGGGGTTTTGGTCAGAGTAGCTCCCAAATTAAATTTGACAGGCGATGGAGCTTGTACGTGAGGCGATTCTTTGGCGTAGTGTCCCAATTGTTGACAGTTAAAATAGGTTATTCCTGACATCATTGATGCTACAGGCTCTTGATTGTTAGTATTATTATTGTTCTTTGAAACTACGAAATCCTAGAAATGGCGGCGAGATGCTAGTCGAGGATCTTGAATACAAGGAGAAGTGAAATGGTCGAGTGTTGCACATTCATCCTAGTTCTCTGCGGGTGACCTTGATGAGCATTACCTTTGCATCATCTTCCTCTTCTGAGACTCATCTGATTGGCGTTGAGCATCCTCGTACATAAGGGCCTTGTTAACCATCTGCTGGCTGGGTAGTCAAGCGAGACCAAGCGCACTTTAATGCTAGGGTCAAGTCCTTCCATGAATCACCAAATCTTAAGCTTCCTCATTTGCGACATCCTCCATGCATACCTTGATAGTTGGGTGAATCTGTTGAGATATTACAGCGCGTTGAGGTTGCCATACTCTGACTTATGGAATACCCTCTTCTTCATCTCCATTATTCCTATAGGAATGTGTCTTTGTCCGGAAGCGACAGAAAACTCTGCCAAGTAATGGCTTTGGGCGTTACGGTGAAAGTGCATAGTAGTTTTCCCACCAAGTTCATGTGGTTCCATTGAGTTGGTGAAATGCATAGAGTAATTTTCTTGGTCATTGCCTTTGAGCCAAGATCAGTTTCTTCTCAACATTCTTAAGCCATTCATCAGCTTCTAGGGATCAAGCGAGATGACAAAGGTTGGTGGCTTGGTCCTCATGAATTCTCCCAGTCTGGACTAAGGTGGAAAAATTGGGGTGGGCTGGTGTGGTGATTGACTTGATTCGAGCAAGAGCTTTGAAGTAGTTACAATTGCATGGCCATCATTTATTCGAGTTTGATTAGGGCTGACTCGGGGGTGGTGGCGTTAGGGGTTCCTCTTGACTTGTAGAGTTGTGGGTCTTAACCATCTGAAACAAATCTTCCGGGTTTAAAAGTTGAGAGGAAGAAGAGCACACAAGGTGAGAGGGAAAAGCAAAGTAGGCGAGAGAGAGAAGAGAGAGAAAAGCAGAACAACCTAACAGTGGAAGTCGGTTTAACCCAACAAACAAATAGCAGAAAAGCTAAAAAGAGGCAACAAAATACAAGTAGAAGATCCTATTACGGACTAAGCGATACTAAAGCTAACAAGGGTAACTCGGCTAAAGCACTTCTAACCTAACTTATATGGATGGTCATTTGAAACAAGACTCGATCCTATAGAGATTACTAAGGTGAGAAAGATCAATTTAAATTCAGAAAAGATAACATGTAAGATCACGAGAATGATATGAGAAAAGATTATAATAAGGTGAGAAAAGAATGGAATGAGAGGAGAGGAGAATAACTACTCATGTTAATCGGTGATTTGATTTAGAAAATAAATTTTGAAACTAAGGTTATGTCCTCTGATCAAACCTAGCTCGATACCACCTCTGTTGGGACCCCAGATATGCAACTACGGGACCCTCTGTGTATTCTGAACTAGTCCCAAGATCAGTAGCTAGTCCACACGGTTACGACATAGATGAAATCATATCCATACAACAAAATAGCTAATGAAGCAGACAAATTAATATTACTTAGTAGCAAAAGGACCTTATGGTCAAGTCCTACAGAGATTTATCGTCGTGTAGGGCTTAACAACAAAACATAAACTTGCAGTGGAAACCAAAACGTCTCGTGGTAGCCATCTGACATGCCTATAAACAATCGAGTGGAGGATGTGACCTAGTTGGCGTAGTCTTGAGTAATCATCCTCATAGAATTCGGTGATGCCTTGTTCTTCTTGTTGATCAACAAGTGGCGCAAAGCTGTGAGTACTTTAAATTACTCAGCAAGTCGTAGGCAAATGTATGCAAATAGTATTCATGCAAGGCTTGAACAAGGAGAGCTTTATGGCTTTTTTGCAAAAAGCAATATCGATAGTAAATACAGAAAGTAGATTGTAAAGCACAATTTAAAAGAATAATACATAAGTAATCAAGTTCTTTCAAACAACTAGTGAACCGTTCACTTCCCAACCATTCCAACCAACAACGGATAAGCTTCCCAACTAAACCATTCTAACATTTTTGAGAAAATCTACTCCTCGTGTGAAATCAGTGGGCATTGTCCATAACTGGGGATACGACTATTTGTATAGTTTTACACTCTGAAGAGGTTGTACAACTTTACCCATATGACATGACTTCTCTAGTTTGTTTGGCATCCGTCGATACCACTGCTCCCTATCTTAGGTAAGCAATCTAGAACACACGTCAAGGCCTTTACAAAGTTCTATTTTGACACAGTTACGCTCGCTAAGGTTTAGCCATTCTGGCCCCCTCTTGCTCCAATTCATCCACCAAAGCAGAATCAAATCAAAACATTGATAATTAGTTGGCTAGGTCTATCCCACTCTAGACATGTGGTGGTATGGTAAGGCCTAGATCAATGGCGCACAAAGTTAAGTCCTTAGATACTACTTAGGCGAGGCAACAACATCTCAAAATTCTCCACCTTTACTACACGATCATTAGCCTAAGTATGAAATCATTTTTGGTTCAACATAACCAAATGGCAACACTTGCCATGGCACAACAAATTTTAACAATAGTGGCGCACCACAATTCCATATATCATTAAGTGAAATTTATCATCATTGAGTCATGTGATCGAGACCATCACATAAGTAAAGCATGACTTAGCATAATACACACCCATGTTGGTATTACAATAATGTCCAACTAAGATTATCAACCTATGGTATCAATGGTACATGTCGATATGTCATTCACAATTATTCAAGGAGTCATCTTGTCAAGTAGGTATTTATCTATTCCTAAAACCATTTTTATACAACTAGCTATGCATTTTTATATCAAACAATATAATTTTATAAATTGGATACAACATGATCAAGGTCTCGACTTGCCTTTGTTGAAGGTTTTAGTTGCCGATTAAATCGGGTCCAAGAGCTCTTGAAATACCAGAATATATAAGTGCGAAAAGAACCAAATATATAAAACAATACCAAATAAAATCCAAAGATTACCAAACTAGAACCCAAAAGAAAGGTACTGAATTTAGATGAATTTGGAAACTTGAATCACTCGAATCGAGCTCGAATAATGAGAATAGGCTCTCGGAAGTTTGAAAATACATGGTTGGAAAGAGGTTCGACTTCAGGTGGTCGAAAGAGGTTCGACTTCAGGTGGTCGGAAGGAGGTTCAACTACAGGTGGTCAGAAGGAGCATGACTACCTGGTCAAAAGAGGTTCGACTGGTCAGAATGAGCATGACTACATGGTCGAAAGAGTTTCGACTGGTCGGAAGGAGCAGAGGAAAAGCAGCGGCTCCTAAGAAACAAAACTAAAGTTGAGTGAGGGGATTGCTTTAAGGAGCTCTGGGGCATGAATTGACATGGGTAGAAGAGGAGGGCTGCTTGGGCGCGTGGGTGCTAACGTGGCGGAGCGGGTGAGGAGGTGCCCACCGGGTGAGGCCGACCTTGCGAAATAGCAGCGAAGACCACGTCGGTAGAAAGCTTTGGCAGCTGTCGGCGATGGCGCGAGCTCCGGCCAGCGGTGGTGGCTGGGCGTGGCAAAGCGAGGATGAGAGAGAGAGGAGAGTTGAGGGAAAAACAAGAGGGACCTAGGGGCGTCTGGGCGCTATTTAACGAGGAAGGAGGAGTTGCCGAGAAGCTTCACGGCATGGGCAAAGCTCCAGATGGCATGGGCTTGGAGCAGAGCAGGTGAGGAAGGGGATGGAAGCAGGTGAGGAGGAGAAAAAGGAGGGCAATGGGCGCAGCGGAAGTGACGACATTTAATGCGCGTGTCGCCGAGGGAAAAAGGGGTGGGATTCACGTTGGGGTGACGACTTTTGTGACAACCGTCACGTGGACGCGCTCTCAGCGGCATGGGCGAGCGGGGAAGAAGGTGACCAAGGGTGAGGGAGGGGCTAACAGGTGGGGGACAATGATTAAAATCTCTGTGTATGGCTTTAATACATAATAAAAGACCATACGTCTTCATGGTCGTAACCCTTAAGGCTAACGACCCCTATAGTCGTAAGGATTCCAAACGTTGCATAATAAGTATTCTGGTCGGATGAGGTTCTGTACCCAATCCCTGACCAGATGACTTCTCATAGAAGCAATGAACTCGCATCTGGATCTAACACCAAATATATTCCTTACCGTGTGACGTGCAAGACACATGTTATATTTGCTCCTAAGACACTGACAACAATCACCATACGGTTGAGTGTCTCACAGACACACAACCACTAAACGGTTGGTACTTTATCAACCGTTGCCTCGCTTCGACCAGGTGTGGTATTTTCAACAGGCGTCTCTTCAAGGAGCAACTGCCACCTCTTTGACGGTTATTTAAAGATGGAGCGCGGATCAGAAGGCATGAGATTGAAGTAGAGCAATCAGGCATTAGATTCATGTTTCAAGTATGATTCTGTAGTATAGCAAGTATTACGCTCAGTGTAATTAGGATTAATCCACTGCCTCGTCGAGGGCACCCCTTGTAATAGCTAGTTCATAGCAATAAAGAGCAGTCACATTCTCTCCCAAGAACTCTTTGCCATTTTTCTCTATTTACTTCGTAAGATCAACGACTCGATCATCGACAGCTGGCGCCGTCCGTGGGGAAGAAGACGTTGAGTTCTTGAAGATTACTTCGCTCAAGCATTCCTCATCCACTTCCTTTGCTCCATCATCGCTCATGCGAACATGGCCGGGACTTGAGATGAGGAAAACTGGTTTGACTTGGCGGACTACTCCAACCTCAACATGGACGCATGCATCCACGCCATGGAAGAAAATAGGATGTCATCATACTCCTCCTCCGTGGCTCGCTAGTCGTAGAGATTAGTAAAATCGACCAGATGGATGAGGATACACCACCACCAACAATGGCGTTATCAGAGGAACCGCTTGTTTCGACCAGTTCAGAACATCCGAACGCCTTTACAAGTCCGGTCAATCCGACTGGCAAAAGTGGCAATAGAAGACCAGTGCTACAATCAGAGAGTCCATGTACTCTTGATATTGTCGTGGGCGACCAGTATTCGCCAATGGCTCCTATGTATTCCGGGGGCTAGGCGGCATCTGGTAAGGGTATCGATAAAGTTATCACCGATCATAGGCTAAGCGGGCATGGTGAAATTCAGCATACGATCGGCAGTCCGCTAGATCAGGCTAAATCCACCACAAAGCCCACGAGAGGAGGTAATATCCAATCGCTCCCCATCGTGGAGGCTCCTTGCGGAAGCACTAGAAGGCTCTCCCTTAGCTATGATGGGAGTTCATTGAAAGATCACTATTGGTGCCACAAAGTTAACACAATCGGAGATACCAATCCGGATGCCATGCATGATCCTCCACGGGTTAGCTCGCCACAACTTGCTAGTGGAAATGAATGCGGGTGATCAAGCACCAATTCTTGGAGGCAACTAAGGCGATGGATGTGCATCGGTTAATTCACTGTTCCTACCCCGGCGAGTAAGGAATCGAAGCGAGAACCGACCACGAGGTCGAGGGAAAACTCAACTCATCGGACGCCCCCTACATAGCGAAAATCGCCATGACCTTCGATAGCGATACAAAACCTGCAATGAGTCGAGATATCTTGAATAATCCAGACCCTACTTTATGAGAACTCCATCTTATGTTTAGCTTACTGATTAGGTGTAAAATCCTCTAACAAACCATCGACATCTGAAATATACAGAGCAGAGGAATTCTCAAATTCACACAATGACCTCGTCGGCCTTCTCTCGGCGAGGGACAACATGGTCGGCGGGGGATCGATCAACACCAAGACCCCTCGTGAGTTCGACCGAAATCACGAGGAGATGGCTTCTGTGATTACTCCTCCTCCTCATCAAGAGAACAACCACTTGATCTGAGCGATCTTAGCATCATCCCGAACCAAGCGGTGGTCAAAGCGTTATCATAACGTCCATGATCGAGTTGGAACACGGATCCTAGATAGGTAAATCGAGGAACCGATCCCGATGATTACAATCCGGCTCCTTTTCGGAGAAGCGCCACGACTCCATTATGAAATTTTTAGAGCATTTTGGCGAGTCTCTAAAATTAGATTGGATGGATAGGTTCCAACTAGCTAAAATAGAGAAGTTCAATAGGACTCAGAACCCATTAGAATTTCTTCAGATTTATTCTACCGCCATCAAGGCTACTGGTGGTAACGATAACGTGATTGCAAATTATTTGCCCACGGTCCTTGAAGGGTCTGCCCGGTCGTGGTTGCTTAAGCTACCGGTCGGATCAATCTACACTTAGGAGCAGCTCTACAATACTCTGATAGCCAATTTTCAAGGGATGCACGACCGTTCCGGGAAAGAGAATGATCTTCATCGGATGAAGCAGAAAAACAATGAAACTCTTCAACAATATATCAAGAGATTTAGTCAGGTTCGAAATTCCATCCAAGAGATCGCAGAATCTTCTGTCATCCAGGCTTTTAAAGTAGGGCTAACAAATCACTAGTTTATGGAGTATATTGCAATAAATCCTCCACGAACAACCATTGAACTTTTCGACATGGAAGACAAGTATGCGACCGATAGTGAAGCGGTCAAATGGTATGAAGCTATCGATCGAAAAGATAAAAATCCTCAGTTAGGTCTGGAGAAGCAAGAAGTCTATCAAGAACAAGAAGAATCGCAAGCCCGACAACAAGGAAGTCCTTGCGATTCTCAGAAAGTTTACCAAGGGCAAGAAAGATTTCACTGGTCAGAACAGAGCTAAGGCTCAAACCAGTGACTTCAAGAAAACTAAGAAGTGGTGTCCACTTCACAAGGTAGCGGTGGCATGATCGCACATATGTAAGACCTAGCAAAGTAAATTGGAGGATTACTACTCGGGTAAGGACCTTTGCCCTCCATATGAACTTGGAGAACCAAGCTCCAAGAAGGACAAAGATGACGATGAAGAGATGGACTACCGGGAGCCATAGTATATGGTGGATATGATCTTGAAGGATCCTCCTCATCTGAATCGAGGCGTCATCTGAAGGCCGTGGAGAGAGAGGTCAACCTTGTCGAGTCTCCGATCACCGTCAAGCCATCTAGGTGGTCAGAAACTATAATCTCCTTCAGCAAAGAAGACTGCCCCATCCCGTAAACTCGACTAGGTAGGTTTCCTATCATGGTTGAACCTACTATTAACAACTGTAAAGGTAATCGAGTCTTAATAGATGGAGGTAGTTCTTTAAATATTTTATTTATGAGAGCATTGGAAGAGATGCAGATTCCCTGGTCTAAGGTAAAACTCGTAAAATATGCTTTCCATGGCATAGTTCCTAGTTCTACCACTAAACCGATAGGACAAATGTCCCTACCGATTACATTCGAAAGGCCCGACAACTTTCGAACAGAAAAAAATCCATTTCATGTGGTAGATTTCAAAACCGCATATAATGGAATCCTCGGTTGACCGGCTTTAGCAAAATTCCTGATAGCCAAGCACTACGGTTATCAGAGTCTAAAGATGCCAGGACCGAAAGGAGTCATCACTGTTCGAGGAGACCAAAAAATGGCTTATGCATGTGATCGGAAGTCCTTAGAAGCTGGTCAATGAGCTTGACCAAGGAAACTAATCGCCTACCATGCAAGTCAAGAACTTCGATGCCAAAGAGGCACCAAAGCCTTGACCCGGACCAATGAGGTACCATTTGTCAAAGGCGCTCCTCTAGAAAGAACTAACACTGTGTCTGTGTCAAGAAACGCTAATGTGTTTGCCCAAAAGGTACTGGTCGGGGCAAGACTCGACCTCAAATTGGAAGAGTCGCTCATCTCCTTCCTCCAAGCAAATCAGGACGTATTAGCCTCGCAGGCATCCGACATGCTCGGAGTCCCTAGGGAGGTGATCAAGCACAGGCTAGCTCTCCAGCCTGACAAAAAACCGGTCAAGCAAAAGCTAAGACGTTTCACACCTGATCGGAAGGAGGCAATCCAGTCGGAGATCGACAAGTTCCTCAAGGTTGGGTTTATTTGTGAAGTCAACCACCCAGAGTGGCTCGCCAACCCTGTAATGGTTAGAAAAATCAATGGGAAATGGCAAATGTGTGTTGACTTCACATGTCTTATTAAAGCTTGTCTGAAAGATGACTTTCCCCTTCCACACGTTGATCAACTTGTAGACTCTACTTAGGGTGTGAGTTATTAAGTTTTTTAGATGAAAACTTAGGGTACCACAGTTAATATGAGTAAAGATGATGAAGAAAACTTCCTTCATCACTTCATATAGCACTTCTTGCTATGTTAAGATATCATTTGGTCTCAAAAACGCCTGGTGCGACTTTTCAAAGCATGATCACGAAAAACCTTTAATCCTCGAGATAGGTTGAAATCTAGAAGCCTCGTTGATGACTTGGTCATAAAAAGCATCAACGTTGGTGACCATATTTCGACCTACGAGACTTTCAATAACTTAAGAAAGTATAACCTTAAGTTAAATCGAGAGAAGTGTGTGTTTGGAGTTTCTTCTGAAAAGCTTCTTGTGTACTTAGTCTCGGCTAGGGGGATTGAAGCAAACCCAGCAAAAATATTGGCCATCGATCAGATGCGCCCTGCAACCACAAAGAAAGAAGTTGAAAAAGTGACCGGCTGTATGGCAGCGCTAAGTTTTTTCATAGCACGGTTAGGGAAAAAAAGATTACCTTCCTTCAAACTCCTTCAAAAACACAGAAGCTTCGAATGGACTAAAGAGGCAGACGATGCCTTTGAAGAACTTAAGAAGTACCTTACGAGTGCCCCGATCTTAGTCTCTTTGAGATTGGAAGAAACATTACTGATTTACGTAGCTGTAATGCCACAAACAGTCCGTGGTGTGCTAGTCATTGAACATGAGAACATCCAACGGCGGTATATTACGTTAGCAAAGTCTTACATGGACGAAAGGAGCGATATCCACAGTACAAAAGCTGCTCTATGGTCTCCTTATGGCTTCAAGGAAACTAAGGCATTACTTCGGGCCCACAAAGTGGTCGTACCAATTGGATATCCCTTAAGTCAAGTCCTTGGAAGCAGGAATCATCGGATTTAATAGCAAAATGGGTGGTCGAGCTTGGGGCGTTTGACCTCCATTTTATCTCATGAACAACAATCAAGTCCCAAGCAATAGTAGAATTCATTGCGAATAGACAAACCTGAACCCACCCAAGGGCAGAAATGCGAACACGACGATTTAATGGACAATGCACTTTGATAGTTCTTGGCGCTCAAAGGCTCGAAATTGGAGTTATCTTAATATCCCATCTTGGCAAACACATCAAGTCGCCATCTAGCTAAACTTTTCTACTACAAACAATGTGGCAAAATATGACGGTTTACTAGCAGGACTCCGAGCACAACTCCTGCGCTCGAGATTCGCAGATTACTAGTGAAAGGCGATTCTCAACTAGTAGCGAATCAAGTCCAGAAAGAGTATCAATGCTTGTGGAGGTCATGTGTATAGGATCCTAATCTTAGTGTGTTGAAAAATTGGCAATAGCGTTGAGGTGTTTGGTGAAACCCTCATTTTCGGTAAAAATCCTGCTTCTTTGTCGGGTCTCGGTGATCGAGACAAGCCATTGTGTGACGATCAAACCGGCACTGTGGCGGTCGGGCCGCCACATTAGCGGTCGGTCGACATCGATCGGCCAAGCTTCAAGTCAGGCTCAGGCTAAGTGGCTGGCGGTCAGACCGGCCAATGGGTGGCGGTCTGTGGCCATAAAGGTTCTTGGAGTTTGGAGCTAGGCCAAAAATAGATGGTGTAGGCAAGAGAGGAAATTCTACTACACTTGGTCTCATATTTTGGAGCTTCGGGAAAAAGTTCTATTGGTTTGAATATTCCAGTGGGTTTGGTTTCTAGGAGGAGTTTTGGCTAAGTCCCAGCTGGGCGGTCAGATCGGCCAACAGGTGGCGGTTAGACCGGCCAGGGGGCGGTCAGACTGGCTAAAGTGGCGGTCTGACCGGTTTTGGCTTGTTCATCGGTCAACTCGGTGGCGATGATTGTTTGGTTAGGTCAAGTTCATGGGTCTCAGTGCATATGTGTTGCATGACGCATGTTTTGACTAACGTGGGTCAAGTTGTGAAGACCTTATTCCTAGAAACGATTTCTTGGTCTATTGTTGTGCAGGGTACTTGGAGGTCAACGACGGTCAATGGCGAGGATGATTGGGACTAGGCTTGGAGAGCTGAGGTCCAGAACGATCGGGGATGTCGGGTGAGGTCAATGGATTCAAGCATTTCACAAAAAGGACAAGGATGACCGAACGGGCAGTTTAGTGTGACTAGTTGGATCAAGCGGTGCGGGGGTCGGTGCAAGTGCCATGGTGGTTTCCGTGGGAGCCGGATGGGAGAGACTTGCTAATATGATGAGAGCCGTTGATCAACCTACACGTGGCGAAGCATGGAAGTGCTTCACGAAGATGGGACTCGGTCTTTGGAAAAAGATCGAGAAGGGGTATTTTGGTAATTTTACCAAATACCGCCTTAGTGACCTTTTGCCAGCCCGCGGCGCAAGATGGCGCAAGGAGAAGTGGATTAGGTCAAGAGGAGATAAAGACGGTGCTTTAAAATACGTGCGCGAGTAAACCCATTTGTGTGTGGGCCTAACGGGTGCCCATTAGGGTTTTGCTTCTAGAAGGTCTAAGCCTCCACTATAAATAGAGGAGGAGGTGGCGCACCCCTTCAACCCTTCATTTGGAAACCCTAGCTTTGGTTGTTAGGGCTTGGAGAGATTAGTGGGAGGTTAGGGTTCTAGAGATAGATTGATTTGAGTGCTCAAGTCTTTGAGCTTTGTCCTCCACGTTGGAGTGGTACGTAAACATACCATCTATCCAATCAATCCAAGGAAAGATTTCACAAGATGTATCTCTTTGTGTTCTTGCTCTCTATTTCTTGATTTGGTCTTTCTTTGATCCATGAGTTTTCTCTTGGTTTATTGCCTTGACCTAGCTTGCTATGACATGTAGGAACTCATCTAGGATCGGGTTGATCATTAATCACCCACGAACAAGTCTTTAGATTATATTTGATTTTGACTCGGTTTTGGAGCAACCTTCGTTCAACTTTGAAAAAGATAGGAACTTTGGCATGGATCTACGCGATCCTTGATTGGAATAGGTTCCCAATATCTTAGAAAGTGTGTCTCAAGTTTTGCGGAGTTTTCCTTGTAGATCAAAAGTTAGACCGATTTGAGTTTTGGTTTTCGGTTTTGGGCTATTCATCGTCAGTCTTGGTCGGGCCCTTGCCGTCAAACCTCGCAATCAACGTCGGTCGGATCGCCCTCTAGGGTTTGAGCTCCATGCTAGTCTTTTGCTTTGGGGTTTTATTTTGGATTCAATACAAGTCTTCCTTGTACTTGTAGATTGATCTTCATAGCTTCCATAGCTCTTTGGAGTGAAATTGGAGTTGAATCGATCAAAGTGAAAAAGTGATCGTGCTCCTATTCACCCCTTCTAGTTGCCTTTTCGGTCCAACAAGTGGTATCGAGCAAGGTTTGTTCTTTTGTGATCTTCACCTATCTTTGAGCATGGCGACTAGTATGTTGACTTGTGGCGCTTCTTTGCATCTTGTCGTGGTTCTTTTGTCGTTGATGTCCGTCGTGACAAGATGCTTGAGCGTCTGATACTTATGTTGGCGGTGGAGGAGGAATTCTCTGTGATATTTGTGGCGATCTCTTTGATTTTGATTGTCCTAGTTTCAAGGATGAGATCGCATGGAGCCCAGGAGGAGCCCATTGGCATATGTTGTGTAGCAATAGAGGATGAGCATGATGGATAGCTTTTCGATGATGATCATGATGACTCTTTCGAGGATGATCCCCTACTCGAGCTAAGCAAGGTAAGCAAAGAAAAACTCATTGATTGCTTATTGTCATATGATCTTAAACTGCATGCTCTTAGAAAGAAAATAAAATTGCTAGAAAGAGAGAAAGGTGATTTGTCTCATGAGCTCGCCAAATTGAAAACCTCCATGTATGCCTTTGATTCCTTGCTTGTAGACATGGATAACTTGAATAATTCTCTTGCATGCCTAAAATCTGAAAATGAATTATTGAAATCAAATGCTTCTATGTCATTATGATTATTGTGTTACCTTACATCATGAGCTTGATAATGCTAAGTTAGAAATAGGCAATTTTAGATCTATGGCTAGAAATAATTATGATTCTTGAGTAGGCATGCTTGCTGAATTTGAAAAGTTAAAATTGACTAATTCCATTCACCTTGAGCAATTAGAGAATGCTAGGGCTGAAATTGTTGAAATTGAAGCTAGCTCTTGTAGCATGTGCTTAGAGTATGAAAAATTGCTTAAGGACGGTTTAGTCTCTTGCAAGAATTGTGCTAGTTTAGAAAATAAAATTGATGCTTTGAATTGCATGCTTAATACGAAAGCATCATTACCTTCTTGCACATCTTGCATTGCCTTGAAAAGCGAGATTGAGTCTTTGAAGAAATTGCGCAATGATATGAGTGCCAACTCATGTGACTCTTGTATTTGCCTCCACTCCGAGATTGATGTTTTTAAAATTTCTCTTGCTTCTTTGCATTCGGAGTTGGAGTCTTCTCATGCTAAATATGAATCATTTGATGTTGGCTTTTGTGCTATTGCCTTGAGTAGCTCTTGTCGGACCCGGGATTAACACCCCAAATCCTCTGTGCATTTCTGAACTAGTTCCATGATCAGTAGCTAGTCCACATAGTTAAACAGATATGGTAACATCCATAAATCACATAACTTTATTAATAATCAACAGAGTTTATTACAACAGGGGCCTACAAGCCAACAATAAAGAATCTGACGGAAGGCGAAGAAGATGTAGTAGAGTCCAGATTAATCGCCACGTGCAATCGGTAGGGGTAGCGGCCTAGTCGTCGAGATTCACACCAATGGTGAAGTCCTTCTCTTCTGAAATTTGTTTGCATAAAGCAAGTATGAGCACAACTACCGTGCTCGCAAGTTACACCCGTCAAATAACAGAATGACATGTATACATGAATATCTCAAAGGAAGGCTTGATATGGTTGAATTTGCATAAAGTAGCATTTTCTTTAAATACTTATACTAAGTTCCAAAGCGGTTATACAATAACTAAAATTCATTTTCTAAATCAATATTTTATAGTCAGATAACATTCACACATGAATGGTGAAGGATACCCTCCTATCACATGGCTTCCTTGAATCCCATTTGGATAAACCGAGTTGACAAAGTCCTTTTGAAATCAAAATCCAAGTCTAACTTTGAGAGGCTTTGCTAGCATGTCCTTGACCGTGGACACGGCTATTGAATAGTTTTACACTCTGCGAGAGGTTGTACACTTTACCCACATGACATGATTCCTCTAGTTTGTTAGGCATCCGTCAATGCCACCTCTCACCGCCGAAGGTAAGAAGTCTAGAGTTCATGACAAGGCCTTTACAATGCATCATTCCACTGCAGATCCACTCTCATTAAGGTTTATAAATCCCCATTTGGATAGAAATCCGCGGGTTATTGGGTGCCCTCTTATGCCTCGTGGGAATAAAGTAGTCATAAAAGACAAGCCATGAAAGACCACCCACGTACATCTGGGGATCAACCGCGATGGAACTCGCAAATTAATTAGCGAGATCCTCGCCCCATTACGAGGACATGTGGTTGCACTAAGTGAGGCATAGCCCATTATAGGCATAGCAAAGGCAGCTCGAGGCCGGTCTTTAGCGGACTTGGCGACTTTCCACAAAACCCATGGGCCTCGACCCTAACAGATTAAGCAGGTGCATAAACATGCACCATCGAGACAACCATTTCACCCAAGTACAAACCATCATTTTATTTTATTTTTCAAAGTCTTTTATAAACTTCCATAACATACCAATGGTTTGGATACAACATAAACAATATTTTGATTTTTGGCCGAAATCCCCCAAATCAAACATTTTTGGGTCTAAGCATTGCTAAGCATAATTTTTCCAAATGATCCTAGTTCATACTATCGTATCAACTAGGTTTTATCTAGGGTGACAATGTATTTGATTCAATTATCAAATTGGGCCATACAAGGAATTTAGGTATATCTATGAATTTAAAACAGAATTTAAATTCTTGAATATAAATAAGCATGCAATAATAATTTAAAATGAATTTAAATAATTTGAAATAATGGGTGCAATATGATCAAGAATGTAACTTGCCTTGCTCAATTAGTTGTTGTTCTTATACGGTGTCGAAATCCGGTCGTCCGAAGTCGTCGAAATCTATACACGTAAACGATCCGAATTCAAATAACATTCCAAGAAAATCCAAATAAAATCCAAAATTATAAAATAAATACTACTAGGAAGGTTTCGACTTTTTATGAATTTAGGAAGTTGAATCGAAGGAATCGGAGTTAAGTATGAAGGAGAACGAACCCCGGGAAGTTTGGAAATTTCATGAATGATATAGTTCCGAAAAATATACTATTCATCGAAAATTGTGGTTTCAGATGACTGGAAACAAAGAAAAAGCTTTATGGCCATGGAGAGGAAGTACGACGTAGAACACGTTGTGGCAAACTCAACGGTGTAGACAGCTCGGCCAAAGGATCTTTGATGGCGGCCGCATCCGATGGAGAAGACCTTCTACGGTGAACATCGGCGTTCCGGGCAATCGGAGAGGATTTAGCGAGTGAGGTTGGCGGCGATTTGAAGATGGAACCGCGGGGAACACAACGCTCACCCCGGTTGTCGTGGAATGCGCAAGGTCGGCCGTCGGCGGCAGCGACACGCAAAATGAAGTGAATAATTAACAGAAATTAAATAAAATCTAAAAATTATGAAATAAATACCAAAAATAGTAGATGAATTTAGATGAATTTAGGTGAAGGAATCAATGGATTTGGAGCTTTCATGTGGGAGAACAAAATTTTGGAATGAATAAAAGGGACATGTACAAAGTGTAGTGCATAACTAAATAAATTGATACTGTTCATCTTCAAAAACACTTGACGAAATGAAGGGCAGCAAGCATGGAGAAAGGTGGTGGCGGCCATGGAGCTCGGCGGCGATGCTTGGCGAGAGGAGGAGCATCGCGGAGAGTGTGACATCGCGATCGGCGGTGGAGGCGGTGTGGCCGGAGCTAGCTCGACAATGACACAATTCGCAATGGAAGAAGCTTCGGTCTAAGATTTGGATGACGATGTTGCGGTGAGCAGCGGCATTCCGGTGGAGAGGGTGGAATGGAGAGAGGAGAGGGCGGGGATGCGGTGCTCACCTCGGTGGTTCTGAGCGATGTACGGATGGCGGAGGTGAGGGCGATGGCGTTGGTGCGGCGTGGCTCACGGTGGCGGCGGTGCTCGGCGATGCTCGCCGGCGGCGACAGAGCACCGTGTCGGCGACGATGTGGCGGCCGAACCCGGGTCGGCAATGGCGAAGTGGCTTGGCGGCGCCGGAGACGAAGAACGAAGAAGCCGGTTGCCAGCGAGAAGCTCCAAATTCGGCGATTGGAGGGATGAGAGGAGAGGTGCGTGATGGGAATGAGATGGTGATGAGCACGCGGTGCTCCCTTTATAGGGCGGAGGGGGCGAGGCGAGAGATCGAGTCGTCGGCCATCACGTCGGTCATGGCGAAAATCCAGCGAATGTGCGCTGATTGAGGGGCAGCAGGCGGAATGGGGAGGTGGGGAGTGGCGGTTTGAATGCCATAATTTTCGTGGGGAACAATCTGGAGGAAAGGCGGGTTTTGAAGAGCTTCATTGGCCTCTAATGGCTGTCGGGGCTGTGCAAGCTTTCTGGAGAAGAAAGGAAAACGTTTCACGGTGGAGAAGAAAGGGAAGGAAAGAAAGGACTAAAAGAATAAAGAAGGATACATATATTGATTAAATACAAAAGGGCAAGTGGCAGCTCGTTTCATTGCTAGCACGTTAAGCGTGCAGCTCCTTGGAGCACATACGGATGGGTGACCGCGCGGGCACGTGCGTGGAAAAAGAAAGATTTTTATTTTTATTTTTTTCCTTGAAATTACTGTTCACCAATTACTATTGAGACTGAATGTTTGGACCAATTCGAATAGAATTTTATTTATTTATTTATTTATTTTCGAAATAAGGATTAAGCATTAAACAAATATTTTTAGAACATAGCAAATAGAGTCCAAAAATTCTA
The DNA here is from genome assembly GCA_036346405.1 of Phyllostachys edulis. NCBI lineage: Eukaryota > Viridiplantae > Streptophyta > Magnoliopsida > Poales > Poaceae > Phyllostachys > Phyllostachys edulis. The sequence continues at coordinate 28,255,336 of CM070568.1, read as the reverse complement.
AAAAATTCACAAAATTCCTATAATTATTTTGAACTTAATAAAATTATTTCCATCTTAAAGTTGGCGATTAATTTTGCAAATAAATTATTTTGGCTTTAAAATATTTAGGAAAAAGCTTTTAAAATTTCGAAAATTAATTTATTTTTTGTTTTTAAAAATTAAATCCAGGAAAAACTTCAAAGACTTCCATAAATTTTATTTTTGACTTTTAAAACTTTAGAAATTCAAATAAAGCAATTAAACTCTTTCAAATTTTAGAAAGTCCAATAAAATAATAATTTTATAAATTTTAATTTTGTTAAGAACTTTGGGTACATTCTGACTCTTCCTTAGCAAGTGTGACTCTTCTTGTGTTGTCCAAGGGATTTCTAAAGACAAGGGTGTTTCTTCCTCAAATGGTACTACATCTTCAAAAGAGAAGTATCATTGCACCTTTTGTAAGAAAGATGGACACATTATTGAGTTTTGCTTCTACCGTGTCAAACACTGGCATCGAATGTGCCGTCGAGCTTTTAGGGACACACATTTCTCATCTCATAGCATGTGTGAGCCTAGTGCCGACACGAGGGCAAGTTTTGATGTTGGTTCTTCCAGCTTGTCCCAAGGGACTTCTTCTTTGAGCGACAATGGTGCTTTATCTCCTAGTAGACCTTTACACCATTGCTTATTCTGTGAGAAGGATGGACATCTTGTGGATTTCTGTTTTCGGCGTGCAAAACACATGCGTCGAGCTCATGCTTCTAAGTCTCCTAGTGGGCATAGTCTTTCTCATGACATGCACACTAAAGAGCCTAGCATAAGGACTCGCTCTGTTGATGACGTCTTTGACACCTTTTCTAGTGGTGTTGGACAGCATCGTGGACTCGATTTCCGTGGTTTTGGTTTTGGTCCACGAGCTGCCCCGAGGCAGGATTTCCATCGGTTCCCAAGAGGTGAACCTCATTTTATTCATCGAGGTACACACCCACGGCAAGTATGTGTGAGTTCCTTTGGTACTTTTGTTGGTTCTCATTATGGTGCTTTCGAGCAAGGCCATTGAATCCGATCAAAGTGAAAAAGTGATCGTGCTCCTATTCACCCCCCTCTAGTCGCCTTTTCGGTCTAACAATGCTCAAGTACCAAGATATCATCTTATTTGGCGAAAGTACGGAAACTCAAAAAGCACTTCTTCGGTTTCCAGATCCAACATATTCCTAGAAAAGAAAACTTTCTAGCAGACCAGTTGTCACGGATGGCCTCGACCAGTCACCTATCCGCCTAGAGTTTTCTCGAAAACTTGATTCACCCTTGGTGGTCGAGCTTTACGAGGACATAGATGTTCCACTAGAGGTCATACAAATCGATCCTAAGAACATGGATGCTCCACAGTCATACAACACAATCACGATAGAGATTGGCTAACGTCGATCTACAATTATCTTTAGCATGGCATTATTCCCGAAGATGATGTAGAGGCGATCGATAGCTCGAAAAGCCAAATCATACACTCGATCAAAAGTACCTCGTATAAGCGAGGATCTCACGAGTATTGATGAGATGCATATCTCAAATGGATCGTATTAAGTTGCTATCTCACATTCATGGAGGAGTTTGTGGAGCACATCATTCCTCTGAGAAAGCGGGTCGGTAAAGCCTTCGACAAAGATACTACTGGCCAACTACCCTTCATGATGCAAAAGAGCTCATGACGAAGTTCGTATAGTGTCAATTTCATAGTCGACAAGTACATCAACCGGCACAAGCTTTGCAAACCATACCTCTTTCTTGGCCTTTTGCAACCTGGGGACTAGACATTCTGAGACCTTTCCCAAGAGCACCCAGGGGCTTCGACTTCCTTTTCGTCATGATTGACACGTTTACAAAATGGATAGAGGCCGAGCCAGTTGTTAAAACAACAACTAAAGCCGCTAAGAGGTTCCTCATAAAAAACGTGATCACACGATTTGGCATACCCAGTCGTATAATCACAGATAACAGTACCCAATTCTCTAGTAGGAATTTTTAAGAATTCTATGAGGATCTAGATATCGAGATACATTTAAACACATCGTTCTTCCACGAGCAATAGAAGCGATCGGCGGGCCAATGGTATCATAATGCAAGGAGAGAAACGCCGAGTGTTCAACCAGTTAATCAAACGGTTAGGAGCTTAGGTTCAAGAACTTCCTTTTGTGTTATGGGCCGTCAGAACCACGACCGATAGTGTACCGGTGAAACTCTATTTTTTTAGTTTACGATCTTTGAAGCCATGCTTCCTCTAGAACTGAAAATCGGCTCTACTCGAATCGATTGTTTCAATGAGAACAATCGGATAGAATGAAGACTCGATTTACATCAATTTACTTGAAGAACGATTTAAACCAAGCCCTCATATGGTCGACGGTTTACCAACAAACCATGCGAAGGTACCACGATCGTAAGGTGCAACCTCGCAGACCCTAATCAGTAGGTGATCCGGTTCTCAAAATTCAGAACCAGGCTAATCGCAATAAACTTTCTCCCAAATGGGAAGGTCCATACACTGTGGTCGAAATCACCAGACCTAGTTCGGAATGACTAGCTATGTGAGACGGGCATGTTTTGTCAAACTCTTGGAATATTGACCAATTGCGTAAGTTCTTTGTATAAATATTTTCTTTATTTTCTTTTCGATTTTCTAATAAAGATGCATTTCCTTTACTTTCCGACGAATGATATTGTTTGTATGTCTGTTATTCATTGACTGGTTATATACTATGGTTGTCTAATTCGTCAAAGAAGACTAAATTCTCTCTGATATCCTTTTTTAAGGATCTCTATTACTCTATGGCTATGACTTATAAGTCAAATGCCATAAGGGTCCTTGTCGTGACCATTCTGACAATAGTTCTCATGCACGACTGTCGGGACCCCAGGTATGCAACCCTAGGACCCTCTGTATTACGAACTAGTCCCATGATCAGTAGCTAGCTCACACAGTTGCAACATTAGTGTAATCAAATCCACACAACCAAACTAAAGATGAAGCAGACAAATTAATATTATTAACCAAAAGAGACCTTATGGTCAAGTCTTACAACGGTTCGCCACACAGGGCTAAGCAACAAAAGAGAGCTTGCAGCGGAAACACAACTTCTGGTGGAGGTCACCCAATATGCCCACCGGCAATCGAGTGAAGGACGCGACCTAATTCGCAAAGTCTTCAAAGTAATCCTCCTCGTAGAACTCGTTACTTCCAGGTTCTTCTTCAGCGACTGATTAACCAGGGGCGCAAAGCCGTGAGTACTTTGAATGTACTCAGCAAGTCATAGGGAAATGAATGCAAGTAATATTTATGCAGGCATTGACAAGGATAGCTTTATGGCTCACTTTGCAGAAAGCAATATTTGACAGTAAATACAGTAAGTAGATTGCAAAGCACAATTTAAAAGATTAATACGTAAGTAATCAATTTTCTTTAAAGCAATTAGTGAACACCCTGTTCACTACCCAACCATCAACCATCTACAAGATTCGATCAACTCATTCCAACATTTTCAATAAAAGTTCTACCTTGCATTGAAATCACTGTGCATGTCCATAACCGGGGACACGGCTATTCAATAGTTTTACACTCTGCGAGAGGTTATGCAACTTGACCCACAAGACACGAATTTCTCTAGTTTGTTCGGCATATATCTATGCCACCGCCACTACCTTAGGTAAGCGCCTAGAAACGCGTGATAAGGCTTTTACAAAGTTACTGTTTTGACTCGATTGCTTACGCTAAGGTTTCGCCTCCATCGGCCCCTCTTGCGCCATTCCCAACCAAAAGGAATCGAACCAAGACATTGCTAATTAGTCACCAGGTCTATCCCAATCTAGACATGTGGTTGCACGATAATGGCCTGAGATCAATGGTTCAAGGTTAAGTCCTTAGTTGGATGCTCGACGAGAGCGGTTCCACATTTCAAGTGTGCGTTCTGGCACCCACCTCTTTCCACCACCCACTCGTCCGAGCATAAAATCATTTTCATTCAACCCGCCAAATGACCACCCTAGTCATGGCACAACATCTTTATCATAAGTGGCTCCGCCACGGTTCCATAATTTCTTTAATCAAGTTCGAACATTCATGAGAGTAAGTGATCATGCGAGCCTATCGCACAACTAAAGCCTTGGCTAAGCAATCACGGTACCCATGTTGGTATTACATCATGTCCAACTAACAATAACCATCCTAGGGTGTCCAAGGAGTTATGTCATTCAAGGATACATGTCAATTACAAATTAACAAGGAGGTATAATGGCAATTAGGTAATTAACTAAACCCGAAGCCATTTGTTATAAAATTAGCCATGCATGTTTATACTAAACAATATACTTTTATAAAGATGGGATCAACATGATCAATGGTCTATGACTTGCCTTCGTTTAAGAGTAGGGGTGCTTTGTCATTAAATGGTTCTGCGAAATCTTAGAACACAAAAACCTATACGCGTGAACAAAGCTAAATAAATAAAACAACTCCAAATAAAGCTCAAATAAATACTAAATAAATACTAATAGGAAGACAAGGATTTTAGATGAATTTAGAAATTTGAATCACTCGAATCGGAGTTCGAATGAAGAAGTTATGGCCAAAGAAGTTGGAAAATACATAAAATGATGAATTTAGGGAATTTCCTGATTTTCGAATTATTTTCCTAAAGGAAAATCAGAAAAATCCTACTCGGTCTTGATCGGGCAGCCACGTCAACAAAGGGGGTGGCGTGGCGCCGACGGGCGCCACGGTGGCGAGCCACGTGGCTTGCCACGCCGGACCCGGGCGGCGCTCTCGGACCGAGGGTCCCGTGAACGGCGGCGAGCCGGGCCGGCGGCGAACGGCGGCCAGCCGGCAGCGGCGAGGGTACCAATGAAGAGGAGGTCGCGGCGAAGATGATGCTCACGCGGCGAGATGCGGCGGCTCGGAGGTCGGCGACGGCGAGAAGAGCGGCGAGGCGGCGCAGACGGCGACGGCGAGGTTCCGGGCGCTCGGATGGGGAGGCGCGACGCATGATCGCCTCGGCCTCAGCGGCCGGAGGTGGTGACGACGGCGGCGGAGGGCGCTTGACGGCGGCGGCGGGTGCGGCGGAACTCCACGGCGGCGACAGGTCTGAAAGCTCAAATCCGTGAGGCCGGAGGAGAGGAGAGAGAGAGGAGGGAACGAGGAGGAGCTGGGGCGGTCCTGGCGCTTAAATAGGCGGAGGGGGGTCCGAGGGGGAGGCGCGAGCTCTCCGCGGCGGCCTTTAATGGCCTTGGCAAGCTTGGCCGTGGAACGCGGAGGAGGGGGAAAGGGGGCACGAGGTGCTGGCGGAGGCGGAAGGGTGGCGCACGAACCGGGGACACGGGAGGGCTAGGGCGGCGAGGGAGGCAGCTGGCGAGGCGGGTCTCATGGGCGAGGCCGAGGGCGCGGAGGAGGCGGAGGTAGGGGATGACCAGGCGGGGTGAGGCCGACAGCGGGCCCCAGTGGCGTGAGAGAGGGAGAGAAGGGTGGCCAGGAGGAGATCCGTCCGATCCGTCGGACGGTGGAGAGGGAGGAGGGCGCTGCAGTGTGGGCGGGCGCAAGAAAGAATGGGCCGAGGAAATCGGCCCAAACTGAGGAGGGATTTTCCTAAGCCTTTTTCTTTTTAGAAAATAGCAGAAAAGCAAAAGCATTTTTAGAAAATAGCTTAAGCTGTCCAAAAATTCTAGGAAAATTCACAAAAATCCCTTGAATTATTTAGGACTTAGTAAAAATAGTTTCAGCCTCACTATTGCTTTTAATTTTTGGCAATTAATTATTTTTAACATAAGGCCAAAGGAAAAAACCAAATTAAAATCCAACTAAACTCACTAAACCAACTTTAATTAATTGAAGTTTTAGTTAATTCAAATTAAACCACTTTTGAAATTCTAAATTACAATTTAAGCTGGGGCAATTTAATAAACCCAAATGGTTCCTTTTAAAAGTTTTCAAAATTTTCAAAAAGGCCAGAAAATAGGGATGTTACAACGACCAACACTTTTTTCTTAAAGAAATATTCGAGTAACAAGATCATCACACAAACAACTACATATAGTACTTTACATGCTTAAGATTTCGGAGACTACATTTCTTACCTTCAACATTCTGTTCTACTCTTATTTTGGCTACTAGTCGGGACACGGAAAGCCTCCTAGTCGAAGTCTCTCCTTCTCTGCACGTGGTCTTGCCCACTGGAAGGAGATTCCTAGCGAGGGTCCATTTCTTATGATCGTCACTACCGGTTGGAACTTGAGCAAGAGCACATTTCGTGAAGTGTTTCTCTTAGTCTCTAGTTCTTAGGAACCCTTACGACCAGTTTTGGATAAAATATATAAACAAGTTCACTTGTCGTTTTTGCATAGATTTTTACACGATTCCTTATCATCAATACAAGTCTTATACATCTTCCAACCACACAAGGTACTACACAGTATTTCGATTATGGAAAAGATCTAAAACTAGTCGAAGTCATACGCTGGTTCCGACCACATTGATTTGCTAGTAGTACTTAGATAATTTTTATAACATAATCAGCATATACTTTGTATTGTGGTCATAGCTATTACCTATTTTCTCGGTTTACTGCTTCTTTAGTAAAGTTCTTCTACTAATACAAGCAGTCAGGGGCTAGGAAACATATGAGTGCTCAGCGAATTTAAGAAGACAAAACAAAGATTCATTGATGATAAAAGGTAAGTTTTATTTACAACAGTCTAAATATTACAATCATTTACTTCTTAGAGCCACCAAATTGGTCGCTGCGCGTTGGAGACCCAACCTCGATTTTCTCTACAACCTTATATCCGAGAGGTGCCATTTCCTCAAAAACTTTGGTTGCTTCCTCTCCCAAGCAGTTGAAGTCTTCATTAACACCTTGGAGATTTATGGAGGGGTCAGAGACTTTCATCTTTGCCAAAGCAAAACTGACTCTATTTTTTACAGCTTCAAACAAAGTCTGCGCATGGTTTTCCCGAGTTATCTTGAGGACACTCCAGAGGTCTTCGAGTTGTTGGCTAAGGTAGTTGATGTAACATCCCAAAGTGCTGTTACCAAAATAAAAATAAATAAAGTTACTATTTTACTGGATTTTTTGAAATTTGAAAGAGTTTGATTTCTTTTCTTGAATTTCTGAAGTTTTAAAAGTCAAAAATAAAAATTTATTGATGTTTTCAAGTTTTATTTGATTTAAGATGAAAAATAAAATTTTAATTAAGTTTTGGAATTTTAAAAGCTTTTCCTAATTATTTTAAAGCCAAAATAACTTATTTGCAAAATCTATTACCAATTTTAAGTTGGAATTATTTTATTTAAGTCCACAATAACTCTAGGAATTTATGTGAATTTGTCTAGAATTTGTTGGATTTTATTTGCTATTTTCTAAAGCCTTTTTGAATTACTAGAATTATTCTAATTGAAAAATCATTTAAAACTCTGAGAATAGTTCTTGGGCCGAATTGGCTCGGCCCAAAGTACCGCACACCCACGAGGCCCACGCAGCCGACTCAACCCATGCGATCTTGATCGTTGGATCAAGATCCGACGGTCCCGCTCCCTCCCTATCTCACCCGCCCGCACCCATTTACGGCCGTTAGATCGAAATCCGATGGCTAGCCGCTTCCCTCTCTCACCGCCACCGCCATGTGGACCCGCCATCTTCATCTCCCCCTCGCCTTCTTCTTCGCTCGCACGCAGCCGACGCCTTGCGCCATTAGCGCATGCGGGGAGCTCAATTACCGCCGTGTTTTCCTCCTTCCCCCTACACGGTTCCGTGCGCATTGAATTCCTCAATATCCGCCTCTTCCATTCCCGGCCTCATCTCTCCTTTCTTACATGTTTTGGCTAGATCGCGCCATCATCGCCGGAGGACCCACACTGCCGATCTCCTCGCCCGGTACCCCTCGGCCCCTATAAAAGAGAGCACGAGGTAGCCCTTTCATCCCTCATTCCATCCCCACCACCCACTCCTCCTCTCCCCGCTTATCTTTGCCGGATTACCCACTCCTCCTCTCCCCGCTTATCTTTGCCGGATTTCGCCATTGAAGTTTTTCCGGCCGAGCGCCTTTCTTCGACATCTCCGACGCCGACAACACCGCCCCACCTCCGCCTTCACCACCAACCGCATCGCCACGTCGACGCCGACCCGGTGCGCACTTTGCCGCGACCGGAGGCTCGCCCAATCACCGCGACCACCATTGACCCGCACCACGCCGCCGCCAAATCCCTCGCCGTAAGCGATTTCCTTGAGCGCTAACTCCACCGAGGTGAGCCCTAGCTTCCCCGTCGTCCCCTCTCAGCAATGAGCCCATCGCCGGACCTCTCCATGGCGCCACGCGCCGGCGAGCTCGGTCCCGATGCCGGCGCCGCCTGTGTCGACGTGGCCTCGCCACCTCATTGCCATGCAATCGCCACATCGTCATCTTTGCACACGTGGCAATGACATGGATGCCCAGTCACATGCCAAGTGGCTTTTCTTTTCCCTTACAAAAAGAATTCGGCCAAAAAATCCATTTTCTGAGGGCTGACGTCATAAACCGGATTTTCCTTTAGGAAAATAAATCGGTAAATTCTTTTAAATCCAAATTAGGGTTTAAAACTTCCCGGAGTTTGTTCTCCTTCATATGAACTCCGATTTCGTCGATTCAAATTTCTAAATTCATATAAATTCAAGATCTAGCTAACTAAATCAAAATTATTTAATTTGGAGTTCATTTGAATTTTGTTTGAATTTGGCATATTTTGCGTATAGATTTTGACGACTTCGAAGAGTCAGATTTCGACGCCGTTTGAGTGCAACTAATCAAGAAAGGCAAGTTACATCTTTTACCATATTTGCACCCATTATTTCAAATTATTTAAATTCTTTTTAAATTATTAATGCATGCTATTTATATTCAAGTAATTTAAATTCCCGTTTTAAGCTTTATAGTTATTCCCAATTCCCTTGTATGACCGATAATTGTCAAGAGAGGTGGTATAGAGAATATTTTCGAATGCGATATATATTATGGAGTTAGAATTTGATGGTTGGATAATAAAAGTAGATTGTGGGTAGATGTTTAATGATAAAGAAAGAATGTTGATGGATATTGGATTAATGAATGTTGAACTACCGAAATAGGTAGTTATTGATATTAGACTATTGACGAATATGAATGATAGAACTACACAATTGTTGGATATTGGGTTATAGAATTTGATTATTGTTGAGATTGAATTTTAGATACATATATTATTATTGGGCATCGGATTATCGGAGATGGAATTATAGGATTACATAATTGATGAACATGGGATTGTAGATATAAATTATGGATGGATATTAAATTATAGAATCACATGATTATTAGATATTGGATTATATGAATACATGATGATAGGATTAGCAACTCATGATGTTAAACTTTGGTGGATTAGTTGAATCAAGCGGATCTATAAAACTCTGTGGGATTAGTGGGAAGAATTGGTTATATTGGATTATCGGATTATATTAATGTTGGATTGTAGGAGTAGATGGTTGTTGCATATTGAACTATAGGACTAAAATGATTATTGGACTATAGCCTTACATGACTGTTGTATAATAGAGATATATTATTATCAAATGTTAGATTGTAGAAGTAGAATACTGTTGGAGAATGGATGGACAATGTCGGATTATAGAGATAGATGATTTATGGATGTTGGATTACTGGAAGTTGGATTATAGGAATACAATATTGCAGGTTGACCTACTGACCTTGAAATTGACAATTCTTGAACATTAATCCATCATACCTTGTCGCCCTAGATAAAAGTATTATTAATACAATAGTGTTAACAAGATGCTTTTGATTGAAAAACTTTATGCTTAGTCAAAGTTTAGACCAAAAATGTTTGATTTGGGGAATTTCAGCCAAAAATCAAATGTTGTTTAAATTATATCCATAGCATTGGTGTGTTATGGAAGTTTATAAATAACTTTGCAAAAATGAAATAAAATGATGGTTTGGACTTGGGTGAAATGGATGTTTGGATGGTGCATATTTATGCACGGGCTCAATCTAGTTAGAGTTGAGGCCCAGGGGTTGTTTTGGAAGTCGCCCAAGTCAATTAAGGACCGGCCTCTGAGCGTTCCTTTGCTAAGCCACATCGTACTACCACATGTCTTGGGAATGGGGAGGGGACCTGGCTGACTAATTTGCAATGTTCCACCGTGGTTGTTCCCACTGGCGCAAGAGGGACTCTCTGAACCCGACGGATTTCTATCCAAAGGAGGATGGGAAACCTTAGCGAGGGGGAACTGCGGTGGAATGGCGCTTTGTAAAGGCCTTGTCACGTGCTCTAGACTGCTTACCTAAGGTAGTGAGCAGTGGTATCGACGGATGCCAAAAAAACTAGAGAAGTCGTGTCTTATGGGTAAAGTTGTACAACCTCTACAGAGTGTAAAACTATTTGAATAACCATGTCCACGGTCATGGACATGCTAGCAAAGCCACTCAAAGTTATACTTTGATTTTGTTTTGAAAATACTTTATTAAATGGTTTATGCAAATGGAAAATTGGGTGGGAAGCCATGTGATAGCAGGGTATCCTTCAAAATTCTTGTGTGAATGTTATCTAACTATAAAACTTGAGAATTTATAAAATGAATTTTAGTTATAGAATAACTGCTTTGGAACTCAGTACAAATATTTAAAGAAAATGTTGTTTTATGCAAATTCAACCAATAAGCCTTCCTTTGTTATATCCTTACATGCATTATAATCTGTTATTGGGTGTAACTTGCGAGCATGTAAGTTGTGCTCATCCTTGCTCCATGCAAATAAATTTCAAAGAAGGACATTACTACCGGTGTGGATCTCGACGACTAGGCCACTACCCCAGTTGATTGCCTGTGGCAGATCAGCTAGACTCCACTACTTCTTCGTCTTCCGCTATGTTCTTTAATGTTGGCTTGTAAGCCTCTTTTGTAATAAACTATGTTGATTATTAATATAATTGTGTGATTTATGGATGTTACTATATCTGTTTATTATGTGAACTAACTACTGATCATATGACTAGTTCAGAAATGCACAGAGGATTTGGGGTGTTAATCCCGGGTCCAATAGTTGATCTTCTCCATGGGATCTCCTAAGTTGGGAAGTTGCGTTCTCGATCCCATATCGAAGAGCATTTTGTTGAAAGTTTTGACCTTCTCTTCAAGATTTTGCCCAAAAGCTACCTCCTTACCACGCTCGAACTCAAGAGCTTTTTCTGTTCTCTTCAATACTTGAGTTTGCTCTGTACGAGTAAACCAAAGAATAAGTACATACAACTAGAAAAAGGAAGCACACTAGTCGAGTTTACGACCGGTTACCTTCACTCTTCTTCTCAATAGTCTCAAGTACTTCCTTGTGCCTGGTCGTCAGGTATTCAATCGATCAGTCCTTATTTTGGCATTCTTCTTTAAGCTTGGCAATTATGGCTTTCTTAGCCATAACTTCTTTAAGTTTCTCCGAATCCATCAAACACGATAAAGAGATAAATTGGTTAACAGAAAAAGAGTCAAATTGTAAAGAAGGAGAGAAGAAGACACTAAAAGGGTACTTACTTTCTAATTCAGAGTTCTTTTTCTCCAAGAGCTTTATTCACTGGGTTAGTCCTCTGACCACAGCAAAATTCTCCACCAAATGCTACAAAAATAGCAAACTCCTTTAAGTATTTTTTGAGGAAAGGCTATTAAAAGTAGTCGTGGAAGATTACCCGATTGCCATATTGTTATATTCGACAAAAAGCAGAGTCAAGACTCGTCTTTGCTTGACAATCAAATTCTTCCCCAAGTTTTATTAAGATCTTCATCTTTGAAGATTCGGAAGCGATGAGGAAAAGTGACTCAAGAGATGAATTCCCAATAGGGTCGAACCTCTTGAGATTCCCAGAACCACCACCTCTGCAGGTGGAGTTGGAGCCACCACGGGTTCCTAAGTAGATGATGGCGCTGCCACCTGCTCGGGGGCTGGCTCGACCTCTTTCTCCTCAGGAGCTTTATCCTGAGGGGTGCTCTGGTCGAAATCGAGTGGAATACCAGAGGATCTACAAAGAAAGAAGAAAAGAAACTCAAGACTCTAAAACACCAGAGGTAAGTACTTACATAAGTCCTTCTTTTCATGTATACGTACCTAGTCATTTTCTTGGTCTTTAGTTTGAAGTGCGCTGAAGCAAAATCCATCACGCTCGCTTTCCTTTTCTTCTGTTGAACCAACTTCACCGGTCCTGAACCGGTAGGGCTGGTTAGACCCTTCACGTCCTCCAACTAGAGGTCAAAAGAAATAGTCTTGACTAGTTGATCGAGAACAAGATCCCTAACCATCAGGTCGGAGGGTGTGGATTCATCAACCTCAAAAACAAGCATTTCTTGAGTAATCGGCGTGTCCTAGCGACCACATTGGAGTCTCAAGAATCGCCTAATTAACAATTAAAGTTAGTTAGGTAATGAAAATCCTTCCTCTAGAATATACATTTCTATTCGATTACCTACCTCTATAAGACCACCATCTCGGGTGGTCGTAGGAGTGATCGGAGCGTCAATCGGCTCACAACTTTCAGTGGCCTCATTGATCCTCAATCCGACCGACTACACATCAAAGAGGATTTATGGCAAACCCATCAGAAAATATACAAATGATGAAAGGTGGTTGATATTTTTACCTTCAGTCTATCAGCACTCTCGTTTGCGGAAACAACCGCTAAAATCTAGGGGAAATCAACCTTGTCGCCAGGCTCTCCAGCGCATATTATTTTGATCCAGCTTCTAATCTCATCAGGAGAAAGATCTGTAAGAATAAACGAGAGACTTTAGGATCACAAAAGTAATCAACCAAGATAAGCAAACTAGTCGAAATCTTTAAGGACTTACCCTCCTTGGAATCTTTGGTTGCGTCATCACGACCAATGTACCAGAGCATCGAATATGCTCGGGCCTTCAGGGGGCTAATCTGATGCATGGAAAAATTCCTTACTACGTGCCAGAAAGTTAAACCCGTGACACTAAACTGTTGGATGGCTTCAACCTATCTCCCCACCTTTCCCTCCTTCTTCACGGAGGAGCACCACTCTAGATTCTCGACCGCTTTCTTACCAGTATAGTAAAGGCTATCTTTTTGAGTGACTATCATGTAGAACTAGCTTTTCTTTTATGACGACCACGAAGACTTTAAGTACATATGAATGTACTCATCAGCCTTTCTGTCGTGGAGGCACAACGTACACTCTACATGCGTCCCAGTCGATTTCCCTGACTTCGCCATCCTGTAGTAGTACTTGAAGAGATCCAGATCTGCGGCAATCCCCAAGTACGCTTCACAGAGATAGACGAAGATGCTGAGATTGACGATGGCATTAGGGGCAAGGTTCACCAATTCAACTCTATAGTGCTCCAAGATCTTGGGGAGGAAGGAGTGAACTCGCAACCTGAATCTGCATTCAATATATGCGAGGAAAACAGGAATTTCCCCATCTTCGTTGCTCGGAGAATGCTCTCCGGCCGCTGATCTCCAAGAAATCAAATCCTTGTCAGGAACCAACCAGACCTTCTCCAAACTCTTAGGTTTCTTCTCGCCCAAATCAGAAACCGACTAGTTGGTGATAAGATCCAACATAGTTGAGTTTTGGATGAAGAAAGAAAGGAGGTCAAGAAAGTTGTAGACAAAAGGAGGTCGGAGGTAATTTTTCTCTCAGAGATGAAAAGGAAAGCAAGATGCGTAAAAACCCTAAAGCCTGCTATTTGAAGGGGTTTTATAGCCGCAATTCTTTAACTGCATCGGGGAGTTACCTAAAGTCCAACGGACACAAACCAATGTTTAACAGATAGAAAAACTCTCCGAGTCCCAAGGCAGTTTCTCAACTTTAAAGTGAATACAGACCATCTCGTATATCACGGGATTAAGTAAGGGTCTACCTTATACGATTTCATCGGGAGAAATTGTTCACATGACCAATTCACATAAAGTTCGGGGGCTAGCTGACGATGATTAAAATCTCTATGTATTACTTTAATACATAATAAAATACCAATAAAAGACCATATATGGTCGTAACCCCTAAGGCTAACAACCCGTATGGTCTTAAGGATTCCAAAGGTTACATAATAAGTATTCTGGTCGGATGAGGTCCTATACCCAGTCCCCGACCAGATGACTGCTCGTAGAAACAATGAACTAGCATCTGGATCTAACTCCAAATATATTCCTTACCGTGTGACGCATGGAACACATGTTATATTTCCTCCAAACCACGTGACGTTTTATGGTCCTAAGACACTGACAACAACCACCATACGGTTGAGTATCTCACAGACACTCAACCACCAAATGGTTGGTACTTTATTAACTATTGCCTCGCTCCAACCAGTCGCGGCATTTCCAACAGGTGCCTCTTCAAGGAGCAACTGCCACCTCTTCGACGATTATTAAAGATGGAACGCGGATCAGAAGGCCTGAGATTGAAGCACGGCAATCAGGCCTTAGATTCATGTTTCAAGTCTGATTCTGCAATATAGCAAGCATTACGCTCAGTGTAATTAGGATTAGTCCACTGCCTCGTCGAGGGCACCCCTTATAATAGCCAGTTCATAACAATAAAGAGGAGTCACATTCTCTCCTAAGAACTCTTTGATATTTTCCTCTATTTATTTTATAAGATCGGTGACTCGATCGTCAACAGCGGGGCTGGTCGAAACCTGGTCAAAGGGTCTGGTTGAAATCGAGAGGATGGTCAAAACCGAGAGGTGGTCGATACCGAGAGGTGGTTGATACCGACAAGTGCTCGATACCGAGAGGTGGAGCGGGTCGACGCGTGGGGAAACGAACGGGCCGATGGGAATTCGAAACAAATAGAGAAAAGGGAATTTCAAATACCAGAGAACTACAATAAACTCAAAGTAAACCAAATTTTGAATTAGTTGAAGTTTGATTAATCCATATTAAGTTGTTTTGGTTTCGATATTCCAAGTTAAGGTTTAGCAACTTCAACAAAAACCAAATGGTTATCTTTTTATTTTTGAAAATTTTCAAAAAGCCCTGAAAATTGGGATATTACAGCACACAACTCCACCATATCACAATTCCATCCACTTCCCTCAGTCTAAATCTTTTCTCACCTGTTGGTTAAGTGCAACACATGCCATCAATGAGTAACAACATATTGCACATAGCTTTCCACAAAGTATTCTATATTCATTTAGTCAAGTTTAATTTTGCAACTCAAAATGATATCAATAACTGCTATGTGGCTAAGGCACTATTCAGATCTAACCAACCCATGTTGGTGCTATAATGATACTAACTAATAATTAACCAAACTAGGGTGACAAAAGATCATGGTAATACAATGAACAAGGTGAATATAAATAAATAGGTGTATAGCTAAACCCAAAATATTTAAAGAAATAAATACTTGAAATAACATGCAATAGTTTGAAGTCAAAGTAGTTTTGGAAAAATTGGGTTTGAAACAAGTCTTGGTACTGGACTTGAGCTTGATCAACTCCTCCTTCCTCGAAAGCTCTCAAGTAACAATGTCATCTTGGCAAATGAAAGTGAAAATTCACATAAATACAAAAAAAGAGCAACAAATAAACTCCAAAAACTAAATAAGAATTACAGAAAGGTAGGGCTTGAATTTAGACAAATTTAGAAACTTGAATGGGCTCAATCGAGTTCAGATGAGGAAAAAGGGCTCTCGGAAGATTTAAATCTAAGAAAGAGAGAAAGAAAATACTATTTTGAATTTTCCCAATTTTATTTCTAAAGTAAATTCTGAAATATTGCATCAGCATGATGTCAACAATGAATTTTAGAATTAAAAGAAAATGCGAAAAATAGGGAAAGGGGTCGACAGTGGGACCTACGGTTTATGGACCGGGTCCATTGGTTTGATATCTCGGTCTATGGCTCACAGGTGCATGGAACAGTGAACCTAATATGTGGGGTCGACATGTCAGTGGGTGGGTCTACCGTGGACCAAGTTCATGTAGACTAACTCTGATGCATTTGCGAGTGAGGGCTGACGTAACACTGACGTGGCATACATGCGTGCACAAGTTTGATGTGGCACAGACATGGCAGGCACGTGGCTGACACCAGGCCTCCACGTCAGCATGACAGCGGCGAGGCTCGGGGTCTGATGGTCACTGGCGTTCTGGGCTACACCGGAGCAAGCAGAGGTGTGCCTCGGGTAGTTGTTGCGACGGTGAACCCAATGGGGTACACACAATGGTCAGAAATGGATGTTGGTGGACGACGACGAAGTCTAAGCGGCAGCTAGGGCTCGAGCTCGACGGCGAAGGCAAGGGCGGATCCGAGATGTGATCGTCGAGGCAATCCCGGTGGTGATGACCAATGACGATGGGGCTCACCGGAACAGCGGCGACAAAGACGGAGTCGTTCGGCCAGAGACGAGGAAGAAGACAGCGGCAACATCGCTAGGCAGCAACGGTGCTAGGCGGTGACTCAGGCGAAGGTAGCTAGGGAAAAAGGTGAGGTGCGGCTCAGGGTGCAGAAAACGAAGATCCTCGGGGCTTTAAATTGCCCCGGAGGCGGAGTCCAAAGCGGCTACGACGGCTGCACAACGAAGGAGAGAGAGAGAGTCTATGTTTGGGATGATGAACAAGACCAAGTGGGAGCCACATGTCACGAGAGTGGCTAGAGTGAGTTTATGTCGCTGCGCCACGTGTGCAACTAACACATGGGGCCAAGCGCGTGGGGGCGGGAGAGAGAAAGGAAATCGGCTCAAGGATTTTCTTGAGATTTAAATAGGTTTTCTATTTTAGAAAGACCGAAACTCCAAATGGCAAATTAAAATGGCAAATGAACTCGAAAAATTCCAGAAAAATCTCAAAAATATTTCTAAGCATAAAGAACTCAAATAAAATAGTTTTAAGATTAATTGATGTTTAGATTAGTCATATTAAATTGTTTGACATTTGAAAGTCCCATTTAAGCTTTATTAAATTCAAATAAAATTAGTGAACTTTTTCAAGGGACTAAACTACTCGTAAAGGTTTTGAAACTCGAAAATTGGGATGTTATAATGTTCAAATCGATCTATCTATCGCTTGAAAACTGTTCAATGTGAGTACTTTGTTGGGCACTAGAATGTTAGCTGCATATTCTCCTCAGATAAGTGACAAGTGAATAACTAACTACTACATGCAGCATCGATATCTTTTGGGAATTGATTGTACTCATACGTCCAACTAGAGAAAAACAATTGGACGTACACTGTCCACTGTGCCACATCGCCTCCAACCACTCATTCCTCCCCCAGTTATATTCTCTCTCCACTCCTCATCTGACCCATTCAGATGAAATGGTGAGCTCCACATTTCTCACCCACCTCTCTCCCATCTCTTTTCCACCTCCCACATCGGAGAAGAAGCCAGAACCCACCGCGTTGCCTCGCCTCCGCGCCCTGGCTTCCATCGCCACCACACCCTAGCCTCCTTCGCTGTCAGCACTCGATCGCACCTACCACCCCGCCTGCCACTTCCGCCAAGCCCCCACCACCTCCATCGCGCTCCACCGTCCTGCCTCCTGCCAAGACTGCCGCCTCCACGCCAAGACGTCCTCCCTACGTCTGGGCCTCCGCTCCTCGACCGCTCTGCCGCTTCAAGACCTAAGGCCAAGCACGTCGGCGACGTCGTTAAGGGCAACGCCGGTGAATTGGGTGTTTGTTGTTGTTATATGGTTTTCTTGTTGCAATAGGTGATTTGAGATGTTAGGGACTTTATTTTTTAGTGTTGTAGTAACAAATTATTGAAATAAGTTTTTCAGAATTTTTTTAATGTTGCAATCATTCTGCTAGTTGTTGCACAAATGAAATCAAAATGTTTCATAAGTTAGCCTCAAATGTTGGGCCTGCTGAGACGTCTGATACTTGAATTTTTTTGCAGGGGTTCTAATAATTTATTGCAAGTGTGCCCCCAAAATGTTGCATATGTGTTTTTAAAATATTGTAGAGGTTATAGCATCATCGATTAATGTTTTTCCAAACTTTTGTGCTATTTTTTAGGTATATCTATGTATGCTAACGACATCTCTAATTTTTAAGTGAATTTGTCAATAATATGGATCTCCTCCCTATTTTTCGAGATCCAAGTACTTTGTTGCATATGTTGAAAACAAATGTTGCACGTGTGTCGAACATGTTGCGTGAGAAAAGTCGAGAGCGTATGATGAAAACCTTCCTATCGTACGTTTGAGCGCAAGTTACATCCATATCTTTTTTTTTTCTCTAACTACCCGATAAAAAGCAGTAACATGACTGGGCTATATATATAAGTTAGCTTGACGCACACGTGCACGCACTACAACATGAGCACCCCTTTAGCAATGCATATATGCGTGGTAGAAGTCCAAATAAATGTTGTTAGGGTCTATAGCAATGCATTTAGTATCGTTGCCATTGAGGCCGTTATAAGTCTCAGTGACAACACATATACAAGTGCCGGTAACATGTACATAAAAGTGTTGTAAGGTTGCAACGCATATTTTGATATAGTGGCAACATATATATATATATATATATATATATATATATATATATATATATATATAGGAAAATGGTATGGTACTCCTGGGAGTATGTACTCCCACCTCTCATATATCACTTAAACTGTACGATGATACCTCTTTATCTATTTGAGCATACTCCAATAATGATTATAAGATACCCCAAAGTGAGTTCCACAAAAAAGTCCATTAAATTCCACTTTTTATAGTAAAATTTGTGTATATACTTCTTTTATATATGAAAAAGGGTATATAGCAAAAAACAAAGGGCTCCAATGAAATTTTTTCAATCAAGTC
The DNA here is from genome assembly GCA_036346405.1 of Phyllostachys edulis. Lineage (NCBI taxonomy): Eukaryota > Viridiplantae > Streptophyta > Magnoliopsida > Poales > Poaceae > Phyllostachys > Phyllostachys edulis. The sequence goes on along the minus strand of CM070568.1, from coordinate 28,236,505 downwards.
GCATTGGAGTATCTTATAATTGGTATTTAAGTATACTGAAAATGATAAAGAAGTATAATATGTGCGTTTAAGTGGTATATTAGAAGTGGGAGTACATACTCCTAGGAGTACGAAATGGGAGTCCTATATATATATATATATATATATATATATATATATATATATATTTCGTTTACAGTACTCTTGGGAGTATGTACTCCCACTTCCAATCTACCACTTAAACTCATATATTATACTTCTTTATCACTTTCAGTATACTTAAATACCACTTATAAGATACTTCAATACGACTTGATTGAAAAATTTTCATTGAAGCCCTTTGTTTTTTGCTATATACCTTTTTTTCATATATAAAAGAAGTACATACACAAATTTTCCTATAAAAAGTGAACTTTGATGAAATTTTTCATGGAACTCATTTTGGAGTATCTTATAATCATTATTGGAGTATGCTCAAATTGATAAAGAGGTATTATCACATGATGTAAGTGGTATATGAGAGGTGAGTACGTGCATCTCAGACTATCATACTATATATATATATATATATATATATATATATATATATCCCACTACTAGAAATCTCCGCTTTTCCCTACAGCTTTAAAACGTTCCCTAGTAGTGGAATTGTAATCCAAAGGAAATTATCTATCCCTAGGGTGAGGTAAAAAAACCTAGGGAACGAAATTATTCCCTACTGTTAACATAAATTTCTAGGGAAAGACTACGGAGAGAGAAATAGACTATGCCATGTCGGCGCCATGGTGGCAACTTTCCTCGCTTCGGATGGACAAACTGAGGGAATGTATTTTTTGTTTTGCCTCTTTTTTTTTTTTTTGTCAGGCTACCTTTTTTTTATGTGCCAATTTTTTTATGCTACTTTTTTATTTTAGGTGCCGCTTTTTTCTACTGCTACTTTTTTTAGGCGCCATTTTGTTTTCTATTCTACGCTACTTTTTTTTTCGTTTCGGCAGGCAGATCTATTTCTGCATTTCGGCGCTTACTTGCCTCTTGCCCTACCCAAACTCCCCTTCTTCGCCCATAGCATTGCCGCCCACCCTCCGCCCCTGGCGGTGCTGCCGCCTCCCCAAGCCCTTGCCCTCCTCCTCCCCGAGCCGCTTGCCCTCCTCTTCGTCCTCCTTGAAGTCACCACAGCCGCCTGCCCCTTCTTCTCCTCCTCCCGAGCCGTCGCCGTCGACCGACGCAACAACTACTCCCGATGCCGCCCCAGTGAGATCCCTCCACCTCGTCCTCCTTATCCGAGCCACCCTCTCCCTCCTAAAAGCTAAACCTAGACGGTCACCGCCACCTCTGCTGCCCCGCCACCACCGGCCGGTCCTTCCACCGCTGTTCTCACTCCCGGTGCTTCACCTCGCCATGGCGCCAGCTGTCGCCATCCTGCTCGGATCATGTCATGGCACCATTGTGCGTGGCATTTCCCATGGTGTTGCCCTCCTCACGCCCACCATGTCATCTGTGTTCCCGTGTGCTCACTCCAAGACCAATGATCCAATCCCACAAGCAAGTCCTTTTGTTGCCTTTCTCTCGCTTTTTGATTTACAAGGCCATTACATTTTGATCTCGTTAATTTTCTTTTGATTTTGCTCCATATGGATGCTACATACAAATGGTGCTTAGGCGTGACTAATATGGATGTGGTTCTACCGAGGTAATTACGGACAATGATTCTATATTTTCTTTTGACGTGTAGCAAGTGTTGTGTTCTAGTCTACAAATTTATTTCAACACTACTGATGCATTCTTGAGGTGTTTAATGTGTGCCTTGCTAGAATGCCTACCAGATGCTTGATGAAATGTCTCAACCATCTAATAAATTAAATTGGTTTTAGAGGGTAAGAATCATGCTCCTTCGCCTTCATAATATTTTTGTTCATAGTCGCCGCTACATTTAACTTGCTTGGGTTTTGAATGTGGGTGTTGACTATGTTGTTAGCTTCAAATGACGCTAACAATGAGTAGCAGGCAAGCAAGGGTGGAGGCATGTGATGTCTTGATGCACCTGTCGGTCCATCATTCAGCTTTTTGGAAAACTAAGGTATTTTTCCTTCTAATTCTATATAATGCTACTTAGCTATTATTTTTCCCCTTGAAGCAAGTTACTTATGTATGTTTATTGCATCTCACAGGAAGTGACATATGAGCCAAGATCAAACAAGTATGCAGTTCCATGTCAGTTCAATCTACAGGTCGTTGTTTTATACTTAGATCAATTTCTGTTGAGCACATTCTTTCTATTGCCCTATGCACTTAGGTCTTATACACCACAATAATTTGATAATGTAATATATGGGTGGTGCATGGGCAGCTTTTTATGAGTGAATACAATTTTGATTGCAATCAGGAAGGTGCTAACACTGGCCAATACAATTTCAAATATATTTTTTTTCCTTCAAAGTTCCTTGAAATCTATGTAACTACCTGTCAATATTACTATTTTTGTTTGCATTCAAAATTCATGTTCAGGAGGTATTTACCATTCTTATCAATTTTGTTTCCACAACCCATTCTAGGTAAAATTCATGCTTTACATCAATGTCTGATCTAAGAATTACATGCTCCCTTTGTATTGAAGGCAATTCACGGCATAGTGATAGTCAGTCTGACTTCGCCATGCTTAATACCACCCTTTAAGGTACTACCCATCATGTTTCTTTATATCCGTGTAAAAGCTTCATTATTTTGTGTAGCTTTTCCATTCTAAATGTTTCATGATTTTGTTTAATTGACTAAGATGTTTTTGATCATATTGCAATTTTGTATGCACAATGCAGGAGGATGCAACAATCGCACCACGGAGAAGGCCTAAGTTTATGCTAACAAGGCCAAAGTAACTGGGCTTAAGACTCCCCACAGATCCGAAAGCAAATCATAGTGAAGATCTCTGAGAGCTAGGGGAGAGACTGATCTTGGCAAAGTTCAAAGCACGGTCATTTAACAAAAATATAAGAATTTGCCTTGCAAAGGCATTTATTTGACTTAACTAATTGCAGACTTCATGGGCCAAAGCCTAACTTAATTACTTGCTTCTGCATTTAGATTGTTGTAGCTCCTTCATTTCCTCCTCTCCATGGAAAGCTCCACAGCTTCCTGAATTCAATGTATGCATTCTATTATCATGACATAATGAAATTATTATTTACTTCTCAAGATCATATTAATTTTTGAATCAGCACAAACCTTAATATGCTAGTTAGCTAACTTACTTTCTATGGGCTATATTATGCACAATAAGCTTCTCTATGATATTTGAACTAGTTTCAGTGTCCCAACACTTGTTTACTTATTTGTCTTTTGATAATGTCCCTTTGATATATTCTGCTTACTGTTATATGCATGCTGTCAAGTTTCAAGTGGTGCATGTTGGTGCATGCTGTCAAGTTTCAAGTGGTGCAGGATTGCCCGAGGAATGTTTGGAGGTTATGTTAACGCATCTGTCAGTACTGATGGGAACTACTCTTCTCCATTTGGATGATGATCTTGCACTATTTTAATGTCACCATAGTCTAATTACATATGGAAGCATATTTTTGTTGCAAGTGGTGCATGTTGCCTTTTTTATGGAATGACTAACATGTAAGGGTTGCATTTTGATGTCTCAAACCTTGTTGGTTATTTGTACTTGATGTGCATGTGTTGTGCACTTGTGGTGCAAGCGTGGGTGTTGTTTTTGGACTTTTGGTAGTGTGACGTTTACACTTGTATATATTGGTGCAAATGTGCCTCAAATAGTACTTGATGGTCAATGAGAAATACAGGATATTGTTATGTTTATCTCTTGCATAAATTTTGTTTTGAGTGATAATGTGAATTTAGCATCTTTGAATATAAATAAGTATTTGAATAATGTATGTATATTTAGAAAAAAACAATAAACTCAAGACCCTAGTGTTCATGCCAAATAGTAGGGGATGAATTTTGAATTAGCAATAGAAAAATAATATTTATATAAAAAAGTTCCCTAGGATATACAAGAAATAACATAGGGAATTTGTTAATTTCTTTCCCTAGGCTAGCAGAAAGGGAAATGTAGGGAAATAAACTTTCCACGTCAGATGACAATGCTACATGGACGAGATTTCCCTACTGTTTAAAATCCTAGGGAACGATTCTTTCCTAGGCTTTTCCAAAAACCGTGAGAACGCTTTTCTTTCCCCGCATTCTTTCCCTAGTAGTCGCTCCCTACGAATGCCACTAGGGAAACCAATTCCCTACAGTTTTGGGCATGTTCCCTAGTATATTACTCACTAGGGAAAATAGGGATTTCTAGTAGTGTGCGTTGGCATTGAACACTAGCAAATCGCTTCCAGGATTGTTTACAACGTATCTAATCATTGCAAAAGGTGTCTTTTTCATGACCAGGCTGGGCTTATCAATTAGAGCCTACATGATTAAACAAAACACACATATCAAAGTATATAACAAATTTTTTAATTGACAACATCAAAAAATTGTTTCATTACAAAGAATTTCCAACTAGCTTCGTACAAGTCTAGACTGGAGGCATGCACAGTTGGTACCATCACGATCTAATAACATAATACGCCCTAAAACATAAATGTAAGTACATTTCTATTCTTTTAGTGGAAAGTCTTCGTTCTCTATGCCCGTGGTTCTATAAAAAAATTCTTCATTCCCCAAAGATTCTCCATTCGCACACAAGTTTACCAGATAGTCCAAACCACCAACTATATCTTCTCAATCTGAAAAGAGAAATAAAGTTCTTTTAGTACATTATTAAAGTAAAATGTAACATTCCAACTCTTCCAAACAACTGGCGGTACATACATGGAGCGACTAGAAATTTCTTTGGTATCCTAGAATGGGTCTATTAATTCAAAGAATTGCTTCCTATATTTGACAACCTGCTATTATAAATTTGTGCACCTTAGACTTTTCGGATGGCTTTCCCATCCCCAATCTACATTCCGAAGACAATAATAACTATCAACATATCCAGATAATCAATCACTAATGGTCTCCAAAATTCTTCCTGTAGCAACTAGCAAGAACACATCCAGGTAGATCTCATAAGTACAATGTTTGATCGATTCTCAACTTTTTCCCCAAGATAGACATACTAGTATAACATAAAAACAAGATGCTTTAGCACAAAATGCAATCAGTAGTACATAATTACTATGATCTCTACCACCAACAAGGTGATGAGATACAAGTGGATTCTTCATCTTCACCATTACACTACTATCGCTTCAACAATTAATGCAATAATTTTTCAAAGCATTCAATTTTCTCAACACATGCATTCAATATGTAGCTCCAACTCCCATGCATCAAAAAGCAAAGAACAAATTGGTATCCTGCAAGAAAATGAAAAGTAAGACACATCCATACCTCAAGTTGGTTTGCTTTTATGTAATCCCAAAGATACTTCAAAGCATCATCTGGAGGCACTGTGCCTTCTATTCCTATGAACATGGCTAGTGCATCGAAATAACCACAAAGGGTCGATTAATCTGGAGGCCTAGGTTGAGGAGCTACATCGGGGCCTTCAATTTTTTACTTCCTAATTTGATCCTCTACAATACCAAGAAAATATACTTGAGAATTTTCACATAACAAATTTTAGCAAATTCAGATAAACATTAGCAAGCAGATGTAGACCAAAAGAAATAGAAGCATGTACTTGGGTCAAGTGGAGTTATGTACTTGGCCAACAATTTATTCATCTTAAACATGTCGTTGGTGTTAGTTCCAAAAACCACATGAAGTTCATCATTGCAGATGATTTTCCTTTTGTCATCGAGGATCTTGAAGATTATTCTCGCTGATATATGCCCATAGCTGCTTCACAATCTGAATGAAGAGTAATGTTAATTTTTCTAGTGTATGAATATAGTTTTGATGGGTGAGCTTTAATTGGTAAGTGCCATCTTGTTGACAGCTCTCAGGAAGCTACACCACTCAAGGCCGAGGCCACTGATTCACCTCCTCTTTTCCTTTCTAAAAGAAAGAACTATATGTACTTCCTTGTTATGCATGGAATTGTTCAAAATATAAAGTATAGACACTAATAGTCGAACTAATGTTTCTGAGGAACTCACACGCAGGTGATGTTTTAACTGTATAACAAACATGTAGAACTTATACTTGCTTGTGTTGATCTCATTCATGGCTCTCTTCACATGTTCATCTGCTCAATATCTACAATCAAAGTTTGCACAATCTCATACCCATAAAGATAGTACTTGGGAGCTTGCTCATCCACAAAGAATACAACTAAATTAACGGTATACCCGAAGGAAAAGAACTATTAAAAGAAAGGTAGTGGTCAATTAACCGATGGGTGAAATGGTTACCATACCAAGCAACAACGACATCCACAAGGTAGTCCTTGAGAAGCAATTATAAGAAGACTTTGAATTATAGCCATGAACCAAGCAAGGAGCTTAATAAACATGTAATACAAGGTCCACCACTTCAATTTCAAATCAAGAATACACGCAGGTGTTATCAATGAGCTTGATAAAGTTCAAGTAATTTTTTGGTAAAACAACAATACCTTTTCGATCCATATCTATTGTATTTTTGAACGAAAACAAGAGTAAAAATCATGTGCGATGAAAATATCGATCGCCACAACCAAAAAGCACTCCATGAGGAACCGCAAAGGATAATATGAAGTTCGGATGGTCAAGCGAATACCTTGCACAATTTGTCAAACCAACAAAAGAGACTTACAGCTTAATCAGAGCACTTCAAGTACATTATTGGGTGGTGGAAGAGTGGCCATTTTAAGCCCTATAAAGGCAAAGCTATACATGACTCTAGAGATGATGAATGACAGTTTTCACAAGCCATAATGCGAGCAAGAGCACAAGCAACATTTTGGCTAAAATGAAAAAGGTTACCTCACGATAGTGATAATTTGGGCTAGAAGCTAGGTGGAATAGAATGTAATGATCCTTAAAACCTGTGAAGCCTAGAGAAGGAATATTCGCCATTTCCAAGGGCATGGATGATATTTTATAGATGAAAAATAAAAAATAGGAGGGATGCACTCACAACTAAAAAGCAAGAACCTGCCAGATTAGGATAGTGTAGAAACGTTTGTTATGATAAATAAAGGATGAAAAGTCCATCGCACATAAAGATAATATCACAATAGTTGTAAGACCCAGCTTTGATAAGCGAGAGTATAAACAAGGAGAAAGTCATAATAGATGCCTCAAGGAAATGAAGAACTATAAATGACCAAGAAGCATATATATTGACCGCCTTCTCTTCTTAGAAGAGAATGATAAAAACGGCACCTAATGTTTATGTATTGTTGGTATTAAAGATGCCAAAATTAAGAGAACATCTGAATAGTCTAGTTTTTCAAAGTTATATAAAGTTATGAACTATTAACTTAACATATGGAAACAACAAACACATGAGAATACATGCATATAAGTGGGTGAAAGTAGTCAAGAAAAGTAGTAGAGTAAAAGAATTGCCTACCAAAACAAAGGAGAAGAAGATGGAAGCAAATATGCCCTCACAAAGATAACCTTTGTCTTGCCCAAGCTCCTAAAAATACAAAGGTACAAATGATCAGTAATGAAGTTATATCAACATAATAGAATAAACTAAAAAGATAAGTAATTCACGTCTCGGAAGGGCCATAAATCCTGTGTCCTAGAGCAATGGTCCAGCCTATGCAAGTAATGAACTCCTCGAGCAACCAAATTTCACGAATATACTAATTATAGGAAAATCATTGTATGAAACTCCAAAATAATTCATTAATCAACCGACAAACATAGCGGGATAAGAAGTTCGAGATAATGAAATGCGAAAAATGACAAGTGAACAAATAGGAAATTTCCATCACACCAAAAAAAAGAAAACATGTGGGATATAAAGGAAGAAATAATATCAAACAATGAGAATTTTGTTCTTTGCTTATGAAAGTAATGACCTCTTAATAGAATGGAAGAATTGTGCTCTTCTAGTAATGAGTGACCTTTTTACAAACTGTCAAGAGTGCTTGCACTACCCCAAAAGCACTTGAGATGGATAGCATTGAATAATGTTATTTTTGTGAAGTTCGATAGTGTTAGATGACATTTGTTGTGCCAAGAAAGGCAGGTTATTGTTTGTATCTTTTGGGAGATAATATGATACTGAAATAGAGAAAGAGGTCTCCTGGATCCTTGCGTGGATGACAGTTAGACTGTTAGAGCATGTTCAAAGGTGTCATTTGATAGGAGTCTGATTGGGATACCAAACACCAAATGAAACTTGATGACACTAAAGTTAAGTTTCAAGAAAGCAATCACAGAGAAGAAAGTAAAGGACACGAAAACATTCACAACATATACAAAGAGAATATTTTTCACGCGGTGTCATGGTGAGGTCGAAATGCGATACCTCGTCGGGAGATCAAAGGAGGTGAGGCGGATGAGGAGTTGTCATGGCGACTTCGTGGACAATGAAGTCGAGAAGCGGTGCTTGAGGATGCCACCAAAGCCAAGGATGGAGGAGACAAAGGTGAGATGCGGTGCGGAGGGGACGGTGTGGGCGCGGATGGGAGGAGGACAGTCTGGGCGAGGGACGAGTGAGGCAGTGAGGGGCAAGGGGTGCATGGTGGCGTGTGTGGCAAAGCGAGGGTGGCACGGCGTGCGTGTGTGGGCGATGGGGGAGGATGCGGCGAGGGGTGAGCGGAGTTTTGAGGGCGGCATGAGGGCGGGCGAGGACGAGAGCGGGTCGGCGGTGGGCGAGGGCGGTGCGGTGGCGACGAGTGGGGAGTGGTGCAGATTTGGAGAAAGGGACGGTCGGCGGATTTTTGGAAGGAAGAAGGGGTATTTGAGAGGAAGATGAAGCGGAATTGCGGAAGAGACTAACCAACTAAGCTAGGAGGAGGTCGAGGATAAGATGAGTTTAGAGGTGAGGAGCCGAGCGCTTTTATTTGGACGGGAGGTGGTGGGCTGAGTTCGCCCCGCAACGCATATGATTTCCGCTATGAGTTATGTGTTGTTGTATGTATGTTTTTCTTGTAGTGACGGTAAATCTGAACCATCCGAGTGATTTGCAAATTAAGCGAGCTATATATTAACTTCCCCAAAAGGATTTCGATAAATCGAACAATATCTAAATCAGAGACCAGTCTTAATCTGAACCGTCCGAGCGATTTGCAAATTAAGCGAGCTAACCGTCCGAGCGATTTGCCAATTAAGCGTGCTACATATTACTTCCCCAAAGGAGGAGGGGACGTATGGAAGGAAGGAATATAGTGCGGATCCCACAAAGCATCTGAGACGTACACTGAGGTGACAAAAACAAAAGTACGTTGCGCAAGCAGCCACTGACCTCCAACCTTTCTGCTAATTACACCCCCAGCAGCAGCAACAACCACAACAACAAGAGGGGGTTTGATGCAAATGCAGTATAAGAGGCTCATCTCATGTCCTCAAATAAACCACAAAAGTGCAATGCATCCATATATCGATGACTTAATCCCTAACTTACAGCTCATGTGTTCCGTCCATCCATCCATGTAATCACAAGCAAACAAAACCACAAGAAAGGCATATAAACACCTGCAGGCAAGGAGGATTGAGCCACACAACACAGTGGCACAAACATGCATGTACACAAGCTGCTATAGCATAGCTAACCATATACTAGTCATCATCACAGGCACACTGCTAGTGCATGGCATGGCATGGCAGGTGATGACCTCAGCATGCAGCCTTCCATAAAGAAATGAAAAAAAAAACCTCCTGTCTTGTTGTACATCCATCCATGTACAGATCAAAGTTGGGCACTGTGCAAATGCCCTTGACATCTTACCTTCTCTCCCCCTCTAGTAGCTAGCACTTGGAGAGAGAGAGCTGTAATGTATGTACATTGGCCTTTCTCTACCTATATGAAAGGCACCCTTCCCCTTTGAACATTCTTCTTCTCTTGCACCTTCTTCTTCTCCTCCTTCTCCTTCTCCTCCCTCTCATGGTATCGGCCGCGGCGCGGCGCAACGCCACAAGAGAGGAGAAGGCATGAGAGGATGGTGACGTTCCTCCGGCCACACCGCCACGCCCATGGGCCGGCCGCCGTTGACGTTCGCCTCCACAGAAGCCAGCAGTTATCGTCGTCGTCGTCGCTCCCTAGCCGCTGCAGCACCTTGAGGCCCATGGCACAGGACCCCTCCCACCCCCACCGGCAAAGCAAGGACACCTCCCCGCCGCAGCAGCAACCCGAGCAGCAGGAGCTAACACAGCAGCCGCCGGCGCCAGCGCCAGCCCCGCCCCCGCCGCAGCAGCAACCCGAGCAGCAGGAGGTAACACAGCAGCCGCTGGCGCCAGCGCCAGCCCCGCCCCCGCCACCGCGAGACGTCCAGGAAACCAGCACTAGCAGCAGCAGTGACACCAGCTCCTGGCTGCAGCTCGGGATCGGCCCGTCCCCGAGCTCACCGTCACCGTCGTCGTCGCGCGGGAAACGGCCAAGAACCGAGTATGAAGCAGGCCCCTCGACGTCCGTACAGCCGGGCACTTCCCCGACGCCGCCGCCGCAGCTACGGCTGTCGCTGTTCCTGGGGACTTCATCGCCGTCCCGTCGGCGGCGGCCGTTGGGACAGTGGTTGCGGCGGCGCCGCCGCCGCCCGCGCACGAGGCCGGCACGTGGTTCGTGCTCCGGGCGGCGCAGAACCAGTGAGTACGCCATGGATGCATGTCTACGTGCCGCGAGCGCGTCGGTTTGGCAATGTGAGTGGTTAGTTCATGTGGTTGCCGTTGATCCATGCAGGAGGGAGCCGCCATTGCCGCAGATACCCAGGAGCTACCTGAGGGTTAGGTTAGCTTCTAAACTCTTTTCTCCAACCAAACATGTGCTTCTGCATCATTAACCTGGATCTTTAATACGAATTAATGGCTTGATTCTTGATTTGAGCTTTGATTATTTTCTTTGGTGTTGGTTTGATGCTTTTGATTATGCCACATTGACTTGCTGTGGTGTTTGTTGTTGATGCATGGCCAGTAGAGACGGGAGGATGACAGTTAGACTAGTGATGAGGTACCTGGTTAACAAGCTGGGTCTTGAGGACGATTCAGAGGTATGGCATGCATATCTCCCTGCTTTTTTTTTATTTTTCACCTTGCTTGTCTTTTTTTTTTCTTTTCCATTTTTTTTGGAATGACCGGAACAGTGCTTGTTTGTTACTGTTTTTCTTAGGATTTTGAATTGGATAACTAGAATTAGCTTTGTTAATTGAGCTGGCCCCAACGTGGTGTCCAGCATGTGGGCTCCCAGGAAAAACGAATAGTTTAAAAAAAAACTTGTTCTTCAAAATACATAAAAAAAGATTAGAAGTTCAACGGTTGTACATATTTCTTTTACGAAATTCCGCAACGTCTGGCCCGGCACATGAGTAGACTATATATGGAGGCGAGCTTGTTAGTAAGTGCCACGGCGAAACAACATAATTAAAGAAAATACAAAAAAATTTGTACAGATCGATATTACCTCTGCGGAATAACTAATTGGTTTTTTTCATATAAATACATAGTGTAAAACATAAATAGCCGCAATTCTCAGCTTATAAAAGCACTAGAGAACAAGTTTGGAGGAAGAGTGGGAAGTGACAGGTAGGAGTGCAGGAATAAGGGCAGGGGAAGCATATATGCATCGCAGTGATCTGATCTAACCTTGGATATCACGTACTAATTCCATGGCAGAGTGGTCGAGTGAGTGTGCCTCCCTGCCTTTACCTTCCAGCGCCAAATTCTGGTAGGTGAAAGGAGCTTTGGAGCTACGGAGAGTAGTTTAGATGTCGGGATTCCCATAGGTCTTTGTTGTTGTGACAATTACAAATGGTGTAGGTGGGGGTGTGCGTCCAAGTGTTACATCATGGCACCCCCCCATGATTAAGGGCTCCTTTCTCTCTACCCTCTCTTTCTCTCACCTCTAATGCATGCTAGCTTTTGTGGCTAGCTGCTTAAGTTGGTTTAATTTATTTGTGTGCTCTCTTTAATTAGTTGTCTCTTGGACATGCATGAACCTTACAATAGAAAATGTCATCACTAAAGACGGATAATTCACTTATACTTCAATAACTACCATATTTGCGTGCAATTTTTACAGGCCCATGGGGTAAAATATTATTCTTGGGTTGGCAAAACCCTAGGGTTTATATATTGTCCATGCATGATGGCAAGTTTTACTTTTCACAAAAATTTCCCCGAAAAAAAGGAAGGAAGGAACCAAGAAGCTAATTACGTATAGCCATGTCCTCCTGTGCTGTCTAGGTAGATCACTGCAAATTTAATTATTGTTTACTGCTCCTATGCTCCTAATATAATGAATAAAACAAAATTCTAAATTTTATTCGGAATAGTACGGCCGGGATCGCGGCACCTATAATTCGCAGAAATTTTTTTGATAGGAAGTGTGCGAGGGGTATTGAGTTTACTTGAAGATATTACTGTCCCAAAAAAGGCCATGTCTCACCTAATTCTATGAAAGTCATGCACCATCCTATAGACCACAATGTATGCTTGTGCTTGTGGCATGCCTGCCTCCCTAACTGGTAAGCTTATAATTAGCTAGCCTCCATGTATGCATACATGTACTTCTCTGTGGGGAAGATCTCATCATAATGGTCTCTGGATCCTTGCTGCATCCCAGCCGGCCTGGTGGACCTGACATCTTGCCTCCAGCAAGCAAATACAAACAGTAGCTGTCTTCCTTTTAGGAAGTTGATAGCATCCTCTGATATTTTTGTTCTGCTAATTGCTAGTTTTGGTGCAAATAAGTTAATATGTATAGGAACTAACCGAATTGCGACTTTGGGAAATTAATAATCCTTTTATGGGATGGCTAATGCAGATACGAATAATTTTTAGGTAATTTTTATTTTTCACTTTTCTATGTACATTGACAACCTTCGATGTCACCTCCCTAGTATAAACGGGAAGTCCATAAAAGCGATATTATTTACTGTTTTAATATAAAAAACTGTTCTTAAAAGGATAATGATCACACTCATACGCACGGGCTGAAGTGAAATATCGGACGGCACTTTGCACGATCACACGAGCACGTAACAACACATCAAGATTCTCCATCCATTGACTCGTCGGAGCTCTGGAGGTGCCAGCTCAAGGCGTTACCTCGTCGAAAGATATCGGCCGCCACCCGCCAGCAAGCGGCAATGACTTGTCGATGAACGTGATCGGCCGAAAGGCGGTTTGCCGATTGCAGATCCCCACTGCTGCTGCGCTCACGATGCACAATACTTCAACAAATCTTGAAGAAAGAACACATGGAAAGATATAAGATAATAAAGAGAAAGGGTAATGCTATGGATCTTGCGTCCGATTAGGGCGCTTTGTATCGAACACTCAATTCAACTCTCTTAGCAAACAAATAGCTCATATGTACATCATATATTTCCTGGACGTGAATCATTCTTTTCAGCAACAGGTCATAATGCAAGCTCACATCCGTAGTAGCGCCTCTTTTTGTCCTCCTCTGCTCTGTTAGAAATCGATAGACACATAACAATGTAGATTAAGAACAAGAAGACATCGATTTTTTTCTCCAGATGCTTTGTTTTGATTTGTGATGTTGCAACCGTTGTTCGGTGATGTTGCAACCATTGTCCGGGATGTTGCAACCGTTGTCCTAGGATGTTGCAACCGTTGTCCGAAGATGTTGGAGCTGTGTCCGGAGATGTTGCATGCATGGTGGTGTACTTCTTTGCGATGTTGCATCTATATAAAAAATGTTGTGGCCCATTGAAAAAATATTGCATCCATAGGAAAAAAATGTTGCATCTATAAAAAAAATGTTGCATATGTTCACGATGATGTTGCAAGATTTCGCCGTTGAAAAAATTGTTACAACCCATTGCAAAAAATGTTATGTGACTATTCTTTGAGATGTTGCACCCCGTATAAAAAATATTGCATTGCAACCGTTGTCCTAAGATGTTGCAACCGTTGTCTGAGAATGTTGCAACCATTGCCTTAGGATGTTGCAACCGTTGTCCGGAGATGTTGCAACCATTGTCCTAGGATGTTGCAACCGTGTTCGGGGGATGTTTCAATCATTGTCCGGTGATGTTGCAACCATTATCCGGGGATGTTGCAATCGTTGTCCTAGGATGTTGCAACCGTTGTCCGGGATGTTGCAACCATTGTCCTAGGAAGTTGCATGCTTAGTGGTTTTGCGATTTTTGTATACTAGAATCTTTTATGGTGCTTACTCATATAAGTTACAAGCTGCGATGTGTACATGTACATGTATGTACAATCCCTCATGTGCACCGACACATATCCTTGTGTCTTGTGCATCATATACATGCACCTTTTAATGATGGAGCAGTTGTACTACATTTGGGCGCCGACACGGAAGACCGTGCGGTGGGAGCTCCCACCCGTACATCCAACTCATAATCCGGTCGTGCGATAACGCCGTGTGTTGCGGGCGTAAGCTCCTTCGATCAAAACATGCGCGCCTAAGGGTGCGTCCGGGTACTAGTGCATTACTTAAATAAGCGACCGTTGGAGTAGAATTCGAATTTATCCCCATCCCTTCTCTGTTGAGTAATTCCGTATAATGATGAAAATGAATGAGTAAAGCGTCAGTCTATGATGAGGTAGCTTGTGTCAATGCCTCAAATACGCTTATACTTTAGTTTCTTAAATAATTATCAAGTCTATGAAGGAGGCATTGACTACATCTCGGACCCGTCGTCCGATCGCTAGCAATACCCTTCTTAAAAATCAACGTTAATGTCGGCGGACATTCCTTTTAAAAAACATATTTATATACCCACCGTAGCGAAAAACCCAGCCCATAAATAACCCACTCTTCAAACATGCATACTTAAATCTTAATTATCATAGTTGATCAAAACCGGTGGGTTTAAAAATCCCAAGCTCAACGTTAATTAGTCGCTGCAAACTAGCTAAGATTGAGATTGTCGGTGCTGCATGGATTGTTGTTGGTGGAAGCAACATTTGCATCAGAGAACACTGTGTGGAGCATCACCTCAACACAACAACAGGAAGCCAATTGCAAAGACAAAGATGTCACATACGGAAACATGGAATTCGGAAGTACTTGCTACATTTCTCAATCTATTAATTGGAGTAGCAAGCTTTTCATTATCTAATTTTTGGGAGAAAATTGAAATAGCACAACTCTCCTGAGATAAATAAACATAAGAATAGTACTCAATCTAGTGAAGAAAAAAAAATATAACAAGAGCACTTAAAACTGATCACGTGTCTGGAGTATGTCATTTGATTTCAATCCAACAATTATTGTAGTGCTTGACGAATCTTTACGGCAAGTGCTTTCTGAGCGATTTCAATCCAAGAGACTTAATGATTCCATAGCCCTACATTGTACTGGCTTTTACCTTTTCTTTGTGTTACACTTTTTCTTGCGAAAGTAGGGCCATATCTATTTCTTGATTCCATCTTTTTATATAAAAATAAAGATGTAGTGCATTCTGACATCCTGAATTCCATGTACTGTTTCAACAATTGGTTTCAATAAAAATAATCCTGAAGGTAGTGTCCGAGCATGGAACTAGGCTCGAGCTCAGCTTGACCCAAGCTCGAGTAGGCTCGAGCTCTGCTCGAATAAGCTCGATGAACAGATAAAACGTGCATCAATTTTTAACAATTAGAAAAACTCGAGTAGGCTTGTGCTCAGAGAAGCTAAGTAACAGTTAACATGTAACAATTTTTAACAAGATAATAGAGCTATTCGAGAGAAGCTTAGTAACAATTACATTTGTGCTCGACTTCGTTAAGACCCGCGAGCTTAGGATTAGGCTCGAGCTCGGTTCATTTGGAGCTCGAAGCGAGCCTAGATCGAGCGAACTCAAACAATTCGCAAGTCTCGAAGTTTTTACAGCCCTACACACAACTTCAAAATGATGGTAATAGGAGTGGATAGGGCAAAAACTTATATTCCTGATTTCCTCCATGAAAGAAATTTCTAAACAACAATCTTTTACCTTTCGGCATCCCGCCCTAGTCGCGGACTGCCCGAACCCTTCGAGTCGTGACCTTTTCTCTCTACCCCTTAATTGATCGGCAGAGCTAGATCTTCCTCACGATGAAAGAAAAATCCCAACAAAATGTACAAGTGATGTGAAAAAGAGGGTCTGACAGTATACTAAAAATTCTTGGCTTTGCAGTCGTTGTCATAAAAAAAATAATCCTATTGTTACTTCTCTTTCATGACTCGACTAATTTACAATAACACACACTGTATTATTTTTCTGCTAAAACTAAACAATTATGTGGGCTTAATTTTAATTTTTTTTAACATTTGTTTCATTTTTCTTACATTCCTACTGCAATAGTAATATCACTTTGTTAAAATAAATTAACAAACAAAAACTTGTAAATGTTAAACATTTGTATAATTAGATGATGTAAATAATACTTGGTTCCGGCAAGAGCTTATAATACTTTATCTTATGCCATTTTCACGGCGGAATAAATTTATTGCTTTACATTTTGCCTAAAAGATCTTATTGTCACCTATTTCTTAAATTGTATTAGAGGATTTCAATTACTAGATGCCCTATGTATACCAAATTTAGGTGCTAGTTTCCATAGCCAATGAAATTTAAAAAATTGTAATCTGCATATGTCCACCCAAAAAAAACTGCACTATCTATTGTGCATAGTGTTTTTTTTTGGCTGCTTACATATCAAAATTATATCATAAAATGCCAAACTAGAACTTTCTGCTAAATTATGGTATTGATCGATTTTTATTTTGTTCAGTCGGTATCTCCAAACACTTTTAATACGCTCTACTGATCTATCTAGAGTGGTAGGTGAGCCATGCATGTATAGACCCTTCGTTTTATTGGTTTTATGTTTGGACATCTTCTAGTAGGTAGCCGGCTCAGCTTTGCCTTCTCTCTCATCTTTTCCCCTCTTTCTTTCTCTCTCTCTCTCTCTGCTTTCTTTCCTGCTTTCTTTTGTTAGAGATTGGCCTTGGCTTTTGATGGATTCGTTGTTACATACATATTGCTTTTGTGTAACGCTGTGATCATCTTGTGAGGCATAAATAATTGTGTGGTCGACTAATCTAACTCTTGATATAAGAGAGACAGCTCCTATGCTTGGAATGAGTACAGTGAAAAAAGAGTTTCATATATGCACCAACCATTCTATATTTCCTAGTCTAAAAGTTCAAGTGTGATTAAAAAAGGTTTGAGTCTTCATCATCGTATTCAACACCATAGAGCACTTATTTATGGTGGGTAAAATTAAACTGCAAGCCCCTCAACCATCTGATATAATTCTATACAGTTGAGCCCCTGAAGATTAATTTTGTTGACTTGAACCCTCGCGCTATATTTCCGCTTACGTTCAGGTTTTTGGCTAAATATTCTATTTGCTGTTTTTAGGATTTTTTAATTTAAGGTGATCTCTCTATTTTTAGGAGAATGGTGACATCTTATTAATTAGGATGGTCATATTATAATGTTCACGGGAGAATTAACTAAATCGTCCAATATATTTTTGCCATAAATAAATTTGTTAAAACATACATATTTTTCCATAACACCAGATATATTGCAAATTTAATTTCATCTGAGCTGTTAAGACAAATCAATCTAAAAAATCCGAGGTATATAAGGCACAGTAAAATACAAAATTAATTTCATTTGAACTGTTAAGATAAACCTATTTTTTAAAAAAAATACTAGGTGTATATATATCGAAGCTCTCGTGTATCGTACTAGTCCCATGATCAATAGCTAGTACATATATCCACAACATTGATAATCACATCTATACACATTTCATACATACAATAGGATTACAAAAGGACTTAACCTTAAACGATATATAATGAATTTACATTTCAAAGGCCGACCGGCCAAATAAAACTTAAGTAACAACAGAGTGCAACAAAAAGCATAGTAAATAAACCAAAATGGTCCAGCGGTGTGCCCCATCCAATCCCACATGCAACCGACAACAAATAAGCTCTAGAAAGACCCGTCGTCGTCTGGAACTTGTTCATCCTCATACTCTGAACAACAATTTAAGTAAGATTGAGTACATTGCATACTCAGTCAGACTTGTAGTGTATCACAAAATTCATATAAATGCAAGGCTAACAAGATATGAGGCTCTATGATACAAGTTGTTTTCAGCATTAAGCAAATTTTATTTGCAATATCAATACGTAGTATTTTGCAACAGAAGTTTAAAGAGCAGTTAAATAGATAAAGAATCAACAAGTAAGTAACTTGATAAATAAGAAATCACAACCCTCCATGGTTGCAATCAATATCTTACTTTCAGCCATAGACATGGCACTCAACTCAAATAATAACAACAAAACCATTCCCTTGTTTTCCAACAAGAACTGTTTTGCAAAATCAAGACTATACCCAATAGACCACACCAAGCACGCCATGACCGCGAGCATGACTATTTAAATATATTTACACTCTGTAGAGGTACACAACTTTACCTCTGACACATGAATTCTCTAGTTTATTTGGCATCTGTAGATACAACCGGTCATTATCCTTTGGTAGCGGTCCTAGAGTCTGCGTCGAAACCTTTATATCGTCTAGTCCTAACCTTGCACTAGCCAGTGAATAAACACCCTCACTTTACACAAGCACACGCCATCAAAGTGAGGCATTAATCTGACAGTTTGCAAGCTTTGTTCCCAAAGACCTTGGTGAAGGGAGCCCTTCAAGCAATCACACATGCTCACTACTACGGACCTACTAACATGTAAGGCTAGTTTTCAATGACTTAATTAGCTAAGGTCGCCCCATATCGGCACATGTAGCTATACATTTAGGCTTTAGATTGGGAGAACTCTAGATCGAGACCGGCTGCTCGGTCCTTAATTGACCAGTGGCGATCTCCCCTATCTACTTGTGAGATACACCTCTCATACTTCTCAGATTATAATATAACTCGCTTGGCATCACAAACTAAGTTTTTTTCATCTTTATTTTAATACAAAATATGAGAGGTAAACCCTCTAGACCATTATTTCAAAATCTCCCAAATTCATATTCAACATTTCATTTATTTTTCAAATTTTAGTAAATCTAGAGCCCTACTAAGCATTTGTGCGATATTAGCACTCGAAATACCCAAATCGGCGTCATCAATTGCCTAAACCATAATATATTGGCTACAACAGAGGGATACCAATATTTCAAGGAGGATCATGCATTGAATAGGAATGTAACTACCGTTATCCCCAAATATAAAAATTTTAAGCAAACATACACGCATGCATAGTAGATTTTTGCAAAAAGAAGTATCATAATTAAAATAGTACGATCAATATGGTAAAAGGAGGTTCTTTTCTTGCTCTGGTTGCTCTGAATACGAGGATGGAGGATCGTTCTAAAATTCGCTCAAACAATCGGCGCCTAATAAAGAGAGCGAGAAGCAAATCAAATATAGAAAAATAATTTCAACATCAACAAAATCCAAATATTTTGCATAATAAGATAGATCATGATTTTATATGAATTTATAAAAAAAAGATTCATTTTATTTGGAGTTCGTATGCAAAAGTTAATAACGATTCAATTTGCTTCGGTTTTGAAAGCGACTTTCTTTTTTTTTGAATTTTATTAACTTACATGTAGGGCCCACCGCCGCTGACTCGTAGTTTTATTCTCTAGATTTTTATTTATGAAACAAAGGGTCCCATATGTCATAGATTCATCATTCATTAACTAAATGATTAAACCTATTTTGATTTTAATTATCCGATGACTAGGGTCCACATGTTAGTCTCTCGGTTTAAAACGTGTTTTAAAACCGGGAATAGTGTGGTCCTACATATCATAGACACACTTACTAAAAATATTTAAAATTAGATTTTTGTTAACTTTCTCATTTGGTCCCACTTGTCATAGACTATTTACCCTTAACCTCTGTGATTAGTGCTAACCAAATCCTAACCTCGAGTGGGTCCCATTGTTAGAGAGAGAGAGAGAGAACGGTAGAATGGAAAGAGCAAGGCAAGCGGTGAAGCTATGGTAGCGGTGGCGTATGTATGCATTACGGCGGCAGGGCGGTAGAAACGCCTCGGGTCCACGATACACTTCACATAGGAGGCATCCTCGGCTAAAGGAGTAGCGCTAGGCTCGGTGAGTCCAGTGATTTTAATGGACGGGTCAGCGAGGATCTAGGGTCACCAGGCGAAGCGGTGGCATGCAACCATGGCGCCATGGGCCGCAGAGGAGAAGTGTACTAGAGACTCGCCCTTGGCTAATTGATGCACGATGATGATCGGTGACTCACCACCACCACAAGGGTAAAAGAAAATGAGGCCGGAAGGGTTGAGGAGGCTTGTCAGCGATTTAGCGGTGAGTGGCACGATGGAGGTTCATGATGATGACTCACTGCAAGAATGGAGGAAGCTACAAGGAGTGTCGCGTTAGCTCATAGAGGTGCTAGAGATGGTATAAGCGCAAGGAATCGGTTCGAGGCTCACGAAGCCGGAGGAGAGCGAAAATGGCGGCGAGCTCGTGAGAGAGAGAAAGATAGCGGTGGCTTCGATTCGTGGTGAGTTTGTTCGCATTGAGTGGGTGGATAGCGCCAATGGGGTATGGAACATGTTGTAGACGCCGCTCAGTTGAGCTTGAACTCACGGAGCGATGGGAATGTGGTGGCAAGATCTAGTGCACCGGAGTCGGGATGAAGGCAAACCACGATTGAGCTACGGGACTCGGGGCTACATTGAGCAAAGGAGAGGGATGAGTGATGCAAGAGGATCATAATGGCGCTAAGCGTCATGGGTGAGGAAGCTTCACGGGCGGTAATGGTGTGGAGGAGTGCTCACCGGCGTTAATAGAAACAGCGCAAATGTTCCTAATAAACCAAGGAGAGATGAAGCTCGGGTTTGCATGAAATAGAACATGGGTGAGCTGAGGATGACAGTCGGTTTCTAGCAGCTTAAGTAGCTAGGACAATTCTTGCGAGAAAAAGCGGTGAGATGATGACTATCGTGTGAGATACTTGGGGACTACTCTGGTCTCTCTGTCACAAGGAGAAAAAAGGTGTCGATGGGGTGGATAGCATGGAATGGTGGTGAGGTATTGGGGTAGTTGGGACTCGAGCTGTGGCGTCGGCTGCGTGTGGCGAATGGCAATGCGGGCTAGGAGCGCCCTAGCACTTGGTGAGTGCAGCAAGGAAGTGAGAGACACCACCGACGAGCAAGCCTAGTTACAAGTTAGTGAGAGGTGTGGAGCGAAGAAAGGCAGTGAAATCAACCCAGCTTGGCTCGGCGGGAAATTGAATTAGGTTTGGAATTTTCAAAAAAGTCGAGTTTTTGCCAAATTTGTAAACCTATCAAACAAGCTCCAAAATTTATGAAATTGTTTGTGAGGGTTTCTAGCACTGTGTAGTTCTTTGTGTAAATTTTTTAGGATTTTCTCTATTCTGTGATTTTCTCGGAAATTCTTACAATTTGTTGTTCACATGAAAATTCATTATTTGATTTATACCAAAGTTTAAAAAATCATGCAAAAATAGTTTTCCACACAAACATGATCAAAATCATTCTTCCACTTATTTTCCTTATATTTTTTGTAAAAATTGGGATTTTTGAGATGTTACAGTAAATCCTCTAAAAAATATATGTACAATACTAAACATAAAGAATATTAGTTAAATGGTGGAAATAATAAAAGAAACCGTGATTTTTTCTCTGATTACAAGACGAGCACACACACAACAACGCACGTCGTCGCATTTAGTGCACCCCAGCAAGTACACGACTAAAAAGATGGATGTCAGGATAAATCCGTGCCTCACAAAATTTATACTGAATGCACATTTAGCGTGTGCATAAAACTAGATACCGGGATTTAATAGGCGCAATCAAGTTCGTACGTTCTTGCAACTGTTTCTACGTGTACCCTGCTAACTTGTAAACCGGTGAACCACACAAACAGAGCAATAGACCGTGAAGTGGACGTCCTAGGTTCGTCGTTCACTTGCACCAGATCACGACCAGAGCCTGATGTCAATGTGTTTGTGTGCGTGACGTCCGCGCGCTCATATATACATCGGTGGCCATGTTGGAGCTTTCACGAAATGGACGTGAGACCTAACAGCCAACTCGCGATGCGATGCTAGCGATACAATTTTTGTATGCAAGTGCCTCCTGCTGCTGCACGCATGGCAACGTGACATTGCACCATGCATGCACGTGTGCATATGTGTGTGCATGGATGCTTGCTTGATTTGTATGTGCATATATATATATATATATATATATATATATATATATATATATATATATATATATATATATATATATATCCTTCCATGCATGTTCATGCCTGATATGCATGGAATGATTTATGTTGCAAGGTCAACAAACCCCAATTATATACTGTATAGCTAGGTGTCCTTTTAATTGGTTGATGTGCATGTTCATGAAATCATGCATGGGTGGTGTTGTAAAATTAAGGGTTTTAGCAAATATTCATAATTAATTCCAGCAACAAATATCATAATTAAAGTATATTTATAGCAACATTTAAATAACAAGAATAACATAAAAGGATTCATTATCTTCATGTCATTTAAACAGGATAAAATGCTCAAAAGATAGAACTTGACAACAAAAGAAAGCAACATAATGCTCAAATTTAATTTGATTGTTTATTGCTCTCAAATGTCGAGTTGCTGCATTGAAATCTTGGCCCTCACTAAGACTGTCAAAAACTTTAATCATAAATTGAATATGACAATCAATAGAGGTAAATTAGGGCTTGAGCTAAAACCAAATATTCCTTGTCTAAACATTCACTTCATGCAAATCATCAAATCAAAGTCTCATCGATAGTAGGCAATTGTGACAATTGACAAGAGGATATTACAATGACCAAATATCAATATACTTGGATCAAGATAGTAGCTAAATGAATCACGATGAGCCAAATGAAGCAACCGAATGAAACAGAGTGAATCACGAGAGATACTACTAAAGACCGAATGAATCACATTCACATAACAAGCTTGAATTGCTTGACTCCATAATAAAAACAGCAAGTAACCTTAGCTCAAGACCAGATTATACTCAATTATCGTATTCAACCTCAATTTGACATCAATACATCATTGAGCCCACAACAAAGACTAAACCAAGTCTCCCAAGATTAATCGAGAATAATGAGAATCAACTAGCACATCACACTTTGGTAAAGTAATGGGCAAAATGGAAGCCAGTAATACTCACGATGCAGATGACACTCAAAGCCACCAAGAAGTAAACCAGGCAAGGCACGCCGAAAGGCGTTGACTCAGAAAACCAATCGTTCGACTGTGCGGTGAAGAACGGATGAGGTTGTCAGAGATACAATGCCAATTTTGAAATCTGGGACACACCAAATTACAAAGTTGAGGTACAAGGAATGCCACATAAGAACCAACTAAAGTGCACCTACCAAAAGCACTGAGAACACCAAGCACCAAAGCCAAGTTCTTCTCTCCCAAATCGATCCCGAGCCAACCGATCCAATCCTCAAAGGCACAACCCCAAATTTCCTCACTACTACCTCAGCAGAGAGATGGCGCAAGAGAACCAAACGGGAAGTGCTCAAGGAGGAAGGACGGACCTCATTGCCATCGTTGAGACAAGCATGAAGCGATCTGACTACCCAAAGACCCAAAACCGAAGCCCAATTGACAAGAAGAAGAAACACACACAAGGGAAACTCACAGATTTCGGGTCTTTGAGAAGAGGAGATTGAGGTAGCCTTAATAGGAGGAGAGATAGGGCACCCGACGCAGTCTAGACCAATGGCGCCGCTTAAAGCGACAAAAGCCACAGCTCCTCTTTTGCGTCCGTCACCACACGAGCCAAAGAGGAAGCCACTCGGCCATACGTGCAAGACCAGATAGGGCTGGAGATTAAGTCTCTAGCCTTATCTGTTCCTCTTCTCCCACCGACAGGTGGGACCCACCTTCTTTTCTTTTTCTTTTCTATTTCTTCTTTTCTCAAAATGAGAAATTACCAAATAGCCCTCAAAATATCCAATAGTCCTAACCAATTTATCAATTTGATAAAAGATGTTCAAAGTCTTGTTTAATATATAGCTATTGGAGGATGGGTACCTTACGAGTTTGAACCCAAAGTCTAGCAACAAGGACTACAACTCTGCACAGACAAAGGAGGAATTAGCCTTGATCCAATGCTTTGGCGTGAGAATTTTCACCCAAGTTACATTCTATAGTGGGCGGCTTGCCCTTTTCCTCTCGGGTTGGGATATTACGGCCATGTTCAGTATCTAGCTCATAACTATTTAAGAAAGTATACCCTTATCTTTCTTTGATCGCGACCTCACGATCATACTTAAGTAGGTGAATTCTTCAAGGAATCCTGTTGGACGATTCATGATGTCATATAGGTATCGAATTCATTAAGAGCTATTGCTGAACCTCCCATATAGAAAGAGCGCTGCAACTAATGGGACCCTTAGATGCGCTATCTAATCCCACACAATTTGTTGTCCTAGAGTCTAGTTCACGGGATCACCGATCTCCTAGGATAGAGTTACCACCAATGTGGACCTTTACAAGGGTATGAGCCCCATTCCTTTGACACCGCAAGGATGGCCTTCACAAGATTCCTTTGGTGAAAGGATCTACTAAGCTCCTTTCGGTGGATGTATTCCTCGTAAATAACACACATCTCTCTCGGCATGCCTTAATGACTTAAGTCACCTCTTTATATATTTTGAGGGCTTCATATTGTCCTTCCTACTTTTCGCCTTAACCAAAAGCAGTTTAGTAATCGCAGATGAGATTAATATAAATTGGAATTGGTTTTTCAAATACAGGTAGTTCAGAAAGGAGTTCTCTAATCCATTATTCCTCTATAGTCGCTGAGTCAAGTGCTACCAGCTCAGCCTCCATGATGGACTGTGTAAGGATAGTCTGTCTAAAAGACACGAAACAACCCCACCTGCTAAAGTGAAAACATAGCCACTCGTAGCCTTCATGTTATCCGAGTCACTAATCCAGTTAGAATCACTGAATCCTTCTAAGACTGCCAAGTGGCCAGAATAATGTATTCCAAAATTTGTGGTCCCCTTTAGGTACCTAAGTACCATCTCTAGTGCTATCCAATGATCATCTCCTGGATTGGCCGTATAACGACTCAATCTGCTTACAGCATATGAGATGTCCGATCTCTTTGCACTAGTTAGATACATTAAGGATCTAATTATTTGAGAATATTTAAACTGGTCTTTTCTATGTCCGGTGTTTTTATGTAGCTTAACATTTGGATCATAAGGTGTGGCTACTGACTTACAGTCCATGAATCCAAATCTGGTTAGAATCTTGTCCACATAATGGGATTGTAAAAGAATAATCTCATTCTCACCCTTTATCAGCATGATGTTTAAGATAACATCAGCTTCACCCAGGTCTTTCATATCAAAATTTTGGGAGAGGAAAAACTTTGTTTTATTGATTACATCCATGTTGGTCCCAAAAAGCAATATGGCATCCACGTAAAGACATAGAATGACACCTTCGCCCCCACTAAACCGATAGTAGACATATTTATTGGCTTCATTTACACAAAAGCCAACTAAGGTCATAGTACTATCAAATTTCTTGTGTCATTGCTTGGGAGCTTGCTTTAGGCCATACAAGGATTTAATCAATCGACATACTTTCTTCTTTTGCCCTTCAACCACAAAACCATTAGGATGTTGCATGTAAATCTCCTCATCCAACTCTCCATATCGGAAAGTGTACTTTAAATCCATTTGATATACTTAGAGTTTGTATAGTGCAGTTTAGTGCTAAAAGCACCCGAATTGTGGGTAAATGAGCCATAGGAGAGTATGTGTCAAAGTAGTCTTCACCTTATTTTTGCATGATACCCTTAGCCACTAAACAAGCCTTGTATTTTTTCAGTAGTACCATCAGTCTCACTTCCTTTTAAATATCCTTTTGCGACCCAATGGCTTGTATCCGAGATGGGAGGTCCAGTAAATCCCACATTCAAGTTAGCTATGATGGAATCCATCTCGCCACAGAACCGCCTCCTTCTAGTAATACATCTCGGAGATGTGTATGCCTCTCAAAGGTTTAAGTGGTTCATCATCCACAACATAGGTGACATAGTCATCGCCAAGAACTTTCGACCCTCTTGCCTCTTACCTCCTCCTCAACTCCAATTCCGAGTTGGTGTTATCCACACTAGGAAGAATAGAGTGTTCATACTCGAACCATTAGAGTCAATGACTTCATTTGGTCTCATAAGGCAGCATGTTCAAAGAACGCCGCATCACGGATTCCATCATTACATTTGTAGAGATGTCACTCACCTCGGATTTGACCACTAGAAATCTATAAGCCATGCTATTTTAAGCATACCCTAGAAGAACACAATCAACGATCTTAAAGACCAAGTTTTTCTTTTCTTTAGTAACGGCACACGCACTTTTTGCAAAGCATCCCTAAGTTCAAGGAAATGATAAATTAGGTTTTTCTCCCCTTTCATCCTTCATAAGGTGTTTCCTCTTGATTACAAGGTGGAACCATATTGAGGACATAGTTAGCGTGAGAAGCTTTCACCCCACCAATAGTCCAACATACCAAAACTTTATAGCATGGCATTAACCAAGTCACAAAGAGTTCAGTTCTTCCTTTCGGTTATTCCATTTGATTGGGGTGAGTATGGTAGAGTAATTTCGTGAATTATTCTACTTTCTTCACAATTGAGAGAATTCATTTGAGGCGTATTCACCACCTGTTCAGGCCTTAGCTTTGTTTGATTTTCTTTTCTTGTTGATTTTCCCTTGACTTTAAAGATTTTAAAGTGTTCTAGTGCTTCATCTTTTGACTTAAGTAAGTAAATGTAGCAATACTTAGTACATATCTCTATGAGGATGACGGTTGCTACCTTTAGTTAATATTCATTCATCTCTAGTCAGTGAATTAGCTCAAGGAGAGGTGTCAGCTTCCTTCAACGCTATGAAAAGGTTTTCGGGTCTTTGCTTGCACGCATACCTAACACTTTGAACCCTTATCATAATTATAGTTTGGAATTAAACTCATTTTTCTTAACCGCACAATAGTTTTTAAGTTAACATGACATAACAGAATGCCAAACATCATGAATTTTACTTTGCAATGGGAAACATTAAAAATATTTGCATTATTGAAATCGAATGGGTGCGAACATGCCTCCACTATCATAGTCTTTGCCCACAAAATTACCAAATTTTCACAACACGACCTTATTGGATTCAAACACGCTTTATTCCCAACCTACACAACATAGACCCACTCATCATATTACAGTCATATGGTGCACGCATGTAACATCTTTAGGATGAGCATTTTGCCGAAGTGAGCTTCAAGCAAACCTATCCAATCTCACAGACTTTAGCGGTGGCTCTGTTCCCCATCGATGGATCCACCACCTTCACCCTAAAATGAAGAGAAACAAGATTGATTAGCACATACATGTCTTGTAGCACCTATATCAATCTACCAATCAATAGATGGACTTGCCATAAAAGCTTGAGGTACAAACCTTTTGAACTGGAACTAGCGCCGCGATATTCACTTTAGCTTCATCTCTTTATGCTTCATTCAGAGAAGGACCTTGCTTTACGATTGCCGCAGAGGTTGGCTTTATGATCAATCACTCCACAAACAAAGGGACAATTTCCTACTTCTTCTTCATTTCCTTTCCTTGGAGCTTGTTTCGGTGAACTTCGGTTTCCCAAAGCCTCCATCATTCTTGACCTCCACTGATGAGCTTGAACTTGAGCTCTTCCTATACCGTCGTCTTGCACATTTTCTCGACATTAATAGCAATTGACGACTCATTGAGAGTCAATCACTCCTTTACATGTCTACGAAAGTGGTTAAAGTCACGCCATAAGGGCGATAACTTAGCTAGGATGACATTTATTTGGAACTTCTCTCGTAAGATATGATCAGATCGACTTAAGTCACGTGACATGGAGTTGTAGCTAAGCTACTCCATCATCGACCATCCCTCAACCATCTTAAAGCTCAAGCACGTAGTGCTTATGAATGATTCATTCTCATTATCCTCTTAATATTTCTCATCAAGTTCGTCCCAGAGTTGCTTAGCATCTTTGAAGTGAACATACATCGTTTAACAACGGGTTGGATAGAATAGCTAACAAATAAGCTAAGACCGAACTGCTCGCATCTTCCCACCGCATCATAATAATGGTTT